>CM030358.1:2760253-3360253 GCA_017893485.1 Hemerocallis citrina | reverse complement strand
TAATAACATGCTCCATTAATATGTATATAAACACGAACTTGCAGGATTAACATTCTGATGAATTTGTAATGAAATGCGACAAGCTAACAATTCAAAGCAATGAACCTCACAATCATCATCAGAGATGAGATGTTGATCTAATCTCATCCCTATCCTATTGAGTGACAAATTTCTCGTCAAGAAAGATTAGGTCAACAAAGGGGCTTTCCATAATCCAATATAACGATTTGATATCCTCCAAAATCTCCTAGATTGCCAGAAATGTCTATGAAGGAGTTAAAGATGATTAAACATGTTACACGTAATTAGAATCAACTCTAAACAACAAATAAGCCAGAGGCAAAACATTAATTCACGGAAATATGACTAAAACAACATTGTCCAAAATCTCTGAGACATCCACATGAAGAAATGAACAAATAGAGGATCATACTGCTATTCCCTTGTATTAGGATCAACAACTATCACGAGCAATAAAGTTTTGTATACTAAACATCATAAAGTTGAAGTTACTAAACCAACATCTTCAAACAATATAACCCAATTCTAGTTTCTCTCTCTTCAATCTCCTTTCTTCATCAACTCCATAGTAAACTATAAGCAACCACAGACATACTACAATTTGCAACCATGTAAAATGATGATCCTTGTTGCAAGTTTGCAACCATGTAAAAAGAGGCAAGCATGACCCAAGATTCCAAATATAGAACTTAATTAACTGGTTTGCAATATTCGCAAATTTTCCCATCCTCCCATCTAATCCCGAAAAGAGAAAGAAGTGCATTTGACAAAATAAGAAAGATGATTGGTATTAACTACAATGCCAAACCCATCCAACTAAAGGCACGAATCAGGGAGCGCAAAAAAACACGTGGACATGAAAGTCACTAAAAGAAAATTCAACTACCACACAACATCAAATTACTGCATGTTTCTCAGACCCTAGATTGATCAATTCTACGAAACTTTTCAAGCCATAACTAGTATCCTAATTACTGAACAAGAACGAAACAACAAACAAAAACTAAACTAAATGACATATATAGGAACGCAAAATCAAGAACACGACAAAAAATGAACTATAATATAAATTGAGAAGAGACAAGAAAACGAAAGAGAAGAAGATTACCTAAGATTGGAGGGCAAGGACAACAGTGACTTGTGTAATATGAAGATAAGAAAGGGGGCCGCTTCTTCTGTATTTATAATGAGATAAGGTGAGTCCTAGACCTATTAGGATTTTTCACTGGGTCAGGTTTCACTCTATCTGATAAGCATTGAAACCCAATCCAATAATAGATTGCAGATAAGAGTTTTAAAATGAAAAACAGTACTTGATTTTCAGATAAACTTCCACGGCTATTTGATTTCCTTTTTTTAAAGATACAAATTGAGCACAACATTATTTCGCCGTCCAAAATCTTCAAGACACCCACACAAAAAAAGATTGATATAAATGTCCATGCTGCTTTTTCCTTTTCTTAAGATAAAAAAACAACTACAAGCAATAAAATTTTGTAGACCAAACAACAGAAAGTTGAACCTACTAATCCACCATCATCAAACAGTCTAACCCAACTCTAGTTTCTCTCTCCAACTCCCCTTTCTCCCCCAACTCCACAGTAAACTCCAAGCTATCACATGTTGGGTTTATGTCCTGCACACTAGGTTACTAGGTTCGAAGTGAAGAGAAGACGGTCAAGAGTGAAGAGGATTCGAAGCAAATATTGGAAGAATAAGGAAGCAACAGCAGGCAGAAGCAGAACAAGCTGCAGTCGACTGCTAGAAAAAGCGCAGAAGCAGAACAAGCTGCAGTCGACTGCTAGAAAAAGCAGTCAACCGCAACAAGTCGGGGTGCTCTCTCAGCGATCCAAAGCAGTCGACTACTATTTCTAAGAGTCGACCGAAGATGCTATTTGGGCCGGTTCTTTGTGAACTTCTCAGAGCCCACCTTCCTATCTAAGTTAGATCGTACGGCTCTTATCGTGTGACTTTCTCTTCGGGGTATATCAGATGGTTAATGTATTAATACTACAACCTAGGGTTTCTCTAGATCCCTATATATCATTATAATGGCCTCTATTGAGAGATGTACGAAAAGCATCAAGTACTCCATCTACTTCATTTGAGAGTTTCTATTGCAAACAATAATTATTTATTTATTTTATAGTGAGGCTTGAGAGATAGATACGTTCTTAGTGAGAGTGATTGTAACTCTTGTATCTTCTCTAGTTGAATAATATCTCGGTTATTTCTCCCCTGGATTAGGTTCGTCCGAACAGGAAAAAAATTGTGTGCTTTATGTGCTTGGTTTGGTCTACTTGCTTGTTGTTCGTTGTGATCGGTTAGACATCTCCTCAACCCCTTCCGTTGAGGGCTAAATTTTCAACAATTGGTATCAGAGCATAGATTACTAGAGTTCTTTGGTGAAGGTGACAGATTAGGGTTTCACGATAATCAAGCAGTTTGATGGTAAAATCAACTTTAATCTCTGGAAGGTGGGCATGTACTAAGTACTGGTTCAAACGGGCTTGCATACTTCCCTTAATGGAGATAAAGGGAAGTCATCTGACATGAAGCAGGAGAAGTGAGAGGAGATTTGTTCAAATACCTTTAGTTTAATCCAGTTGTCATTGACGAACGCATCAGGTGGAGAAGAAGTGCGGCGAGTATGTGGGCAAGATTCAGAATTGACTATTCGGAATCATCGTCATAGAATCAGATGTATTGGAAGAGAAAATCATTTTGTTTCTCAATGAAAGAAGGTACCGCTCTTCAAGATCAATCATACACTGAAATTTAATACGAAGCTATCTGATTTGAGGGCAATGAACACAGATGATCTAAGAGAACAAGCTTTCAACTTAATATATTCACTGTCAAAGATCCATACAAGCATTTGATAACCACTATGCTAGACAAAAACATGCCCATGAGAAGTTTTCGGTAGCCTGTGCGATCAAGGAATTGAAGGAGGATGAAGAAACTTAGGTAGAAGATGCAGAAATTAGCGTCTACTTCTATAAGTTACTTGGAGGTGGATGATACTTAAGTTGAAAGGGATAGTGCACATAAGGGTGTGGCCCATTGCCACTATTGCAGAAGGATTGTATGCTACAAGAAAGATTATCGCAAGTGGTTGAATCAAAAGGGTGCCAACATAGTCAGTGCCGCTGAATCAGGTGATAACTCAGACTGTCTTCTTGTTTCAAATTCTTTAGATGAATTCTCTGGTTTTTTTATTCATGTAGTTTTTTTCATATTTGCTTTAAGAGGGAAATATTTTCTACATACAAATTTACAATAGGTCGTTCTGTGAGAACAAAGATTGGTGAGATTTGTTACATAGTGTGTTAAGATAAATCAGAGAGATGTGAAAACAATACTGAATATTGAATTGAGAAATAACTGAGTACAATATCTCCTATATATAGGAGGAACCAAATACAAAACTAGTCAACTACCCAATGTGAGACTATAATATCTAACACCCCCTCTCAAACTCACGATGGGTCAAACAATGTAAGTTTGCCTACTAAGTGTCAGAATCTCTGAACAGTATGGAATTTAGTGAAGAAGTCTGCAGTCTACTGGGAAGAGGTAACAGGATGGAGAGAGATGGTCTCTGCCTCAAAACGCTCATGAACATAATGACAATCAATCTCAATATGCTTCGTTCGCTCATGAAAGACCGGGTTACTTGCAATATGCAATGCATTCCAGTTATCACAATAAAGTGGAGTAGCTCCTGTAAGAGTGACACCCATATCCGATAATAGCCAACGAACATGAACAATTTCTCTAGTAGTAGCTGTCATTGCTCTGTACTCAGCCTCGGTGGAAGAACATGCAACAACTGCCTGTTTCTTGCTCCGCCATGAGATCAGCGAATCACCAAGAAATAGACAGAAACCTGTTGTAGACCTTCTGGTAGTCGGATCACCTGTCCAATCTGAATCGGAATATGCACTGAGCTCTAGTTTAGAAGGTATGAATAATGAGCGAGTAATAGTATCCTGAAGATATCTGAGGATCCGAAGAAGAGCACCGTAGTGAACTGATGTAGGAGCGGAAACAAACTGACTGACAATACTATCTGCATGAGCAATATCGAGTCTGGTCATGCATAAGTAGACAAGCTGTCCAACAATCTGCCTGTATCTAGTGGGATCAGGAAGGAACTCACCATCTGTGGGACGAAGCATCACATGAAGCTCTAAGGGTGTATCAGCTGATCGACTGTCAGAGAGACATGCAGCGAAAATAATATCTGATGTGTATTTCTGCTGAGAAATGAGCATCCCTGAGATCCATGAACAATTTCTAAACCCAGAAAGTAACGTAGCTTACCAAGGTCTTTCATATGAAACTGCTGGTGAAGGTATTTCTGGGTGGATGCAATGCCGGCGGAGTCATCCCCAGTAATGATCATATCATCAACATATAGTAGTAGAAGTACCCTCCCTTGCGGTGATGACCGTATAAACATAGAATGGTCTTGAGAACTCTGATGAAAGCCAGCCTTGGTGATGACAAGCTAAAAATACTCAAACCAGGCTCGTAGGGCCTGTTTCAGACCATATATAGCATGGCGAAGTCTACAAACATGACGAGGAGTAGTAAGGCCAGGAGGAGGATGCATATAAACTACTTCAGATAAGGTACCATGAAGAAAAGCATTCTTCACGTCCAACTGGTATAGCGGCCACTAACAAACGGCTGCAACAGCAAGAGTGCGAACTGTAGTCATCTGAGCCACTGGGGCAAAAGTCTTATCATAATCAATGCCATGCTCCTGAGTAAATTCCCGAACAACTAGACGAGCATTGTGCCGCTCAATGGAGCCATCAGGTCGATATTTGACCTTAAAGATCCACTTGCAGTTAACAGGCTGAACACCCATAGGCAGTGGAACAACATCCCAAATACCAGTCTGATTAAAGGCACTGAACTCCTCTGCAATAGCTTTCCGCCACTCGGGGTATTAAACAGCTTCCTTATAGGTTCTGGGCTCACGTGTAGAGTGTATAGCAGTGAGATAAGCATGAAACTGGGGTGAGTAAGAAACTAGTGTGGCAAAACCAAATTGGTCAGAGGGACCAGTGGCATCAGGTATGTAGCGGGGTGGTGGGATGCCCGCAGTAGAACGTGCAGAATGACGCACTGGTGGTGGAAGGGCAGTATGTGGAGGTGAGGTAGGTGGTGTGGGTGTAGGTAACTGTAGGAATGCAGGTGGTGGAAAAACAGGGGGTGTCTCTGTAGGAATAATGGGGGGACTGTCTATAGCAGGAGTGAAAGGAGCCAAAGGAGTGGATTTGTGGAAGATCGTGAAGAGGATGCCGGAGGGGATATGTTGAGATCGTGACGACCGGATCTGTCAGGATGGCAACGACGGATCTGAAGAGGATGCCGGGCGGCCCAAAGAGGACTGGATCTGAAGAGGATGGCGACGACTGGATCTTCAACAGTCGGAAGGTTGAAGAAGGGTTCGGCGACGACGGATCTGAAGAGGATGCCGGGCGGCGCGAAGAGGGCTGGATCTGAAGAGGATGGTGACGACTAGATCTTCAACAGTCGGGAGGTTGAAGAATGGTTTTTTTTTTATTTTGGGGAGAATGGAAAATTTGTATAATCTGGCTATTGGGATTTGAGAATTTTTGTAGAGGAAATTTAAGAAGGAAAAATTTGGATAATTGGGAATTTTTGGATGGAGAAATTTAAGAGAATAAAATTTGTATAACTGGCTCTGATACCATATTAAGATAAATCAGAGAGATGTGAAAACAATACTAAATATTGAATTGAGAAATAATTGAGTACAATATCTCCTATATATAGGAGGAACCAAATACAAAACTAGTCAACTACCCAATGTGGGACTATAATATCTAACAGGTGAGAACAATTGAGCTGAAGATGCCAGACAGAAAGGTGTACACATATGCATATTCCTTTCTTGAAACGGAACTTGCTATCATTGGGAACTCTGGAAGCATGAGGTTGCAGGTACATAGCTCGATGTGGAGTTTTATCGGTTTGGGAAGGTTGTAGTAAGGTGATGAGAGAAAAGAGAGGTATTGGGCAGAATCTGCACAATCTCTACCAGCTCTGTGGGTACGAGAAATCTTGGCCAAATATTCCTAAGCCCTGTGTTCCTAAAGCATTATCTAGTTTACCGCTACTAGAATCACCGTAGCGAGACCATGACGTTCAAATATCGTGGGGAAGTGGAGAGTGCCCCGTCTGAATAGGGGCAAAATTGTGTGCTTTGTGTGCTTGGTTTGATATACTTGCTTGTTTGTTCGTTGTAATCAGTTATCGCTTCTCTACAACCAACCCCTTCCGCTGCGGCTAAATTCCTAACATCACACACATACTACAATTTCCTCATCTTAAAGATCACAAACAAACACAGATAATTTTCACACTAAAAATCATTACTGCGAAACTATTCAACAATCATAGCAACAATGTTTTAATCTACTCCACACTTACAAGCAATCTAACAATCATGGGAAACAATATTTTCATACCAAACAGTGATTTTTTTAGCTCACAAACAATCATGGGCAATGCAAATTTCACATACCCAAGAAAAAACAGTAGCAGGAAAGACGAAATTATGGGTTTACAAGAAAAGGGTTTGAAGGATTTACCAAAGGGTTTGAAGGATTTCTTCTTCTTCCAGTTGTGAAGGAGGAGCATCTCCGAATTTGGAAGGAGAAATAGGGACAGCTTCTGCTCAAATTTTGTGGATATTCCGAGGGACATTCTTGTCTTTTTGGTTAATTACAGATTTGGATGTTCTCATGGGCCGAACAGTACAAAAAGGACGAAAAAAAAGAGAACAAAGTATATGGCAGGAATTATAAGCAACGTATTTATGGAAGATCAATGTATTATGCGGGTTTAAATCTCCAAGCATGAGTTCTTTTTTGGCTGAAGAGGATGCTAAAGAGTTCTCCTGTGATTGCAGTCTCCTCCTGTTTTGGAGTTGTTTTTGCTTTGTTATTTATTATTTGATCTAACAAAAGAAAAGAGTTCTGGGGTTTGAATTCTCGACATCTTGTTTAGTAGCAAAGAACCTTACCACTAGACTCTTACAGCACTTGAACATACTTCTAGTTTATGGAAGAATGATAAGATACCCCATACAATCTGTACAGTTGATATAATTAAAACATTTGATTAGAAACACCCTCATTTGAACTGAAATTATTCTTAGTTTCCATCGAGGCATAATGTTCTTCAATGTGCTATATTTAGACTGTTTAATTTGAAGGTTCAAGCTGTTGGATGCGGATACATTTAGACGTACTGTTCCTATGTATCCAAATTCACTAGTGCAAACCTTCAAATTAAACGGTGTAAATGGAGAACACATTCGCATGAATAAAGATCGATCAACACCACAATACGAGAATGTTTGATATCAGCAAGAAACATGAAGAGTATTGATATCAGCAAGAAACATGAAGAGTATTGATATCAGCAAGAAACATGAAGAGTATTCTTCCCTGCATTTTAACATTAAACAGTTGACGCCAGCTTCGCAGGAAAAACAAAATTAGGTCCAAAATAAAGCATTACAGGATTCTTACAGATACCGAATACAAGCCCCCCCCCCCCCCCCCCAAAAAAAAAAAAAGAAGTTTCTGGAGTTTATCCACTGAATCCTGTACAAATTCCTTCCAATATAGTAGACCCTCTTCTATCTGCACTGACAATTGGTGGTAGATACCAGGCAAGGAAAGCTCTGAAGCTCTGATTCGCTCAGCTGATTGTCATCAATTGATAGATTAGAACTAGTAGTTTTCTTCTTTTCTTAAACTTCCCTCCAGATTCTGCCTGTAACTCTCAGCTTCAATTCCTTTCGGTCTCCACCTGAGAAATAAAGGGCCATACTCCTCTGAACTATGAGGCCATCATGGCTGTCACGAACGGTCCTGTGGTGGGTCCGGATACTTCGGGGCACGCCCTGCCACATCAGCTTCCTCCCGTTGCCTCCGACCTCAAGGCAGTACCCAAATTTCCTTGCTTCGGATTCCTCGCCCATGAAGCGAAGGAAAGCCATGTAAACAGGTTCATTTCCTAACAGGAATGCTTCGAAATGAAGGCAGAAGTACTGGCCAAAGCAATTGAAAAGCTGGCAGATATGACAATGGTTAGTTAAAGCCAGAAAGTTACCATGAGCAACTGAGGGAGAGAGTTATTTAAAAAATCACTTATCAGAGGTACCTGTATGTAATAAACATATGTATTAATAGACACATTAGGCCATGAAATGAGGACAGTATAACTTGCACATAATAAACACATTTAGTTGTAAAGTTCCCCATACCTACTTATTGCCTAAATCCTTCAAAAGAATAAAACACAGTTTGTCAAGTGCTTTGCTTCCTTTGAAGTATGAGTTATGTCATGTGGCAGACGTGCCAGACACTTGTGCTGGTTACATGAATTTGACACGGCACAGCCATTTCATCATAGTATTTTAGAATTTCAGTTTGGGTGTGTTTGACTCTAAACTGGCATGTCAATGTCTGGAATTTTTAGATAGTACCATTTACATATTAATATTAGGAAGCAACATAATTCATTATCCTACTCCTATAGCAGGATCAACATAGCAAAAAAAAGGACACTGACTAAATTTGAGAGGTTCCAACAACCCCTTTACTTGTCACTTTCCTTGATCAACAAATGGAACATCACTATTACTGTAGTAGAATTTTAAAAAGGAAAAAAAATGCCTTGTATGTTCGAACAAATCAAGTGCTTATTAAACAAGGTCATGATTATAGAAACCTCTGAAAATCTCTCTACCAATCAACACTAAAAGGGCTAATGAAAGTTTGCAGTCACTAGTCATACCTAACCACTTCATCCATTAAGAATTATAATTCAAGTAGGCTTTAACCACCTCATGGGCACATAATCCAAAACCATCATCTCAAAACAACAAATCATCTCTAATATTATAATGGGAGAGTTGGGGTTGTGTAAATTGTAGACAAACAAACCTGTATTTTGCACGGGCATATAATCCATCTTCAACTCCCGATCTTCTACCTAAAAAAGGAAAAACCCATCGTCCACCAAAAACCTAAATTCCCGAACCCTACCTTCCCAAACATGCCGCCGCCGCTTGCGCTTCTCATCCTCCTCATCGGAAAAGCGGCTGCCGCCGCTTGCGACTCGCCAATTGAGGGAAATTGCACTTGTATTCTAACAAATTCATTACCTAAATGTACTTTCTCACTCTTTTTTTAGAACAGTAGTAGTTTTTACTTAAAATATTAAAAAATTGTTAGGGTGTGCATCGCACGTGCAGATTACTACTTCATTCATTATTCATGTTCCAGCGCACATAATCCAAAACCATCATCAAGAAACAACAAACCATTTATTCATTATTCATGTGCCAAATAATATAGTGTGTATATAAATATAAAAACTACAATTACCGTTAACGTCCACGAAACATTGTCAACCGAGCATGGATCTTGCTTCACATAGCGATGATTAAAGGTGCAGCCAGTTTGGAGGTCCACCTTGTGATTCTCCCTTAAATGAGATAAAAGAGAATTTATGTCGCCAGTGAAGGGGCAATCTGAACCGGGATGAGGACACTCATATGGCCTATAAATACAATGTTCTTCATGTTGTAGCTTGCTATAATAAGGGAACATCTCCTCACAACCAAGGTAGTGGTACGAACAGGGCAAATGGAGTGAGACAGCAAGCTTCTCGAGTGCTAAACACCGTATATTACCAATTTCTTTTCGGCAAATTGGGCACTTGTTGTTGACTCTGTTCTTGCATGCAGAGCATAAAGTATGCCCACTAGGACACTGATAAACCAAAAAGAAAAACAAATTTGATAATGATTAAGAAAGAATTCATCACATATCAAAACAGATGAATATAACAATCTATTAAATAAAGATAACAGTTGCTGGCAATATGGCCCGTAAGTTTCATCAAGAACAATGAAAAAAGTGAAAAGCAGCAAAAGGGTTATTCTTTGTATATCAGTAATCCCTTTCCAATCTAGTAAACCAAAGACGGTATTATTTTCCCCCTTGATTCTGTTTACTCAGCTCTTCACACTTCTATTTACATAACCCCTGTAGATTCTAATATGCAAGGATCTCACAAGTAGGGAGCCTAACAAGATTCGAGATTTATAGCGAAGAAAATCATGAGAAGTAAGAAAGAAAACGTAGCTTATCTATTGCTGTTCTACACCATCAAGACAAAACAACATTTGGATAAAAATTTGCCAGTTTTCTGCAAAGAGATTCTCCGATAAAATAAAGACTATTGCAAAGTAATTGTAGCGCATTGAGGACCAGGAAATGTCTTGGGACATTGCATTGATTGGATCAGCTTCGCACTTTGTTATTAATTTTATAGCTATTTTTGGGGTGTGCGTGTCAAAGTGGTGTCTGTATGCATGTGTCCAAAAAAATGTGTGCGCGCGCTTTGCACTTTGTTATTAATTCTCTAGCTATTCCTCATCATCGTATATGAACTTCAAACACAACCATTCCTAAACCACCCAAAAAGTGGTGCAGTCCCATTGCAGTTGCAAGTTAAAACGGAGAGTTGGTGGTAGCCAGAGGTAGTGTTAGCTGGGCGTATGGGCAAGAAACAGCTAAAAATAGTGTAAGAGTAGAAAATTTGAGCCCTATCGACTAAGTGATACAGCTCAACTTGGAAGATAACCAACCTTCTTGTCCTACCAAAAGCGATCGTATTCCTAAAGTGGAATTACAAATCATCAAAAAGTTACCGGTTGGCAGTGTGGATGGCTATCATGCTAAATAGAAATATGGTTGATACACAATGTAGAGAATCTTATTTATAATAATCTCATAATCTTTTCCGAAACAAGGAAATCATGATAAATAGTGGCATATCATAGAAATAATAAAATAACGGAAAATTATGGACATGATTTCCATTAAAAGCATTTGTGTACCAAATTCCGAGAAATCGGTCACTACTAATTTGTAAAAAGTATGTGAATCTATTAAAGATCTTTTTTGGAGCAAAATGCAACTTCCAGAAAAGCTAGAAACCTGTTGAATAGGTGGAAACATTGAATTGCTGCACACAGGACACTCCAAAAGCCCATCTATGTCACTGTTCGGAAGAATGTTAAGGTTTTTTGAATGGGGTGCTTTAAACCGATGATCCTTTTCACTTGGAACAGGAGACGAGTCAATTAGGACCCCTGAAAATGAGGGTGCTTCATCCATTTTCCTATATAGAACAGCTAAAGATGACGATGTAACGTTCTCCTTTTTCCCCACTTCAGGATTCGTCATGTGCATAATAAACTTATAAGAGAAAAAACTTCCATTTTATCTCTCAGGCATGAGTCAAGGCAATCGAAAGCAAAACTTCATAAGGCCTGCAATTTTGAAAATAAAATTAAAATTAGTTTGGCCAAAAAAAAAAACATCAATTTAATCAAAGAACTTGAGGAGTATTTCATTCCCCATCAAGATACGTTTAAACACATAAATAGACATACAAATTATGAAGTGGATAGCAGAATCTAAATGAGATTATCAAATTAAAATCATTAAAAACACTGAAAATTTGAAACTGACTACAAAAAGACAATATCTCTTTACAGGTTACTTATTGAACCCATCACATTCACAGAAAACTAATAAAGCATGAGTTTGGTAAAATACATTCAGGAGACGAGGACAGTATTCCTATTGTAACCCTCAAAATCTTTTCTTTTTGAGGTAGAATCTAGGGTGCAAGTACAATCAACATAACCACCACCATCATGGCATCATCTCATAAAAACCATCACACGCAATCCTATCATTATGTCGCCAATCGATATAATTCCTTTTTCATGAGCAAGCTATATTTAGCAAAAATGAATTTCATGCCCCATCCATATATGTTTATAAACAAAAACATCATCTTCACTAGATCATCACATGAATTCATAAAACTCTAAAGCTTAATTCTCTTTACAGCATACCCATTGCGCCAATCACATTGATAGAAAACTAAAAAAGCACGAGTCTGGTGAAATGCTTTTAAGACCCGACGACGACCGTATGACTACTTTCTACCCTCAAAATCTTTCCTTGTTGAGGAAGAAATAAGAATCCATACAATTCCCACCATTCCCAATCCTACCACTAAAATGTCTCTTCTCCAAATCCAACCAACCGCGGAAAAATTCATTAAGTCCTCATCCAATTCCTAAACAAAGCCCTAAAAAGTACAATCTAAACAACAAACAAAACTAACATTTTTATAATGCAAATTCTAAGATTATACCTTTCATTCACCATCACAATCCTCACTTTTCTCCTCAAATCATCGATCTGCACTAAATCATCCAAACCAAGAACCAATTAGCCCCAATTACTACAATTCCCCAAATCAAAACCCCCAAATCTAACACCGATCACAAACCCTAAAGAAATTCACCACATTCGAATCAGTTCAAATAGGAAAATCGAGAATTTAAAGAAATTGAGGAAATTACCGTCGGATTTGGGGATAAAGGTAAGTTCTTTTCGGGTGTTTTAGAGACAGAAACTGGGGAGAAAATTGGAAGAAACGGGGGTTACGATTTGAGGAAGAAATCGAAACAGCTTTGAATTTTTTGGGAAATGACGATATTAGCCCTGATGGTATTTGGATGTACGGGAGGTAAGATGAGGGTCAAATTGGAAAATTGGAGAACGGGTATTACAGCGAAGGGGATGCCGGAGATTTAGGAAGGCTGTACATTAATTTAGTTAATTAATTTTTTGTTACTTAGATTTATTTGATGATTTGTACGTGCACTGCATGTACCTTTTGATCTACAGTAGAAGGCTAAATTTGAAAAAATAAAAAATAAAAAAAACCCCTCACTGAACTTTTTTTTACGCAGAAAACCACACTCAAGTATGGTTGCAAAAAAAATTCTTGAAGTATATTTTCAAAAAAATTCATCTAACTTTTCTACTTGTATTAGATAATCTCATTCATTTTTGTAAGTTATTCAGAAAATATCATCCATCTTTTTCATTATTGTTAAAAAACCTCACTCAACTTTAGCAGAAAGCTCACACCGTCATAGTAAATTTTTTGCAACTATACTTGAGTGTGATTTTTTGTACATAAAAAAATTCAGTGAAGTTTTCTATATAAAGGACATAGTTCAAAAGGATTTTTTCAAATCTAGCCCAGTAGAAAACAGAACTTTGAATGCATATTATTTATCATGATGAAGATAGAAATAATATAGCTCTCAAGTAGCCGAGAAGCTGTTTCTCAACCGCCACGAACTGTATTCCCTTTAAAAGCAACGTAAAATTCTAAGAATGTCTAACATCGTTTAGAGAGAGATGCCATGCATGTTTGTGTTTTTTAGTTAATCTACCGATTTGTCTTACTAGTTTATTTACTACTCGCTCTAATACAGGAACGCATCTAAGAGCATCCACAGTCGTTTGCTATATTTGTCAAATTCTCATATTATAAGAATAATATGAGAATCGACATCAGCAGTCGTTTGCTATTTTGTTAAAAAATAGCAAACTAGCTACAGTCGATTCTCATATTTGAAAAGTGGGCTAGCGAATTTGAGAATATAGAAGACGATACATGATGTATCGTCTCAATATATTTAATATTTTTTATTACAATCGGACGAGACAACTTGTCTCGTCCTGTATATATATATATATATATATATATATATATATATATAGGGTCGGACGATACATGTTTTATCGTCCTTCCCAAAAAAAAAAAAAAAAATTAAAACCCCTCAAACGGGACAACATGTCCCGTTTGATCACAAATTTGATCGGACACAACATCATGTTGTGTCCCATGGGTTAATATTTTTTGGATTTTTTTTTTTTTAAAAAACACTAGGACGAGACAAGTTGTCTCGTCCTTCTAAAATATAGAAAACATCACTGCACAAGTTTACATCGATGATATTCCTATACTTCTTATTTTGCTAAAAAATAGAAAACTCTATTGTGGATGCTCTAAAGTGTCAGTAATAGATAATCGAAAAGTGATAGAACCACCCAATTTTTATTATTGAGTAACAAAATTACATCGACCACAAACGTCCATCATTCTTATATACAAACCAATCTCCAAATAATTGAGTCCCTCTCCTTAAAATATAAATAAGATACAAGCCTAAGAGCATCTGCCATTTTTCAAAATTCTGCAAAATTTGGCAAAATTCCTTCCACAGCAGCCATTGGTCAAATTTTCTTTTTTTTTTGTTAGAGGAACAGTAGCCAGCTATATTTGGGAGGAGATAAAACAATTTAAAAATTTTGGCAATCGAGAGATCATATTCCCTTCGTTTTAAATGATCTTTTGTCCCAAAATTAATATTTTTATTTAATCTATGGGCCGGGATATGATTTTCCGCATGAAAAAAATATTTCGATTAATAAAATTAATATCGGACGAGAATTGATCTCTCGTCCGTCTCTTTTTAAAATCAAACCCCCCCCCCCCCCCCCCTCTCTCCCCTCTTTTTTGTTTAAACGACTTCAACTATTCTTCAAATTTTATATTTCTATTTTTCAAATATCCAAATTTTAACTTTCAACAACAACAGATGCCACTACAAACCGTATGGGCTATAGCGGCGTTTTTATAAGGCTATAACGGCGCTTTTTGGCGCCGTTATAGCTCGTAACGGCGCTTCTGAAAGCGCCGCTAGAAAGTGCGTCGTTACAACCATATAGGCTATTGCGGCGTGTTCGGTCGCCGCCGCTATATGGTGTCCACCTATAACGGCGCTTTGTTAGCGCCGTTATAGAAGCATTCCGTTTTGGGGAAAATGGCTATAGCGGCGTTTCTATGAAACGCCGCTATAGGTTCGCAATCAGGAAAACCCTCTTGGTACCTTGCTGCGGCGCTGTTCCAGCGCCGCGATAGAGGATTAGAACTGTGTACCTATGGCGGCGTTTTGTAGTAAACGCCGCTATAGGTTTTTTTTTTTTATTAAATTATATATATATATATATATATATATATATATAATGTTTACATTTACATTTTATTATAAAATTTTCAATTAGAAAAATCAGTAATTAATCGCATATTACAAATACATGTAATCATATTAAATTTAAATGCAAATCTAGTAAATCAATAATATCATAATCAAGAATTAAAAGTCACAGATCACAAAAACAACTCAATTGTAACCCAAACTGTCATACAACGAGTATCAAATGTATATGTTGTAACACTTAGTTATTACAAAACATAGATATAATTCCTACAAAATATTTTTTTTAAAAGTCCAAATTCGACAAACTACGGCAAGGGAGTGTCTTCGTTTGGCCCGCTGTTGCTTCCAATTCCATGGTTATTTTGCCCTGGTGTACGTGCGTGACTGGAAACCGATGGAATACGCTGACCCTGTAGAAAAAACAATCAAAATTCACAAATATCATTTGCTCGATCGTATATGAATTAATTAGTGAATAAGATACAGTATGAAACTCAGTCATCTATAGTGACAGAGGAACTCAAACTTAATAATCATCATAATAGTAATTTATAACACATAAGAACAAGAAGAATATGAAGAAGGATCACCACCTTCCAAGCAAAAAAAAAAAAACAGGAATTTGACTAATAAGATTCCTTTATTTATTCTTTCACTGCAGTACGCAAATGGACTAGTACGTCCCTCCCTCGATCTGGAGTCCCGACAATGAGGAAAATATAGTAAGTACATCTATGCAGGTTCAATTCTTATCCCTATAAATCTGTGTTTTCTTCTCACAGTGGATGATCTACTGGAAGATCAAGGCATTCAATACTGAATAGTCCACTTTGCCATGCTACAAAATGATCATTATGTAGCCAGTTAACTGGATTCATAATGATCTGACAATTTATTTGCATGTAATTAACTGGATTACAAAATGATCTGACAATTTATTAGCATGCTCCCTGATCATTTGATAGATATGTAATAACTGTTCCCTGATCCCTGATTCTTAGCATGTAATGTTTATATGTAATAAATGTTAATATACAAATACAAAATTACGTGCTAAAAATACCAATAAAATACCAATAAAATGACTTTTTCCAACAATATTATCATATAACCATATCACATAATGATTATGCAGCCATCTATCAAAACATTTAATAAATTGTCAGATCATTTTGAATCCAGTTAATTACATGCTAAGAATCATCCACTGTGAGAATTTATTACATATCGTTTTCTTCTCACAGTGGATGATCTACTGGAAGATCAAGGCATTCAATACTAAATAGTCCACTTTGCCATGCTACAAAATGATCATTATGTAGCCAGTTAACTGGATTCAAAATGATCTGACAATTTATTAACATGTAATTAACTGGATTACAAAATGATCTGACAATTTATTAGATGCCCCCTGATTATTAGCATGCTCCCTGATCATTTTGAATCCACTGTGAGCATCTAATACAATCTTATAACTGTTCTTATGTTCACTATTAGCATGTAATTAACTGGCTACAAAATGATCTGACAATTTATTAAATGTTTTGATTTTGTGGCTGCATAATCATTTTGTAGCCATCTATCATTATGTGATCATTTTGAACAATATTATGCAGCCATCTATCAAAACATTTAATAAATTGTCAGATCATTTTGGTCCACCATTTTTAAAACTTGGTGAAACCCGGGTTTCAAGAGTAAAGCCAATCACAAAAACCTAACAAATTGAACTTGAGTTTCACTAGGTTTCTCAGTTTCATCTCGGGTTTTATATAGCCAAAGAGACCCTAGTGTGCACTTCAAGAGGGACTTGTCAGTACAACACTCAGCATGTTTTTATATTTACATTTAACTCTAGATGTTTGATGAAAAACAAGATTAAATTTTGTAGAAAAGTATAAATTTTGGAGTTGAAACAGGCGATTCATGCTTAATACCATCAGAAATTCACTTCACAATGCTTTTGATTCCATACCTAATTGTGTTAAATCATTCTGCAATTGAGATTGTAATGTTACGAAATCCACTCTAGCCTCCGATAGTATGACCTTGAGTTCCTGCACAAGTTATATGCTTTGAAGGGTTAGCATATAGAAATGTAATATTATATAAATAAACAACAAAAGAAAGATTGCTGGAAATTACTGCATTACAAATTTTAAAAGAACAAAAGGAACAAATCATTATGTATGCTTTAGTGACGACAAATAATTGAAACATAATACACCACACTAGATAAGTTGTGTTTTGCTTAGAATAGAGTCTCTTCTTATGAGAGAAACGATTAGTTATCACAAATAATACTCAAAGCCCCTGGAAAGGAATATCAAATTCAAAGGCTTGAAAGCATGATTACAAAATTTTAATTAAATAACTACATAATTTCAGAAGTATGGTCATTCATATGGACACTGAAGAAAGCAACTAACATATTACGAGACAAGATTAAACCTACAAAGAAAATGAATGAACAACAAAACATTATGTTTCAACATACTTTAACCAAAAGAAATCTGGTGAGTGGTGACCATTTTCAGATATAACACTACTAGAATAAATGGATATATATATATATAATAGATACATATACGTTATGTAGTAATATATAGTTATATAATATAGGGTATTGATCTAGTGACACATTTAATTAAGTGATAATTGACTACTTATCTTACGTTTCTGATCCACAATAAGTGTTCCACAAATATTTAGTTAGATGAATGATCCACAAATATTTACTGACATGCATGACTTCTATAATTGGAATCTTAATATATTGATTCATTTCATCTTTGATATAACTATAGTAGTCTAATGTGGGAAATCATGTAATAGAAAAACTACCATGACAACGGTGGAAAATAATGTAACAGAAAAATACACCTTTGAAACATATCATTAAAGAACTGATCTTGACTACACTTGCAATGCAATAAAGAAAATTAGCCTTTTGAGATGAAAAAGAATTAGTACTATTCTACGACAAGAATGATCTTTTCCGAGAGAGAAGGGGGGAGGGGAGTCGAATGAACAAATTTTTTTAGGGAGAAAACTAGAATATTTTCATCTCAATAAGATTTTGAAGAATTTCCTCTACTATACTTGTATTACATATGAGGAAATTTAATTAAGCATTCCAAATCTAGGTCAATAGTACAAATCTACATAATTTGTTAGCTGAAAACAAAAAGGAGGTAAGTAAAAAGAGAACAGCCTTCCTCGCTATCACTAGTAGAGTCTGATGACTTTAAGAAAATTATGAAGAACATTCTTTTGCGAACTTTATTAGTGGTTATGGAGAACAAATTAGCATCAGGATAATTTCATAATTCTCCCAAGCTTACTACATGAAGATGCCTCATTCTATTATTCCCTTTTATGATGATCCTACTGTTTCTTTTATCAGAGTTGTTTTGGCATGAACTGCATGACTTTGATTTACTTTCTTTCCTCATTTTATATTAAATTAAGGTAAAACTGATGATGAAATATATACTAAAGGAAAAAAAAAATTAATAGATGGTTGGTGTAAGCAACAGATTTTCATAACTGGAGTTACATCCCAACATCCTATATCACCTTAGCAGTAAATTTTTTATCTGTTTGAGAAAAAGGGAAGGTTCAAAACTTTCAAATCCCTCCATCTTTATCATATCATTGCAATATACAAATCATCCAGCACTGTAGGATATGATCCATTAGCAAGCTACACTGCTTACTAAGTCCAGAACTACCAAATGATTCATAAATTACCCAAATTCATGGATTGCTTATTAAGTCCAAAACTAAACCAAACAAAATCATAAACAACCCGAGTCATGTTTTAGAAGAATTCATCCACACAAAAAAGCCGAAAAACATACAGTTACAGGATGTGGGTACGTAACACAAAGTACTGGAATTAGGCCTATGTAAGCTGTATAACTAATAATGTTTCAAGAGCACCCATGCAAAAATATTAAAATTTTGAGAGAATAAGCCCAAATACCTCATCCTCCTGCAGGCAACTTGAGACGATCTTATTAAATAACTTGGTCGAATCCTGATCCACAAAGATAAACAGAACAAAAATAAAGCAAAAGTTTCCTACTAAACTGCAACGAAAAGTAAATCAAATAGAGAGATGAATAAAAAAAAGGACCTACGATTGTTCCATTGCGCAATGTCTGTAGAAGGTTTTGATCAATATTTTCCTTTGAATTGTACATATAATCGGATAATACTTGCACTAGTGAATCCATTTTATCTATAATGAAAGCCAAAATTTCGAAGCTAAACCCCAGAAGAAACAATCTTAAAAGGAAAATAGAGAAGTCGGTTAAAACCTCCATTCTTCGGTTCCTCATTCTGAACCACTTGCAGTTTCTCCCCGTTTGTGGACGATAAATCCAATCGCCTAACCGAAGAAACCATATTACCAGTACTTGACTGAATCCTGTTAATTTGTGGAACCAATGGGGACTTTACAGCATGCTTCCAAAACCCACACCTCCCATCAGCCTACTGCTTCCATTCATAATAACCCTTCAACCCAAGAACGCAGTTGACAATCTTCGCAGCCGATCCAGCTTCCAATGTATCCTTCCAAAACCAATCCCATAACCAAACTCAAAACACCTCATACCCCCCCCCCAAAAAAAAGTAACTAATCAAAACCAGTCAAAAAAATAAAATAAAATAAAATTACCCTTTCGAGATCCGACGCCTCGAAGCTACCCAATCTGCACAATATCCTTTCACAAGTTTTCCAAACCATCTTAAAAAGACTCAAAACAATATTTGTCACTATAGTTACCTTGAAATTCAATTAGCCCAAAATCTTTTTCCCCAAACATTTTGGACTGTTAAAAATGAAAGGAACAAAGATAAAAATCATTAAAAGGAACAAAGATAAAAATTGGCATACATTGAAAGGAACAAAAATAAAAAACAGAAAAAGGAAATGAAAGGAACAAAGATCAAAAAAATATCCAGGTCGAAGAGAGAACGGCAAGGGTGGCGGCGAAGGAGGACCGGAGAAGCAGCGAAGGAGGACCGGAGGAGGAGCAGTGGAGAAGGATCGGCGAGGGAGGAGCGGCGAAGTACGGGAGCGGCAAGAGTGTGCGCGCGAGAGATGCGCACGCGAGGGATGTGAGGCGGTGAATGGGGAGGGGAGAGAGGAACGCGATGGGAAGAAGATGAGGGGGATCTTTCGTTTAGAGGGGATTAGGGGAGAGCGGAAGTAGCGGGATTAGGGTTTGTGTGTAGAGCGGGAAGAAGATGAGCGGGATTAATTAGGGTTGTAAAAATTGGGAAAAGTAAAAAGGGGCGGGGTTTAGAACGGGGTAGCTTTTCAGAACATTATTTACCCCATCCTATAACGGCGCGTATAAATAACCGCCGCGATAGGTATAGATATATATATAAAATAGCATTACTATTTGAGGCTATAGCGGCGTTGTTGCCACACGCCGCTATAGAGAGTGTCTTTTTTATAAAATAAAATACTACTATACCTATAGCGGCGCAGTGTGGTAACGCCGGAAAAAGTATGCCGCTATAGCCCATACGGTTTGTAGTGTGCTCTAAATAGGCAAAAAAAATCCAAAAGTACTAAAGCTAAATTAACTAGGTGAACAATCTCTCACTGAAGAGCTTGCGAAAGGAGATGACTAGAGACTTCCATAGAGCTTTACACATAGCCTCTTCTGTAACACCACGCAAAATTGAAAATGACAATTTTGCCCTCATGTGTTACGCAAGTGTATTTTGATCACCAATTATTTATGCACTTCCCGTATGAATTTTTACACTATGTTGAGTAAAAAAAAATATCAAATTTCAATCTCTGCATTTTACGTGCTCTTTACGTGTTTTAATGCACATGCCTCCTTCACTACGTATAATATTTTCTATATGTTTAATTTATTTATTTTATGTATTTAAATCTATTTTATAAAATAGAAATTTATTTTTTTCCCTATTTTGATTTAAATGCATTTTTTTATTTTTTTTCCCTATTTTGATTTAAAATGCATTTTTTGATTTTTTGCACGTATGATGCACGTGCAAATTTTTATTCTCATTTACAAATTTTTAGCATGCATAAGTTTTAATTAGCCTTCTTTTGATCCATTGACCTATAGACTAAAATCTAGCCCATTAAGAGGAGAGCCCACTAGATAATTAAATTAATTAATTAAGAAATGAGCCCATGTAGCAAGCTCACTAAGCAAATCACATTTTTTTTGTTATGTATGCACTAATACATGACAAGTTACAAATGTTAGTATACATTTAGAGTTATAGAAATGTATGCATATTTGTTCATGCATGTGTGTATGCATACATCAATGAACTTGGACTAATTTGTGTACCAAGGGGGAGGCCGGTTTTTGGAGGAGAGAAGAAAGGGTTGGAGTTGGAGTTCATAAAGAGTGGGGAGATGAAGGGTTGTAGGTTTTAGGAGTTAGGAAAGTAAAGGGTCATATGAATTAATTAAGAGAGTTATTAGGGGTGAAAATATGGAAAATAAACCCTCCCAAAATTCTATAAATAGAGCTCCATTTCCTACATTTCTCTTGCACCAAAAAAATATAATCAAAAGAGAAAGAAAGAAAGAAAGAAAAGAAAGAAAGAAAGAGAGAAAGAAAAGAAGGAGAGTGAGAGTTCTTATGCTTGGAGCCATTGCTAGGAGGAGAAGTCATAGCTAGGAGAGGAGGCCTTACTAGGAGCTAGAAGTACTTGTGAAGCTAGGAGCCCTTTTTCTTTTGTAGTAATCATTCTCCAACTAAGGTGGGTGTTCTCATGCTTTCTAAAGTAGAACTTGTATGCTAAATTAGTTTAAAGATTAATATGAGTTAAATAAGATATTCGTAGAATCCATGGTAGTAAAATATAATGATCTTGTTGAAAGTAGTGAACAAATTAATAGCATGCTAAGTATCATATGGATCATGTTAGAATGTTTGCAATTCTTGCTTGTCAAAACTATGATAAGTATGTATAATGATTAAAGAATATTTTTGTGAATTAATGCTTAAAAAGAAGAGAAAGATGAATTTTGTTTTGTGAAATTTTGACACGTCGACATTGGTAAACATACTAGTTTTCGCATAAGAAATACTTGAAACATCCATGGTTGAACTAGAGATATATTTGGTCCTTTGTACAAAATTTTAATTTATATGAAGGTATTGAAGATACTTCTTGATAAGTAAGTTAAAGAAAATAAAGTTGTTGTTATGGAACAAATTAGATTTTTATAAAAGTACAATATGCTAGAAACATCGAATGAAAAATTATGAGTTATTTTATTTTGTATGATCCACAAGGCAGTGAGTTACTGTTATAAATCTCAGTTTATATAAGTCTATTTCAACTAAATAAAAGATTAGATCAAAACTAGAAGAATCGAGTTTTTTGTAAAATAATGAAACATCATAAAGTTGGAATAAAACCCACACGAGTTCCCTATGAGACGTTGGGTGCACTTGGCATGTTGGCTTGGCTTTGCGCTGCTTCCTGGTCGGGATGGGTTCGAAACTAAATAACCCAAAAATTTTTTATTGTGTTGATTTTTTTGAAATAAATTAACCGAGAAGTGGGCATAAGAGGTTTTCAATGAGAGATTAACAATAAGTTCATATGGACTTTATGGTTGGCGTGCTCTAATTTGGGCACTGGATATATTGGCTCGGGTTTGAAACCTTGGGAGAGAACATTATTTTATTTTATTTTTTTTGGGGGGGGGGGAGGGGGGGTTAATATATTTAGGTAGTTCTAATGCAATTGAAAATTTTGAGAAAAATCATAGTATCATAAAACATGATGAAGAATTTATAGAAAATAGTTTTAAAGATTTTTTTGTTTATTGAAAAGCAAAAATAGACACTTGAGAGACATTATTTTTGAGACATTGATTTATGCTAAAAATGAGCAAAATGAGAAATGAAAAATGAGCTTTGACAATTATTGATAAAGTTTATTAGTAGAATGAGAATAAATTATCCATGTGAATAAATTTCTTTTGAAGTGATGATTTACTTATGCGAAGTAACAGTACTGGTATACGTTGAAATGTGAATTGGTTATTTGCACTAAGTTCTTAAAGAGATCGATGTTGAATGAAGTTTGTTCATGAAAAATACTCATTATTATTAAAGAATCATGAATAGTGCTAAAATGAGACATTGCTTAAGCTATGAAATGAGTTGAAAGATGAAATCATCTAGGTTTAAGACATGATTCCTAAAGGGTATGCGTACCCATGTTTCTTGTGCATGAAAGTTTATGGTTAAGAATTAGTAAGACCACGGTTACCGGTAATTTTGAAAGAAAGATTTTGAGACTTGATTTTCAGATAATGCCGTCGGGCGATCTCGTACTTTTGTGAACAAATCCGGTAGGAGGTAAGACTAATTCTAGGGTTGATAACACATTCATGTCTTGAAGTAAAAAAATGATTAGGCACTTAGGTGAAGATGTAGTAAACATGGGCAAATGTAAGTGGGTTGCCTCTATATAGTCAGCGGTGGATCTCCATGACTATAAACTGAAGTTGCTCTGTGGGAGACGGATTTTGTTTATATTTAAATCCGGGACTTGGCGAAGTCGGGCGGATAGTTTACCGTCTCCAAAGTATATACATATACCGGGGCTAGAGGGGGCACTTGTGGGATGATTCGCATGATGTGGGAACCGTTAAAATAGCCATCGGGCTGGGACCTATATTCGTGGAATGATCTAAGCCTTGTTTTATTACCGAGTAGTTATCATGGCCAGGGATCGAGCCCTTTATTGTGGAGTACGTAGGCGCTTGCCCTCGGACCTATGTAGTATAAGATGCATAGAATCCGAACAAGTGTGCATTAGTGTCATCCTAGTATAAATGTGTGCATTAGGCATTAAGTCATGGCATATACTTACATGTTTAGCGTAGACACAATGTTAACACTTTATTTATTCATTCAATCTTTCTGTGATTTGTTAAAGTAATGAGATCGTTATACTGTTTCCGGCATAGAGAGGATAGTCGTGTATAACATTTTTGTCAGTTGTAAGTGACTGACGTGCCCACAGATTGATATGCAGGTAATGGATTATTCTTGAAGAAATAAAGCTGTTATGATGCATTTGATGACTTATGTGATAAAGTTGTATAAATCATATTATTGTTTTCAATGTTGTAATCTTTCATTCTTCTGCTGTGTAAAACAAAGTTGTATTTAAACTCTGATGTATTATTGTTGAAATTTTTTTAATTCATTGTAAAATTGTACGAAGTGAAGTAAAGATCATGTGAAATCTCGAATTCGGCCTTATTTGGAATTCGGGGCGTTACATCTTCCCCCCGTAGCTTCAAGCCATCCTCACAAGCAGGTTCTCGACTACATCATACCAGCAAGGAGATGCCAAAGATGGGTAGGGAAGTTATGAGGGATGAGGGAGCAGACAAGCGTCGTTCCCACCACTATGAAGGCGCGGACAGGGAAAGGGGAAGGTTCGTCTCACGAACTAGGGATCATCGTGTCGATCACAGAGATCGTTCGAGAGATCAAGATAGAGGTCATGCCAAAAGAATCTTCACTCGATACTCAGAGGAAGACAAAGCAAGATTTTATGCGGATGTTACTAGGGGGAGCGACGAAGGGACGACGGGCTTAGAGCCCTAAGCAGTAGCAATTGCCGGAGAGGACAGAGCTCAGAAAGAAGGATGATGAAGAAGGAGAGTGGGTTCTCGTCAAATCAAAGAAGAACAAGGCAAGAGAGGGAGGAGAAGATAGCAACAGAAGTAGGGGTTCGTCTGGGGGTAATTGGGTCGCCGGTAGACAACTTTGCCATAAGTGCGCTCAAAGAGGCCACTCGATCAACCAGTGTAAGAACGACTGGTTCTGCTTCATCTGCAAACAATCGGGGCACATCTCGACGGCGTGTCCTCATGAAAAAAGCAACAGCCACTCCGACAAATTTGCAACCCCTTCGGTGAAGTCTCTTAGGTCGGAAAATAGTAAAACAGAGGAGAGCGCTGCGGGGAGGAGGAAAATGTCGATGGCAAAGATTATGCCGACTCCGATCATGGCAGAGTTCGAAAGGAGATATAAGAATTGTGTTTTGGTGAAAGCGCACATTGGCCATCCGACTAGTGCAGACATTAACGACCTTCTTAAGGTGACCACAACGGCCTCTCCAAATTGGAAATAGGAGGCAACTGCGACATCGGCGAATAATTTTTTACTCCATTACAATGAAAAGGATCGTGTGGCGGAGCTGCTCTTAATGAAAGGACTGGAGGGTAGGGGATGCGACGGCATGGAATTCTATGTGACGTTTAGGCGATGGTCGAGAGAAGAAGGGGCATTGAAGGTCCAGTCACTCTTTCCGTTTGGATTCGTCTTTACAATATGCCATACCAGTGCTGGGTTCGTACGGGGTTCCAAGAAGTCGTTAGAAGCTTTGGAATAGTGCTTGATATCGACAGAGGAACATTGGTTCACTCTAACATCGAATTCGCACGAATTCGAGTAGGGGTCGTCAACGAGCATGACATCCTGTCCATCATCAGCATCGACTTCGAGGAAGAGAGATTTGAGGTCAAGGTGATTACGGAGGTCAAAAAAATGTGTCTCCTTTCGAGGAGAGCTGATGAGAGAGGAAGCAGCAGTTCAGGAAGGTGGGGACGAGCGGGAGGTTGAAGACGAACATAGACCGTTCGATAGGGAGGATACTGATCGAGACCGTCCAGATTATTGCAAGCACAAAGGAGTTTCTCAGCCATCGGATCAGACTCACTTCAATCTGGGTCGTGCGTCAAAGCATTCGTCTAAGGGAGTGGGCCTAATGAGCGCTGACGTGGATGCAATTGGAGAGCAGTTGATAGGCTGTAAAGGAAGGGGTTCCTCTATTGCGATTGGGACGTGCGGCGACAAGACGGTTGAGGAGTCCTCCTTAAAACAAGGAATCCTGAAAAGAAACGTGACTGATGTGACTGGCGCTAGGCTCGATGATCAAGTTGGTGGAAAAGAACTCAAAGCGGCGCTGTCCTTTTCTAAAGAGGATATAGAAGTTTCGACCAGGCTAGCGCTAAAGGCCCTACTTTCTACCAGGGCGTCTAAATGGCCTGCTAGGCTGTGTGTTGAGCTGATTAAATCAACTCCTGAAGCTGGGTCGGGTTCTGTTGGGCCGGGTTGCGAGCTGAATAAATCAATTTGAATATTCAATTTTCCTGTTCTAATCTAGCAGATCTAAATTGTGGGGGAGTAGGGGTTACTCAACACCAAGGTTCGGAAGAGGGGGAGAATATGCCAGATGCGGCGGTGTTTATAGCTAATAGGGCCCCGATTGTTGAAATACAGGAAGAGGACGAGATGATAGCTGCCTTAGATGGGATTAGAGAAAACAATTTCATATCAGTAACTGAGTTCGAGGTGGGAGAGAAAGAGGGGGATTTAGCTAAAATGGGAAGCACTGGCAAAAAGGTGATGGAGCTCCCAAGAAAAAGCAAGAGGAAATTGGACAAATGGGGATTGCAGGGTTCTAGCGAGGAGGATCTGATCAGGGTGGCGGCAAAAGGAATGGAACTAGCTTCAGCGTGTGGTGGTAATCTAGTTTTGAACTACTTAGTCTTAAATTTACTTAACGATGATTCTCTTATCTACTTTGCTAGTCTGTACGGTCTAGACTTGGGTGCGAACAGAGTAGAGCAGGTTCAACAAGCAATTAGGATTAGAGAGAACATTAAATGGGTTAAGCCTTAGGAGACAGGTAGCATCTCAATAGAGGGTATGATGGGTGTTATCCTGTTTTTTATGTCATACATCTTCTGAAATATTAGGGTATGCGACAAAAGGGTAAAAAGAAACTTATTAGCAATACCGTGGGTAGACTATGGCCATCTATTTGTCGTTTCTAAGAGACTAGGATCGAGAATCCAACCACGGAAGAATTTCATATCCCTACGTGGGCGAAGGACTTCGATTGGAGGTTCAAACCGACTATTGGATACTCATGGGGTATTGCATTAGGTGTGGATCTAAAGATGTTCGAAGTTTTGGGTCACAAGATAGGGGAATTCTCGGTTACTACAAGAATTAGAAGGAGAAGTGATGATTGGATTCATGTTGTGACTACGGTGTATGGCTCTTACAACTCGAGGAGGAGAAATCTGTTTTGGGATGAGATGAGAGATATCAAGAAAGATTGGGCAGACTCGTGGGTGATGGAAGGAGATCCAAACATGGAGGTACAGTCACAAACATGGAAGTAGGGGACCAAGCAGATCCGACCAAGATAGATTCAACTCTATCATAGACGAACTAGAGTTAATGGAGATGGAACATATAGATGGAAAGTATACTTGGTCTAACATGCAGTCTACACCGATTTTAGCCAAGCTTGATAGGATTCTGGTGTCCACAGATTGGGAAGATGTATTCCCTTTCGCAAAAGTGAAGTCGATTATAAGATTCACCTCAGATCATCTGTCCCTTCTCATGGATTGTGGGGAGGGGTACATCAAAAAACGGTTTCCTTTTAGGTTCGAGAAAGCCTGGACGTTGTCACCTACTACCCGTCAAGTTATACAAGAGTCCCGAGAAGCTAATACCAGGGAGGTATCCGCAGTTAGAATTTGGATTGAAAAGACGAGGAGATTGCGAAAGCGGATCAAAGAGTGGGCTAGGATCGAATTTGGAGCTAACAAAGATAGACTACAGGAGTTGGGTGTGAAGGTGGCAGAACTAGAAACTACACAAGAGGGGAGGGATCTACTGGAATATGAGATCGAGAAGCTGATGAATTATAAGGCACAGATTAAGCACATTGGAGAGATGGAGGAACAATATTGGAAACAACGAGCTAGGGTGCAATGGCTTAGAAAGGGAGATGCGAATACAATTTTCTTCTATAAAGTCGCAAATGGTAGGAGAAGACAAAATCATATTGGGGGGCTACTCATTGGCGGCTCCTGGACTGAGAATGAAGGAATTATTAGGCAGGAATTCGACAAAAGTTTCAAGAACCTCTTCGGGATTAGCAAGGAGTGCAGGAGTAAGCTTAGGTCGGATATGTGGTGTGCATCAAGAATTGAGGGGAGTGAAGGAATAAAGGGTATGTTCTTAGAAAAGGAGGTGCTGCACGCCGTGAAAACCCTGGGGCAGGAGAAAGCCCCAGGGCCAGATGGTTTTCCAATCTTCTTCTACAAGATATACTGGGATATCATCAAAGCTGATCTGATGAACATTTTCTATGAGTTTCACAATGGTAAGGCGTATTTGGATAGGATTAACAATGCTAACGTTATTTTAATCCCGAAAAAGAAAGAGGCTACCAAGATAGATGATTACAGGCCCATTAGTTTGATTAACGGTTCATTCAAGATCATTACTAAAGCTCTAGATCTAAGGCTGTCTCCACATATGAATGGTGTGGTAGGATAGTTGCAAAGCAGATTTATCATAGGTAGAAATATCATGGATAGTGTGGCTTCTGCACATGAAGTGGTGTTTAGAGGGCACAAGGATAAGGCTGACGGTTTTCTTTTAAAAATAGATTTTGAAAAAGCCTATGATTCGCTAGAATAGGATTGTGTCGATGAAGCGCTTAAACTAAAAGGGTTTGGTTCGAAGTGGATAACGTGAATCACGAAATGTGTTCACGGGGGAAAGTCTTTCATTCAGGTTAACCAACAACTGGGTAAAGAAATTAAATGCCAGAGGGGACTCAGGCAGGGAGATCCTTTGTCTTCTCTACTCTTTGCAATAGTAGCAGACGGACTGGCAGAAATGATCAGTAGGGGTAGGGACCAAGGGATCATCCAGGGGATTAGAGTCAAGGGAGTCCCTCAAACCATATCAATCCTTCAATATTCGGACGACGCTCTGCTGTTTGGAGCGGCCAAAGTGGAAGAAATTGGTGCGATAGGTTTGGCTTTGCAGTGCTTCGGTGCGTGGTCGGGGATGAAAGTGAACTTATCAAAGACCTCTGTCCTTCCTATTAGCGATCAATTATCCATCCCTATCAATTCAATCAAGAGCTATTTCGGGTGCAAAATGGGAAAGTTCCCTCTGGTCTACTTAGGTATCGCTATTAGACTGGGGGCACTCCAAAGAAAGGATTGGTACCCTCTGATCGAAAAGATAGATAAGAAGTTAGCCGGGTGGAAGAGACATTTCCTCACGCTAGGTGGCAGAATGACTCTGTTAAACTCGGTGCTTAGCAATCTACCGACGTACTTAATGTCTATCTATGAGATTCCACAGTGGGTGATTCAGAAGATAGATAAAAGCAGAAGAAGATTTTTAGGAGAGGAGCCGACGAATCTAACAAAGGAATGGCACTAGTTAAATGGGGCAGAGTATGCAAAAGGAGTGAATATGGTGGACTAGGGATCCTGAACTTGAGGGATATGAATAAGGCACTGCTATGCAAGTGGTGGTGGAAGATGAGGAGGCGACACAATAATTGGTGGCGCAAATCTTTTGCAAGGTATAGAAGTAGGAAAATGTACCGTTTTGGAGGAAAAAGTTCATTCGGGAAATCTTCCGTGTTATGGAGAGGAGTGGCAAAGGTAGGCTTCATGTTCCATGCACACACTAGATGCAGGATTGGGAACGGAAAGGATACAAGATTTTGGCCGAACAGATGGTGCGGTGACGTTAGTCTAATGAGCCTATTCCCCGAAGCTGCAGAGGCGACGATTAATACTGACACGGTTGTGTCGGATGTGTGGTGCAATAAGAGTTTGAAGTTGGATGTTAGGGGGCAAGTTTCTCAGAGGGAATTATTAGATTTTACTAAGTTGAATAAGTTTGTCTCGGAAAAAGGTAGGTACAACAACGACATCGAAGATAGCAGCGATTGGATATTGGGGTCATCCGATGAATTTTCAGTATCTTCAATGTACAAGCGGATTAACGACGGAGGCTTGCGATGTAAGGACGCAGAGATTATTTAGAAAGTCTCCATACCTTTGAGGGTTAAAATTTTTGCTTGGCTTGTTATGAATGGCGCTATTTTAACGAAGATCAACCTTCAAAAAAGAAAGATGCAAATCAATGTGAGATGCGGGGAATGTGATTGCGCTGATGAGGATACCAATCATTTGTTATTTGATTGTACTAAGGCCAAAATAGCATGGGAGTTGGTATGTAGGCATTTTGGGTGTCTACAAAGCCCTAGATTGAGTGCAGATGTCTGGGGGCGCTGCTGGGTAGAACTAGCTAGTAAGAAAGATAGAGATGATTGGGGTATCGTAGCTTCAGCAACTATATGGTGTTTATGGCTTACCCGGAACGATTTATGTTTTCACAATATCAAACTTACTTTTTCGGGACTCATGCATAAAATTCTGGTTCTAACACATGATTAGACAGGTAACAGGAGAGCTATGAAACGACTAAGAATGGAAGAAGAGGAGTAGGAATCAATGGTGGAGATCGAGCTCACGGAGGGAGACTATCACTATTCCAGATCGAGTCCTTGTGGTTATGTTGACTAGCCCTTGTATCGATGGCTTTGTATTGGGCATTGTCTTGTATCTTACTTGCTGCTTTTCTGCTTTTGTCTTCTCGTGGTTGTAGTTAGTGGTTAGATGACGTATTTTGGTACTTGGGATCTATGTAATTAGTACTACTATGTTTCTTTAATATCACATTAATGAAACGATGACTGGGTCATCTTTTATAAATAAAAAAACAATCTCTCACTGTAGGAACCGATGAACCCTCTGAGTTCTGTTATCCATCCTAGCTTCATCTAGGTCTATTCCGGTCCCTAATCCTCCAATCTCGGCTGCTTTTTTGTGCTCGCAGTGCCTGCCCTCGAGTAAATCAATGTGATTATACGGTGCACATAATTTTTAATAGGATATTATATCTAACTAAAGCAAAGGCATTTCTATCAAACTACAAAATCCACAGTCGCGGCAACTATAATGTCCCATGCAATGCTACTTTCCCTCTCTAGTATATTGGCTCTCCACGAATCCCATAAAGAATGTAAAAACTTTGGACATTCATATAACCCAAAACCCAAACAATCACGCTTTCCCACACTATCCTTGCCCTATCTCAATTCTCAAATAAAAAATGTGTTGCGATAGATCCTTTCCCTCCTCCACATCTCATGCATGTATCCTCAATCAACAAATTTCCCTTGTATAAGTGTAAGTTTGGTTCACTGATAAACTTTTTCGCTTGTAAATATGAGTTCGGGAGTTCGAATCCTGCTTAAACAAAAAATCTAAATTAATACACATATATAGGATAAGTGTGGGTGTGGGTGTAAGTAGGGTTGGCAATTGGGTCGGGTGGGCCGGTTCGGGCCCCAACCCGACGGGCTAGTCCGGGTAACGGACGGGTTCGGGTTGGGTGAATACCCGGGCCAGGTTCAAATTTCAACTTCTCGACCCACATGACCGCGAACCCATACGGGTTGGCGCAGCAATTTTTTTAACTCCGAAAAATAAAAAAAATGTACATTTTATATTAAATGGATGTGAACAACAAAATTAATTACTCACTAGCTATTAAGAGCATCCACAATGGTTTGCTATAATATATGGCAAAATGAGAAATAACAAATAACAAAAGAGACGTTCGGTACACTAGTTCGTTTCTCAAATTTTGAGAAAGATTTTTTTTATAATTGGACGGAACATGTTGTCTCGTCCGAAAGGTATTTTTGTAATTTGTAGTAAAATTAAATTATTATTAGTTATTAAATAGTAATTAGTTAATTAATTATTGATTAAAATAATACTAAATATTTATTAAATACTTCCTAAAATGAGATTAGTGTGTTAATTAAGGGTTAAACCTTTTGAAAGTGACATCTGGTTTCTCAAACGGGACATGTTGTCTCGTTTGTCGATTTTTGAGATCAGACGGAACAACATGTCTCGTCTGATACATTTCGTTATATATATATACTATATTTTCCCGTGGGGACGTAACTACGGCACGTCTTCGGAACGATACAGCATATGAAAAGCCTTGTAAACAATAAAATAACAATTATGTAGCTCAAGTTTGAATAGTATGACAATAATTAGTTGTAAATAAAAGTCCATATTTCCATTAGTATATGTTGAAAAATAATTATAAATGAGGGTATAAAATCTAACTTCTTAGAACTTTGAGGGTGGAAAATGATGAAATTTAACTATTGAAGAGATATTTGCTATTTTCAATGTAACATGAAAAATTAAAAATTAAAAATTAAAAATTAAAAAAAATTACAAATCGGAAATTTGAAAATCTAAATTTCTTAGTAAATAGAGAGAGAAAGAGAAAAATAATTAAATAAATAAGTAAGTTTTTTTTTTTGTTTTTTTTTTTTTGGGGGGGGGGGGGGGGGGGATGTGTTTTCTGATGTTAGATTTGGGCATTTGATTTTGAGAAGATTGAAGGAGAGCCATTTGATAGCTTTCTTTGTGTTTTATTATATGGACTAGGTATGCCCGTGGACACGTGCCTACGGAACATCATAGCAAAGAATGATTAATTAATTAAGTTGTTTAGTAAAAATTTCGACGGTCTCCCCTAAAATTTCCATATTATATAGATGAGCACTTAAACTGATAACAACATCTCCATATTATTATATATGAATGTGTTAGATAGATTCATCTACAAATACACCTCTACAAAATTAAAGCTGCAACAAGATTGAGACTTCAAGTTGCAATGGAGTGTGTTTTGAACAATGATGTGATAATAAAGGATTTAATCTCATGGAATCAAGAAAATAGTAGTTCTGAAGTAGTTCTCATGGAGTTTGTAAAAAGCTAGATGGAATATTGTTTTATTGTCTCAAACACCTCTACAAAATTAAAGCTGCAACAGGATAGAGACTTCAAGTTGCAATGGAGTGTGTTTTGAACAATGATGTGATAATAAAGGATTTAATCTCATGGAATCAAGAAAACTGTAGTTCTGAAGTAGTTCTCATAGAGTCTGAAAAAAGCTAGATGGAATATTGTTTTATTGTCTCAAAATTAGCAGTCTTTATATATTCTTTATATAGTCTGAAAATCACGGAAACGCCATTTGGAAGTTTCTTTATATAGTCTTTATATATTCCAAATGAAGGATCTGGTATTGTCTGGGGTTTGAATGGGTGAATTTGAGATAAATTTGTGAGCTTGGCGAAGTTTCTGCGTTGGATGGGAATAGTGTGGAGAATGTTTGCTTGGTGAAATCAGAATCGGACAGATGTGGAGGATTGCACCTTAGTTGTTTCTGTACCTTCCAAATGGTCTTTCTGTGAGTTATATTTAAGTTCTTTATATTGTCTCAAAATATTCTTTATATAGTCTAAAAATTTCCTAATTACATAACACATGGCATTTTGTTAAAGCTATCCGAAACCATGTGTTTAAAAAATGTAAGGCCCTATCAGCAGCAACCACAAGTGATTTGATATGAAGAAAGTATGATCATATAACCTCACATACATCATATACAAAGGAAGAATATGCAAGAGAAATTCATTTGTGTTTCCTGTAATTAAAAGAATTAGCTGAAGTTAACTTCGAGTTTCATGATGTATATATAGACTGTAGTCTCTACGCGACCACTTGTGCCAAAGCCAACTGCTTAAGCCTTTTAGATAGTGCTCCAATAATCTAGAAAAAAAAGAATGAATAGGTAACATTGAAAGGAGTTATAGCACCACGGAAAACTTATCCTTAACAGGTTTGTAATTTATTTAGGCTAATTAGATTTTAAGCTTCTGGATAGACCCCAATATCAAGAAGCTTAAAATCTAATTAGTTTAATTCATTCAATCTTGGTTCAAATTGAAAGACTGAATAAACCAATGGGGTGTGTCGATCTAGATCTAATATAACCCAACCAACTATATATATTATAGCTAACAAAAGATTGACAGTTAGTTTCATTCGACTGCTGCAGCCAGGGATGCAAGTATGCGGATAATAGCAAGAGACAAAAACCAATATTTCGTTCGCTTAGTTATCCTATTATACTGAAAATAAACTATAGTTTCAACCAAAATTTAAATCTTAAACCAGATTTATTTGTGGTTTTCTGAATCTACAATCACTTAACAAACCCACTAAATGCATCTACCTCAATTGATGATTCACACATTCAACAAAAAAGTTGAAATTAAAAACTATAAAAATTTAATAAAATCACAACCGAATACTTACCAGTTTAATAGCAACTTCCTCATTAGTCTGAACATTAGTACTGGCAACCAAAAACAACCAACAACCAATCAAAAAAAAAACCTAAATAATTAAAGACCAAAATTTTATCAAATTCCCACTCAAAAGAAGCCTAAATAGATCTTCCCAAACGATCCACTTCAGAAATCAGTCAGTGGTCGGGGATACAGTGAAGCTTCAGTGGGGTTCAGTGGGTTCGCTGGGTTCGGTGAGTCGAAAAAGAGAGAGACGGTGGGTCGATGAGAGAGAGCGCGGGGAGAGAGAGACGGGGGAGGAGAAGAGAGAGAGTCAGGATCGATGAGAGAGAGAGAAGGGGGGAAGAGATAGAGAGAGACAGAGCGAGTGAGGGGAAGAAAGAGAGAGTATAAGAAGAGCGGGAAAGAGGGAGAGACAGTGAGAAAGAGAGAGAGAAAGAGAGAGAAGGGGGTTATTTCAGGAAGAGAGAGGGGGGGTTTTGAAATTTTGAGCGGGAAAATGTGTTTTGTGAGAATCAATCTGGGCCTTTGATTTTGGGGAGATTGAATGAGAGCCACTTGGGAGATTGAATGAGAGCCACTTGATAGCTTTCTTTGTGTTATATATATATATATATATATATATATATATATATATATATATATATAGGGTTTTGCTCCATTGAAAACGGATCTGTTTTCAATGGGTTGGAAAACAGCACATCTGGCCGTCGATCAGATCTTGATCGTGATCAGCGGTTGAGATGTGAACCCGTTAAGCATCCCACTAACGCTCTCAAAAGCGGAGGGGCATTTTCGTCACTTCACGCCAAAAAACGTTTCAGACTTAGCATTTTTTTGGCGTGAAGTTTTTTTTGTCGAAAAAAACACCTAGGCCGTTGTTGGGAGCAACGGCCTAGGTTGTTTTTTTTAACAAAAAAACATACCTTGGTCGTTGCTCCCAACAACGGCCTAGGTATGAACTCAGTATTTTCCAAACACTTAAACACAACAACGGCCTCATCTCCCTCACTTCGTCACAAACGCTCTCTCTCTTTCGCTCGTGCTCTCGAAACCCATCCCCAAACCCTACTTCACTCTCCCAACTCCTTGCCATCGATTTCTTAGCCTCCTCGATCTCCGCCCAACTCAGCAAAGCTCCCTATCTCTCTCTTCCTCTCCCGAATACAGCAAACCCTAACTTCACATCCAAATTTCCAAATCATCTAAACCCTAGCACCAATTGTCTTCCTTTGTCTACAACATCGTGCAGCGGCTTCTCACATCTTCGCCAACTCTCTATCACTCTCTCTTTGGACCAGGTATTTTCTTAATCCCAATCTACTATAATGAACTCTTTGAATCTATTGAATTTTTTTCCAATTTTGGATTTGTCTTCTTTGGTAATATGCGTAGTAGTGTAGTCTATAATTTAGAGAGTATATAATTAGCTTTGATCATGTATGTTGTGTACATTTTCTACGAAGTAGTGGTAGTTGTAGTGGTGGAATATAGGAGATGAAAAAAAACGAGATGAAAAAATTAAATTTGTATGAGTAGATCGGATTCGCCGTGTAGAAGGTAACGGAACTTGTATAGGCAATTTCCGTCTCACGATTTGTGAGATACGTCCGTTTTTCATTTCAATTCCATACAACGGATATGAAGTGATACACGGCCGTATCTTTCAAACCGAGAGTCAAAAGTCACCTCTGCAAGTTCCGGCGGCTTGTGTTTGGTGTGCCAGAGTTGACGCCCAAATTTAGGAAATATGTTTATCATTTATGTTGTTTTGACGCGTATATAAAAAAACCTTTAATCGACCTCGGAACTTGTGGAATACGTTATGAGTTGAAAATAGCTTAAACGAAGTCCAAATAAAGCGAAACTTTGCGAGTAGGTTGGTCTGGCCACTCACAAGTCATACCAACCTGTACATGCGAGTTCTGACTCGCGGTTTGCGAGATACGTCTATATATCACTTTCCGTTCAGTTTTCAATAGTGTAAACGATACATGGTCGTATCTTTCAAACCGTTGGTCGGAACTCCCTTGTACAAGTTGTGTTGGCTTGTGGGCGGGGAGCCCGACCCAACGGCCAAATTTTGAAATTTTTGCATCTCGTTTATGTTGTTTTCACGCGTATATGAAAAAACTTCAAACTACCTCGAAATTTTTTTAGTTCGGTCTCAATAAAAAAATGCTTAAACAAAGTTGAAAAATTACGAAACGGTGTACGTAGGTTGGGCTAACCATTCACAAGGCAACAGAACTTTTATTTGCGAGTTCCGACCCACGGTTTGCGAGATACGTCAATGTATCGCTTCCCGCTCTATTTTAAAGAGTGAAGATGATACACGGGCGTATATTTCAAACCGTGGGTCGGAACTGACCTCTACAAGTTGCGTTGGCTTGTGTTTGGTGTGCCCTAGTTGACGGCAAATTTTAGGAATTTTTGCATCTCGTTTGTGTTGTTTTGACGCGTATAAGCGAACTCTTGAAATTTTTTCATCTCGTTGGTTTGTGTTTGCTAATTTTTGCCGATTAATTAGTGTCATATATGCAAACTTTGTTACAGATAAATGGCTAGAACGAGGGGAACCGGAGGGGGAAGGACATCTCACGAAGCACGGGGGGAACATTCCACAGAGAATGTGAGAACTAATAATTTGTAATGTCCATAATTTTGTATTTAGTGATATTGATATGTGACTAATAATAATAATGTTTTTTGGTTCGTGTAGGTTGGTGCTTCCTCTTCGATGACAGGACATCGTGGTCCAGGACCAATAAATCTCGGCGAACTTACCTTGCAAGATCGCCACAGATCCACGGCAGTGTGGGGTGGGACGACGCGTAGGTGTAATTTCCGCACCCACGAGACCATCAAGGTGCATGCCCGCACCCACGAGTACCTTGTAGCGGCCGGTTTCTATGGAATCAGCATGATGGGTAATGTTAAACTCGACCGAGCACTTCTCTCGGCACTCGTGGAGCGCTGGAGGCCAGAGTTGCACACGTTCCATCTACCGGTCGGTGAGATGACGGTGACGCTACAGGATATAGCGATGATATCCGGTCTTCCAATAGATGGGTTGGCCATGACGGGCAATATTAATTTTGATAAAATAGAGATGTGCAACGAACTGCTCGGTACAGAGTTTGATGAGGCGGATGGAGACAATGGTGACCTTTTCCAAGGACAGTCAATCCGGCTATCTTGGTTGAAGGAACATTTTGATGAGACGCTGACCAACGAATTGCCCGACGAGTATGTACAGTCCTACACCAGAGCCTACATTCTAACGGTGATCGGAGGGGTTTTATTGCCTAACTCATCGGGCGATACGGTGCACCTCATGTACCTACGATTGCTCGCCGACCTGGACATAGCTGGCCGGTACAGTTGGGGAAGCTGCGCGTTGGCAACGCTGTACAGGGCGTTGTGTCATGTAGTACTAGAAGGATCAGAAATGACCGGACCGATGGTTTTGTTACAGATTTGGTCCTGGGAGCGACTGCACTTGGGTCGTCCCCGCATTAAGAGACCCAAGGCTGGTTGGATGGCCCAACCTGAAGATCCTGCTATGTTAGCACCATTGGGGGTATACTGGGCTGGTACAAGGAGTTACAAAGACAATCCCAAGGGCATAATAACGTACTACAGAGACGAGCTCGACCAACTACGTGAAGAGTTCGTGGTTTGGGCGCTGTATACACCCGAGCATGTGGGAAGACTACCGCCAATATGCACCACCGGGTCGCAGTTGTGGCTGACGACGGCTCCCCTCATCAACTTCGGTATAGTCGAGCATCCGCGACCGGAAAGAGTCCTTTGTCAGTTCAATCTTCAACAAGATAGTCCACCAAGCTGCGCAAACCTATACGATCATGAGTTACACGCCGTTAGGGGTACCGGTCGCATGCCTACTCATGATTGGGCAGATTACCATCGTGTTCACGTTGCGGAATGGAACGAGCGACGGTTTGCACTTGTACTCGTCAATGTTCCAGAGTACGATGGAAGACTGCAAGGAAAGTACATGACTTGGTTCCGACAGTATACACGATTGTACATCTCTCCTGAAACGAACCTACCTGCTGGTATCCAGCGAGAAATTGAGGAGAGGGAGATTGAACCAATACCCGCATATTCCAGTTCACAACCCATGTTCCAACCGAAGGCCACAGCTATACGTACAGTGGTAACTTCAATCTTCATATTTATTTTATAATTCTTCGTACGTGAAGTGAATGAATTCTTTCAATTATTTAATTTGTTGGTTTTTTCTAATTTAGATTGATACCACGATGGACATGGCAAAAGAATGCGCGGATGTACTAAAAAGTAATGTGGGCACGCCTATGAAGTCTTTTGCTCGGAGGATGCTCCTTGGATGCCGTAGCAATATGGATGCTTTGGGATGTGTCGATCGTTTGGATCGAGCATTATACGGACCGAGGGGGAGCCGACGCAAAAGTGTGAGGGGTAGGCCAAGTTCATTGCTCGGGCAACGGCCTCGTGAGATAAGAGAACGACAAGGTTCAACTTCACATCCATCTCACGAAGAATCTCACGAAGAAACGGAGGATGAAGAGAGCGGGGAGAGGGTTGTCGGTGATGTACAACAAGAGGAGGGTGGCAAAGAGGAAATCCCCGACTCGCCAACCATGATGCTGCGCCGAAACCCTTACCGGAAGAGGCGAGCACCACAGCATTACACGCCCGGTGCTTAGGCAATGTTTTTGGGAGGTTGTAAATTTTTTTTTTGATTTTGTGCGTATTAACCTTTTGTAACTAATTATTGGATAATTTGTTTCTTAAGTGTAAGTGTAGTTGATGTAGTTGTTATTAATTTCTGATTTTCAATTATGGTGGGTAATTTTAGTGGTCGTATATATGAATTTAGTCGGAGAATGTAAATGAGGGCAAAGTGTTTGGAATTTGGTGGTGTACAAGTTGTAGCAGCTTCAGCTGCTCAGTATAACTGAAGGTTGTTTTTTTTTTTAACCTAAGCCGTTGCTCCAAACAACGGCCTAAGTTATAGAAGGTTATGATTGTTCCAGTTTTTTGGATATACCCAGTTTAAACATATACCCTAGGCCGTTGTTGAAGGCAACGGTTTTGGTTCTGCAAGGAAAGTATACAAAATTTGTTGTGCTCTCTGACTTGTTGGCTCTAAAAATAGCCAACAAGTCAGAGAGCACCCCCTTTTTATAGATACACCCTAGGCCGTTGTTGTGGACAACGGCCTAAGTTGTATGTGAAAAATTTAGAAAAGTGGTCTTGCTCTCTATCTTGTTGGCTCTAAAAATAGCCAACAAGTCAGAGAGCACCCCCATTTATAGATACACCCTAGGCCGTTGTTGTGGACAACAGCCTAAGTTGTTTGTGAGAAATTTAGAAAAGTGGTCTTGCTCTCTGTCTTGTTGGCTCTAAAAATAGCCAACAAGTCAGAGAGCACCCCCATTTATAGATACACCCTAGGTCGTTGTTATGGACAACGGCCTAGGTTGTATGTGAAAAATTTAGAGTCAAGTTGTCTTGCTCTCTGTCTTGTTGGCTCTAAAAATAGCCAACAAGTCAGAGAGCATCTCCTCTTTATAAATACCCAAGGCCGTTGTTGTGGACAACGGCCTCAGTTGTAGGTGCTTGGAATATTGTGTAATGCTCTCGAAATTGTTAGCTAGGGTTAGTGTTAAGGGTAGGGTTAGGGTTACAGTAAGGTTAGTGGTTTGGTTTGGATTCAATGTAGGGGTTAGGGTTTCAATTCCATTTTTAGGCACTTAACTAAAGAATATATTATACCCTTTGCCATTTTTTTTGAGATATGTTATTAAGGTTTTTAATAATAATACATTTCTTGAATTTGTTTAAGTATGTACAAAAAAATCCCATTTGATTCGTTAGAGTTAGGGTCAGGGTTAGTACTACCGGGGGTTAAGGATAGTTTTCCCATTTAAGTTCTATCATTAATTCACATGTACATCACCACATGTAGTTTTCCCATTTATTGCACCCTTCCGAAAATACTCTTCTAAAATTCCAAAAACCCACCTCCGCGTATGAAAAATATTCAGTATTTATGATAGGCAAGAAGAAATCAAAAAATAAAAAAGATTCGATCCGCTTATGAGCGGAGAGTAATCAGATCAAACTACTTGGCCAACAAGAACTGCATGTGACTATTTTTTTACAATGTTTACAATGAAGACGTTCCTATAGACATTCTCCAGACATGCAGCTGGGAAGAATTCCACAAGATTGGGAAGAAGAGGTGTGATCACATGTAATAAAACAAGTTTATTATTGAAAAAACGGTCTAAGGTAAAACCCCACATGTAACTGTAAAACCCCACATGTAGATCCTCACATGTACATTAGATATTTTAATATGGAAAAAACCTAAACTACATCACCACATGTACCCTAAAAATGTGAAATACACATATGTGCATTCCCACAGGTCGTTTTATCTCCAAAATCGAAAAAATCACATGTAGGAACCCACATGTAGTTTTCTCATTTATTGCACTCTTCCGGAAAAACCCTCCTAAAATACCAAAAACCCATATCCGAATATTAAAAAGTACCCAATAATTATGATGAACAAGAATAAATCAAAAATAACAAAAGATTCGATTCGCTTATGAGCGAAGAGTAATCAGATCAAACTACTTGGCCATCAAGAACTGGATCTGATTATCTTCGGTAAAAAAAACTGTAAATAGGGACTGATATGGCTAAAAATGGGGTTAAATCGGAACCGTCCAGATTAGGCACGAATCTTGAAGCTCGGGGGTAAAACGGTAATTTCACATACAAATGGATCCAAAACGGGTATTAGGTCTCCTTCCCACAGAACCAACAACCCGCAAACGGATCCACCTTAACTGGGCACGGGTCCCGACCCGATACAAACCCAGATCACCAAGAGGAGAATCAAGGCCATTGATTTGACTAAATCAATTCAACAGGACTGATTTGCTCCCACCGGGAATCAGGGGCTAATTTCCCAAAACAGAATAGGAGGATTTTCCTCCTGGCTGTTACGCAGGAAATCAGGCCCCTAACCGCTCCAATGGCGACTATAAATACCTCCCTCCTACCTCTGTTACAGGTTAATCACTCTTTTACCACTTTAAGCTCTTTCTTTAATCACCACTGGTTACTGACAAGAGCGTCGGAGGGTGCGTCGCCGGAATCAACCCCGGTGTCTCGCACTTCCTTGCAGGTTGCGGCAGGAGCAAGAAGGCTTGAGTCAACTGTTTAGGTTTTCTCGAACTCACAAATCTTATCTGTTTACCCCCACACCGAAATCTGCGGTAACAGATTGGCGCCGTCTGTGGGAAGACCACACGAACAGCCTCAGCCTCTTCCTTGTCGTCCTCTCCAACCATGCCTCCAAAGAAGGTCAGATCTAGAGGGTCAAACCGTGGGGCCAATCCCGCCGACCCTATAAAGGAAGCCCCTGTCAATCCTATTCCGCAGCCCGACCTTCCTCCCCCGGCTCAGCAGGGCCAACTTCCTTCCTCGGCCCAGCAGGGCCAACCTCCTCATCCCAAACAGCAACCCAACAATGGCCCTTCTGGACATAACGGTCGGAAGCAAAAGCAGCCCCTCAACCTGGACCGTGTCTCGATTCATAATGAATCCTCGGATTCAATGGCTTCTCACCACCCCGACCTCCGCAACACAATCCTGAACCGCCAAAAAGAGGAGGACCTCCGCACCCACCTAGACGAGAGGCGGGCCCGAGAGGGAGCCTCCCGCCAGCATCATGGTGAGCGGTAGCCTCACCGCCGGGAGGGCAGAAGGTCTCCGGACCGAAGGGGCCGAGCGACATCGCCCGAGCGCCGGAGGAGGAGGCCGCACTCCCCCGCGGATCGGCACCCTCGGAGGAACAGTGACGCACCTATCACTCGTGCCGAGTTCCTTCAATTTCAAGACACCGTACTGCAGGCCCTCAACCTTCGGCAGAACAACCAAAATGCCCAGAGGGCTCCGACGCCCCCGAGGGATCCCAGTCCTCGCCGCCGATCCCGAAGTCCTATCCCGGCTCCCAGTCGTCAGCAGCAGCAGTACAGTCCTCGCCGATCCCAGGACTACCGGCGCCGCAGTCCCCGCTCCCCTTCTTATGAGGAAGAGTCCGGGGGATCGTATGATTACCAGCGGAGGGACGATGCCCTCAACCGCCGTCTCCATGAGGTGGAGAGGCGCATTGGTCGCATGGACAGAGAGGAGGAGTCCAGAGCAGGGACGGTCCGGCCCAGCAGACCACCTTTCTCTCGGACGATCATGGAGGCCCCCATACCGAGAGGTTTCAAACCTCTACAGTTTGAAACGTACTCAGGGGAGTCCGATCCAGTTGATCACGTCGAAAGCTTTAAGACTCTGATGCTGATCCACCAGGTTTCCGACGTTGTGCTCTGCAGAACCTTTCCCGCCACCCTCACGGGGTCGGCCCGGGATTGGTACTCCAGACTCGCTCCCTCTTCCATCTTCTCGTTCGAACAGTTTGAAACACTGTTCATAACTCACTTCGTGAGTAGCAGGCGAGCTGAGAAGACAAGCCTCTCCCTACTGAACCTGCGGCAGGAAAGGGAAGAGAAGCTGCGGGACTATGTGAAGAGATTCACCGCAGAGGTCAGGTCTATCGCCTCCTTAGACCAGTCAGTGGCGACCATGGCGTTCCAGTCGAACGTCCTTAATGCCAACCTCCGATCGTCCCTAGCCAAGAAGCCCCCGCATAACTTCGCCGACCTCCTCATGAGGTGCGAGAAGTATATCCGAGCAGAGGAGGCTGAAGCTCTCCCGAGCTTCGGGGGGTCCTCCTCCGGGTCGAAGAGGAAGGCGACAGGGGAAGAGGGGCCCAAGAAAGCGCAGAAGGACAACGGCGGTCAGCGCCGTCCTCCCCCCAGGTTCGAGAAGTTCACTCCCCTTACCACTAATGTCTCCACCATCCTAATGGAAGTGGAGAAGGAGGAGTCATCCCTCCAGCTCCGAGGATGCACACCCCGGCGAAGAGGAGGAACAAAGATAAATGGTGTCGTTACCATCGGGACCACGGCCACGACACGAACGACTGCCGGGCACTGAGAGATGAGATAGAAGCCCTCATCCGGAGGGGGCAGTTGGCCAAGTTCGTAAAGGCTAACGACCGGGCGGATCGCAACACTCCTCCGCCTCGGGGGGCTAGCAAGCGCTCCGAGCGACGCGAGGAGACACCCGAGTTCGAGGAAGAACGGGTTCTGCACTTGATCCACAGAGGCCCCATGGGAGGCTCCTCTAATTCCTCTCGGAAGGCCTTCGTCCGAGAGGTCAACTCGGTTCACAGCGCCCCTCCTCCCAAAGGTCTCGGCGTCCCTGTGTCTTTCTCCGATGAAGATCTCGAGGGGGTCTGAACTCCCCACTGTGACGCCCTCGTCATAGACCTCCGCATGGCCAACTTCAAGGTGCAGAGGATTTTAGTAGACAATGGGAGTTCGGTCAATATCCTCTTCCTCTCGGCCTTCCGAGGTCTGCAGCTGTCTCGGGATCGTCTCAAGCCGGCCGGTTACACATTCCACGGGTTCACGGGGGTCCCGGTAACTTTCGAGGGGGTGATAACCCTAGACGTGACTGCCGGAAGCACCCCTACTACCCGGACCGAGCCGATGGACTTCATGGTCGTCGACGTCCCGGCCGCATATAATGTCATCCTAGGTCGACCCGGCCTAGCTGCCTTGGAAGCTGTCCCCTCGGCGTACCATCTTAAAATGAAGTTCCCCACTCGGTCGGGAGTAGGGGAGGTCAGGGGAAGCCAAGAAACGGCTCGGAAGTGCTACATGACTTCCACAGGGGGACCGGTGCTCTCCCTCGAGACACTAGAAATCCCCGAGCCAAAGGTCCGACCCACGTCCGAGCCGGGGGACGAGTTAGAAGAAGTGCTCTTCTCGGACGAGGACCCGAGCAGGAAGTTCCTCATCAGCAAGTCCTTGCCGACCGCGCTGTGCTCCGACCTGATTAAATGCATCCGGGATAATCGTGACCTGTTTGCATGGTCGGCCGCGGACATGCCCGGCATTTCCGAGGAGTTGCTCGTCCACCGCCTTAGTGTCGAACCGGGGTGCAAACCGATCCAGCAGAAGAGACGAAAATTCGCTCCCGAGCGACAGCAGGCCATCAAGGAGGAGGTAGATAAACTCTTGAAGGCTAAGTTCATACAGGAGGTAAACTACCCCGAGTGGCTGTCGAATGTTGTAATGGTCAAGAAGTCCAATGGCTCTTGGAGGATATGCATTGACTTCACCGACCTGAATAAGGCGTGTCCGAAGGACCCATCCCCTCTCCCGAACATCGACACCCTCATTGACGCCACCTCGGGCCATGAGCTCCTCAGCTTCATGGATGCCTTCTCAGGCTATAATCAAATCCGAATGTTCCCTCCGGACATTCCGAAGACCTCCTTCATCACCGACCAGGGCCTCTACTGCTATCGGGTCATGCCGTTCGGGTTGAAGAACGCGGGCGCCACCTATCAGCGCCTCGTCAACAAGGTCTTCCAGAGCCAGATAGGTCGGAATATGGAGGTGTACGTTGACGACATGCTCGTCAAAAGCGTCCGAGGCACTGATCACGTAGCCGACCTCCAGGAGGCCTTCGACGTGTTGAGAAGGCACAGTATGTGGCTGAACCCGAACAAGTGTGCGTTTGGGGTCTCTTCGGGAAAATTCCTCGGCTTCATGGTGAGCCAACGAGGAATCGAAGCTAATCCCGAGAAGATTAAGGCCATATTAGACATGGCCCCACCTCGGAACATCAAAGAGGTGCAGAAGCTGACCGGTCGGCTCGCCGCTATCGGTCGATTCCTATCGAAGTCCGGGGAAAAGTGCCTCCCCTTCTTCAAAGCACTCAGGGGGGCTAAGGGTTTTGAATGGGGCCAACCACAACAGGAATCGTTCGACCAACTGAAGGCCTACTTGGTGAACCCCCCTCTGCTCAGCAAACCGGTCCCGGGCGAGACTCTCTTCGTCTACTTGGCTGCTTCCGAGCAGACCTTGAGTGCTGTCTTGGTGAGAGAGGAGGACCAGGCCCAAAGGCCTATCTACTACGTGAGCAAGGTGCTTCGGGATGCCGAGCTCCGGTATCCGAGGATAGAGAAGATAGCCTACGCCCTGGTCATGGCAGCGAGGAAGCTTCGACCTTACTTTCAATCCCACTCGGTCGTTGTCCTCACCGACCAACCCCTAAAGCAGATCATCCACAAGCCTGAGACCTCGGGCCGGCTGATGAAGTGGTCCATAGAACTGAGCCAGCATGACATCTCTTACCAGCCTCGGACGGCAATTAAGGCACAGGCCCTCGCCGACTTCATCGTAGAGTCCACTATCCCTGAGGTCGGCCACGTCCCGAATGGACCCTCCATTTGGGCAGTCTTTGTGGACGGATCCTCCTGTAATGAAGGAAGTGGCGCCGGCATCATCCTGAACAGCCCTGATGACTTCGTCCTCCAGTATGCGATCCGCATGAACTTCAAGGCCTCGAACAATGAGGCAGAGTACGAAGCACTCATTGCTGGTCTCGGACTTGCACGAAGTGCTGGGGCGCAGCGCCTCCGAATCCACAGCGATTCCCAGCTCGTCGTGAACCAAGTATTGGGCGAGTACGAGGCTAGAGACGAGCGGATGGCGAAATACCTCGCTAAGGTCCGAGTCCTCATGAGCCGGTTCGAAGAGGCTCTCATTCAACGAGTTCCCCGTGAGGAGAATTCGCAGGCCGATGCCTTCTCCAAGTTGGCCTCATCCTCCCTACAAGGTCTTGAACAGACCGTTCTGATCGAGGTCCTCTCTAGGCCAAGCATAGAAGACGAGACATCCGACTCGGTGGAGTCATTGCCAGTCATGTTGCAGGATAATTGGATGAAGCCGTTGGTGGAGTTCTTGAGGGACGGGGTTCTGCCCGAGGATCCCAAGGAAGCTCGCCGAGTCAGAACTCGGGCCGAGCGCTATGTCTTGATCGAGGGTATCTTATACAAGCGCTCCTTCTCTCAAATAGACGGCCGACCATACCTAAGGTGCCTCTCTCCAGAGCAGGCCGAATATTCCCTACAAGAGCTCCACGAAGGCATCGGCGGGGCACATTCAGGGTCCAGGTCCTTGGCCCGAAAAGCTTTGAATTATGGATACTTCTGGCCGACCCTCCTTCAAGATGCCGAGCGACACGTTCGGCAGTGTAGCTCTTGTCAGAGACACTCCAGCATCCGTCGCCTCCCTCAAGCCAACCTCGCCTCCCTGTCAAGTCCTATCCCCTTCGCCATGTGGGGAATGGATTTAATAGGGCCTTTCCCTCCGGCTCCGGGTCAATTCAAGTTCTTGGTCGTAGCCATCGACTACTTCTCGAAGTGGATCGAGGTCGAGCCCCTCGCCACTATAACCGAGAACAAGGTGGTGCAATTCTTCTGGAAGAACATCATCTGCAGATTCGGCGTCCCCCGCATCCTCGTGATGGACAACGGGACTCAGTTCACTGGCGCAGCATTCCGAGCCCTGTGCGACGACCTTGTCATACAGCAGCGCTTCTCGTCCGTCTCCCACCCTCAGTCGAACGGGCAGGCAGAAAACGCTAATCGGCAGATCCTCGCAGGCATCAAGAAAAGGCTGGACAAAAGCTCCAGAGGATTATGGGTCGACCAACTCCCCAATGTCCTATGGAATTACCGCACGAGCAAGCGGACCCCCACAGGAGAGTCCCCTTTCAACCTCACCTATGGGTCCGAAGCGGTGATACCCCTTGAGGTCGGAATACCCTCGCCTCGCCTCGCAGCCTACAACGAGGAGCAGAACGCCAGGAATCTCAGGGCAAACTTAGATGTGATAGATGAGCTGAGGGAAAGAGCGTCGATTCGGCAGATGAATTACCGAAGGAGGGTCGAATTGGCCTATAACAAGAAGGTCCGACCCACCAACCTTAAACAAGGAGATTTAGTATTGAGAAAGCTGGCCATATCCTTCCCCAGTCAGAAGAGCAAGCTGGCTCCGAACTGGGAAGGGCCGTACAGGATCACAAGGGTTGTTCGGCCCGGAGCATATCGTCTTGAAGACCTAGAGGGCAGAGAGCTTCCGAGGACCTGGAATGCCGACCACCTCCTAAAATACCAAGAAAGCGCTCCGGCGCCACTCTAAGTATCATAGGATATCGAGCTATTCCAGTCCCCCGACTTGTAACCTATTTTCATAAATTGTACTATGTAAAACGGTTCACCGTCGATTATCAATAAAGAAAGCTCTTTCGTATTTGTGAATTCGCATGCTTCTCCCCCCTCTTATCATCTGCTTTTTAAATTTTGATTTCAACCAATGGTTCGGGATCCACGTCCGGTTCGAATTTACCTCCTCCGCTCGCCTCCGGACGAGCCAGGGGTAGATCGCCGTTCGGAATTGCTCCCACAACCGTTGAACAACACCGATGGTTCGGAGTCCAACACTCGGCTCGACTTTACCTCCTCCGCTCGCCTCCGGACGAGCCAGGGGTAGACCGCCGTTCGGAATTGCTCCCACAACCGTTGAACAACACCGATGGTTCGGAGTCCAACACTCGGCTCGACTTTACCTCCTCCGCTCGCCTCCGGACGAGCCAGGGGTAGATCGCTATTCGGAATTGCTCCCACAACCGTTGAACAACACCGATGGTTCGAAGTCCAACACTCGGCTCGACTTTACCTCCTCCGCTCGCCTCCGGACGAGCCAGGGGTAGATCGCCGTTCGGAATTGCTCCCACAACCGTTGAACAACACCGATGGTTCGGAGTCCAACACTCGGCTCGACTTTACCTCCTTCGCTCGCCTCCGGACGAGCCAGGGGTAGATCGCCGTTCGGAATTGCTCCCACAACCGTTGAACAACACCGATGGTTCGGAGTCCAACACTCGACTCGACTTTACCTCCTCTGCTCGCCTCCGGACGAGCCAGGGGTAGATCGCCGTTCGGAATTGCTCCTACAACCGTCGAGCTACACCGATGGTCCCGGAGTCCAACACTTGGCCCCCAGTCCACCCAGGCCTACGTCGCGGCTGAATAGGAGTGGTCCACCCCTCAGCTTCTCCAGTGGATTGATGCCGGAGCAACGTTCGGCCACATAATCCGAGCAATCTTGCCCAGCTGCCGAAGTCCGAAGTCCTACGCCTTCGGTCGGCCACCGAGCAAGTGCCTTCCCGAGCTCGCAAACGGAGAAAACTCACTTTCTCCTCAACTTTCGTGCATGATCTCGATCAAACAGGTCAGATCTTGCCACCGACGCTAAACGACAAGATAGCATTTTCTTGGGAACTGAGCCGCCTCGAGATTCGTGCCCACGATTCAACGGCTCAGATCTTGCCACCTACGCTAAACGACAAAATAGCATTTTCTTGGGGACTGAGCCGCCTAGGGATTCGTACCGTACCTTGTCAGAGTCGCTAAACGACAAGATACTGTACTCATAGGAACCTGTTCGATTCAACACTCTCACCGACGGAACTAACACGCTCGGTTTGAGGATCTCGGTGCGACCAACACAGTTATAAGCAAGATAAATATGCAGAACAACGAAAGATATCTTATTAAACAACCAGGCCATAATACAAAGCACATCTTTTTCGTGGTTACAAAGTGTTTGCAAACAAAATACACGTCGCCGACCCACTATACTTGGTCCTCATATGGAAATATCTTCACTAGAATGTTCGGTCGCCTGCCCGTCCTCCTCGGCTGATGGCTCCCCTGCATCTTTTCGGAGCTTCGCTACCACAGTCTTCAAGTGCCGAATCTCCGAGAGCAAATCGTCCCGCTCGGCTATGATCTTTGACTGGTTGTGCCGAATACACTTGACCCGAAGAGCGTTGCTGAAAGCAGTTTGCGAATCTTCGTCCCCTCCTGCAGGGCTCAACTCGGCGATCCTATTCTCCAGGTGTTGGATCTCGGCTTCCCGTAGGTCGAGGACGGACGAAAGGTGGGCCCGCTCACTCTCAGCTCGGCATAATTCCAGCTCGACGCTCCTGGGACTCAGAGCCGCCGTCCCAGAAGTAGCTTCGGATTCAGAGTCATCATCCGAACCGCAAAAATCAGCATACGAGTCGGCCGCCTCGAGCTGAAAAGGAAGGAAAATGAATTGCAAGTTTTCAATACACTTCCGAGGCACAAGACTTAAAGAATTATCCAGTCAAACTTTCAAACTCATATATAGTGTCTTCACATACATCAAGACTGACTCTACGACAAAGTTTTACAACAAATCAGATGGAACATAAAACGACATGATCAGAGCCTCTTCGGAAGGGGAACGCTTCGGTTTAGGGAAACGCTAGGACGACGAGGCCTGCCCTCCGAACTCGACCCTAAACCAACGAAGCGAGAACCCCCTTCGTTGCCGACCCTAATGTGGCGCCGGCCGAGGCACCGCTCGACGAGACGGCTGCGCTACTCTGAGCATCGGCAGGGCTCCGCCTAGCCGCGGGTAAACGTGTTGCGAGTTCGTAAAAAGAAATCCCTCTCTCGCTCTCTTCGCGAGTGCACGACGTACTGCGGACGTTAGCCCTCTCTGGCATAGGCTTGAGCGACGCGATATCTTCCTCCAGTTCAATGATTCTGTCTCTCAGAGCGTCGTCCTTCGCTAACTTCTTCAGACGAGAAGGCCTTGACGAGCCAGAGACGTTGGCACTATCGGTCTCGAGCCGTCGAAAGTGGGTGACCTCGATCCCCCTATCTATCGTGATCCTTCTGAGCCTGTCGACTTCGGCCGATAGCCTCTTGCGCTCGGCCGACGCCTTCTCCAGCTCGGAAGACAGCCTCTCTCCCACCGCCGAGCGTTCTTTCTCCGCTAATTCCAAGTGTTGGACCTCTGCCAAAAGCTCGCCATTCTTCTGCTCGGCGGCAGTGAGCGCTCTACGAAGCCGCTCGACTTCGCCTTCAGGACAAGGAGCTTGGGGGTACTTCCGCAGTCGCCACAACTCACGACAATACCTCCGCACAGCTGCCTTCGTCTCCTCCAGCTTTCCGAGCAGGAGAAACCGATTTTGTCGGCTGTTCAAGAGCTCACCCTTCGTTTTCGCCAGCTCCTTCCGAAGGAATGCAACCTCCGTAATCGGACCGAACTTCACCTGAAAAGCGGAAATAAATCCGATGGGGCAATACACGGAAACATCTACAACTAGTCACACGCAAATCCGAGGCTCAACACTTGGATAAATTTTGGCCAAACAAAATATTTTCATTCAAAACCGAGGAGAAAGTTTTACAAAAGCGGTGGCCAGTCTGCAGTTAGGCTTACAAAAAGAAACAAAACAACAAAAAAAAGAAAGAGACAACCGAGTCAGGGGTCGACCTTTTTGCCGCCCGGGTCCGTCGACCCCCCGGCCTTGCCCTCACCATCGCCCTCGCCTTCGCCTTCGCCTTTGCTCCCGCTCTCCTCCTCAGAGTCGTCCTCCTCCTCGCCCTCGGCTTCGGTCTCCCCTGGGCCTTCGACACCTTCCGTCTCTCCCTCAGGATCGAGCAACCCCTCGGGAACCCCCTCCTCCCCTTCCACGGGGTCGTAAAAGTGGTAGGAGGATGTGTCGAAGCCCGGGTTCTTGGCTGCTACGTGGAGCAAGGCTCGACCATAGGCATCCTCCATGTGCTGGAGCATGTGTTGCGCGGCCTCCTCCTGCACGGCCTTCCTCACCTTCTTCACCTTCTTCTGGTGTTTGGCCATAATCTTCTCGGCCCTCTTCCGAGCCTTCTCCGCTTCCGACCGGGCATTGGCCAGCTCCTCCTTCAGCTCGGCGGCCTCCTTCTCCGACGCCTCAAGCTTTGCCGCCGTGTCCTTCGATAGCTGAATGGAGTCGGCCAGCTGCTTCTCCAACCCCCCCACTTCAGCAGCCCTCTTCGTCGAAAGAAGCTGCTCGGCATCAAGCTGCTTCGCAACCTTGACACGCTCCACCCTCTCCCGCTTATACTCCTGTTCCTTGCTCGCGAACTCCTCGAGTAGGAAGTTGAAGTGGCAGAGGGTCTGAAAAAAGAATAGCACATTAAAACCCGAACCCAGGGACTTAGAAAAATTCTAAGAAAGAAATTTTGATGAGGGAGAGCTCGGCCTACTTACCGACATAGTATTCTGAGCAATCTGCATCGCGGCGTCCCCTGCTAGCCCGGCCTTCAGGGTCGCTCGGTCCTTTGGGGTCAGCAGGTGCCTCACCGCCTCCATGCAGATGTTGCCGTTGCCCAAGAAGCCGTCGACGTTCATCACCTGCCAGTCGGGGACGAAGATCTGCTTATGACGCTCGGTCAGGATCTTCTCCGCCTCGGCAGTGAGGGACGGAACTTGGAGGGACAACACCTCCTTCACGCCGAACGCACCGCTCGACGAACCGGGAGCATCCCCCTTTGGGGTCGGCGTGGGCGCACCCGAGGTAGGAGGGTCGAGGACCATGACTTCCCCCTGCTCGAGGACCATTACCTTCGGCTGGTCGGCGACCTTCGCCACCGAAGGCTTCTTCGAGGCTCGGCTGTCCTGAGGCCCCACCGAAGGCCTCTTCTTCTTCGCCTCCTGCTCCGATCTGCCCTTCGCCATCAGAACCTTGTAGTCCAGCTTCATCGTCTCTGCACAAACCGAAGGGAAAAACTTAGAAAAAATTTCATGAACTTTAAGCAAAGAGTATAAATACCAGAAGCATACTAGGGTCGATCGGACTGAGACCCCCTCGGAACAGATCCTCCTCGGTAATTTCTTTCCAGCTTAGCGCTGGCAGGGCGAGGAGCTTCTTCTGGACCTCCGCCTCCTCATCACTCAGCGCCGCCTCCTTCTTGGTCCGCTTTGGCAAACCATCCTTTGCCCAAACCGTCGGTATCACCCACGGCATCGGGGCTCGGATGAGGAAGTACTTCTCCTTCCAGTGTTTGATCGAGTCCGGATTCTCGATCAGCTTCACGCCCGTCCGGGGCGAAAGATAGAACCTCTGTTCGTCTCGCCTTGGCTGACAGGGTCGGTAGAGACTCCGAAAGAGGAACATACTCGGCTCGGCACCAACCTCTTGGCATCGGAGGACGAATGCCATGACATGCCTCCATGTGTTCGGCATCAGCTGGGCAGGGCTCAAACCGTACCATGTCAGGACATCGACCACGAACGGGTGGAGTGGAAAACAGAGTCCGGCAATAAGAGAGTCGACCGGAAAGACGCACACGTCTGACGAAGACTTTGTATTGGCTCGGAAACCCGGCCCGGGAAGGAGCAGACCGTAGTCTGTAGGGATTCGGAAACCCTCTCGGATCAGGTGAAGGTCAGCCTCGGTAAGAGACGAGATGGTATGGTCCGCCTCGGACAGCTCTCTTGGCTCGTTCTCCTCCACCAACTTAGCCGTACCTTGTGTCACTCTCTCCAAGGTGTCCTCGGCGTAATCCCGTACACCTCCCACGCTCGACAGAGCAATGGGTCGCCGACCGAACGCTCCCACCGTCTTCGGCGTTTCCACGATCGTCACCACGACCTTACCCTCGCGGGACAGCGCCGCAACCTCCTTAGGCAGCTCGGCCACTTCGCCCTCTCTGTCCGGACGAACGACATTCTGATCGCTCGGCTCCACTACCTCCTTCCCTTTATCCCCTCGGCCTACTGCTAGCTCCGAGGCGGAGGTCTCATCCGAGGACGTGATCTTAACCATTTTCTAAAAGAGAAGGAAAAGAGACTGACCTTGAAGTGATAGGTACGGTCGGAAAGTTCGCCGGAGACAAGAAACGCCTTGCAGCGTCAGCTAGCACCACCACCAAGGAGCTAAAAGCTTCGAAGGCGAAAAGAAAGAACTGAAGAGAGAGAGTAAAAGTAAAAAATGAGACTTGGTCTAAGGGGGGGTGAAGATTTATAGAAAAAAGGAACGTCCCTTGGACTTCCAAACGAATAAGTGCGACTTTTGGGCTGCTCTCGAAACGTCGCGAAGGCCCAACACAACTGCCTTCCTCACCAAGTCAACTAGCTCGGCGCAATGGGATCTGAGTCCGAGCTACACACAATCCGAGCTAGATCGCACAGACTCCGGTCGGTCTCCGAGCAAGTGCCTTTCCGAGCCTGCAAACGGAGAAAACCCACTTTCTCCTCAACTTTCGCGCATGATCTCGATCAGACGGCCCAGATCTCGCCAAGGACACTAAACGACAAGATAGTGTTTTCTCGAGAAATGGGCCCGTCTCGAGATGCGAGCCGCCATCCAACGGTTCAGATTGCGTCAGGTCGCTCGGACTGCCTGCACCTCCTCCATGTCATCCGACGGATCCGGGTGTGCCACATCGCCTGGACGATTGAACCCTCGGACGTCCCACCTATGTCTAGAGAAACCAGAAAAAGTTTTGATTCAAAGTTTTAAGGCACCGCCCTCGGCGAGCACCCCCCAGGCCCCGGGTCTCGGTTGGTATTCCGCCGACCCACGGGCCCCGGTCGAAAGCAGATCAACACTCAGAGATCGGGAGAAGCGCACCATTCCGAGCTAGTTGATTGTAACTGTGAAGGTTCGGCCTGGTAGAGGACTCTGGCAACAGAACCTTCACAGTTGCAAACAACAAGCTCGGAACGCCCGTTATTTCTTCCCCCTCAATCTCACCGATGGCCCCCGGGTCCGAATTTGGATCGTCACCTCTTCCACCATGATCTCCTCCGACCCCGCCACCCACCTCGGGACAGCCGGAGTCGGCAGAAGACCTTGGTGGAAGAACGACCACCCATCATCCCGGAGCGACTCATACCTCGGGCTCGGATCACAGTCGTCGCTACTCCTGCCTCGTTCTCCCCCGACCCTGACACCCACAATGGGGGCCGTCAGGAACGGGAGAAGAAGAAGGCAGTAGAGAGACCACCCCTCCGAACCTATCAAGGTTAAGACTTCACAAGACTGGCGTTCGCCAGAGGCAGACACCACCGAGGTCTAAAACTCAACATTGCTGCGACTGAAATAACAAGGGGAATGGAGTACTTATAGCCTACCCTCCAAGAACCAGCCATTATGACCCTCGGAAGTTGAAACGCCACGCATTAATTGAAGAAATTATCCTTAATGACCTGGGGAAGGTGGAACGCCACACAAACCCCAAGGCACCATCAATGCCCTTGGGAACAGGATCATCTCGAGACAGATCGCGCCACGTCACTCGACCTACCGAGACCCCATGCCTTCGGTCGGCATCCAAGCAAGTGCCTTTCCGAGCTCGCAAACGGAGAAAACTCACTTTCTCCTCAACTTTCGCGCATGATCTCGATCAGACGGCCCAGATCTCGCCAAGGACACTAAACGACAAGATAGTGTTTTCTTGAGAAATGTGCCCGTCTTGAGATGCGCGTCGTCATCCAATGGCTCAGATCGCGTCACGTCATTCGGCCTGCCGAGACCCCCTCTCTTCGGTCGGCATCCGAGCAAGTGCCTTTCCGAGCTCGCAAACGGGGAAAACTCACTTTCTCCTCAAAAATCGCGCCTGATCTCGATCAGACGGCCCAGATCTCGCTGAGGACACTAAATGACAAGATAGTTTTTTCTTGAGAAATGTGCCCGTCTCGAGATGCGCGTCGCCATCCGACGGCTCAGATTGCACCACGTCGCTCGGCCAGCCGAGACCCCATGCCTTCGGTCGGCTACCGAGCAAGTGCCTTTCCGAGCTCGCAAACGGAGAAAAAAGATACCGAGCAGCTACGACCGTTGGATCTTTCAGAAATTCGTGCTCCTAATGATGAACGGTCCAGATCACGCCACGTGCGCTAAGAGACAAGATTGTGTTTTCTTGGGAAATGTGTCCGTCTCGAGATGCGCGTCGCCATCCGACGGCTCAGATTGTGCCACGTCGCTCGGCCAGCCGAGACCCCACGCCTTCGGTCGGCTGCCGAGCGAGTGCCCTTCCGAGCTCGCAAACGGAGAAAAGAAGCACCCGAGCGATGACCACCGACGGATCTCTCAGAAATTCGCGCCCGTCCACGATCAACGGCTCAGATCGAGCCACGCCACAAATCAGTATCTAAAATCATTTTCTATTTATTTTAATCGATTTATTCATTTAAAAATTGCGAAAAAATTTGCTAATAATTCGGGAAAATTAACTAAAAATTCTGGAAAATAATTAAAAATTCGGGGGCACATTTTGGAACCCCCGAACGAACAATTATTGCCTAGAATGCACTGTTAAGGCCCCCGAACGATCAGCAAACACATCGCAAAATTAAGTAAATAATCCGAAAAAAGTAGATAAAAACCATCAAATACTCGATATGGCTAGGGAACAGCGCATGGCATCAAAAATTACCTCACTACCCCCTTTGAGATTCTAAATCCTCCATTTGGACCCCAATACAACTCCTCTAGCCACCAAAACAGTCAAACTACTCCTCAAAGGCTGATCACGCTCAGTCTTTAGGAGTGGGGGGCTCGTGATATGGCTAAAAATGGGGTTAAATCGGAACCGTCCAGATTAGGCAGGAATCTTGAAGCTCGGGGGTAAAACGGTAATTTCACATACAAATGGATCCAAAACGGGTATTGGGTCTCCTTCCCACAGAACCAACAACCCGCAAACGGATCCACCTTAACTGGGCACGGGTCCCGACCCGATACAAACCCAGATCACCAAGAGGAGAATCAAGGCAATTGATTTGACTAAATCAATTCAACAGGACTGATTTGCTCCCACCGGGAATCAGGGGCTAATTTCCCAAAACAGAATAGGAGGATTTTCCTCCTGGCTGTTACGCAGGAAATCAGGTCCCTAACCGCTTCAATGGCGACTATAAATACCTCCCTCCTACCTCTGTTACAGGTTAATCACTCTTTTACCACTTTAAGCTCTTTCTTTAATCACCACTGGTTACTGACAAGAGCGTCGGAGGGTGCGTCGCCGGAATCAACCCCGGTGTCTCGCACTTCCTTGCAGGTCGCGGCAGGAGCAAGAAGGCTTGAGTCAACTGTTCAGGTTTTCTCGAACTCACAAATCTTATCTGTTTACCCCCACACCGAAATCAGCGGTAACAGGGACCATCATGTAATGGGAAACCATAACAGGAAACCACATGTATATTTTGACCACGTGTATAAACTAATGTGAAGATTATTCCAAAAAAGTTCAAAGATTACTCTAAAACACTATCGCCAACTGTTGCTTCTGTGGAAATTTGGGATGTGGAATCTCGTCGTGTAGTAATTGTGTGCAGTTTTTCGAGTCACTTTCAAAGGTGGAAGTAATGGAAAAATAAACAAAGATATCTTGGCGATATACAAGTGTGGATTATCTATCTTTTGTATAAATTTCCACAGAGACTGAACGCAAAGAGTCAAGAGAATATTGTAAAAATCCCACAAAAAATCATGCTTAGGCCGTTATTGGAGACAACGGCTTAAGGCAAATTTATGAAGGGGTCCTTTGTGACTTTTTGCTTTTTAAAAGTTTCAAACTAAAACCAAAGCCGTTGTTATAGACAACGGCCTAAAGTATTCAACCTGGTTAGGGTTAGGGTTAGGGTTAGGGTTAGGGCTAGGGTTAGGGTAATCACGTATGTAATTTGTGCTAACGGGGGTTAAGGGTAGGATTAGGGTTAGGGGGGAGCAAGGGTTTGGTTAGGGTTATTGTAAGGTCTAGTTTATGTCAAGAAAGATATTTGCGGTAATATCTGGTTTTGGCTGCTCATTAATTAATGGTTGTTGGGATCATACATGTAACCAATAAAAAAAGCCTGTACGTATTCTGTATGTAACCAATATAAATCAATAAAACATGATATGTAGGCCAGGGCTAGGATTATGAATTCGGTTAGCAGAGTAGGGTTAAGGGTTAGGGTTAGGGTTATCGTGGGGTTAGCACAACCCTAACCTTAACCTTCACCTTATACTTGTAAATCAACCCTGTTATTAATTTTTTGGATATGTGGGTATTGTAATAGCATAATCAAATCTATATATATCGTACCTAAAAAGATCACAAACGTAATGAAAATAAAAGGAAAAAGATTAACATGTTCCCTTTGTAATGGAACACTAACATGTATCCTACTTCTAGTTTATTATAACCTGTGAATTCTATCCACTTCTCTCCACCAATGCACACATGATTCTTCCCTACTATAATTAACCTAACTTTCCATATTTTGCCATTAGGACTCAACAATGCTGTTGTTTTGCATGTTTCTTCCTTATTGTTAAGCTCAACAAAATCACCTGCCAGCAGACTTTCAACATACACCAAAATGGGAACAAGCACCAAGCTAAACAACATGTAGTCTCCAACAAGCACCAAGCACCCACGTGTGGTGTATATATTGAAAAAGCAATATGTACATCCACACATGTAACCCTAACCGTATGCATGTAAACTTATTCCTTTATATAATTCAGAATTATTTTCAAGCATATTACCTTAATAATTTTATATTGGTTAGAGAGATGGAGAAAATTGTAACGTAATAAAAAAATTATAAATAATAGATACGCGAATATCATCTGTCTTTGGTATAGAGTTCGAGGGAGACTGTACGCAAAGAGTGAAGAGAAAATTGAAAAAAACAAAAAAATGGAAGATTATGAATTATGTTTTATCATTTTTTTTACATATTTAACCACCATGATTATATATTGGTTTGAAAGGTGGTAGTAATCGGCACTTAAAAAAAATATAGCGGAAAGATATACATGTATAGATCATCTATCTTTTGTATAAATTTCCACAGAGACTGTACGTAAAGAGTAAAGGGAGCACTCCAAAAATCCCAAATTTTTTAATATAACTTAGGCCATTGTCTGGGGCAACGGCCTTAGTTACTTATCAAAAATTAGATTGCTCTCTGACTTGTTGAGCCTTTTGTGTTCTCCAAGTCAGAGAGCATCTCCAAAAATCCCAAAATTTTGAATATAACTTAGGCCGTTGTCTAAGGCAACGGCCTTAGTTACTTATCAAAAATTAGATTGCTCTCTGACTTGTTGAGCCTTTTGTGCTCTCCAAGTCAGAGAGCATCTCCAAAAATCCCAAATTTTTGAATATAACTTAGGCCGTTGTCTGGGGCAACGGCCTTAGTTACTTCACCAAAATTAGATTGCTCTTTGACTTGTTGAGCCTTTTGTGCTCACCAAGTCAGAGAGCATCTCCAAAAGTCCCAAATTTTTTAATATAACCTAGGCCGTTGTCTGGGGCAACGGCCTTAGTTACTTAGCAAAAATTAGATTGCTCTCTGACTTGTTGAGCCTTTTGTGCTCTCCAAGTCAGAGAGCATCTCCAAAAATTCCAAATTTTTGAATATAACCTAGGCCGTTGTCTGGGGCAACGGCCTTAGTTACTTATCAAAAATTAGATTGCTCTCTGACTTGTTGAGCCTTTTGTGCTCTCCAAGTCAGAGAGCATCTCCAAAAATCCAAATTTTTTGAATATAACCTAGGCCGTTGGCTGGGGCAACGGCTTTAGTTATTTATCAAAAATTAGATTGCTCTCTGACTTGTTGAGCCTTTTGTGCTCTCCAAGTCAGAGAGCACCTCCAAAAATCTCAAGTTTTTTATTATAACCTAGGCCGTTGCTATAAACAACGGCCTAAGGTGATCAACTCCTTTAAAACTTGTAATATTTAGTGAAAAACCAAATTCATTTATTAATCTAGGCCGTTGTCTCCAACAACGGCCTTAGTTTAGAAAAAAAAAATATACAAATACAGATACAGCCCTAGCTGATACATTTCAGTAACAAACCAACATTTACGTACCACAACAGTATTAACAAACGACACAAACAAACGATACTTATGTCTCAAGAATTACATTTACAATTACCAATCGAAGGTAATTAACCAAGTGACATGAAGAGTTTTGAATATATATCCAGCAATTTCAGTTTAAAAATTACAATTCATAGTGCATCGTCATATCTCGACTCGGAACTGTCTTCTTCGGAAGGAATTACTTCTTGCCTTCATTGAAAGATTAGGTTTAGTTAGTAAGAAACTCAATTGCCACAAATAAAGTATAATAAATTTAAACAAGTGACAAGCATAAAATTTACGAGTCATACCCCTCAAATAAAGTTGGACAATTTCTTGAATCATGATTCATTTGGACAATGCCGCATCTTCGGCACCTTCTCGGTTTTTTTATGCGGAGTTGCTCTCTAATCGGCCTCAATCTTTTGGCGCGATGCCTTCCCTTTGTCGTGCACTGCTGTGGGTCACTAATGCGTGTAGGTATGTGTCCACTCCCTTGGTCATGAGGTTGTGCACTTGGATGCGGTTGTGAACTACCTCCGGCTTCGACACTATCATGTGGTTGTGAGGCATGTTCCGGTTGTTCACCTGATCTTAGTTGTAGCCGAGAAACCCCGTCAATGATCTTCTGCAAATTCTCCAACGTGTATTTGTAACTCTCATTGGAGGAACAACCGAGATCAACAATTTGTTTTGCATGGTAGCTCAACTCACAATATCGAGAAGCAAAATTCTCGGTGTTGGGTTCGGTTGGAACTGATGTGTAACTTCTTCTCATCACATCCCTTGTCCATCTTCTTTTAATATATACATCCGGGAGGGATGTGTGATGGGAGAAACGAAGTACCGCTAAAATATGCCTGCAAGGAATGGCAACAAATTCGAACAAGTGACATGCACATGTAATAATTCCATTGATTTTGGATAATTGAAGAAGGCGAGCCGGTTCTGATTCTCCACATAGTATCACATGAAAGGTTGAACTATCCGGTGTCTCAAGATCGGCAACAAATGTCACATTGTACATGAAGCTTTTTGTGACTTCATCTTGGAATTTGTAAAATATTTTCAAAGTATATGTTTTTGCCATTTGTGCCTCCAAAACCCATTCGCTCTTCAACTTCGGTCTCTTCTCACGGTTACGATGATTTTCTTTCAATTCATCGTGTCTTTGCCTTCCCAAAAAACGGTCGAAGATGACGGCAAATTCGTGCAGGGAATACTTTTTTTCTGTATGATGCTTTAGAGCAGAATGTGCCGACTCAACCCGTTGGCTACTCAACATGCCGGCCCAAAATGATTCTTTAGCGTAGATGGGTGCCCAACTTTCACGGATATCGAATATATCGTTCAACCATTTGTTACTCTCTAATCCGTATTGCGAAATCAAAATATTCCACTTTTCTACAAATTCATGTATATATTCCGAATTGTAGATTACATTCTTCAAGGACTCCCTAAACTTGTCGACATCGAAACCAAGACGAACCTCCTGGGGTAACTTATCCATAATGTGCCAAATACAAAAACGATGCTGAGTCTAGGGGAAAACTTTCTTAACTGCGGCGGCGATTCCACGATCTTGATCGGTGAAAATAGTGGATGGAGCACGATTCATAACCCCTAACCACTTTTCAAAAAACCATTCAAACGAAGAGGCCGTCTTATTTGGAATGAACCCACCTCCTAAGAAAGTCGATTGCCAGTGATGATTCACTCCAACAAACGGAACAAATAACATTCCGTAACGGTTCGTATTGTACGTGGCATCAAAGCAAACTACATCGCCAAATTCTTCGTAATTCATCCTACAAATACCATCTACCCACATACAATGTGACAACCGCCCTTCGGGATCGACTTGAATGTCATAAAAAAATGAAGGATCCGTCTGTTTCTTAGATTCGAAAAAATCAATTAGCATTGTAGAATCGTGTCCTTTCAATGCTTCTTGCGAGTCTCTAACTAAATTTCTAACATCTTTTTCTGTGAATCTTAATTGATCATGACCACCGCTAGCACTTTCGAAGAAGAGCATTTGTCGACATGTTTGGATATTAGCTTGGTTCATTTGGTCTATAATCCTTTTGTCCGTATTTGACACGGACCTGTTACGGGGCAATAGGTGCCTTCTACCGGGTGAGGTGAATTCGTGATTGTGTTCTTCGTGAAATGAATACACCACCCACGTATTACTTGCTTCGTTCAATTTTACACGAACGCAAGCCTTGCAACCCGTTCTACTGGTTATTCCACGTCTACCATCACTATGTTGACTCGGCGACGACCCAGCTTTATTACAGAGGTATGACTTATCTACTTCCATTCCCCCCTTTAATTTATTCCCACCCTTACGCATTGCAAAACCCCCACAACGAGCATATGCAGAATAGAATTTCTCGGCCTCAACTAAAGTGGGGAATGTCATACCTAACTTTGGTTTCAAATGCTCTTCGACTATCGGCATGGAATCAGTGATTGGTTCTGCCAGGACAAAATTATCGCCGGCAGCAGAACTCTCCGTATCGTTGTTCATCTAGGGTAAAAATATATTATTGGTCAATTAATATACACATTATATATAAAATAGCTTGTTAACAAACGATTGCGATATATATAATAAGTGACAAAACGTCAAAAACGACGTCATATAAATACAAATATCTATCAATTGGGTACGGCTAATCGCACCCAAGGTAACGGAACTTCTACAAGTAAGTCCGATCCACGGTTTGCAAGATAAGGCCGTGTCTCGCTCGCATTCCCCTCACTCTTGAACTGAGGTTGTTGTTTGATATACGGTACAATTCCGCACAAACGAGATCAGTAAATTCCTATACTTTGGGAGTGGGAAGGCGCCAAAACACATGAGCCAACAAAATTTGTAGAGGTGAGTTACGGCTAACGGTTTGCCTATTACGCCGATGTATCGGTTTCACTCACGGGAATGAATTGAAAGCGATACACGGGCGTACACTTGAAACCGTGAATCCAAACAAACTTCTACGAATTGCGTTGGCTTCTGTATGGCGAGCTCGACGTAATCGGAAAGTTCCACAAATTTTTTTTTGCTTTGTGCGCTATTACTAACATCGAATAACAACTAACAACAACTAATACTACGTCTACTTCCCCAATTAAACTAGAATTACCTACTCTATAAATCCATCCCCACATAATATAGCAATTGCACATTCAAACATTGAAGAAAAATTTCCAAACAATTAGCGTAGTTAGGACAAATTTCCAATCAATTTACTCAAGTAGGACAAATTAGTACCTTTAACAATGAGGGTGTTCGGGAGGCCGCTGCGCGCTGCTGTAGAGAAAGGAAGGGGAGTAGGGTTTGGCTAATTTATTCGAGATTAGAGTTTTAGGGTTGGGTAGATTTCGTAAGGGTTAGGGTTTTTTTGTAACTGGGATTTTGCTGTATTCGGAAGAGGAAGAGAGAGATAGGGAGCTTTGCTGAGTTGGGCGGAGATGGAGAAGGCTAAGAAATCGATGGCAAGGAGTTGGGAGAGTGAAGTAGGGTTTGGGGATGGGTTTCGAGAGCACGAGCAAAAGAGAGAGAGCGTTTGTGACGAAGTGAGGGAGATGAAGCCCAGGGTGTGTACAAGTGTTTGGAAAATACTGAGTTCATACCTAGGCCATTGTTGGGAGCAACGGCCAAGGTATGTTTTTTTGTTAAAAAAAACAACCTAGGCCGTTGCTCCCAACAACGGCCTAGGTGTTTTTTTCGACAAAAAAAAACTTCACACCAAAAAAACGCTAAGTCTGAAACGTTTTTTGGTGTGAAGTGACGAAAATGCCCCTCCGCTTTTGAGAGCGTTAGTGGGATGCTTAACGGGTTCACATCTCAACCGCTGATCACGATCAAGATCTGATCGACGGCTAGATGTGCTGTTTTCCAACCCATTGAAAACAAACCCGTTTTCTATGGAGCAAAACCCCATATATATATATATATATATATATATATATATATATATATATATATATAATAAAACACAAAGAAAGCTATCAAGTGGCTCACATTCAATCTATCCCAAAATCAATGGACCAGATCTACTCTCACAAAACATATTTTCCCGCCCAAATTTCAAACTCCACAAATTTCAAAATCCACACACACACTCTCTCCCTTCCCCAAAATACCTCCTTTTCCCTTTTACTCATTATTACCGCTCAGTCTCTCTCTCTCTCCCCCCGCTCTCTCTCTCATCGATTTCCCCCCAAACCTCCGGCGCCTCTTCAACGCTGTCTCTTTCTCTCTCTCTCTTCCCCCGCTCTCTCTCTCATCGATCCATCGATCGCTCAGTCTCTCTCTCTCTCACTGTATCCTTCTCTCTCTCCCCTCCCGCTCTCTCTCTCATCGATTTCCCCCCAAACCTCCGCCGCCTCTTCCGCCGCCGCTGACCCCTCCTCTCACCACACAGCGCCCCCCACCTCGACCGTCGTTCTCGATCCAGTCACCACACAGCTCCCCCCCACCTCTCGACCGCCGTTTTCCTCCCTTCCGCTCTCATCGACCACCAGCCCCGACCTCCTCCCTTTTTGCAATCAACGACCACCAGCGGCAGCTCCGACGTCACTCCACTGCGACCCCATCCAACCTCCGAACCCCTCTCCGACGTCGCTCCACTGCCGACCACATCCTCAGGTGATAGTTTTTTTTTTGTTCTTTTGTTTTGTTTTTGGACTGTGCCCTGGATCATCTTCTTCATGCTCGAGATTGTTTTTGAACCATAATTTGCGTAAATTAGGGCTTTTACCGTCCTACTATGGATTAGTTACTCCGAATCGCTCGCCTCAAGTTCCGTGCTCGAGATGGACATTGCTGTTGTCGATTCAATGAAGAAGAAGATCGAGGAGGTGATCAAGAAGCTCGATCACAAGTAAGTTTGAGTTTTTTTTTTTTTTTTTTTGATTCTGGATTGTGTGCCCTGGGTCATGGTGTATTTGATTGAATCCTAATTTGCGTAAATTAGGGCTTTTACGGTCCTACTATGGATTAGTTATCTAATGTTGATGCAAAATTGAAACAAGGCTGTTGTTTTTAGGGCGATATACTGTAATGTCAAGAAATAAAGATGGTTTAATGTGCTAATTTCAATGATAGTTATACGGTGTAGTTGGATTGTGTTTCACAAATATTGGTAGTTAATCTTTAGGGGTGTTTGGAGATAAAGTTGGGGGTAACTGATGTTTACTTTTAAGTGGAGGTTGGGGTTTGGTAATTTTAGTTGTCTTACCTCTACGGCTCTACCCATAGTTAAAACATGAACTTTACTACTTTTCTTAGGGTGTTCTTGGCAATGGAGGTGAGGTATTTTGGGAAGTTTGACTAGGCTGGCTTAAACTGATTGGGTGTCAGGTATGTAAGGGGCCAATCTGGATGGCGCTACTATCTCGAGCAATTTTGGAACCTTCCAGGTGCCCAAAGGATTAAGTTTGTTGGGAGTTCTAAAAGTGCACCTTAGATTAAGTTTATGTTTCTGTTGACTGGGGAGAGTGCATGAGATCAGAGTTCTATACTTTTATTTGCATGTTCTATTTAGTTCTTTCTACTCTTTCCTCACAGTTTTTTTTAAGTCATAACGCTAACTCTTAGATTGTAGATGATAGTCACCATTTTTTGCAAAGTTCAACTACAAAATAAGAAATAGAATCAAAGAAAAATGTAAAGGAGAAAAGAAAAGGGAAAAAAAGTATAACTTCTGCTAGCCATGTTCTGAAAGGCAGGTATGTTAGAAGATTACATTTCCTAAAGGTTTTGAAAGATTCAAAGTCAAATCTTGAGAGGAACATTATTGTGAGTTGTTCATGATATTCATAGTTGCAAGCTTGAACCGTTTGGTTGATTATCCACCTGCACACTAAGTCACACACACCCCAAAAGAAGATAAAAATTGGCCCCAAATATTCATAGTTGCAATTATTGAGACCAAGCAGCTGAACTAGCTAGAGAGGCAAGTTTTATTTTCATCCAGTTTTGCTAGAGAATCGTATTTGGTTGTTGTCTTCCTTGACGATTCCATAAATAATCAGCATAGCGAGAAACATTGCATCAATATGTCAGTAATCATATGGCACATTAAAATCTATCTGCAAGATAAAGTATTGTGTGCACAAACACAGACACATACACAGTTGTGACCTAACATTTACTGTGAAAAAATTACTGCATTGGTTAAGATTTTTGTAGATTTTTGTAGATTGTGTGTAAGATAAAGTATTTTTGTAGATTTTTGTAATTCATGCAGATCTTTGACATGTTTGATGTCAAAAGAAATGGTGTTTGGGAGACAAAATAGAAAGCTGGCTGTGGCAAGGCAAAGAAGGCAAAATGGACGCTCTAGATTCATTGTAGCTCAGAATCCACAAGGACTACTCAGCTTTTCTGATGAGAGCTTCTTAGGGACTATTACAGCCAATCTTATGGGTTCAAAATTCCACATATGGGATCAGGTAGAGTGCTTATTGTGTTCTTATTTACTTTGAAAACTTAGCAATTTATGTCTTTTTCCCGCTTGGGTAAAATTTCTCCTTTTTCCTTCTTTCCTTCTTATATTCTTCTATCTGAATAACTATTGCAACATTTTCTTTGTTTTTAGGGGAGGGCACGCAGTTCCTTTAAAACTCAATCGAAGAGACTTCTTGGTGTCGTAGGGTAAGATAAACCTATCTTTTGAAAATAACTGTTTAACTTAAATTCAGAGCCAAAACACATGTTAATAAGCTTTTTACTGCACAAAATCATTTTTAATAGGATAGGTTAAAGAAGATCTTCCTAAATTCACATTCTCTTCAGTTTTACCTTCTATTACCTTATATTTTTATTTTCATCTATATAGACTACACAGAGGCAACTTAACAAGCATAATTGTCATGTTACTAGGTATGCCCGTGGCACGTGCCTACGGCACGTATTCGGGACTGCATGTAAATTTAGTTAGATTTATTTGATTAGGTGAACTGCATATAAATTTCTAAAAAAATTAAAACATTTTAACGAATAAGTGGGTGTAAACAAAAAAGCTGGGTGTAAACAAATACACCCACCTTTCTAATACAATCAACTACTCTATACAGGCCTCATCTGAAATTATATTGTTTCCTAATAGTTCTCTAATACGACGTCTTTAAAATGTTTCATACGGCACGTTATCGCGACGTCTTAACTTTCTTTAAAATGTTTAGTAAATATTTCGACAGGATTATTTAAAATTTTACAGGTAGGATTGTAGTAAAAATTTCGATAGAATCTCTTATGAAATATTATTCCTTTGAAAGCAATTCCTTAACATCATAGACAGTCAAATTGAATTCACCCTAGCCCAATCCAAGCCACATTACACAGACATAATATATATTAGGCCCTGGGAAAAAAAACTTCATATGACTAAAGATATAGTTTGGAATCATAATGGTTATTAGGTACATTTGATAATTAAACATGTCTGTTGATTTATTCTTAAGCTTATCGTCTGATTGTGTTCTGTAATCCCCGGGATGCCAGCAATTCTCACCCTGAAACTTCTGAATCGGCGGCTTCACGATATTTCAACTACTCTATGCCTGAAGGTGTTCCTACCTTAATTCCCCATGCATCCATAAACCACTTTCCCTCCTTGCATGTTTCAAATGGCGTGCCATCTACTACTGGAAACCATCACCCTTATGCTCATCAAACTCAGAGAAAGAAAGTTTTGAATCTTCCCTTGGGATTGTTGGGGTTTAATGTAATTTGTACATTATGTTGTTCTCTCTCTCTCTCTCTCCCCCCTTTTTTTTGCCCCCCTTGCCTAGGCTCAAGTAGCCTAGATAGGAGCAAGTTCATGTAACTGCGGTAATACAAAATGTTCACAGGGGTTGTAAATTGTTTTACCTGAGCAAGTGTAGTGATAGAAAGGTTGTCGAATTGGTTTGACAGTGTGGGTGGTCCCTTGTAGGGGATATAATAGTAATTGGAAGCAACTTCTTGTTGTAACTTGCATAGCTTATTTAAGGATTGAAGTTTTGTGTCAGGGCCCATCAGAGAAACCATACATGTAGTTGTCCAAATTTTAATAGAGACGCTTTTCAGTTGGTCTCTTGTCTTATGATGTTATTATACCCCTCTTATCTTGAAGATTTTTTGCCTTACGGAGACTGCCTTTTTACTGCAAAGCTATGATTTCTCAAAGCTACGGACTTTTTTTTCTTTTGGCCCCAACTGTGTAAGAGTATCCACACTGGTTTTTGCCAAATTTGACAATGTGGCAAAATGAGAAATGAGGTTCTTTGCAAACATAATAGATTTTAGAAAATATAATAGATTTTAGAAAAAATCTTCATATGACTAAGATACAAAATAAAAACCAAGATATCGTTTGAAAACATAATAGATTTTAGAAAATATAGTAAAAATTTTGACAGAACCTCCTCTAAAATATTAGCCCTTTTACAGAAATTCCTTACGGAATTCTGCTAACAATTAAATATATGACATCACAGGCAATAAATATCAATCCTCCCCAGGCTCAACCGAGCAACATCACACAGGCATCATATATATAAGGCTCTGGGGGAAAAAATCAGAATATAATGCAAGATACAAAATAAAAACCAAAAATTCGTTTAAAAACGTAATGGATTTTTTGAAAAACCTTCGAAAAACCTTTCAAAAACCAAACACAGAACCCAATACTCTACAAAATTGCGGGTACGGGTATTAACATAACTATATTATATCATCCTTATACACAGATACTTACATAATCTCCCAAAATGCTAAATATTACAACTATTACATCCTTCACCAAAATTTACACCAACCAACCAAATGAAAGGAAAAAAAAATTACAGTCTTGTAGAAAAACAGAATGCTTCATGTCTCCAAAAATGGGACCAAACAGTGTACCTAAAAAAACAGTAAGAGTTTTGAAACAAATAGTAAGAGTTTACAATAATCAATAAAAACAATGAGAGTTTTAAAATTAACTAACAACAAACAGAAAACAATAACTATTTGTTGAGGTACTAATATGAGAAATTTGTTTTTCAGAGGACGGTTCACAATTTTTTAGCTTTCAAGTGAAAGGAACTTCTATTACAATGTGGAAGCTATGTGTATGGACTCATACCTCGTGTCAACATTCCATGAACAACACTCATGCATGCTCTTGGTGAAAATTCATATATATCATTCTTAATGATTATTATCCATATCCATATGCAAGATTTCAGGAAGAGGTTTCATTGATATGAAAATAGAAGTATATATAGTAATTTCTTCAAGATAAAGTAAAGATTATAACGAAACATAAAACATAAAACATAAAAAAGTTGCAAAGATGGCTAATGAGATAACTTTTGTTTAGCAAATGTATCACCTTCTACACAGTGTCCTGACTTCGATTTTTTAATTACGATGCAAAGAGGGAAATCTATATAAAGCAATCTCAGGTTAACAGCTTCTAAGAGTATAGTTAATACACTATTGTTTGGCTTGCACACAATGCAGGTCATAGGTATTTCATAATGACAGTTGATTGAAGACTTGCTAATAGTTCTATGCAAGCATGCAACTTTTTTACACTTAACAAACTCCAAATATATGCAACATAGCAAATTAACATCAATGCCGAGCAACATTTACAACTATGTACTCTTGACACAACTTAGTAGAATTTGCAAGTCCCCAAGCCTATATTAAATTATTGGATATGAACTGTTGACACAATCATATATACACAAAAAGATAAATTCTCTCCCTACAACCTAAACATACAACCACATATTTTTTGTAGAATCGCAAAACAAATATATTTGATTGTATATAGTTGATCTCCAGATTCTAAAATTTATATTGCTCTGATTGATACTATTTGTAAAGAGTAACATATCCATGGACATCCAACCATGTATCAGGTCATCCTTCTTAGAATTTAAGCTCATAAGTTTCAAGGCATGTATAACAACAAAGGGACTTGATCGCACTTCTACAAAATTTTCCAGTTCCTAACCGATTCAAAAGTACTCGATAACTAAATTAATAATGAAGATATAAAGCAAGAGGTCTAACGGGAATAGAAATGTAGACTATTAAGTTAAGTAGATGATTCAGTTTTTGGGTTAGGCTTAGGGCTATCGTTCAGTTTTTATGTTTATTATTTTGGAATGTAGTTGGATCTGTGCTATTTCAAGTGTGTTCCAAGTATCTGAGATAAGTTCAGAGGGTCCCCATTAAAAAGAATCCCAAATCATGTTAGACGCGCACCAACCAATATTTGGCTGATGTACGAATGAGCTCGAAATGACTTTTCTCCATTTGGATTTGGGTGTTAGAACTGGCATACATGGTGTAATGGCATGTTGCTTTGGATATTGTATGGAGTCTTGTGGATATTGTATGGCGTCTTAATATAAATTCAGGGCCTATATTTCGCTAATGCAAACAAATAATATTGAATAACTTAATGCTTATTATTAATTATAATGTTCTTTCATCTATTTTTCTTATTGTTTATCGTCTTCCTCTTCTCCTTTTCTTCATCATTACCCTTTTATTTTCATTTTTTTCTCTTCTCCGTTTTCCCGGTCTTTCTTTCATTATTTTTCTTGATATGAAGCAACAACCAGCGCCTTGTCATCTTGTCATACATGTGTTGTGCTTGAACCAAATCTTTACATGCATCTTTTAACATTTATATTAGATAATTGGCATTGATGCATACTTTAACATTTTTATCGATAGTTTATGTTTATGACATTTCTGATACAAACATCCGATATCGATCCCATACAGCGTTAGAAATCTGCTGCTATCTGAAGTGACAAATTTTCATGATATGATACCCTTATTTAAGATCCCTATTCAAGATCAATAACCTTGATCCATTAATTTCCTGTAATGCCCAACATATGTTTCTCCTTTTCTCAATATTCTCATGTAATCAGCCCCCACAAAATGGAAAGATTTTGAAGTAACCTCAACCCATTATTTATTATTTTTGTTCCCATGGTGAACTTAACAAAAGGTCAGTATTCATGATTAAAATTAGGACTCTGATGTATGAGTGTCTGTTTGGTACATATGAATCAATAGTCTAGAAAAGAAGTATTGAATTATTAATTTTCCTCATAACCTGGTTATTCTTTTATTGACTAATAGAGAACAATAAATGAATAAATAAGTGTAAAAGCTCTTCTGCCATGTTGGAATATACCTTCAATAACCCCAACTTCTTAGGGATCATATAAACTTTGTGCAAAGGCTATACAATTTGTTCCTATTTTTTGAATTCGGAAGAAGTTTTACCCCAACCAAACATGTTTTATGACAGGTAATATTCCACTTACTATTTCTGATTCAGAACTGCAAAGTATCTGTCTTTGCCAGTAACCTTAATCTAAAATTTTGAATTGAGAGAGTGGCAAGTTTATCTTGACTGAAATGAAGAAGTGACTCTTGTCTTCTTGCTATTATGAAATGAAGAAGTGACACTTTCCCTTTCCTGTAGTAGAAAGAATCCTATTTCATTTTATAAGAAACTAAAAACATGTTAGATCAAAACTAACATCCTCTAATTATTAAAAGAAATTAACAAAACTGAACTAAATGATTTGCAATTGCAGATACTTCATCTAATCTAAAAAGTTTAAACCAAAATAAATAATAAATAATAAATAAAACACTTGCCGGCATCAAAATATTACCACCATATTTTAAAAAGGAAAAAAGAAAATATTAACCTATTGGTCTTCTTTTTCCAATAAACCAGAAGTAATCAAAATCTGTGTATTCCAGTTCTAAACTCTAACTAAAAATCTCCAATTCTCTACTGTTGTACAATCTCTGACCTTTTCATTCCTATATCTGCACTTTAGTTATGGAGTCTGCTTTCCTCTTCAGGAATACTTTGAGCTCATTAGCACTGAATGGCTGAGGCATCACACATGGCTCCAAATCATGAGGGAACTTCACCATGGACTCCATCATGGATTCCTTAACTTCAGTGCTTGTTCCCAACCCCTGAAATGATAAACATATGAGGAGAGAAACCAAAAACATTAAAGTGCTAACAAAGGAAGACATAACTTAGACAACATACCTCATAGTACTTTATAGACCAGCCACTGGCATGCCCACTGAAGCTTTCCTTCCATGCTTCATACTCGGGAATTGTATAAAAGGCCAATACCTTCCCACTTCTATGTGTTGCCTGCAAAAGCTGATACATTAAATTGAACTCATCGAATAAATCTATTGAAAGATCACCTAGAAGTGTGAAAGAAAGTGACGTACTTTCACAATAGGGGTGATGAACTCCACCATGAAACCCTTAATTTTAAGCAGTGATGGCCAAAACGAATGAATGAAATTGATTAGAAGTCCTTCCCTACAAAAGTAACAGGCTTGTATGAAACTTGACATACGAATGAATGAAACTTGACATACTTTAAGGTAACCCTTAATTTTTGGTCTTGTAAATTGATTAGTGATGGCCAAAACGAATGAATGAAACTTGACATACTTTAAGGTAACAGGCTTGCCCTACAAAAGAACAAAAGTTAAAACTATAAATTGTTTGTAATGGGCAAAAGGATTTGTCTTTCCAAGACCAAAAAAAAAGCATAAAAGTAATGACCAAGGTTACCTCAAAGTTTTCTGGTGATAATGCAAATGAGTCACTTGGTGGGTAGTCATTAACATTACTGCAGTATTTTTCATAATTGTTTCAAGCTTGTATGAACTAAGCGTAAAAAGTTTCCATGAGATTTCAATTTTAGAAAAGATATTCCTGCTACCGAATATAGATACCTGAAGCCTATATGCTCCTTGTTTGAGAAAAGTTTCACTGTCTTTGGACATGCGAAATGAAGCATGGACATTTTTCAGAGTGTAATTTGTAAGGGTGATATGAAAATTCAGAAGCAAGAAACATGAGAATTTTTCTCTACTCTTCCAGCACAATACAATTAATTAGTAGTAATATGTGAAGAGGCAATTTACTCAAAGACTGGATTGTGGTCAATAGTGTATATCATGCAACATGAACACTTAATAGCAAATCCCCACCAACCCACATCATGTGGGCCATCTGGGAAACTGTACCATAAAGGTAACTACCTTGGTAGGCTGAGTTACAGGTAAATAGATAACAATGTGTTTGAGATTTATCGTTTATGATCCCTAAGGCCTCATGACAGCACATTGATGAAGGACACAATAATTGGGAGAACCAAATGAAGATTTTCTTGGTCCGCCAAAGCCATCGTGTATGTAGAACAGACTAATGCTAATGGTCTGTTCAGAAAATATCCCCCAGGTAAGTGTAAATTGCATAACAGACCAATGCTAATGGTTGCTTCAGAAAAGGTCCCCCAGGAAACTTCTTCTCTCATTCCATTTAGCACATGCTAACCCTAAATTATCATAACTAACGTGTAATTAAGAGGTCATGTGCATTAAGCATCTTATGCCTCTAACTCTCTAAGAAACATGAAATGCCTAACTTTTGAAAGGTATGCTAACTAACTATACGAATATCCTTTAGTATACCTAGTGGAATCCCTGCACACACACACGCACACGCACACCCGCAGTATAACAAATTAGTTTCCAAGTTTCCATGTTTACCTGGGTGGTGTTTGAGTTCTTTAGTTGCATTGCTTGTTGTTTTGGGATCCATGCCTTCATGATTCTGAAACTCCCGGTAATTGTAGTTATGGTTGGAACAAACCTGCACATGATACATACAGTATTTACCTTGTACAATAACATGACAATTATGCTTGTTAAGTTGCCTCTGTGTAGTCTATATAGATGAAAATAAAAATATAAGGTAATAGAAGGTAAAACTGAAGAGAATGTGAATTTAGGAAGATCTTCTTTAACCTATCCTATTAAAAATGATTTTGTGCAGTAAAAAGCTTATTAACATGTGTTTTGGCTCTGAATTTAAGTTAAACAGTTATTTTCAAAAGATAGGTTTATCTTACCCTACGACACCAAGAAGTCTCTTCGATTGAGTTTTAAAGGAACTGCGTGCCCTCCCCTAAAAACAAAGAAAATGTTGCAATAGTTATTCAGATAGAAGAATATAAGAAGGAAAGAAGGAAAAAGGAGAAATTTTACCCAAGCGGGAAAAAGACATAAATTGCTAAGTTTTCAAAGTAAATAAGAACACAATAAGCACTCTACCTGATCCCATATGTGGAATTTTGAGCCCATAAGATTGGCTGTAATAGTCCCTAAGAAGCTCTCATCAGAACAGCTGAGTAGTCCTTGTGGATTCTGAGCTACAATGAATCTAGAGCGTCCATTTTGCCTTCTTTGCCTTGCCACAGCCAGCTTTCTATTTTGTCTCCCAAACACCATTTCTTTTGACATCAAACATGTCAAAGATCTGCATGGATTACAAAAATCTACAAAAAAACTTTATCTTACACACAATCTACAAAAATCTACAAAAATCTTAACCAATGCAGTAATTTTTTCACAGTAAATGTTAGGTCACAACTGTGTATGTGTCTGTGTTTGTGCACACAATACTTTATCTTGCAGATAGATTTTAATGTGCCATATGATTACTGACATATTGATGCAATGTTTCTCGCTATGCTGATTATTTATGGAATCGTCAAGGAAGACAACAACCAAATACGATTCTCTAGCAAAACTGGATGAAAATAAAACTTGCCTCTCTAGCTAGTTCAGCTGCTTGGTCTCAATAATTGCAACTATGAATATTTGGGGCCAATTTTTATCTTCTTTTGGGGTGTGTGTGACTTAGTGTGCAGGTGGATAATCAACCAAACGGTTCAAGCTTGCAACTATGAATATCATGAACAACTCACAATAATGTTCCTCTCAAGATTTGACTTTGAATCTTTCAAAACCTTTAGGAAATATAATCTTCTAACATACCTGCCTTTCAGAACATGGCTAGCAGAAGTTATACTTTTTTTCCCTTTTCTTTTCTCCTTTTCATTTTTCTTTGATTCTATTTCTTATTTTGTAGTTGAACTTTGTAAAAAATGGTGACTATCATCTACAATCTAAGATTTAGCGTTATGACTTAAAAAAAACTGTGAGGAAAGAGTAGAAAGAACTAAACAGAACATGCAAATAAAAGTATAGAACTCTGATCTCATGCACTCTCCCCAGTCAACAGAAACATAAACTTAATCTAAGGTGCACTTTTAGAACTCCCAACAAACTTAATCCTTTGGGCACCTGGAAGGTTCCAAAATTGCTCGAGATAGTAGCGCCATCCAGATTGGCCCCTTACATACCTGACACCCAATCAGTTTAAGCCAGCCTAGTCAAACTTCCCAAAATACCTCACCTCCATTGCCAAGAACACCCTAAGAAAAGTAGTAAAGTTCATGTTTTAACTATGGGTAGAGCCGTAGAGGTAAGACAACTAAAATTACCAAACCCCAACCTCCACTTAAAAGTAAACGTCAGTTACCCCCAACTTTATCTCCAAACACCCCTAAAGATTAACTACCAATATTTGTGAAACACAATCCAACTACACCGTATAACTATCATTGAAATTAGCACATTAAACCATCTTTATTTCTTGACATTACAGTATATCGCCCTAAAAACAACAGCCTTGTTTCAATTTTGCATCAACATTAGATAACTAATCCATAGTAGGACCGTAAAAGCCCTAATTTACGCAAATTAGGATTCAATCAAATACACCATGACCCAGGGCACACAATCCAGAATCAAAAAAAAAAAAAAAAAACTCAAACTTACTTGTGATCGAGCTTCTTGATCACCTCCTCGATCTTCTTCTTCATTGAATCGACAACAGCAATGTCCATCTCGAGCACGGAACTTGAGGCGAGCGATTCGGAGTAACTAATCCATAGTAGGACGGTAAAAGCCCTAATTTACGCAAATTATGGTTCAAAAACAATCTCGAGCATGAAGAAGATGATCCAGGGCACAGTCCAAAAACAAAAAAAAAGAACAAAAAAAAACTATCACCTGAGGATGTGGTCGGCAGTGGAGCGACGTCGGAGAGGGGTTCGGAGGTTGGATGGGGTCGCAGTGGAGCGACGTCGGAGCTGCCGCTGGTGGTCGTTGATTGCAAAAAGGGAGGAGGTCGGGGCTGGTGGTCGATGAGAGCGGAAGGGAGGAAAACGGCGGTCGAGAGGTGGGGGGGAGCTGTGTGGTGACTGGATCGAGAACGACGGTCGAGGTGGGGGGCGCTGTGTGGTGAGAGGAGGGGGCAGCGGCGGCGGAAGAGGCGGCGGAGGTTTGGGGGGAAATCGATGAGAGAGAGAGCGGGAGGGGAGAGAGAGAAGGATACAGTGAGAGAGAGAGAGACTGAGCGATCGATGGATCGATGAGAGAGAGAGCGGGGGAAGAGAGAGAGAGAAGGAGACAGCGTTGAAGAGGCACCGGAGGTTTGGGGGGAAATCGATGAGAGAGAGAGCGGGGGGAGAGAGAGAGAGAGACTGAGCGGTAATAATGAGTAAAAGGGAAAAGGAGGTATTTTGGGGAAGGGAGAGAGTGTGTGTGTGGATTTTGAAATTTGTGGAGTTTAAAATTTGGGCGGGAAAATATGTTTTGTGAGAGTAGATCTGGTCCATTGATTTTGGGATAGATTGAATGTGAGCCACTTGATAGCTTTCTTTGTGTTTTATTATATATATATATATATATGTATGTATCTAATGCCCTGAATTTTTATTAAATGAGTAATTGTGGATTTTACGTATTGTGCACGTACAATTTTTTTTATAAATGTTTTCTTATAAAATTATCTTTTATAATATGAATAAACAATTGTTTATATATATATATATATATATATATATATATATATATATATATATATATATATATATATATATATATATATATATATATGTATGTATGTAATGCCCTGAATTTTTATTAAATGAGTAATTGTGGATTTTACGTATTGTGCACGTACAATTTTTTTTATAAATGTTTTCTTATAAAATTATCTTTTATAATATGAATAAACAATTGTTTTCTCTCTTTCTCCTTATTTTGTAGAAGCCTATTTTTAAAAATCTAACCTTGTTATTCTAATTTAAGTCCACCTAATTAATTAAATATTTTATTTTTGACCCATGAGTCTAAAAGTCCACTATTTTGAAAGCCCACAAATTAATTATCCTTTTAAATTGTCATGACTTGTAATGTAGACACAACTAGTAGGCAATAAATAAATTAATAATGTGCAATTTTTAATAGGGAACACTAGTTGGGGCACGTGCATGCACTAGTGTGTGCATTGCACACCCTAGGGGAGGCCAGATTGTGGCTAGAGAAGAGTGGGGGAGTGGAGTTGAGTTGAGGGGTGGTTATGAGATCATGGAAGTTACTACAACTTTCCTTTTCATCTTGATCCTTGATCTCTAACTCCTTGATTAAATCCTATCCATATATTCTCATCCTAAAAGTGTATAAATACCCCTAGTTTCTTCTCATTTGTACACTATAAATTATTAAGAGAGAAAAGATTAAAGTGAGAAAAGATTGAGAAGTGTTGGTGAGTAAAAGATTAGAGTGTGCTTGTGTGTGTGTGTTCCCTCAAGAAGAAGCCGGCCAACATCCAAGGAGCAAGGGTGGTCTCGGGTTCCAACCTAACATCAAGGAGGAGACGTTTGACAACACAATCTAGGAGGAGAAGGCTACTTTCTTGTATTCCAGGAGATTCTAGGAGCGTTTATTTCATTTTCTCCAAATAGGTGGGTGTTTCTCATGCTTCTAAATCTAGATATCATGCTGGGAATGATTTGATAAATACTAAGGAATAACAAAGTCGACCCGCGAACTGCCTGCGACCCACCCGCCTAACCCGGCCCGTGAGTGACCGGTTCGGGTTCTGGTTCGGGTCGAACCTGTTAATGGAAACGGGTCGACCCGGGTCTTAAAAAGAACGAATTGAACCTGTTAAACCTGGCCCGATAACCCGCTCACCTAACCCGCGGGTTGTAAACTGTTTGTTCGACCCGCGCAGATCGACCGTTTGACCCGCGGGTCCAACGAGCCGAGAGCTCATTAACGGCTCTTTAGCCGTTGATTTTTGTTTTTTTTGGTTTTTTCCCCCTATAAATACCCCTAAAACCCAAACTAAAAATTCACACCTCACTCTCTTACTCTCTTTACTATTATTACTCAATTCATTTCAATTTTGGTGAACAATTGAACAAAGAAGGTAGCAACATATATCAAACAACAAATTCCGATCGTATCGAATTCAACATTCAACTATGTCTAGGGGTGTAAAATGAACAGGACGGTCCGTCGTCCGTCCGAGTCCGGCTCGAGAATGGTCCGACCGTGGACCGTCCGAACTATTATACGAACCGAACTCGAACAAATTATTATGTCCGATTCTTTACCGATCTCGAGCCGGATATAAGTCCGTCCGAGTATTATTGCGGTCCAATGCTTTATCGAACTGAGTCTGGACTATAAAAATTTTGTCCGACCTAGACCGAGCCGGACATAAGCCCATCTGAGTAGAATTTCGGTCCGAGCTTGAACATATGGTTGTCCGATCCCGTCCGGTCCGATTTACAGCCCTAAAGTCTATGTCTTCAAGTCTTCTACTCCTCCAAGTGATCAAACAAAGAAGCTCTCTTCAAGTCTTCAATTCCGGACTTCTACTTCTACTTTTACTTTTATTTTCACTCTCATTTTATATACGACTATCCGCGGTGAACGGTATCAAAAATTTCACAACCCTATTTTTCTATTTTTATTTATTTTGTAGTTATAATTTTTTGTATCATATTTGTTTGTTGGTTTTTTGATCTTCTCTCACAACCCTATTGTTTTCTAGATTCTTTTTTGTAACTTATCACGCTTACATTGTATTTAATTTTTTCACATACACTACTATATATCAACATGTCTAGATCACGAGGTAGCGGCCGTAGTCAAAGTGGACAAGATTCCACCGGCACTTCCCGTAGGCCTCCAATTGTCCCACAAAATGAGCCCGCCGAAGAGTACCCTAATCCTATGATCCAACACATTAGTACACACGATGAATTTGTAGGAGACATAGAATTAGAAGAAGAACCACAAACACAAGCATCCAAAACAACATAACCGGCTACTAGTAGGAAAACTAGAGGAGAAAGTAGTGATTGGCACAAATTTTATGATTATATTCCGGAAGAAAATGTACCGGGTGTAGGTTTAAAAGTTTGTAAAACATGTTCGAAGCCATACAAATGGAAGATGGGTGAGGTCACGGGTACAATTAGACGACACATCCAAAATGTGCATAAAGAACTTCTTGTTGACCTACACGGCCAACAAAAAATCCACCCTAGGACCGGTGTAGTTGATAGCCATTCTTATGATCCCAAACTTGTTCATCGGGAAATGGCCCGATTAGTAATCAAGGAAGAGTTACCATTTTCCTATCCCGAGAGTAGGGACTTAGAAAATTTTAATCAAACCGCCTTAAACCCCCATTTTAAAAGAATCCCAAGGAATACTTACAAATTGGATTGTTTTAAAATGTACAATGAAATGAGGGAAGCCTTGATTGCAATTTTATGGAGTTTAACTTGTAGAGTTTCTTTAACTTCCGATTGTTGGACGTGTTGCGACAATATTCCAATGATGGAAATAACCTGTCATTGGATCGACAGTGATTGGATTCTTAAAAAAATGATCATATCACTTGCCGCGTTGCCCTATCCCCATAGTGGAAATTGTTACCGCTGAATTTGGTGTGGGGGTAAACAGATAGAATTTGTGGGTTCGTGGAAAAACCTGAATAGCGAGTCCAAACCTGTTCGTCGGAGTTGGGCTGTTGAGCTCCCGCCGTACACCTGCAAGGAAATGCGAAACACCAGGGTTGATCCCGGCAACGCACCCTCCGACGCTCTTGTCAGTAACCAGTGATGATTAAAATAGAGCTTTAGTTGGGAAAAGAGTGATTAACCTGTAACAGTGGTAGGTGGGGGTATTTATAGTCGCCGTTGGGATCAGATTAGGAATGTGATTCCTGTGATCTGATAAGGCGTAAAATCCTCGTAATCAGATTAGGAATGTAATCCCTTAATTCCCGGTGAGAGGATAGTCGCGAATCAGGCCCGTTGATTTGGTTCAATCAGAGACCCTAATTCTATCCTGTCGGACTGGGTTTGTATCGGGTCGGAACTCGTACCCAGTTGAGGTGGATCCGTTCGCGAGTTATTAGATCTGTGAGAAGGAGACCCAGTACCCGCTTCGGACCCGTTAGTAGGTGAAATTACCGTTTTACCCCTGAGCTTTAAGATTCGTCTCCGATGTGAACGGTCCCGATTTAATCCTATTTTTAGCCATATCAGAAATGAAATTGCAAACCGTATTTTAGAATTTGTGATGTTTTTCATATTCGTGATAAAATTATGTGTATAAGTTTTGATAACGCATCTAACAATAATGCATCAATTAGTATTTTAAAAACCGCATTAAACCCTCCATCTAACAATATTTTTCATATTAGATGTGCATGTCATATTTTAAATTTGTATGTTCGAGATGCATTAAAAATAGCCGAACCATATAGAGTTAACATTAGGAATTGTGTACATTTTGTTGCATTAAGTGGAACCATATTTCAAGAATGGAAAGCTTGATGTAGGCTTAAAAATGTATATTTTAGAAAATTTCCAAATGATATTAAACACCGATGGAACTCTACTTTTGATTTGCTACAAGTCGTTACTGAATATAAAGTATGTATAAATGATTTTTGTCTTGCAAAAAATATGCCAAATTTTGAAATGACTTCCCAACATTGGTTTTATGCCGAATCTTTGTTGAAATTTTTAGAACCTTTTTGTAGCGCCCCGATTTCCGAATACCGGGAAACCGTGACACGAGCCAAGATCTTTTCTTCAATTAGTCACAATACACAGAAAAACAGGAGAATTTAAAACTTTTTATTCAATACTCAATATGTTACAAGTCTGAATATTGTACAACTGTAATACCTTACAATAGAGTTACAATATTACCTTTACATTTCTAAGTATTACAACTTTCACATCTTACATCAGAGTACCTCTCACTTAACAGATAATCAATACATATACTGCAGCGGAACTAAAAACATAATACTGACTCCTTGCTTTCCTGGCCTTGAGTCCTCTTGAATCTCGCCTTTGTACTTCGGCGACCCAGTACCTATGGAAGTGGGGACGTCAGTATTCACTGACGCTTAAAGGCTGATCATATAGCAGCGAATCTTCCAAACAATATACACAATATAGCAATAGTGTTGGTGTAGTTTAAGTGTTCGTGAGTGCTATGACTAGACACTAATGCGATACTTAAAATAGAACTAATTATACACAACCCGTTCCTGACAATACTCCATGACTCTGTGAGGTTGCAGAAGAGGTCAAGTCCCCTTATGCAGTCTGCTTATGGTGTCTCCGTTTTCCACTACTACCCGGCATGCCGGACCTCACTCAAACAAGGTTGCAGGTGCGGTCTAGTTCCGCCACTGCAATCATATAGTGGTGTCCATGTTTGCCACTATTGCCCAGTGTATCGGGCCTTAATCCAAAATCCAAATCATAGGGTTTCGCAAGCGCAGGGCAGCGCGAAGCCTACCCTGTGGCACCCTCTGGGGTATCGCAAGCGCAGGACTGCACAATGCATCCTGTGGCACCCCAGCCACGGTATTTCAGGAATTAACAGAGCGAGATACGTAACCCGTGTCCTCAACCTGTGAGATGGCACCGTACGTATCCCTTTGACGGGACGCTTCCTATTCTAATGTCAGCAAGTCTCCGAAAGTAACATGCAGCCCATAAATACATGTGACTCCATCTCAAGCCGTTTTCTCCATATATAGGGATTGAACCCGCGTTATGAATTCTAATTGTGCACAACCTGTTCCTGACACCTACACGTGACTCGCGAGGCTGCAGATGTGGTCATGTGCCACTGTTGCATTTCGCCCGTGGTGTCTATGTTCGCCACCGCGACCCGGCTAACCGGACCTCACTCAAATTAGACGATCCCAACGTATCGGGCGTCATTCCAAAAATCACACTATAGAGTTTCGCAAGCGCAGGGCAGCGCGAAGCCTACCCTGTGGCACTCTCTGGGGTATCGCAAGCGCAGGACTGCACAATGCATCCTGTGGCACCCCTAGCCACGGTACTCCAGGAATTAACAGAGCGAGATACGCAACCCGTGTCCTCAACTTGTGAGACGGCACCGTACGTATCCCTTTGACAGGAAGGCACAACCCTGTACACCACCTATGATCTGCCTCAAGGGACGAGTTAGTGTAAGGGCCCCCCTACAACTGACCCCTCTCTCCCGGCAAAAGGGTTTAAGTAAACTGATCCTTATAAGTCACTATCCTAGTGATGTCCCTGGCTCGAACAATCCTAGGGATGACGATATTATAACACAACATGCTAGGCCTTAAATTAGGCTTCGCAAGACAACTCTACTAGGCCGCTCAACCTAGATTTACCAGAATCCTTCAGGACCCGGTTCGTGGCTCATCGATCCAAGACTTTGGCCGTTGCGAATATATACGCACGCCGCTACCCTAGACTTGGATTCTGTCTATACTCCGGTCCTCGATCAACCTACCCTGGTTAAGATTCGACGGTACACAAGGAGCGACTCCTCCACAGTTCCTTAGGGTAGAAACATATGTCTTGATGGTCGATAGCCCTTAGGGTGGTAACATCACCCTAGATAGCACAACTAACTGTGTACTAGCTAACAAGCTATACACGAGTAATAACCACATACGAGCCAACTAAGCTACGTATGAAACAATAACTACCTACGAGCCAGGCGGGCCTCGTAGGAGATCACCACGTACATACCAGCCAAATAAGCCGCGTATGAGACCAACAGCTACGCACGGGCCGGTCGGGCCGCGTACGAGACAATAACCTACATACGAGCCGACTAAGCTACGTATGAGACCCACAGCTACATACGGGCCAGTCGAGCCACGTACGAGCACGACCGTGTGCAAACAACCATACAGGTAATCAATCCTAGAAGCAACCAAACGTGCTTACTAACAAACTTAATCTTCTACTATTAGAAGCAACAAAGGGATCTACTGGTAGTCTATGATGGGTATTGTACTAGGGAAGAACCGAAGGCGATAAAATGGCCTTTATCGGACTAACTATCCCTAGTGGTCTTCCCAATCCTTCCTACTTCAACCTATTGCGCCTTAAGTATGGCATACAATTATAAGCAGCTTCTTACGACAATCAATCATATAACACAACCACCATGATATTCCTATGTATGAATGTGATTAATGCTTATGCTTACATTGAGCTCAAGCATGAAAATCACTAATGTCCTTAAACATAAAATTCTCTATAGTCAATCGTAGGTTGCCAATTGAGCATGGAAGCCTACTACTTATCATAACCAACCACCATCACCCAACTAAGCAATATTCCAAGGTATAGTAGGTAGTCCTAACACTACTCCTACAACATTCTAAGCAAGTATTACTCTAGCATGGTATAGAACCCCACATAAATCACTACAACTAGCTATGGGTAGTTTCTTTACTTTAAGCATGAACATCATAGTATGGGTATCCTTAACTTAACATGATTAATAATTAGCATGATACCTACTTACTTAGCATAAGTCATGACCATCTACTAACATAACATACACTTCTCTACCATTTATCTAACATGGTATACAATTTGCATACAATTTAAACTAGCATGATATGCAAAGTACTTACAATTAAGCTAGTATGGTATATCGCTTTCCAACAATTAAACTAGCATGGTATATGATTCCATCATGGATCCTACAACACTCTAGGCACAATAAAAATTTATCCACACATGGTAGGAAACTCTTGGATTGAATCCTACACATTCTAAGCCTAACTAAGTCACTAAACATAATAGGAAACTTTAGGAATGAATCCTACAAAATTCTAGCATAAGTGAATTACTAAACATGATAGGAAAAGAATCCTACAACATTACCAAGCATGCTAGGAAAAGAATCCTACAACATTCTAAACGTTAAGCATGGTAGGATATTTTTAGAAAGTCCTACAACATCCTAAACATAAAGCATGATGGGGATAATTTTATAAAACATCCTACAACTAATTAACATAGAATCATGGTAGGATATTTTTAGCAAAAGTCCTACAACTAACTAAGCATGAACATGGCTTCTACTTATTTTTAGAAGCAAAGCTACAACTAACTAAGTATGGTAAACATGGTAGGATATTTTTAAAAGCAATCCTACAACTAACTAAGCATGGATATGGCTTCTAACTATTTTTGGAAGCAAAGCTACAACTAACTAAGCATGGTCAACATGGTAGGATATTTTTACAAGTAATCCTACAACTAACTAAGCATAAGAATGGCTTCTAAATATTTTTAGAGGCAATCCTACAACTAACTAAGCATGGATATGGCTTCTAACTATTTTTAGAAGCAAAGCTACAACTAACTAAGCATAGTAAACATGGTAGGATATTTTTACAAGTAATCCTACAACTAACTAAGCATGGATTATGGCTTCTAATTATTTTTAGAATCAAAGCTACAACTAACTAAGCATGGTAAACATGGTAGGATATTTTTACAAGCAATCCTACAACTAACTAAGCATTGATTATGGCTTCCAATTATTTTTAGAAGCAAAGCTACAACTAACTAAGCATGGTAAGCATGGTAGGATGTTTTTAAATGCAATCCTACAACTAATTAAGCATAGATATGGCTTCTAATTATTTTTAGAAGCAAAGCTACAACTAACTAAGCATGGTAAGCATGGTAGGATATTTTTAAATGCAATCCTACAACTAACTAAGCATGGATATGGCTTCTAATTATTTTTAGAAGCAAAGCTACAACTAACTAAGCATGGTAAGCATGGTAGGATGTTTTTAAATGCAATCCTACAACTAATTAAGCATGAATATGGCTTCTAACATTTTTAGAAGTGGTCCTACAACATTAGTAGCATAAAAATGGCTTCTAACCATTTTTAGAAAAGATCCTACAACATGTAAAACATGAACATGGCTTCTAAATATTTTTAGAAGTAGTCCTACAACATTAGAAGCATAAATATTGCTTCTAAATATTTTTAGAAGCAATCCTACAACACTTTACTACTATTACTACTCCTATTTTAATCAAAACATAATACACAACTATCTACTACTACTTCATTCTTATCAAGAGCACCACATACAACTTACTACTACTACTACTTTATTCACAACAAATCACAACATACAACTATCTATTACTACTACTTCATTCACAATAAAATCACAACATACAACTATCTATTACTACTACTACTTCATTTTATTACATAATACTACTTATTATTTTAGCTACTACTACTTAGTTGCTTACTAACCTTATTTATTACTAGTGGTAAAGGAGGGATTATTTTACTTTACTTTACTTCTAGTAAATAGAAAAGATAGCTACAACTAGTGATCAAAAATAAAAAGAAGATCTTTTTATTAAACTACAACTAGTGATTAAGTAAAAAGAAAGATCTTTTTATTAAGCTACAACTAGTGATTAAACAAAAAGAAGATCTTTTTAATTATTAACTACAACTAGTGATTAAAAATAAAAGAAGATCTTTTTACTTATTAGCTACAACTAGTGACTAAGAATAAAAGAAGATCTTTTTATTTATTAGTTACAACTAGTGACTAAGAATAAAAGAAGATCTTTTTATTTATTAGTTACAACTAGTGATTAGAAATAAAAAGAAGATCTTTTTATGTATTAGCTACAACTAGTGATTAGAAATAAAAAGAAGATCTTTTTAATTATTAACTACAACTAGTGTTTAGTAAAGAAAGGAAAGATCTTTTTGATTATTACATTAGTTCAATCAAGTCCTACAACCAACAATGGTTGTATTGTTCAACAATATGCAATATGTATGGTTCCATATCAAGTCCTACAACCTTACATGGTTGTATGCAAAAGTTATGTGTATGTATCTTTTTAGTCCAAGTAGTTAACAACATTCAAATGAGAAAACTCATACAACCACACCACTACAAAGTAACCATACCAAAAGAAAGATAAACAAGAGGGTAAGAAGAAGAAGAACATCAAAACCATCATTCAAATAAACAAACAAACAAACAAATATACAAACAAAGAAAGCATGAAGAAACCCCCACCTTATTTCTTTCTTTGATGGAAGAACTAGCTAGTTAACCTTCTCCTTCCCCTAGCTTTTAGAAAGCTTCTAAGAACCCTACAAAACAAAACTCTCAAGTTATTTGTTCTCTCTTTCTTTTCCTTTCTTTTCTTTCTTTCTTTCTTTCTTTCTTTCTTTCTTTCTTTCTTTTTGATCTTTCTAAAATGAGAGAAGGAGGAGAATGAAGGGGTATTTATAGGAGAGGATGGGAGGTGGTAAGTGCACCATATGGCACAAAATAACCCCAAAACAAGGAGGTAGGATTGGGGGGAGGTGTTATGTGAGGGAAAATTGATGTGGAGGAGGGTTTGTTCTAGAAGAATTCTTAACCTTCTTATGTAAACTTAACCTAGGTTAAACCTCCTAATCAAATCCTTAACCATCCCTACTAGGTTATAGCAAAATAAGTGTTGTCCAAAATATACAACACATAATTCGTATAATGCACTAATCGACATACTACTCGCACGTGCGCATATATGTCTGTATACCGGAAAATCTTCGCATAATCCGCATAAAAATAATTAAATCTTGGAAATAATAATAAAATAAATTTTATTATTAGTTCGGAAGATCACGGTATCAATTTGATACAATACGGATATATACTGACCGATATCTGGATACAGATAGTGTCTAGGAGCAAACCGGGTAAAAATCACCAAAATGTTCTAATTTTGGAATTAAAACAAAATAATAATAAAATAATAATAAAATATCAATTTATATACGGTAATATCCGTCCGGGATATTACACTTTTAAAACCACAACTTTCAAAATTTTAAAATCTTATGAATCTACTTCTAGTAGCATTTTTATTTCAATAGTTACTATGATGCAAACTTTTAAAGGAATGATCGATGATGCTTTTATCGGTCATATTGTGAAACCTGCATATGTAAAATTTTTGAAGTATTTTAATCCTCCTCCTATGTTGTATTGTGTTGCTACTGTGATGGATCCTCGTATCAAATTAGAAGGTACGAAGAGTTTGATTGAAATATTTTATACTTTACTTGGGCCAGATGAATCTGAAATTGATTGTAGAACGTTTTTAGTTAAATTTAATTGAATCAATATTAAATAACTTGTATGATTATTATGATAGAAGTTTTGCATCTAGTAGTACAACTTCTTTAGTTAGTTCTTCTTCTGCTAATTCTAAAGATAAGAGTAAGAGTAAATTAGATGATAGAACATTTAATTTACTTGCACAAATTCAATAAAAAAACTCAGGACTAATCAACCAAATGAACTAAATTGGTATAATCAACAAGATTCTAGATCTTTTACTTCTTCAGTAGATATTTTACAATGGTGAAAATACCATGAACATACTTATAGTATTCTTAAATATATGGCTAAAGATCTACTAACTCCTCCTGTCTCTACAGTTGCTTCAGAAAGTGCTTTTTCAACAAGTCGCAGGGTTCTAACCGATTACAGGAATCGCTTGAAGTCCCAATCGTTAGAGATGCTCGTCTGCACAGAAAACTGGCTGAAGGCCGAAGATAGGACTCAAGGAAAAGCGTTCGACACGTCCACAACTGGGAGCACCTCGCCGGAAGAAGAAGAAGAACAACAACAACAACAATAGCATGCAACCAAAATGAAGAATTCAAGACCAACAACAACAACAAATTGAAGACCAACAAATTGAAAACAATTGTAAATGTATAAAAAATTGTATAAAATCTTTGTTTGTTATTTAAAATTAGGAAAATTAAAGAAAATTGAAATTGTATCTAAGAAATTTGTTATTGTATAAAACAAATTTGTAGAAAATTTTTATTTCTTATTACAAATTGTGAAACTTGTATAAGTTGAAATCATATTAATAATATATATATATATATATATATATATATATATATATATATATATATATATATATATATATATTGGAAATTTCAATCTTTCAATCTTATTATTATTATTACATTTTTTGTTTATTATTAAAATTACATTACATTTTTTGTTTAAGTAATTTTTTTTTTAAAAAAATAACTTTAGACGGGTCAACCCGCGATCCGACCCGACCTGACCCGGGTTGGATCCGAAAGGGTTCACGGGTTGGGCGGGTCGTGAATTAGCATTATCGACCCGGCCCGGCCCGGTTAACCCAAGGACCCGACCCAAACCCGCCCACGTTGGGTTCCAACCCGGACAGGTTCGACCCGACCCGGCCCGTTAGACCCGTTTGCCAATCCTAGGGTTAATAGGCCGGGTTGAGCGGGTTGGTATTGAAATATTTTCGACCCGGGTTGACCCGGTTGGGATAACAGGTCCGACCCGAACCCGAATTGGGCCAAGGCGGGTTGGGTCGAGTTGGGCGGGTTGCAGGTTGACCCAACCCGGATGCCATCTCTAGTTGTAAGAGCATCTGCAGTCATTGGCTATATATCCAAAAAATAGATAAATATAGCTGTAGTCGTTGTCTATTTATCCATTTTTTGGGTTGGAGTTGTACAGTAGACATCTATATTTGGTAGCGAAATTGGCATTATGCATATTATAGAAATCGGCATATGATTTACCGTCTCTGAGGGACGGCATATGATATGTCCTCTGAGAGAAATTATTTAATTGCGAAATTCTAAGACGGCATATGATCTGCCGTTTGAGAAAAAAATAATTAAAAAAAAATTCGGAAGATGATCTTCCGTTTCTCGAAGAGAGAGAAAAGGTGGTGAAGTCCAAAAATAGTGCATAAGTGTTGGACGGCACATGATGTGCCATCCTTCACTTTTTATTTTTATTTTTTATTTATTTATTTATTTATTTATTTTTTTATATTTACGTGACGGCAGATCACTTTTTATTTTTTTTATTTTATCATCTGCCGTCCTTCACAAAAATTAAAAAAAAACGCAAATGTTCAAACGGTAGATGATCTTTAGTTTCATAAAAAAAAAGCCATTTTTTGAGTTTTGATGATTGCTACGTCCTAATTGCTATTTCTATAAAGTGTTCTAAAAAGCGGCCTAGGCGGCCGCCTAGGCGGCGCCTAGGCGCTAGGCGGCCCCCCAACGCCTCGACTAGGGCCTAGGCGTTTATGAAAATCGGAAATAGGTTCTAGGCGGCTAAAATCGGACCTAGGCGGTGTTTAATCGGTCTAGGCGGGTCTAGGCGGACTAGACCCGCTTAGGCCTTAAGTAATTAAAAAAAAAAAGTAAAAAAAACCCCCCGCTCTTGCCTTAAGTAATTAAAAAATATATATATAAAAAAAACCCACCGCTCTCACTTTCTCCTCCTAATAAAATTTAAGCATATCTTTAGTCTTTTTTTTATCTTGCATAATTTGACATGTATTCGCACTCTCACAGCAATCATGTTAAAACTTACAAGTATGGACTTTAATATCACTAACGCAGCCAAATAAGTGAAGTTATGCACCAAAGGGGGAAGTTTATATGAAGTGTCATGTGCCAACAACTTCAAGGCTCAATCAGCCTACCAGATTATAGGTAGTATGTTTTTCCTCATTAGTGAAGCTATTTATTCATCTTCTATTTTCAGCTCTTAAAATGTCACCTAAATCTACATATCTTTCCAAAGCAATCTATGGATGGCCAATCCACTTAGTGTGGGACAACATGTCATGAGATGGGAGGAAGTTATCTGATTTAAGTGTGGTTATTAGTTAAAGTTGTTCATCGTTATCAAGCATATCATGAGATCATCTATCAACTTTACATTTTTTCTCTCTTTAGAACTTGTATTCTTTTATGAGTAGCCACAATGTGGTTTACATCGGATATAGAGAAGATAGAGTCCTCATGTTCACCGATACAATAATACACCGATTCGACTATGTGAAGCTCATCCTACAATTGCAAAGAGAAAAAGTTCAATAGTAAGAATGAGTAGCAATAAAGAGTAAAAAGGGGTAACAACAAAATAAACCCAAAAGATCGATAAATAAATAAATAAATAAATAAATAAATAAAATAAAAAAACCGCCTACCGCCTAGCCGCTTAATCTCCGATTACAAGGTCTAGGCGCTAGGCCCCCATCGGCCGCCCGACTATCGCCTAGCGCTTTTTTTTTATATACCCATTTTTAACAAAACGACTGCAGATGCTCTAAGAGCATCTGTAGTCGTTTGGTATATATGCATATTTGGTAAAAAAAAGCACTACAGTCGTTGGCCAAATATGCATATTATGCATAAATCGCTACAGTAAATTGCTATATATGAGAATCGAAATGAGAAATATGTATATATAAACGACGGAGCTCGAAGTGCCATCGCAAAAAAAATTAATATTTTTTTAATGGTCGGACGGCACTCGTCCCTCCAAAAAAAAATTAATTTCGTAATAAAAAAACCAAAAAAATCCCACTTCTCTCGGATGGCACTTGAAGTGCCATCCCACCCCTCTCTGTAGTTTTTGTAATTTTTTATAATTTTTTGTAATTTTTTTTTGCACTTCGAGTACGATTTTTTTTCGGACGGCACTTGAAGTGCCGTCCCACAATTTTTATTATTTTTTTTCTCTCCAACGCAACATGATATGCCGTCCCACATTTTAAAATATATTTTTATTTTTTTTCCCTCTCCGACGCAATATAAAGCACCGTATGTTATTATTTTAATTTTAAAAGATAAAATATAGCATTCTATAATTGCAGCAAAACAAGAAATTGCTATATGTATTTATCTATTGATGTATATTTTAACTATAAACGACTGTGGACTGTGGATGCTCTAAGTGGCTACAACCTTGTTCAAATGAAGAAAAAGACAAATTTCTCTCTTGACAATATAGTATTGTTCAAGCTAACCATTTTTTCTGAGAGGTCAGTTCATTATTGTCTCATCCATTTTTTGCTCGTGTTCCTCTTCTTCTTTTTAAAGTTTGCAAAAACCTACTTCATATGAAAAACATTTTTTCCCATTCCCTACTAAGGTTTTCGGTTGGATATTACTTTTACAGAGTGTTTTTGAATATGAAAGATCTTTTAGACTTAAAATAGGTGTTTGACGAAAAAGAATATATAAATTATCAAATTATTATTTTTGTATTTTTCTCAAAGCATCTGAAGTGCGTTTAGATTTTCAAAAAAGTATTTTTACTTACTAGAAAATTTCCAAGTTAAATATTACTAGTAGTTTGCACGTCTTAATAAATATAGTTTTTTTAAAAGTAAAAATTCAGACGCAGTCTGGATTTGATCTAAAACCTCATTTTCAATAGTTATGCACGTGCGTTGCACGAGTTGGTAGATGGACAAATTACACTAAGGCCTTTTCCTATTATAATTGTAGAGATTAATTTTAACATATCTCTTTCTGAACTTTCCCTCCCCAGATCCGGCGATCTCTTTCATTTTGCCTCTCCCCCGCCTTCATTAACCTTGCGCAGCATGTCCTTCTCTCCAAACCCTTTTCTTCCTGTGGTTTTTTGGCGTTTATTTCTCCCCCGTCCCCCTTTCCTTTATTTTCAGTCCCCCGCGTTTGCTCGGCAGCCCTTTCTGGAGCGCTTCTCCCAGCATGCCCTTCCGGCGCCTATTACCCTTGCATCGTTTGGCATCCGCTACCACAGGGTTAGGCTGTGTCCTTCAACTCCTCTGGCTGGCGATTTCGTCCCTTTCGTGCTACCTCTCGTGCTGTTCCCCTGGCCTGGCTCCCCCCCTGGCACTTTCGGAGCCGATTCCCTTTGCTAGTCACTGTAAGTATTTCGCTTAGCCATTTTTTCTGTTTATCATTTTGATTGTTTTGTTCATCGTTTTTTTCTTGGTGTTTTCGTTTTCTTTTCCCTTTCTTCTCTTCCTTCGGCGGTGTAGCGAATTGCCACTGTCTGGCTCGGTATTCTCTCCGTTTATCGCTATAGTGCTCTTCGCTTTCTTTGGGGTGGATCTTTATCCCCTTCTTGTTTCTATTCTATTCGGCTGCTTTTCTTCGCTTTTGGTGAAGATCGCCGACTCTCTCTTACCTCTTTCTCTATTGGGAGGCTCTTTCCCCATCTGTCTCTAATCGCCTATATTCTTAGCCAATTTACTATTGTATTTTGATCGAAGTCGATCAGGCCCCTATCGATCTTTCTCATCGTCCCTTGCTCACTGCGCCTGGTCGTGCGCAGCCGCCATTACCTTGATTCTCCATTGCTGCTCTTTCTTGGGCCTATAACTGTTCTGGCCCAGCTCGAGGCCCATGGAATGCTCATGGGTCGATGTAGTTAATAAAAAGGCATTAAAAAAAAGCATAATAACTGAGCCTCACCTTAAAGGTCCAGCATTGCACCTTCCTCATGGGCCGTATTCCTATCGGCCCTTCAAGCCACTTTCCTCGAAGCTTCCGAGGCTTCATCATCACCTCCCCTCCCAACCTTTCCAATCCCCTACCAACTCTTTGTCCTCTCCTCTCCCAGCTTATCCCCTCCGCTCTCTTCCCTCTTGCTTCCGGTGTCTTCAAACTGGGCATCTGAAACAAGATTGCTCTTTCAAGATGAAATGTCTGTTTTGCCTCAAATCAGGCCATGCACGTCAGCGATGCTTCTCCCTTTAGAAGCTGTTGGGCCTCACCCTTGGTGCGCCTATCTCCGAGCCGGTTCTAGCTGCGCTAGACTTCCCTGCCCTGCAGCGCAAATTGGAAGAGGAGAAGGTAGCCAAACCCAAAAAATTGAAAAGGAATTCTCGGTCTCCTCTGCTCCCCACTCCTCCGATTGTGCAGCGTATCCCAACTGGTGCGCCCCCTCTCCCCCACCTCTCTCAACATCGCAATTTTCTTACGCCAAACCGTCAGTCACTCTAGTTTTCATTCCATCTACAGATCTGACCGACCGACTAAAGTACTTCGATACTTACGGTGCTATTTCTTTCTGTGGAGGCTCCATTTCACCTTAAATTCACTGCTTTGTAGCTCTTGCAATGTCAAAGGCTGGGATTGGATCCTCATTGCTTGCTCTAACGGGGATGTGGTTATTAGATGCCCATCGCCCAAAATCCTCGACGAGTTGATTCATCGTTCGTCTATCTCTATCGGTACAATTTCACTGTCCATCCGCAAATGGGTGGATTGTTACCCCCCCCGCTCGAGAGAGCTCAGCTGAAACCATCAGGGTTTCTCTTCTTGGCCTTCCTCCATTTTGTAGCTCCTTACGAACGGTGGGAGAGATGTCTAAGTGCATCGGAGATATCATTAGTATCTCTTCTTCCTCGAAGCTAGCATCGGGTACTCTCCAAATTGATGCGATCTTTCGCTGCCCTAAGCTTTCCGAAAGAATTCAAGCCTACAGCCTCAAGGATGGCTCTTCAGCTTTCACTATTTCTGTGCAATACCACGAATCAGTCACTTTGCCCGACTCTCAGCCATCGCCTCAAAAGGTTCTCCCTACATCCATCCCTCCGTCATCTTCTACATCAGCTCCTTTTCATCCTGGCTCCTATCCCAAGTCTAAAGCAGACTCGTCGGCTTTGAAGGGTTCTCTAAAACCATCGTCCAGGAAGAAATTTCCAACGCATTCTCAGTCTTTTTCCATCTCTGGACACCCCAAGATTTCTCCTTCAAAAGCTCCCAACCTTGTATGGATCAATCCAGATATTCCTACTCTCCAAGCTGGGAAGGGTGCAGCTCCTACCGGCTCCTCATCAGCTGGCCTCCCGGCCACCCATCCTCCTACTTCCCTAACGCAAGCTGATCCTGTTATTAAATCCACCATCCCCCTCCACCCGTTTCGGGATCGGCTTGGCCTGCGTGGGAAGTGAATCCCTCCTTCCCGTCTGACTAGAACAAGTTTCAAAGAGTGCTCACTTCCCTACCCTGTCTGAATCGATGACCAACCTTCTTCCCATCAAAGGTGGAAAAGCTGCAGTTTCTAAGGATGAAGGTTGGATCGAGTAAGACAATTTACGGGGAGAAGAGGAAGCCGAACTGCAATTACAAAAAACCCCCAATCAGGTAACCTCTTACTTGTTCTCCAGTAATTCTTTTTTTTGTGAATTTAATTTCTATCCTTGCTGTAAGTTTCTGTTTGAGTTACTTTGCTCCTCGTCCTCCTATCCTTGGAGGATTACCCTCTCACTTTCTCAAGGGCTCAATTTTATTCTATGGTCCTCTCCTGACCTGGTGCCTCAGAGAGAGGCTCAATCGAAATTCTCGCTAAGAGTTTTAGATCGATCCTACATCCACGGCTCCTCTCCTCCAAGGCGGGAGCTGTGCATTTCTACCTCTAGCTCCTCTAAGCATCTTTCGGAATTGCATTCTCCGATTATCGACTCTGTCGATAAGCATTTCTCCTCCCCTCCGTCCAAGGATTTTAGGAGCTCCACCTCGGGACTTGCTTCCCGGGATAGGTTGCCTAATCGTGTCCTTTGGACTAGTGCCCGTCTCAGGTCTAAAGGTCCTGGCCGGGGCTCCCCATTGGTTTATGGTCAGCCACCCAGCCTTAATGCCACCGTCCAACCTTTAGGATCCATTTTTTCCCCTCAATTTGATGTCCTTTCCAATGTTGAGATGATTTCCCTCTCCCACGAAATGGGATTCCGTTTAGGCTCAGATTATTCGTCTGTGCTCAACACCATCAGGCAAAAGGAACATTTTAGAGTTCAAGAGTATAACGGTTGTTATGATTAGCATCTCTTGGAACATTAGGGGCCTTAACTGCCCCAGTAAAAAAAGGGCTGTTTACGACTTAATCTCTTCTTCCCATTGTGATATGATCTCCATTCAAGAATCGAAAATTGATTCACCTTGCCCCTTCACCTATCGCGTTATCGGAGGTTCCATTATCTCTAAATGGATATCATTAGACGCGATAGGCTCTAGAGGCGGTATCATTTTCGAATTCAAGGAATCAGTTTTCTCTCTAGTTGCGGTTGTCCGACTGAATTTTTTCCTCATTGTCCAACTGCACTGGACGACCCTCAACTGCACAATTTCAGTGATCTCTGTTTACGGTCCCTCTACGCCCAACAGACGTCCACTATTCTGGAACGAATTTCTTTCTCTACAAGTCTACGCAGATGGTCTTTGTTTCTTCTGTGGGGACTTAAACGTCACTAGATTTGCTTCAGAAAGATCTTCTTCGTCACACTCTGACAGGCAATCGATCAGCTTTAACGATTGTATCCGTCAATTGCAGCCGACAGATCTCCCCTTGAACGGTCGAGTTTTCACTTGGTCTAACCTACGTCTAGTTCCCTCGATGGCCAAACTCGATCGTTTCCTTGTTTCGCTGAACTGGATCTCCCAATTCCACAACTCTTTCTCTAAGGCGCTTCCCAATCCTTCTTCTGATCACACCCCTATTGCTCTCTACTCTCACTTTCCCTTTGTTCATCACCACAAGTTTAGATTTGAAAAATTCTGGTTACAAGACCAACTGTTTGTTAATCTCGTTCGGGAATGTCTTTCCTCCGTCTCAGGTTCTTCTGGGCTTGGCAATATCCTTCTAAAACTTCACACTATTAGGTTTGGTTGCAAAATTTTGCGTCGAGAAAGACAGCACAACACCAATTTTCTCAAAAACCTCCCTTTAGCTTCTATTGAATCCATTGATAGGATGGAGAAACAGGGTCCGTTAACTGACTCCCTGCATTCCGAAAGACTATCGTGCAAAGCTTGATTATTCCTCCATTCTCCTTCAAGACCATATTAAAGAGCCAAGAGCAAATGGTTAAAAGAAGGGGATGACAACACCGCCTTCTTCCACAACTTCGCTTCGCATCGCCAACGCTATAACAGGATCTCTTCGATCGTTCACAATGGCCGCGATCTATCTTTCCGACCATGAGATTCATGGCGCCTTCCTTTCCTTTTATAAGAATCTTATTGGAACCCCCAAATTGCCCTCTATTGGACTTGATTGGGATCGCCTTTACGGGTTTCAATCCCAGGACTTATCTTCTCTGGAGGTTCCTTTCTCAAGGGCTCAATTTAGCCTGGGGGCAATTGTGCCCTCTCTGCTCGACCTCCTTCGAGGACGCTGATCACATGTTTGTAGGTTGTGATTTCATTCGTCCCCTGTGGAAAATTTGCTCGTTAGCCTGGGAAATCAATCCTTTGCCTTCCAACCTCACTTCGGTGTATTCGTCTCTTCCTCTGAACTATAAGTATCACAAATCCTGGTTTCTTTCGATGCATATCATTATTTGGATCACGTGGAAGGAAAGGAACAACAGAATTTTCAGGCAACGCAAGTACCCAATTTCTTCTCTTATTGAAGAATCGTTATATCTGTTTAATTTCTGGTCTTCGTCCCTGCCCTCCGTAGCGAGAGAATCCCTCTACGGTCATAGATTATCAAAATCTCACATTTGCCTTACCAATCTTAATGCTATTTAACTGAGGTTTTCTTCGATGTAGCTCAGGATAGCTTTGTGTTAGGCTGCTATTCGTCTATTTGATATCTCTTTTATGTTTGGTATTGTTCTTATACATTGCTTTCTTTATCAGGTCTGATGCTATCGGGCCTTTGTTGATGATCAGGCGACTTTTGTGTCAGGCTGTTTTTCGGGTCTGTTTTTGTTTTTCCCCCGAACCTTTCAGGATTGGGGCACTGGCTATGCAGGATTCTCTTGCGCTTGGTTTGCCCCCCCTTTTTTGCAGGGTTGGCTGCATCTTGAAGCACAGCGGGGCTTCTCTTTGGTTTCCCCCGCTGTGTTTCCCTCTCTGTTGGGTTGCCGCGCTGTGGCCATCTCTTTTCCTGCTTTGCTACTTTGATGTATGTGGAATACTATATATTTTTTGGTGGTGGTATGTCTGGACCTGGTTCTGATGATGCTATTTTCCTACGTTTGTAGTTTTCTGTGATGTTCTTTGCATTTGGTTTTTATCGAGTTGTTTACTTTCTGCTGCGTTACTTTTCCTATGTGGGGGAGTGGTGGTCCTATTTGCTGCTACTCCATGGTTTTTGTATGCTTTCTTGTGGTATCTTTGAGGCCGGCATTGAATGGGCACGGTTTTGTGGCTGGTTGTATCATGCCTCTCCTTGTTCCCTTTGGCTGTTTGTGAGCTCGGTTATTGCAGTTTTACCTCTTGGACCAGTTCTGTACCTGGTTCTCGAGCGAGCGGCTCTGGACCTTTCGCTATCGCCTTCTCCTTTGCAGCCCGGGAGTTTTGTGAGCTCGCTTCGGCCTTCAGCATGATCATTTCATCATTTTTCCACCGTTTGGTGCGCTCGATGGCCCTCCATTACACTGGAAGAGAGTTTTCCACTTGGATCGATGTCTCTGGTATCGCGCTTATTCTCGCCTCAATACTTTTGGCACCAATACTTTTTAGCGAATTTTGTTTTACAACAGTATCAAACTGAGCCTAATATAGATCCAATTTTTTCATCTTCTACTAATTAAATCATTTCCATATAAAAGTCTCACTTATTTTTTTTCATATTTTCTAACAGCTGGGTCCTAGGCCCGAGCCCACATTCCCAAAATACACATCCGCAAACTCAAAATCGAGGAAAGGGTTTTTCCTCAGCTCCGCAGCTCAAAATCCCCCAAAAATGACAGACAAGCTCAGTCGTCTTCTCCGCCCTCTCCTCCTCAAAGACTCACCCAATCCGAAGCTAGGGTTAGGGTTAGGGTTTCGGCCTCTCACTTCATCCTCTGAGAGCTCGAAGGCATCCTTTCCTAGTTCGAAGAACGAAGAAGCAGCCGAAGATGGGAAGAAGATGAGAGGAAGTGAAGAGGAGAAGAAGAAGGAAGAAGAAGAAGAAGAAGGAGAAGATGATGACAGTGGCGTTTTGGTAAATAAGGCGACTGGGGAGGTGGGTGGGCCCAGAAGTCCGGAGCCCACTCGGTACGGCGATTGGGAGCAGAAAGGCCGCTGCTCCGACTTCTGATCAGGTAAAAATATTCAACAACTAGTAATTTGCACGTGCAATGTATATAATTTAAATAGTTGTGTAAAGTAGTGGTATTTGCTCGATACGCGATATGTTTTCTTGTTAGTTGAGGTTTAGAAAAGGAAGAATGATATACACACATTCCTGACTTTTCCCCCAAATAGGCCACTTTTGAAACTAATTCCCATATAGACAACTTTCGAAACTAATTTCGAGAATAGACCAGTCCTCACAGGCCGCAGCACTGAACTGCGGCCTCTTCGATTTCGTGGCCGCAGTTCACAGCTGCGGCCCCAAGTATTTATCATACATATTTGACTAATATGCACGGAGAATTGGAAAAAAATTGTCCAAGATTAAAATGTGAAAAATAGGAGGCCGCAGTTGAGTACCGCGGCCTTAGTTATATGGTCGAATGAGTATTAGAAGATTTTAAGAACTAGACCCCATCGATCAAATATGTATTATCGAGGCCGTAGTACCCAACCGCGGCATCCTATTTTTCACATTTTACGTTTGGGTATTTTTTCCCTCAAATCTCCGAGTCTGTTAGCGAAATATTTATGATATATACTTGAGCCGCAGTTGTGAACTGCAGCCACGAAATTGAAGATGCCGCAAGGGGTGGATCCAGGATTTAAAAGTAAGGGGGACTGGAAAAAAAATCACACAAGGTAGGTAACATTCAAAAAATATATAAAGTTGTTATAGATACTAGAGAGGTAAAGTTGTTATAGATTCTAGATGGAATACAGTTGGCTTGGGCCCAAAAAATAAATAAAAGATTCAAATATATATGAGGTGGGCTTTACATTCTACACTAATATTTCAAATTTTTTTTATAAAGACATGTCAAAATGTTGGGGGGGCTGTAGTATACCTGAGCCCCCTAGATCTGCCCCTGGATGCCGCAATTCAGTACTGCGGCCTATGTAGTATCGATGCCGCAGTACCCAATTGCGACCTCCTATTTTCTTGGGCAGTTTTTTCCAAGTCTAGCCAAATATGTATGATATTTACTTGTGCCACAATTGTGAACTACGACCACGAATTCAAAGAAGCCGCAGTACGGTATTGCGGCCTATGAGGACTGGTCTATTCTTGGAATTAGTTTCGAAAGTGGTCTATTTTGAAAAAAATCCACATTCCTTTCCACATTCCCAAATGAATACACACTGATGTGGGTGTCCTAATCAGCACTGCGAAAATCTAACTCAGACTCCTTAGGCTGAGTTTGAGAATGGAGTTAAAAATTTGTTAGTTTTGGAGAGTTATCTCCAACGCTGTAATTTTCTCAATTTTGGGTCGTTTGGGAACCGACTTGGAGTTGAGGTAACTACTATCCCGTTTTTCTAAATTTTGGCAAAGACTCCAAAATTATGGAGTTTAGTTAACTTTAGCAGCTTGTCAAACACCCCAAAAGAAATGGAGTTAAGACAACTTTTTGAGTAGAGGCAAATGTTACCTCTACTTAAAATAAACTTTATAACCCAAGTCCATTCCCAAACACAACTTCAACGAAATCATAACCTGGATGAGGACACTCATATGGCTTATAAATACTTTCATGCTGTAGCTTGCTACAATAAGGGAACATCTCCTCACAACACGGTAGTGGTATGAACATGGCAAATGGAGAAAGACTGCAAGCTTCTCGAGTGCTAAACACCTTATCTTACCAATTTCTTTTCGGCAAATTGGGCACTTGCTGTTGACTCTGTTCTTGCATTCAGAGCATAAAATATGCCCACTAGGACATTGATAAACCAAAAAAAAAAAAAAAAAAAACAAAGTTGATAATGATTAAAGAAAGAATGTATCACGTACTAAAACAGATGAATATAACTATCTATTAGATAAAAATCACAATTGCTAGCAATATGGACCCTCTTGTGTTATCAAGAATAACGAAAAAAGTGAAAAACATTCTAGCAATTAGTACATGGGAAGAAGGGTTATTCATTGTATATCAGTAATCCCTTTCCAATCTGGTAAATCTAAACAGTATTATTTTTCCCCGTTATTTCTCTTTACTCACACTACAATTAACATAACTCCTGTAGACTCGAATATGCAAGAATCTCACAAATAGAGAGCCTAATGTGATTTGAGATTAATAGCAAAGAAAATCATGAGAAGTAGGAAAGAAAATGTGGCTTATCTGTTACTGTTCTTTACCATCCATGACAACATTTGGTTGTAGTAATCGAATTTTTGCAGTCTTCTGAAAATAAATTATCCCCTAAACTAAAGACTATTATAAAGTAATTGTATGTTGGGCCATATAATTTATACATCTTATAGACCACAGTAAGAGTATTACATTTTATGTTTCACCCAAAAAAAACATTCAATAGACCAACAAAAGCTTTGGGGCGAAGGTTGTTAATGCAGATATTTCTTTGATTGCAATAGATATTTATAGGATTATGGAATAGTGTTTTTGGAATACTTAATAGAGGAGATCTACATCGGCAATAAACATGATATGCTAGCATTTGGTGGATACACGGGGGACAATTACTTTGGCATAAAGGCTATCTTCAATACACCGTAACATATCAGAATTCATGGTGTTTTACATAACCATTTAGTTGAGATAATTTTTTTATATAATGAACATTAAAACAACTAATATATAAATGAAACAACATAGACATTGACATATATCTCTAACTCCAAAAGGGTTGCATTAGTGTTGTTCTCTCGGTGTGGCTATAGGGACCTTGTTGACATATATCTCTAACATATCAGAAGTCATAGCCATATAAATGAACCTTCCATAAAACCCTCTAACCATTTGAAATTTAACAATACCGATCACTACTACTATTATTAAAAGAGTGTGTGCATGCACATCTAGTTGTTTATGACTGTCCATGTGTGTTTTCACTTTCTTTCGCACCTCATAAATGTATTTAAAAAATTGGGTATATGACCATAATAATGCGTATGGAAAATTTTTGGGAAATGGCAAAATGTGGGTTTACAGTTGAGGTAGAAGACGAAATCGCTTTGAAAATTTTGGAAATGATGAACGTAGCCGTGAGTAAATTTAGATGTCGTTGAGATGGGTGTTGGAGGTGGGAGATGTGATGAGGGTAAAATTGGAAATTTAGAGAACGGGTGTTACTGCGAAGCAGATACCGAAATTTCTAAAGGCAATACTTTAATTAGTTAATTAATTTTGTTGATGTGCTTCATAATTTGCACGCGCGCTGCTTGTTCTAACATTCAATATTGATTAATATTGGTCTAGGGAGAGATGCTTCAAAATTTTAATTAGTCTTTTTTGTTACAAGTAGTCTTAATGTAGCAAGAGATAGAGGGCAAGGATTTGGGACAAGATTCTGTCAATTTTAATTTAGTTATTTTTTTTTTCAAAATTAATTATTTTTATTCCTTTAAAAAAAAAAAAAAAACCTTCCCTTCGTTAATTCTGTCAATATGAATCCCCCCCCCCCCCCCCCCCCCCCCCCCCCCCCCCCCTTTTTTTGGGAATAGATTTATCTTCCCTTTATACATGTAAGGTTTATTGAACCTTTTGATTGTTCAAAATCACTGAATCAAATCTTATTCTTGGAATTCAACTCTTGAACCACCCAACACGGCTTTGATCCTCACCTATATATTATACCCTATTCACAAACCTAAGCTAAAACACAACTTCCCTCTTCTCCCCACTTTATGATGTTGTCGTTGTAACCCTAACCCTAGCCACGATTGTTGAGTGTGGCACAGATACGGAATGTAGAATTGCTCAGACTGCATTTGGGGAGTGTGTGCCATATATGATAGTGCGGTTAACGAGGTGGCCCCCATATGTTTTATAGGGGTGAAGGATGTCGTGGAGATGACACCGGTGCCCCTTCATGCAAGTGACATGTGCAACTGCCTTTTGTCGATGATGAGTACGGTGGTGAAAAATATTGACTATGGACAGGCCTCGAGCCTTGCGGGCTCAGTACCCACGTTGCACCAACCTGCCTTAACTACAAGTGCTAGCTCTAAGTAATCTCTAACCCCCACTGTATCCCTCTTTATTTGATGACTATCTATACTATTGAGAACACGAAATCACTAGAATATGTATATAAGGGGAGCATATATATACTGCGGTGAGTAAACATATATTAAGTGACTTTAATTTTCATTAAAGGCTGCTTCAAGTATATGCATCATAAAATAAATGGCTATGATCATTCCCATCAATTACAAAAAAAGTCTGTACTTTGCACTAACTTTGATTTTTTCCGCTCTTGTTATTTTGTTTCAGGATTGTGTGAGGAAGCCAAGCTTAATTCAAGGAAGCCTAGATGAATCTTATTTTGAAGTGTTTTCTATGTAATCAATAATGTTTTTCAAGTGGTAGTCAACAATATTGGATTTTCGTGGATGAAGTGGTGTTACTTTGTTTTGCGTTCACTATTTCCTTTATGTTTATAAGAGCTGAAAATTACTGTTTGTTCTTTTGTTTTTCTTCAGACCCGATCTCGAATTAGTGCAAATTAGTGTTATTAATTTGTTCTTTCCATGCTCCAATGTGAAGATTTTAAAACTTCACTATGGTTGTTAGTAATCGTGTTAGTTTTCTCTATCTAATTAGGGTCACATTTCTGTCAAATGAAAAAGTCTAATGTGTTGCATTGCTATCAAATGAAAATCCCTAGTGTTGTGTGTTTACTGGACTTTGCAAAGTATACTTATCAGCTATTTATCTATACTCAACTTTTACATTTAAAGCAATGAGGGATGACTGATTTTTCATTGATAATATTTTAGTGAAACAGGTGGATATGAGCAAAAGAGAATGATATTTGCAGCACAAAAAGTCGTGAAGAAAGCTATCCAACTGGAGAATATACTTGGGAAGCTGATTACACTCTTCCTCCACATATAGGTGAAGGTATCTAACCAAGAGGTCGATAAGAAATTATGGCAAAGAGTTGAAAACTGCTAACTGCATTTGGTCGGCGAACTCTATCCTTGTTGATGGGGAGAAATCCAGTTTATAAAGCAGATCACCGCCGCATTCCTCAGGAGACCCGAGTGGTTGAAGAAAATGAACGAGGAGATGTTGGCCTGGGTGAAGCAACAGAGGGAGTTGTCCTATGATGTCGGCCTGGGTGAAGCAACAGAGGGAGTTGTCCTATGATGTCGAGGACCGCATTGACCAATTTTCACTTTACCTATCACATCTGCAAGTAACTCATTTCATGTCTGCTTTGCTGGATAAGAGAATGCCTTAAAGTTGCTGTCAGATACAGAGTGAAATCCAGAGCTGAGCAAATGAGCAAGAGAAGATTGTGATATGGTGTCAAGAAACCAGTGACTAGTTAACTCCGATGAAGATACACAACATGTCCAAGGAATGGGAGTTTGTCGGTCTCGACGTGTCCAAAAGTAGCCTTGTTTCTTGGTTAGTGTGGGACATTCGCCAACTCAGCTCAAACATAATATACATTGATTCTGAAATTTGGTCTCAGTCTAAATTTGACATGAATGTTTACACGAACAGATTGCTCATCGCAGTGTCTCCTTAAACCTCCTTGGTTTTTACATGAAATTATGGTGCTCAATTTTAGGGAAAAAAATGTGCAGTCATGGTTCAACCTAATTTGGGGTTCGCGACATGAATCTTGTTCCGCTGATCAAACTTTATTGAGGCTTAAGGGCCATCTCCTCTGTCAAGCTAACACCCTACAATATGCTGCAGAAACAAGAAAGTGAAAATAGCATGGACCCCAATTTTCCCAATCCTTTTATCACTCCTACCTCGATCACCTCTAAAAATTAATATAAGGTAATCAGCATCTAAGTAATTAACCAGATGAACTAACCTTCATGTTAGGCTGTTCTCCCTTTAGCAAAACATATGCTAGATGATGACTTGACACATGCACTTCACGTGCCTTTTTTCGGAGAAAGTCTATCTTAACTCTTTATGCACCAAAGGAAAGTAGTAACATTTTCAGTGCGAACTCTATGCACAAGTGGATAAACGATGGAGGAATTCGTTTGTTTAGAGAACAACAAAATCTGGAAGACCTATATACCAACAAAAGTAATGGCCTTTTTTTGGTTGGAAGTCAATGACGCAATCTAGGTCATGGACAACAATATTCACCCGAAGACGACGCACCAACCTACACCAACGTTTAAAATTTTATTATTGTACATACAATGTCACGTATATAAAATTCAAAATCAAAACTAATAGTACACTTACTTCTGTGGAAGGTTCGCCTCTTCCACTACCAGATGGTCTTCGGGTTTTCCTTGTTCTAACCATTTCTCTAAATTTTTTTAATAATAATTGGTCATACACTATTCATATATATAGTTACGAAAAAAATACGTGAGAAAACCGCACAAATGGCATCCAAAAATTCCGAAAATTTTTGAGTAGGTCAGACTCATCACACACAAGCTGGCACAACTTGTAGAAGTGAGTTTCAACTCACGGTTTGCAAGATATGACAATATATCGCTTTATTTTAAATTAAAAGCAAACAAAGCGATACACGGCCGTATCATACAAACCGTGAGTCGAAACTTAGTTCTACAAGTTGCGTTGGCTTGTGTTTGGTGATTCCTACCTAGGCGCGAAATTTCTTATTTTTTGGATGTCGTTTGTGTGGTTTTCTAGTGAAAATCCACTAAAAAAATATCAAAGTATAATTGTTGTTGTTGTTTGATATACAAGAGAAAACCGTACAAACGAGATCAAAAAATTCTGAAACTTTGCGAGTAGGTCGGATGCACCACACACAAGCCAACGCAATATGTAAAAGTGAGTTTTGACTCACAGTTTGCAATATATGACAATGTATCACTTTTACTCACGAAAAAGAGTCGAAAGCGATACATGGCCGTATATCGCAAATCGTGAATCGAAACTCACTTCTACAAATTGTTTTGGCAAGTGCGTGTTCAGTCCGAACTACTCGCAAAATTTCAAAAAATTTTGATCTCGTTTGTGCGCTTTCACAAAAAAACGAACGATATAATCTACAACTACAACTATAATTTGGAAAAATAACTACTTCTACAATTCAATCTAAAATTATCGAAAAACTATATACAATACACATTGATTAACTAACGCATCACACAAAAGTTGTAGACTAAAAAATTTAACAAAAATTCGATCAACCAAAACAGCTACATCTATTTAGCTCGGATAAAGTGAATACCTTTCACAATGTGGGTCCTTGAGAAGGAGAGAGAGGAGGTGGTTGCGTTGTTGTAGACGGAGGAGGAGGAGTAGGATTTGAGAGAGCTCGTTAGGGTTAGGATATTTTGGGTTCGGTAGATTCAAAAAAAGAGGGCAAGAGTTCGAGAAGAGGTAGAGTGAGTGGGAGAGTCAAATGAAGGAGGAGGAGCTAGGGTTTTGACTACGGGTTCGGGTGTGCCAGAAAGAGAGAGAGAGAGAGAGAGAGAGAGAAACAGAGAGAGTATACTAAGTGTGAGAGATAGAATGTAGGAGGAGTGCGATATTAGTACATGTGTTTTAAAACACTTGTACAACCTAAGCCGTTATTCGATACTACGACCTAGATTATACATAGGCCGTTGTGCGAAGTAACGGCCAAGGTTGGAAGAATTTTTCTGAAGTATGCGGGGCCCACTTGCTGCTGCTTTCGCTGTGTCTCTCCATGCTGAGCTGGCGTGTGGGGGCCCTGGGTTGGGGTCTGCACGTGAGAGAGCTCTCGGAGAGAGAACGAGAGAAGGAAAGTGAGATTGTCCCATATCGGGAGATTACATGAATAAAATAATATATATATATATATATATATATATATATATATATATATATATATATATATATACTATTGCCTATGATCAAGAGTCACCAATTTGGTTAACTACCTTTTGAGAGGCAGCCTGTGGTAGGCAGTTGTACTATACTATAAATAATTTGTCTTCTAAATTGTATAAATTTTCCGAACTCAGGGTAGGGGTGTTACAAATGGTATCAGAGCCGAATTTTGACACCGAGTGTGGGAGAGAAGTGAGTTATGGACTCTAGAATAATCGGCAGAGTGAGACAGACAATCGGCTAGAAAGGAGATCTTATACTAGATTGTGCATGCCCCGTGCTCAGCGCGGACGCTGATTTCTGAAGGGGGTGTGTGTAACACCCCGTAATTTTCAAAGAATATAATATATATAGATATATATGTATGGAGATGTGTAGCCTATAGGGATTCCTATAGGAGAGGCAGTACGGTAAATATATGGAAAAAGGGGGGGGGGCCACCGTGTGAAGGAGACAACAGAGCAGATGTGTGCTGCTGTCTCTTTCGGATGACGTCACCACGGGGTGACGTGGCATGTATGCGGGGCCCACATGCTGCTGCTTCTGCTGTGTCTCTCAGTGCTGGATGGCGTGTGGGGGCCCCAGGTTAGGGTCTGCACGTGAGAGAGCTGTCGGAGAAAGAACGGGAGAAGGTAAGTGAGATTGTCCCATATCGGGAGATTACATGAATAAAATAATATATAAATACTATTGTCTATGATCAAGAGTCACCAATTTGGTTAACCACCTTTTGAAAGGCAGCCTATGGTGGGCAGTTGTACTATACTATAAATAATTTATCTTCTAAATTGTATAAATTGTCCGAGCTCGGGGCAAGGGTGTTACAAATGGTATCAGAGCCAAATTTCGACACCGAGTGTGGGAGAGAAGTGATTTATGGACTCCAGAATAATCGGCGGAGTGAGACAGTCAATCGGCTAGAAAGGAGATCCTGTACTAGATTGTGCATGCCCCATGCTCAGCGCGGACGCTGATTTCTGAAGGGGGGTGTGTGTAACACCACGTAATTTTCAAAGAATATAATATATATAGATATATGTATGGAGATGTATAGGCTATAGGGATTCCTATAGGAGAGGCAGTACGGTAAATATATGGAAAAAGGGGTGGCCACCCGTGTGAAGGAGACAGCAGAGCAGCTGTGTGCAGCTGTCGCTTTTGGATGATGTCACCACGGGGTGACGTGGCATGTATGCGGGGCCCACATGCTGCTGCTTCCGCTGTGTCTCTCTGTGCTGAGCTGGCGTGTGGGGGCCCCGGGTTGGGGTCTGCACGTGAGAGAGCTCTCGAAGAGAGAACGGGAGAAGGTAAGTGAGATTGTCCCATATCGAGAGATTACATGAATAAAATAATATATAAATACTATTGCCTATGATCAAGAGTCACCAATTTGATGAACCACCTTTTGAGAGGCAGCCTGTGATGGGCAGTTGTACTATAATATAAATAATTTGTTTTCTAAATTGTATAAATTGTCCGAGCTCGGGGCATGGGTGTTACAAATGGTATCAGAGCCGAATTTCGACATCGAGTGTGGGAGAGCAGTGAGTTATGGACTCCAGAATAATCGGCAGAGTGAGACAGACAATCGACTAGAAAGGAGATCCTGCACTAGATTGTGCATGTCCCGTGCTCAACGCGGACGTTGATTTCTGAAGGGGGTTGTGTGTAACACCCCGTAATTTTCAAAGAATGTAATATATATAGATATATATGTATGGAGATGTGTAGCTTATAGGAGAGGCAGTATGGTAAATATATGGAAAAGGGGGGGGGGCCCACCCGTGTGAAGGAGACAGTAGAGCAGCCGTGTGCTGCTGTCACTTTTGGATGACGTCACCACGGGGTGATGTGGCATGTATGCGGGGCCCACATGCTGCTGCTTCCGTTGTCTCTCCGTGTTGAGCTGGCTTGTGGGGGCCCCGGGTTGGGGTCTGCACGTGAGAGAGCTCTCGGAGAGAGAATGGGAGAAGGTAAGTTGGATTGTCCCATATCGGGAGATTACATGAATAAAATAATATATAAATACTACTGCCTATGATCAAGAGTCACCAATTCGGTTAACCACCTTTTGAGAGGCAGCCTGTGGGGGGCAGTTATACTATACTATAAATAATTTGTCTTTTAAATTGTATAAATTGTCCGAGCTCGGGGTATGGGTGTTACATAATATGTAGAAGAAAATTGGGAAATCATCTCGAATCAACGTCTTATCCTGCCCTAGGCGCTTGATTCCCTGTAAGATATCTTCTTCTGTGAAGATGCTCTCAATCCCTTTGCCAAATAGCTCTCTAAATTTGCTATTTTTATGATGTCTCACTAATTCTTCATCGCTCTAAGTCAGTTATGAACGTTAAATCTCCTTTATATCAGAGTGAGAAGTCCCTGTTATATGAACTGTAAATACTCATAAAAATTTACTAGCAAAAAAATAAAATAAAATAAAATAAAATCATTTTGGAATCGAGTTTGGCTATGCACATGGGATAGTTGAATTTTACAAGCCATCAGTGCAGTCGGCGCAATCATATGTCTGTTAAACTTCTTCAAATCTACTCTTTCTGACTTGAGGTCAGGTCAATGTGGTTGAAGTTTTAATAATGAAATTGAATAATTAAGAGGGGAGAGAGTTGGGATGTCAATTCAAATGAAGAAATTGGCTGGCACATATATAGTAATCGGACAATGAACTTGTCAATAAAAAAAAAGAGGACCAAGATTATCCCTCTCTTGTGGGCAAGTCGCGAAAGAATCATTAGTTATTTGCCATTTGCATACTACTTAGTTGTCTCTTGCACAGTGTAGTCGCTCCCTTAAAAGTATAGTGCAGGAAGAAAAAAAAATTGCCCAGTCACACTGAAATTTCATTTTACTGAGATGGCAGAGCTTGCAGCCGCCTTTGCCACATCGAAGGCGGAAGCACTGCTAGGAAAGCTTGTAGATCAGTTGTATGCAAGGATATCTGGTGAACTAACCTTGTTGTTTGGGGTGCATAGCGAAATTCAGTTCATAAAAAATGAGCTGCAGATTATGTCCGCTTTCCTAAGGAGAGCTAGAAGTCCAAGAAGAAGAACTTGGAATTGATGGCATGGGTGAGACAAGTGAAGGAGCTTTTTTTTTTATCGTTAAACGGTGGGTTGAAAACCCCACGCGTTTCATTAATAAGAAATTAATAAAACATACAACAAAAAATACGACTTATGAAGTTCAGATCCCAACAGACTGGGTTCTGGACCTCATACACCGCAGCCAACAAACAAAAAATACAACGAAATATAATCCTGTTGATCGGCCGACCGAGCCAAAACGAATTTCTCATGCCAATTTGAGCTCACTCTCTCACTCAGATCCTCGCTTGTACACTGTTTATCCTCTTCATCTATCGCACGATCGCCTCCGTCACCCTCAGTAGTGAGCCGAACATCAATCCTAAGCACCCTACGAGAGATACTGCAGACACTCCGCCAATATGATAACTCCTTGTCTAGATTGAGTCATCGCTCTCATTCCCTCACTTAACCCTCATTGACTCTCACCGCCACATCGCGACGAAGGCAGATGTCGCGCCTGATCCTTCCAAGTCCCCTGACACGAGAGAGACCTAAGGCACCCCTCTCTTTGCCCCGACCAGGTTAAAAAAGAGCCCAAATTATAAATTTGCCTTGCGACATCGCCCAAACCAACTAAGACACATTTTGCTGCTAGACAAGTGAAGGAGTTGGTCTATGTCCTGTCACATTCTGACAGTAGCTCTTGCTTGCCTGCGCTGTGGTCTGGAGTTCGCCTTTTTCTCTACGAGAACGACATAACATTGCACGCCCTATACAAAGCATCAAGTCTAGAGCTGAGGAAGTGAGCAAGAGAAGACAACGTTATGTAGTAGAAAAAATATTGACCTCCAATGTTTCTGATCACGACAATGAAGAGGATGAAGAAGATGCAGAACATTATCGAGTAATTACTCCCTATTTGCTGGGTCTGGAGGAGCCCATGAAGCAGCTTTGTTCATGGTTATTGGAGGAGAACGGACCCAAACTCACCTCGCTTACAATACTAGGTGAGGAAGGAGTGGGCAAAACCACTCTCGCAAGAGAAATCTATGAAAGCCCAGACATTCTAGGTCGTGGATTCCATCGCATATGGATCACTTTTCCATAAGTTTTTCGCCCTCAAATGTTTCTAAAAGAATTGGCCAGTCAAGTACTACATATTTCCGAATTTTGGAGGACAAGTCGCCCGATCTCAAACAATACCTCCTGGATCGTCTCAGGAATTGGAGGTATTTCATGGAACTTAAATAAACTAATAATTATTAACTAGCTTACATGTATGATTTATGAATGGACTCGGATCCTCTTAGAGCATCTGTAATCGTTTGCTAAATATGCATAATATGCATATTTTCTCGAAAAAATTGCTGCAGTCATTTGCTAAATATTCATATTTTGCATATCTAGCTACAGTAGATTACTATAAATGAGAGAGGATTTGAGAATTGTGTATAATTTAAAGGACGAAATATGATGTTGCGTCACTCAAAAAAATATTATTTTTTAATCGTCGGACGAAACATGAAGTTGCGTCGCTCAATTAAAAATTAATTATTTAAAGCAAAAAAAACCGGAAAAATAAAATACCTTCAGATGTTGCGTCCCTCCTTTTCCGCAATCCTCGGACGCAACATGAAGTTGCATCCGTTGGGTTTTTATTTTTATTTTTATTTTTGTAAAAATTTGAATTACCTATTTAAAGTATAGATAGTCTATCTACTCGGTTTTATCTAAGTTTTTTGCTTCAAATTCTGGCTTAATTGTTAATTGTTAATCCAGCTTCTTCACATTGTTTGCTTCTTAATTGTTATAGTAAACTTTTAGAATTGTGACTCCAGCTTCTTAATTATTTGAAGTATAGATAGTCTATCTACTGGGTTTTTTCTCTACTGAATTACCATTGAAAGACTATCTACTGGGTTTTATCTTAATTGTCTATTGAAACTCCCTGAATTGCCGGACGCAACACTGGCAAATTTATTTATTTAATTTTTTTCTCCTCCTCCGACGCAATGTGAACTTCCGTCGCTCAATTAAAAAATATACTTTTCCCTCCGACGCTACATCGAGCTCTGTCTGATCTGGATTTCCATTATTTTAATTTAAATTGGTAAAAAATATCCTTCGACGACTGCAGCAAATTTGACAAATGCTATATGCATTTATCCATTTATGCATAATTTATACAATGACGACTGTGGATGCTCTTAGATGCACAATTTCTAGTAAACGATTTACTAAATTGTACCATCCATTTTCTTAATCCGTCTATTACATAGTCTCAATGAAGTCTCTATATTTTCTTAATTAATTACTATATGCACGTGAAATTAAGAGTCTATATAGGAAAGTCTTCCGTTGTGCACCACCTATGGTGCACACGACATGTGCACTCGGCCTTCTCGCCTTCGTATCGACGATCTGAACCGTTCACATTGATCTACACATCTAAATTAGTCTAAATATGTAAAATTAAATCATTTGAAATTTATTTGTCCATCCATTGAAGTGTTACAAAATTATATGGCTGAAAATTATTGTTTTTTATAGTCGCATGATGGATGGGCAAATAAATTTCAAATGATTTGATTTTACATATTTAGACTAATTTAGATGTGTAGACCAATGTGAATGGTTCGGATCGTTGATACGAAGGCGGGAAGGCCGAGTACACACGGAGGGGTGATGCACATTGGAAGATTTTCCTATATATATATATACTAGATTTTTCTAATTTTTATGTTCTTAATTTTTTTGAATAGGAGAGAGAGAGAGAGAGAGAGAGAGAGAGAGAGAGAGAAATAATTAAATAAATAAATGAGTTGTTTTGGGTGAGGGGATTTGAATTTGAGTTTTGGTGGGAAATTTTTTTTGAATAGGGGAGAGAGAGAGAGAAATAATTAAATAAATAAAGGAGTTGTTTTGGGGGAGGGGATTTGAATTTTAGTTTTCGGGGGAAACTTTTGGGGAAAAAATGTGTTTTGTGAGGTTAGATTTGGGCATTTGATTTTGAGGGGTTGAAGGAGAGCCACTTGATAGCTTTCTTTGTGTTTTATTATATAGACTAAATTTGCCCGTGGCCACGTGCCTACAACACGTCTTCAGAACTATACAACAGATGAAAAGTCTTGTAAACAGTAAATCAACAATTATGTAGCTGAAGTTTGAATAGTATGACAATAATTAGTTGTAAATAAAACTCCATGTTTCCATTAGTATATGTTGAAAAATAATTATAAATTAGGGTATAAAAGTCCATGTTTCCATATATATATATATATATATATATATATATATATATATATATATATATATATATATATATAAGGCTTCTTCGGATGCAAACAGGTCTGTGTGCACAGACCCGTGCGAACGTTGATCTGGTCCGTTGGATCATTGATCCAACGGCCCATATATATTTTTATAAAATTTAGCCTTAACCCATCGTTGGCAACGGCGGGTTAAGGCTAAATTTTATAAAAAAATATTGCCTTAACCCGTCGTTGCCAAGGACGGGTTAAGGCAAAGTTCGAATTTCAGATCTGTATACAGTTCTTCTTCCTCATCGATCTCTCCCCACTCTCTATTTCGTTTTTTGGCCGAAAGCAAACCCAAGAACCCCAACCCTATTCCAAACTCCTCCATTTGCTCCTCCGTTTTCTCCTCCGTTTGCGACGCCGTTTGCTCCTCCTCCTTCTCTTCCATTCTCATACAATTGCACTCTCCTAATATCTACATCGAAAGCAAATCAAAATTCTAGTTCGGCCACAAATCGAACTATTGGCTAAATTCAGAGTTATTTTGTAAGGTATTGACTAATTCTTTGCCTTATTAGTTTTAATTATGTTGATTTTTCAATTGTTCCATAGTAAATTATTTAGAAAGTGTCCAAAAAATTCTTTGCCTGAGTAATTTATAGATGTAAAATTGTGAACACTTTTAATATATTCATGTGCCCTAAAAATTCGTTGTCTTAGTAATTTGTAAATGTAGAATTTGGAAGACTTTTAATATATTGAAGTCCCCAAAAAAATCTACATTTAGGATTAATATATTCAAGTGCCCAAAGACTTTAAAAATTTGTAAATATAGAAATGTTTATCTTACTAATTTAGTTTTATCTGTGTTGATTTTTCACGTTCGATTTATACGAAAATAATTACAAATGTTTTAGTGCGGTTACAATAGAAAACTTTGCAAACGGCCTCCAAAAAATACAAAACTTTGGGAGTAGGTTGGTCTCACGCAGCACAAGCTATCCCAACTTGTAGAAGTGGGTTTCGATTCATGGTTCGAGATATACGACCGTATATCGTTTTTGGTTTTAAAAAAACCAAATAAAGCGGTACACGGTTGTATCTCGCAAACCACGAGTCGAAACTTATTTCTACAAGTTAGGGTGGCTTGCGCTACGTGAATTTGACCTAGTTGCAAATTTTTATAAATTTTGGATATTAATTGTGCGGTTTTGTCACGTTCCTCGCATGAAGAAGTAATTGACTTAGAATTTTTTTAGTACGGTTATACCAGAAAACCATCCAAATGAACTTAAAAAATACAAAATTTTGCAAGTAGGTTGGACTCACGCAGCACAAGCCACCCCAACTTGTAGAACTGATTTTGACTAACGGTTTGAGAGATAAGGCCGTGTGTAGCTTTTGGTTTTAAAAAAAACGAAATAAAGAGGTATACGGCCGTATCTCGCAAACCGTGAGTCAAAACTTACTTTTACAAGTTGGTATGGCTTGTGCTAGGTGAATTCAAACAAATTGTAAAGTTTTATAAATTTTGGATACCGTTTGTGCGGTTTTCTCACGTTCTTCGCATTAGAAGTAAATAACTTAGAAAGCATTTAGTACGGTTATACTAGAAAATCCTTCAAACGACCTCCAAAAAATACGAAATTTTGCAACTAGGATGGTCTCATGTAGCTCAAGTGACCCCAACTTATAGAGGTTAGTTTCGACTCACGGTTTGAGAGATGTGGGCATGCATCGCTTTCGCTTGAAAAAAACTTAGATAAAGCGATATACGGCCGTATCTCTCCAACCGTGAGTCAAAACTCACTTCTACAAATTGAGGTTGCTTTTGCTAGGTGAATTCAAGCAAGTTGTAAAGTTTTATAAATTTTGGATGTCGTTTGTGTGGTTTTCTCACGTTCCTCGTATTAGAAGTAAATGACTTAGAAAGTGTTTAGTGCGGTTAGACTAGCAAACCCTTCAAACAACCTCCAAAAAATACGAAACTTTGCAACTAAGATGCTCTCACGTAGCACAAGTCATCCCAACTTATAGAAGTGAGTTTCGATTCATGGTTCGAGAGATACGGGCGTGTATCGCTTTTGGTTGTAAAAAACACAAATAAAGCGATATACGACCGTATCTCTCGAACCGTGAGTGGAAACTCACTTCTAAAAGTTGGGATGGCTTGTTCTAGGTGAATTCAAGCAAGCTACAAAGTTTTATAAATTTTAGATGCCGTTTGTGGGGTTTTCTCACGTTCCTCGCATTAGAAGTAATTAAACTTAAAATTTTTTTGTAACACCCCGCAAAATTGAAAATTACAATTTTGCCCCTGGGTGTTACGCACGTATATTTTTGTAATGTTTTTCACTACATATTTTGGATTCGTACTATTTATACATTTTCCGCATTGATTTCAATCAACTAAAATATAATATTTCAATCCCTGGGATTTACGTGCTTTTTACGTGTTTTGATGCACGTGTTTCCACCACTACGTATAATATTTTCTATAGGTTTAAATTATTTATTTTTATGTATTTAAATCTATTTTATAAAATGAAAATTCATTTTCCCCTTATTTTGATTAAAATGCATTTTTGGATTTTCTGCACGTATGGTGCACGTGCAAATTTTTATTCTCATTTTGCTACTCTCATTTTACTATTTTTAGCATGCATTAGTTTTATTTAGCCTTTCTTTTGATCCATGGACCTATAAACTAAAATGTAGCCCATTAGAAGAGGAGCCCACTAGATAATTAAATAAATTAATTAGTAATGAGCCCATGTAGCAAGCCCACTAGATAATTAAATAAATTAATTAGTAATGAGCCCATGTAGCAAGCCCACTATTAAAATCACATTTTTAGTTAAACATGTACTAATACATGACAAGTTACACATATTAGTACACATTTAGAGTTATAGAAATGTGTTCATATTTATTTATGCATGTGTGCATGCATACACAAATGTATTTGGACCATTTTTTGGGCAAGGAGAGGAGAAGAGTTGGTAGGTTGAGTTAGTGGAGAGTGGGGAGATGAAGAGATGGAGGTTTTAGGAGTTAGGAAAATGTAAGGTTGCATGAATTAATTTGAAGAGTTATTAGGGAGGGATTTTTGCACTTTAAACCCTTCCAAAATTCTATAAATAGAGTCTCATTTTCTACATTTCTCTTGCACCAAAAACAATATCAAAATAAGTGTAAGAAAAAGAAAGAAAGAAAGAAAAAGAAAGAGAGTTTTGTGCTTGGAGGCCATTGCTAGGAGGAGAAGCCTTACTAGGAGCTAGGAATCTTTGGAGCTAGAAGTGGTGTTCTCTTTTCTTTTCATTGTTCAAGCTTCACAAAAGGTGGGTGTTCTCCTACTTTCTAATTTTTAGAATGTGCATGCTAATAAAAATGAATGAGTAATTTGGAGGTGATTAGTGAATCATGCTATGTTGACAAATAGATTAACATTGTGTTAGTGGGTGATTTCTTACTTTCTAATGTAGAGAATGCATGCTTAAAATTTATAAATGTGTAGTGTAGATTGAACATGATATGATGTTTGTAAACAAAATCCATGTTAATATAGTCTACAATGAATGAAGAAATCTTGTTGTGATTAAGTAACCAATTGTCACCATATTAAGGAGAAAGAAGAATTTTGACAACATAAATTAATACTAAGAATCATGCTAATATGCTTAGGAAATTTGTATGTGTTGAATATACGATTCATGTGTAATATTGTTATACTAAAATTATGCTTGATACCATGATGAGTCAAATGAAGAAAGAAAGAAAGATGAATTAGATTATTACTACAAAATATGTCTACTATTGCATGTTGTTATGTAAAAATATAATTCTTCATAAAAGAATTATCCTTGATGATTAAGAGACATGTTTATCTTTATTACCAAAATTCAATTAGTTTGATGGTGGACATAAACTAGTCTTCATGAATAAAACTCCTAGAAATCAAGTTTTTTTTTGAGAAAAATGCAAAATCTATATCTAGAATGAGAAGGGAAATTATTTTAAAATAGAAATATATATTTTAAAAAGAGTTTGAAATGAATTTTGGTACTGTTTTTAAAATTTATCTCAGTCAAGAGAAAGTTTATTTCAATATCATAAAATGTTGGATCTTTGGATAAACGATTTTTAGGTAAAAAGAAAAAAAAATTTGTTATGGGCCAGTCCGGTAAATATTTTTGAAAGTGGACCAGTTTGGTAAATAATTTTGAAAGTGGATCAGCTCGGTAATTATTTGGGTTGAGGACAAAATACATTAAGGCCTTCTTCCATTATAGTAGTAGAAAAGTAGAGATTAATTAAGAGCATAATTTAGATTTTTAGAAGAAAAGTAAAGTGTTGGTATGAGAATAAATTGTCTCAAGGAGATTATTTCTTTTAAATCGAATACTTGATTAGTATATATACATGCTCAAATTGGATAATGAGTTTCTGACTTAAGATTTTAATTATTAAAAAGTATGAGATTTATCGTTGTGTGAAATGTTTTTTCTTTTGAAAATGTTATACTCTAAATTTTGTTTAAGAAAGGTTAATGTGGTTGAGATATATTATATATGCTTAAGTTGCTAAAGAGACTTAAAGTGATGGATTTATGTCATGAAAAGAATTATTGTTTTCAAAGATTGTGAACGAATGAATCATGAGTGATGCAAAGATGAGACATTGATTAAATTATGGATAAGTTAGAGACATGAATATAATAAGTTAAGACATGATTATTAAAGGGTATGTGTACCCATGTTTTCTTGTACATGAAAGTTTATGACTTAGAGTTAGTAAGACCTCGATACCGGCATTATTAAAAGAAAAGATTTGAGATATGATTTGGAGATATGTCCATGGAGCTATCTCGTATTTGTTGATTAAGTCCGGTAGGAGGTAAAACTAATTCTTTGAATGGAGATTATTCATGTCTTGAACTTAAGAAAATTTAGGCACATAAGTGAAGATGCGGTAAACTTAGGGAAACGTAAGTGGGGTGCTCTATATAGTCGGCGGTGGACTCCAAGACTATAGACCCAGTTGGTGGACTGAGGTTGCCCTGTGGGAGATGGATTATTATATTTTAGTCCAGGACTATGAGGACGGGTCAGCGGTGGACTCCGGGATCTTGAGTAGTCGGACGGATGGATATTTGTGTTTACCGTCTCCAATGTATATATATATATACTGGGCTAGAGGGTCACATACGGGACGGTTCGTACGATGTGGAATCTGTTATAACAGCTGGCGGTGGACTCCAAGGCTGGGATTCACATTCGTGGAATAGTCTGAACTTTGTTTTGCTACCGGGTAGTTTTCATGGCGAGGGATCGAGCCCTTTATTGTGAAGAACGTAGGCGCTTGCCCTCGGACCTATGTAGTATGGGATGCATAGAATCCGAACAAGTGTGCATTAGTGTCATCCTAGTGTAGAATTGTGTGCATTAGGCATTAAGGCATGACATACACTTATGTTTAGAATAATCACTTTTGACACTTTATATGTTCATTCAATCTTTTTGTGATTTGTTAAAGTATGAGATCGTTATACTATTCCCGGCATAGAGAGGATAGCCGTGTATAACATTTCGTCAGTTGTAAGTAACTGACGTGCCCACAGATTAACATGCAGGTAATGGACTATTCGCGAAGCTATAAAGTGGATATGCTGGTGCTGTTTTATTTTAAAGATGTTGTAAATGTTTTATTGTAAATTTCATTCTTCCGCTATGTAAAACCAAGTTGTAATTGAACTCTGATGTATTGTGAATAAAAAGTTTTAAATTTTCCTTGTAAAATTGTACGAAGTGAAGTAAAGATCCTGTGAAATCCCGAGTTTGTCCTTATTTGAAATTCGGGGTGTTACAGATGGTATCAGAGCATGCTTCACAAGTAGTACAAGTTTATAAGGAACGATAAAAAGTGACGATAAATTTGGGAACAAGCCAAAAGAGTCCTTCTGTCAACCGGGTGTAAACAACCCTAAGCGACACGGTACTTAAGCGTCTTCGGACCACCGCTAGCTGGGAACCGACTCTTACGGCTAACCCAAGTAAATCAGAACTTGATAGACTAAAAATTTATTTAGGAAGAGTAGTAAGATCATTAACTATAGTCTAGAACCCATGACACCTTATTGAGTAGTTACAATATTATTCCTGTGGACACTAGAGTGTGAGTTTCAGTCTATAGAGATTTAAATGTAAGTGATTTACATTTGTGTTGCTCTATACACTGATGATTTCTTTTTCTTTTGGATGGCTTGGACCATCATTCACGATACCTTACACACTTTCCTCTCAAATTATTTTGTAAATTTTTATCATGGTACTTTATCTATATTCAATATTTTTCAAATAAATATTTTCTTATGTTATTAAATCATTTGAATATTTATTATTTGTCTATCTTCCTTAGTCTTGATATTTTAAACCTATTTTTCAAACTTAAAATTTTGTCTTTCATTTATTTATGTCACTTTATGTTTACCCGTTTATATCTACTATTACTTTACGTATTTTGCCAAGTTTTAAATTGCCGTTTATTAAATTAATATTGCAACCAATATTTTCTTCATTTATTATTTTGGATTTTTCTTATGAAGTTTTCTTAGGAGCAATCATTTTATATGATTTTGATTTCTATGATACTATAATATCTTATTCTATATGTTTTTAACAAGATTGAAATTTTCTACCTATATAAATATGACCTACCACTTTTGTTTTATTTGTTTACATTCGGTACTATTATTGCATATTTGTTTTGATATATACATTTTACTATTAATCGCTACTCATTACCTTTATAGTTTTACATTGCACATACTCATTATTTATACATTATCTTTTCTCAAATTTTAACTATCTTTACATTCTTAGTTATTACTTATATTTTTCCAATGATCTATATATATATATATATATCATATATTTCAATATTCTTATTATACATATCATTTTACTCTCATCTAATTACTACATTAATATTTTTGCATATACTTGTTTATGTCTATTGTCCTAATTTGCTACACTATATAATTATTGTTTTCAATTGTGTTTCAATCTCGTGTATGTGCTTTACACTATTTTGTCTTAATGTTATAAAATATTTTCATCACTACAAAATTTTGTATATTCACAAAGTATTTCAACGTATGCTTTCTATTTTTTTTCAAATTGTGTGTATAATTATTATAGTTCCCTTACAAACTATTTTAATAATTGATATACAAAGTCATTTTATATTTTCAACAAAGTCTTATTCCCAATTTATTTTTCCAAAATCTTATTCAATGGTCATGTTTTAAATTGCAAATCTTGCGAATTTTCTACCGTTTATTATATTGATAAATTTTTCTAAACTACCTATTGACCATGTTTTCTTCGCCACATTGTTTTCCGAACTATTTCAAAATTAACAACTTAGTTGACTTTTCCCTTTTATCTAATGCTTATCTAGAAACACTTTGGAACTTCTTTCAATCCATTATATCTTTATGGTTATATTTATTTCCTTATGTGAGTTTTCTCGTTTGTTTTTATAAAATTTTGATATTCATAGTTTTCTTATAAAGAGTTTGTCTTGTTTTTCCTTGTGGCGTATACTACATTTATTTTTCTTAAAGTTGCAGTATTCTAAATACAAATATTTTCTGTGACATGTACAAAATACAATCTTTACCCTAGCGAGTTCCGGGGACGGAACTACTCTAATGGGGGGAGAGTGTAATACCCCGCAAAATTGGAAATTACAATTTTGCCCCTGGGTGTTACGCACGTATATTTTTGTAATGTTTTTCACTACATATTTTGGATTCGTACTATTTATACATTTTCCGCATTGATTTCAATCAACTAAAATATAATATTTCAATCCCTGGGATTTACGTGCTTTTTACGTGTTTTGATGCACGTGTTTCCACCACTACGTATAATATTTTCTATAGGTTTAAATTATTTATTTTTATGTATTTAAATCTATTTTATAAAACGAAAATTCATTTTCCCCTTATTTTGATTAAAATGCATTTTTGGATTTTCTGCACGTATGGTGCACGTGCAAATTTTTATTCTCATTTTGCTACTCTCATTTTACTATTTTTAGCATGCATTAGTTTTATTTAGCCTTTCTTTTGATCCATGGACCTATAAACTAAAATGTAGCCCATTAGAAGAGGAGCCCACTAGATAATTAAATAAATTAATTAGTAATGAGCCCATGTAGCAAGCCCACTAGATAATTAAATAAATTAATTAGTAATGAGCCCATGTAGCAAGCCCACTATTAAAATCACATTTTTAGTTAAACATGTACTAATACATGACAAGTTACACATATTAGTACACATTTAGAGTTATAGAAATGTGTTCATATTTATTTATGCATGTGTGCATGCATACACAAATGTATTTGGACCATTTTTTGGGCAAGGAGAGGAGAAGAGTTGGTAGGTTGAGTTAGTGGAGAGTGGGGAGATGAAGAGATGGAGGTTTTAGGAGTTAGGAAAATGTAAGGTTGCATGAATTAATTTGAAGAGTTATTAGGGAGGGATTTTTGCACTTTAAACCCTTCCAAAATTCTATAAATAGAGTCTCATTTCCTACATTTCTCTTGCACCAAAAACAATATCAAAATAAGTGTAAGAAAAAGAAAGAAAGGAAGAAAAAGAAAGAGAGTTTTGTGCTTGGAGGCCATTGCTAGGAGGAGAAGCCTTACTAGGAGCTAGGAATCTTTGGAGCTAGAAGTGGTGTTCTCTTTTCTTTTCATTGTTCAAGCTTCACAAAAGGTGGGTGTTCTCCTACTTTCTAATTTTTAGAATGTGCATGCTAATAAAAATGAATGAGTAATTTGGAGGTGATTAGTGAATCATGCTATGTTGACAAATAGATTAACATTGTGTTAGTGGGTGATTTCTTACTTTCTAATGTAGAGAATGCATGCTTAAAATTTATAAATGTGTAGTGTAGATTGAACATGATATGATGTTTGTAAACAAAATCCATGTTAATATAGTCTACAATGAATGAAGAAATCTTGTTGTGATTAAGTAACCAATTGTCACCATATTAAGGAGAAAGAAGAATTTTGACAACATAAATTAATACTAAGAATCATGCTAATATGCTTAGGAAATTTGTATGTGTTGAATATACGATTCATGTGTAATATTGTTATACTAAAATTATGCTTGATACCATGATGAGTCAAATGAAGAAAGAAAGAAAGATGAATTAGATTATTACTACAAAATATGTCTACTATTGCATGTTGTTATGTAAAAATATAATTCTTCATAAAAGAATTATCCTTGATGATTAAGAGACATGTTTATCTTTATTACCAAAATTCAATTAGTTTGATGGTGGACATAAACTAGTCTTCATGAATAAAACTCCTAGAAATCAAGTTTTTTTTTGAGAAAAATGCAAAATCTATATCTAGAATGAGAAGGGAAATTATTTTAAAATAGAAATATATATTTTAAAAAGAGTTTGAAATGAATTTTGGTACTGTTTTTAAAATTTATCTCAGTCAAGAGAAAATTTATTTCAATATCATAAAATGTTGGATCTTTGGATAAACGATTTTTAGGTAAAAAGAAAAAAAAATTTGTTATGGGCCAGTCCGGTAAATATTTTTGAAAGTGGACCAGTTTGGTAAATAATTTTGAAAGTGGATCAGCTCGGTAATTATTTGGGTTGAGGACAAAATACATTAAGGCCTTCTTCCATTATAGTAGTAGAAAAGTAGAGATTAATTAAGAGCATAATTTAGATTTTTAGAAGAAAAGTAAAGTGTTGGTATGAGAATAAATTGTCTCAAGGAGATTATTTCTTTTAAATCGAATACTTGATTAGTATATATACATGCTCAAATTGGATAATGAGTTTCTGACTTAAGATTTTAATTATTAAAAAGTATGAGATTTATCGTTGTGTGAAATGTTTTTTCTTTTGAAAATGTTATACTCTAAATTTTGTTTAAGAAAGGTTAATGTGGTTGAGATATATTATATATGCTTAAGTTGCTAAAGAGACTTAAAGTGATGGATTTATGTCATGAAAAGAATTATTGTTTTCAAAGATTGTGAACGAATGAATCATGAGTGATGCAAAGATGAGACATTGATTAAATTATGGATAAGTTAGAGACATGAATATAATAAGTTAAGACATGATTATTAAAGGGTATGTGTACCCATGTTTTCTTGTACATGAAAGTTTATGACTTAGAGTTAGTAAGACCTCGATACCGGCATTATTAAAAGAAAAGATTTGAGATATGATTTGGAGATATGGCCATGGAGCTATCTCGTATTTGTTGATTAAGTCCGGTAGGAGGTAAAACTAATTCTTTGAATGGAGATTATTCATGTCTTGAACTTAAGAAAATTTAGGCACATAAGTGAAGATGCGGTAAACTTAGGGAAACGTAAGTGGGGTGCTCTATATAGTCGGCGGTGGACTCCAAGACTATAGACCCAGTTGGTGGACTGAGGTTGCCCTGTGGGAGATGGATTATTATATTTTAGTCCGGGACTATGAGGACGGGTCAGCGGTGGACTCCGGGATCTTGAGTAGTCGGACGGATGGATATTTGTGTTTACCGTCTCCAATGTATATATATATATATACTGGGTTAGAGGGTCACATACGGGACGGTTCGTACGATGTGGAATCTGTTATAACAGCTGGCGGTGGACTCCAAGGCTGGGATTCACATTCGTGGAATAGTCTGAACTTTGTTTTGCTACCGGGTAGTTTTCATGGCGAGGGATCGAGCCCTTTATTGTGAAGAACGTAGGCGCTTGCCCTCGGACCTATGTAGTATGGGATGCATAGAATCCGAACAAGTGTGCATTAGTGTCATCCTAGTGTAGAATTGTGTGCATTAGGCATTAAGGCATGACATACACTTATGTTTAGAATAATCACTTTTGACACTTTATATGTTCATTCAATCTTTTTGTGATTTGTTAAAGTATGAGATCGTTATACTATTCCTAGCATAGAGAGGATAGCCGTGTATAACATTTCGTCAGTTGTAAGTAACTGACGTGCCCACAGATTAACATGCAGGTAATGGACTATTCGCGAAGCTATAAAGTGGATATGCTGGTGCTGTTTTATTTTAAAGATGTTGTAAATGTTTTATTGTAAATTTCATTCTTCCGCTGTGTAAAACCAAGCTGTAATTGAACTCTGATGTATTGTGAATAAAAAGTTTTAAATTTTCCTTGTAAAATTGTACGAAGTGAAGTAAAGATCCTGTGAAATCCCGAGTTTGTCCTTATTTGAAATTCGGGGTGTTACATTTTTTAGTGCGTTTATACTAGAAAACCCTCTAAACGGGTTCCAAAAAATACAAAACTTTGCGAGTAAGTTGGTTTCACCTAGCAAAAGCCATCCCAACTTGTAGAAGTGACCTTCGACTCACGATTCGAGAGATACGGGCGTGTATCGGTTTTGGTTGTCAAAAACTCAAATAAAGCGAGACACGGTCGTATCTCTCGTACCGTGAGTCGAAACTCACTTCTACAAGTTGGGATGACTTGTTCTAGGTGAGACCAAGCAAGGTGGAAAGTTTTATAAATTTTAGATGCCGTTTGTGCAGTTTTCTCACGTTCCTCGCATAAGAAGTAAATAAAGTTGGAATTTTTTTAGTGCGTTTAGACTAGAAAACCCTCCAAACGACTTTCAAAAAATACGAAACTTTGTGAGTAGGTTGTTCTCACCTAGCACAAGCCACCCAAACTTGTGGAAGTTTAACTCACAATTCGAGAGATACGGCCATGTATCGGTTTATTTGAGTTTTTATAACCAAATAAAGCGATATTCGCCCGTATCTCTCCAACCGTGAGTCGAAACTCACTTCTACAAGTTGGAGTGGCTTGTGCTACGTGAATCCGACCAAGTTGCATTGTATTGCTATTTTTTGTTGTCATTTGTGCTTTTTTTTTTCCTTCACAATTTTGCTATGTTTATTGATGATAGATAAATGGATATAACACGTATCAACTAAGCTTAATTTTTTTTGTTCATAGATAAATGGCTAGAACGAGGCGACTGAGAAGCCCTTCAGGTAGCGCTAGTGGCGCACCAATTACGGAGGTAAGATTGATTATTATTGGTTTTTTATACGAATATGCAACATTATCTCAATAATAACAATATTTATCTTTGTTCGTGTAGGTTGGTAGCCGTTAATCCATATCTGCTGAGACAGATCCTTTGTCCTCGATTTTCGTTACACCTCCTGGACCGTTGGATTCAAGCTTACTCACGTTGTAGGACATACACTGATCCAAAGCCGTGTGGGATGGGTCCGCTAAGAAATGTAACTTCCGGAAGCATGCGGTTCTTCCTTTTGACCCCCGTATCACGCCGTACTTGCTTGAGGCTAGTTTCTTCGGAGCTAGATTCATGGGGGCAGTGAAGCTGGATCGACCGTTACTTACAGCTCTTGTCGAGCGATGGAGGCCGGAGACACATACATTCCACCTACCCACGGGTGAGATGATTATCACTCTACAAGAAGTAGCCCTCATAACTGGGCTACCAATAGATGGGATCGCCGTGATGGGGAACATGCACTTTAACCGAGTAGCAGTTGTTCGTGATTTGCTCGGTATCGACCTCCAGGTGTCGGTGGCCCAAAAAAAAGAGAACGTTGAAAAAGAAATCCTCGAAAAAACTTTCGAAGATTATGATGAAGATTTATTATATCAACAAATAGAAGCTGCGAAAGACAAAGCAGAAGATGAATTTTGGAATGAAATCTTCGACGGAAAATCAATGTATATTAGTTGGTTGAAATTGCAGTTCGAGGAGGATTATTTGACCCCCAATTCGGACGAGGAAACCATAATCTACTATGCTCGTGCGTACATCTTTAGTATGATCGGGGGAGTGATCTTCCATAACTCATCTGGTTCGACCGTGCCGCTAATGTATCTACGGTTGTTGAAAATTTTTCGTTATTCAGACCGTTTCGGTTGGGGGAGTGCGGCATTGGCGCTACTCTATAGGAATTTGTGTGCATGTTCATTAGGTGTCGTACAAATGGGTGGCCCGATGGTACTACTGCAAATCTGGAATTGAAAATGCATCCACATCGGATGTCCCCGTATTATTGAACCGACACCAGATTGGTTGGCCGACCCGGGGGTGCCAGAGTTGTTACCTCCGTTAGGAGTTTATTGGACGGGGCGGCACACGTGGGTCGATAACCCACGCCAATCTCTTACCTACTATAGAGATAAGTTGGATAACTTGTGGGACGAGTTCGTCAATTGGAAATCGTATTCGATCACCAGGTTGGAAAGGGTTCCACCAGTTTGTTTGGTTGGTGCGCTATGGTTGACGGCCGCACCACTTGTGAATTTATCTGTTGTTGAGTTCCACTATCCGGATAGAGTGATGCGGCAGTTCGGATATCAGCAGAAGATTCCCGACATCCGGATTTATGATAAAAAGTTTCACGAGGTGAGAGGAACGGGTCGAGTGCCCAACTTCGATTTGGCTGATTTCCACCAGGTCCATGTGGCCAATTGGAACACCATGCGGTATCAAATGACACCGAACATGATGTACTTCGCGATACAGTATGATGGGTCCTACCAACAGATTTACATGATGTGGTACAAATAACATGCTAGGTTGGAAGATTTTGACAGTATTTTATCTTCAAAATGTAAGTTTCCACAAATTTTCACAAATTAAAAAAAACCAACAACATATATATAGTGCACAAATACACAATTTGCACATATACATAAAATTCAAAAATTTCAACAGAAATAAACATTCGCTAACCAATTACAACATCAACATCCACACCAATATATATTTCACAAATACACAAAGTGCACACATACAAAAATTGCACTCAGATTAAATACACCAGTAATCTATTTATAAATTAAAAAATGTTGAATTGAGCATATATATACAATCAAAAGTGTAGAACTTTTTAATAATTGATTCCTTCCATGAGCACGATCAGCTTTCATTCCGGACCTAAAAAAAATAAATAATAAAGTTGAAATTAATAATTCTCTTCACATCAAAAGACAAAAATAAGCAATTACAAAAAGTTTATCATCAAAGTTTAATATGACATACATAATACGAAAAATCCCCTAGCACGAATCTTCACCTTCATCATCACTCTCTCCAGCGATTGGAGCTTCTTCATATGCTACCGATCCACTAATAAGAAAGAAGAATGGGTTAGTGTCAACAACAACAAGTTCAGATTGATTGAGTCAAATTAATAAATACTTAGTCTTGGATATATTACCTTACCATATTTTTTGGACAATTTCGTGAATCGTGACATACTATATGAAGCCATGTCCTGCAAAGTCTAGGTCTCTTCGTTTTTTGGGATTCTCTTATGCACTTCAACCTCTTCCCTCTAGGCCTCTCTTTTGTGGTGCATTGTACAGGGTCCCCCACCGGTGCATGTGCATGTGCATGTCTACCACTCTCCGGTTGTGCGCTACCTTCGTATGGTGTGCTATTCCCGAATTTAATGTGAGAAAAGCCTTCGATTCCCTTAAGCATGTGGACGAGCATGTACTTGTACGCTCCCTCTGAAGAACAACCAAGATCGACCAACTGTCTTGAGTGCATACTCAATTCACAATAATGAGAGGCAAAATTGTAGCTCATACTATTGGGAACGGGTGTACTGCTTCTTGTCAGTTGATCTCGGGTCCATCATCTACAAATATATTGCTCCGGTAGTGCAGTGTGATCGGTGAACCGAAGAACCGCCAATAGATATTTGCATGGAATGCCTACGAATTCATACATGGAACAAGGGCATTAGCCAATTGACAGAGTTTGCAAAAAGAAATCACCTTCTCCGGTTCTGAATTTTCACAAATCGTTACAGAAAAAGCTGAACTATCCGGTGTATCCATACTTGCAATGACACTCACATTAAGTAATAAGCTTTTTACGACTGGAATTTGTAGAAAGTCTTTACTGTGTATGTTCCCGCCTTTTGTGACTCCAATGCCCATTCGGTCGTCAATTTTGGCCTCTCCTCACAATTACGATGAGTTTCTTTAAGTTCTTCGTGTCTTTATTTTACTAAGACTCAGTCAAGATGACGGCAAATCCATACAATGAGTACTTCTTATGAGTATGTTGCTGTAAGGATGAATGTAGCGATTCGCTACGTTAGGTACTCAACATGCCGCCCCATATGAGTCTCTTGCATACACGGGAGCCCATTTCTCGCGAATCTCAAATTTATCATTCAACCATTTATTGTTCTCAAGTTTGTATTGCAAAATTAAATTTTTCCTCTTCTGTTCAAATTCAGTTTTATATTCCGTCGTGTAGATGATAGTCTTCAAAGCATCCCTAAACTCATCAATGTTATTCGACATACGCACTTCATGCGGTAACTTATCCAGAATATGCCAAATGCAATATCTATGATCAGTGGTTGGGAAAACTTTCTTAACTACATCACTTATTCCACGATCCTTATCCGTCACGATACCCACCGGATCACAAGCAATTACTACTCGCCACTTTTCGAAGAACCACTCAAATGAGGATGTCTTTCCATTTGGAATGAACCCGCAACCCAGGAATATTGATTGTCAATGATGGTTGACTCCAACAAATGGTACGAATAGCATCCTGTATCGGTTTGTGTTGTAGGCAGCATCAAAACAAACAACACTCCCAAATACTTCGACATTCTTTCGAGCGATATCATCCACCCAAATACAATGGGACAATCGCACTTCGGGATCACATTGGCAATTATAAAAAAAATAAAGGATCAGTCTCCTTTTTGGATTCAAAGAACTCAAGTAGCATTTGCCCATCGTGTACTTTTAAACCTTCCATCTCGCCTCTCCTTAGATTTCTAACATCGGTTTCAGTGAATCCAATTTTATCATTACCTCTATTTGCACCTTCGAAGAAAAGCATTTGTTTGCATATGGGCACATTCGCTTCGGTAAGTTGACCAATTAATTTTTTTATCTGTATTTGTCAATACACGGTTTCGAGATAGCAAGTGACGTCTACCGGGTGAAATAAATTCGTGATTGTGTGGTTTATTAAATGAATAAATAATCCACGAATTACTTTGTGAGTTTAGTTTAACACGAACAAAAGCTTTGCAACCCGTTCTAGAAGTAGTTCCCTGTCTAGCTTCATTCTGATTATTCGGTGACTCCCCGGATTTATTACATACATTTGATTTATCCACTACATCATTTCTCTTGTATTTATTTCTACCCTTAAACATAGTTGTTACTGCTGAATTCGGTGTGGGGGTAAACAGATGAGATTTGTGAGTTCGTGGAAAACCTGAATAGCTGATCCAAGGCTTCTGATTCCCGCCGCTACCTGCAAGGAAGTGCGATATACCGGGATTGATTCCGGCGACGCACCCTCCGACGCTCTTGTCAGTAACCAGTCGTGATTAAGAAAGAGTTTAAGGTGGAAAAAGAGTGATTACCTTGTCACAGTGGTGGGTAGGAGGTATTTATAGTCGCCATAGGAGCCTGTTAAGGGACCTGATTTCCTGTGAAACTGTTAGGATTAAAATCCTCACAATTAGTTTAGGAAACTAATCCCTGATTCCCGGTGAGAGAAATCAGGCCCGTTGATTTAGTCAAATCAGTGACCCTGATTCTCTCTTGCTGGTCTGGGTTTGTCTTGGGTCGGGACCCGTACCCAGTTGGAGCGGATCTGTTCGTGGGTTATTGGATCTGTGAGAAGGAGACCCAGTACCCATTTCGGACCCATTTGTATGTGAAATTACCGTTTTACCCCTGAGCTTCAAGATTCGTGCACAATCTGGACGGTTCCGATTTAACCCCATTTTTAGCCATATTACGAGCCCCCCACTCCTAAAGACTGAGTGTGATCAGCCTTTGAGGAGTAGTTTAACTGTTCAAGTGGCTAGTGGAGTTGTATCGGAGTCGGAATGGAGGGTTTTGAATCTCGAAGGGGATAGTGAGGTGATTTCTTGAAGCTGTATGCTGTTCTCAAGCCTCGTTTGAACATTCGATGGTTTTTATCTATTTTCTCGGACTATTTATTTAATTTTGCGATGTATTAACTAATCGTCCGGGGGCTTTAATAGTACATTCTAGGCAATAATTGTTTGTTCGGGGGCTCAAAAATATCCTGCCGAATTTTTAATTATTTTCTAGAATTTTTAGTTAATTTTCGCGAATTTTTAGCAATTTTTCGCAATTTTTAAATAAATAAAACGATTTAAATAAATAAAAATTAATTTTTAAATCCTGATTTATGGCGTGGCCTGATCTGGATCGTTGATCTTGGGTGAGCACGAATTTTTGAAAGATCTGACGGTTGCAGTTGCTCGGCAGCCATTTTCTCGCTTTTGACGCTCGGATGGGCACTTGCTCGGTTGGCCGACCGGAGGGGTGAGGGTTCGGTCGTCCGAGCGACGTGGCGCAATCTGAGCCGTCGGATGGTGGCGCGGATCTCAAGACGGGCGCACTTCCCAAGAAAATGCTATCTTGTCGTTTAGTGCACGTGGCAAGATCTGGGCCGTTCATCATCAGAAACACGAATTTCTGGAAGATCCAACGGTTGTGGTGGTTCGGGTGCTTTTTTCTCCGTTTGCGAGCTCGGAATGGCACTTGCTCGGTTGGCCGACCGGAGGGGTGAGGGTTCGGTTGGTCGAGCAGCTTTCTGGGTCGCCGGATGTGTACTCGCTCGGTTGGCCGACCGGAGCTCTGAGGGTTCGGCTGGTCGAACAGCTTTCTGGGTTGCCGGATGTGTATTCGCTCGGTTGGCCGACCGGAGCTCTGAGGGTTCGGCTGGTCGAACAACGTTCTGGGCTGCCGGATGTGTATTCGCTCGGTTGGCCGATCGAAGCTCTGAGGGTTCGGCTGGTCGAACAACGTGGCGCAATCTGAGCCATTGGATGGTGTCGCGAATCTCGAGACGGGCGCGTTTCCCAAGAAAATGCTATCTTGTCGTTTAGCGTCGCCGGTAAGATCTGGGCCGTCTGATCGAGATCTTACACGAATGTTGAGGAGAAAGTGAGTTTTCTCCGTTTTGACGCTCGGAATGGCACTTGCTCGGTTGGCCGACCGGAGCTCTGAGTGTTCGGCGATCCGAGCGTGGTATGGGGATCCGGGCTGTTGACTGGCGGAACGAGTTTCGAGAAGGTTCAGTTCCCATGAGCATTAATGGTTTCCCGGGGTTCGTGCGGTAGTTCCATAGTACATTGGGGAGTTGGTCGACCCATAGGCCTTTGGAACATTTTTCCAACATCTTCTTGATACCTGTGAGGATCTGCCGATTGGTGTTTTCTGCTTGGCTGTTCGATTGTGGGTGGGAGACGGAAGAGAAGCGCTGTTGGATGGCAAGGTCCTCGCACAGAGCTCAGAACGCAGCCCCGGTAAATTGAGTTCCGTTGTCGGTTACGATGACACGGGGACCCCGAACCGACAGATGATGCTCTTCCAGAAGAATTGAAGCACCTTGTTCTCGGTGATAGTGGCGAGGGGCTCGGCCTCAATCCACTTCGAGAAATAGTCGATGGCTACAACCAAGAACTTGAACTGGCCCGGAGCTGGAGGAAAAGGCCCTAGTAAGTCCATCCCCCACATTGCGAAGGGGATAGGACTTGATAGGGAGGCGAGGTTGGCTTGGGGGAGGCGACGAATGTGGGAGTGTCTCTGGCAAGAGCCACATTGCCGAACATGTCGCTCGGCGTCTTGGAGGAGAGTTGGCCAGAAGTACCTGTAATTCAGAGCTTTCCGAGCCAAAGACCTAGACCCTGAATGTGCTCCGCCGATGCCTTCGTGTAGCTCCTGCAAGGCGTAGTCGGCCTGTTCTGGGGAGAGGCACCTTAGGTATGGTCGGCCGTCAATCTGCGAGAAGGAGCGCTTGTACAAGATCCCCTCGATCAAGACATACCGCTCGGCCCTGGTTCTGACTCGGCGCGCTTCTTTGGGGTCCTCGGGGAGGAGTCCGTCCCTCAAGAACTCCATTAACGGCTTCATCCAATTACCTTGCAGTATGACCGGAAATGACTCCGCCGAGCCGGGGTTCTCGTCTTCTATGCTCGGCCTTGAGAGACCTCGATCAAAACGGTCTGTTCGAGACCTTGGAGGGAGGATGAGGCCAACTTGGAGAGGGCGTCGGCCTGTGAATTCTCCTCTCGAGGGACTCGTTGGATGAGTGCCTCTTCAAACCGGCTCATGAGGGCTCGGACCTTGGCGAGGTACTTCGCCATTTGCTCGTCTCGCGCCTCGTACTCGCCCAAGACTTGGTTCACAACCAGCTGAGAGTCACTATGGATTCGGAGGCACTGCGCCCCAGCACTTCAGGCAAGTCCGAGGCCCGCGATGAGTGCCTCATACTCCGCCTCGTTGTTCGAGGCCTTGAAGCTCATACGGATCGCATACTGGAGGACGAAGTCATCAGGGCCGTTCAGGATGATACCGGCATCGCTTCCTTCGTTGCAGGAGGAACCGTCCATGAAGACCGTCCAAATGGGGGGACCGTTCGGGACGTGGCTGACCTCGGGAATGGTGGACTCGACGATGAAGTCGGCGAGGGCCTGAGCTTTGATAGCAGTCTGAGGCTGGTAGGAGATGTCGTGTTGGCTTAGCTCTATGGACCACTTCATAAGCCGGCCCGAGGTTTCAGGCTTGTGGAGGATCTGTTTCAACGGTTAGTCGGTGAGGACCACAACCGAGTGGGACTGAAAGTACGGACGGAGCTTCCTTGCCGCCATGATCAGGGCGTAGGCCATCTTTTCTATCTTCGGATAACGGAGCTCGGCGTCCCGAAGCACCTTGCTCACGTAGTAAATGGGCCTCTGAGCCTGGTCTTCCTCCCTCACCAAAACAGCACTTAGCGTCTGCTCGGAGGCGGCTAAGTAGATGAAGAGGGGTTCCCCCGGAACAGGCTTGCTGAGCAGGGGAGGATTGACCAAGTATTCTTTCAACTGTTCAAAGGACTTCTGTTGCAGTTCCCCATACTGGAAACCCTTGGCTCCCCTGAGAGCCTTAAAGAAGGGGAGGCACTTTTCCCCCGACTTCGAAAGGAACCGCCCAATAGCGGTGAGCCGACCAGTAAGCTTCTGCACTTCCTTGATGTTCCGAGGCGGGGCCATGTCCAGTATGGCCTTGATTTTCTCAGGATTTGCTTCGATCCCTCGCTGGCTCACCATGAAGCCGAGGAACTTTCCTGAGGAGACTCCGAAAGCACATTTGTTCGGATTTAGTCTCATGCTGTGCCTTCTCAATACGCCAAAAGCCTCCTGGAGGTCGGCCACATGGTCGGTACCTCGGATGCTTTTAACGAGCATGTCGTCGACGTACACTTCCATGTTGCGGCCTATCTGGCTTTGGAAGACTTTGTTGACGAGGCGTTGGTAGGTGGCCCCAGCGTTCTTTAATCCGAACGACATGACTCTATAACAGTAGAGGCCCTGGTCGGTAATGAAGGAGGTCTTCGGAATGTCCGGGGGGAACATTCGGATCTGGTTATAGCCAGAGAAGGTGTCCATGAAGCTGAAGAGCTCATGGCCCGAGGTGGCATCAATGAGGGTGTCGATATTTGGGAGATGGAATGGATCATTCGGACACGCCTTATTCAGGTCGGTGAAGTCGATGCATATCCTCCAAGAACCGTTGGACTTCTTAACCATTACAACGTTGGAGAGCTACTCGGGGTAGTTCACCTCCTGTATGAACCTAGCCTTTAAGAGTTTGTCCACCTCCTCCTTGGTGGCTTGTTGTCGCTCGGGAGCAAATTTACGCCTCTTCTGCTGAACCGGTTTGCACCCCGGTTCGACACTGAGGCGGTGGACTAGCAGCTCCTCGGAAATCCCGGGCATATCCGCGGCGGACCAAGCAAACAGGTTGCGGTTATCCCGGATGCATTGCACCAAGTCGGAACATAGCGCAGTCGGCAAGGACTTGCTGATGAGGAACTTTCGACTCGGGTCCTCGTCCGAAAAGAGTACTTCTTCCAATTCGTCCGCCGACTTCGGCTCGGGGATCTCTAGGGTCTCGACGGAGAGCACCGGACCCCCCGTGGAAGTCATGTAGCACTTCCGAGTCGTCTCTTGGCTGCCCCTGACTTCTCCCACTTCCGACCGAGTGGGGAACTTCATTTTAAGGTGGTACGCTGAAGGGACAGCTTCCAGGGCAGCTAGGCCGGGTCGGCCTAGGATGACATTATATGCGGCTGGGACGTCGACGACCATGAAGTCCATCGGCTCGGTCCGGGTAGTAGGGGTCTTCCCAGCAGTTACGTCCAGGGTAATAACCCCTTCGACAGTTACTGGTACCCCCGTGAACCCGTGGAGCGTGTAGCCGGCCGGCTTGAGGCGATCCCGGGACAGCTACAGCCCTCGGAAGGCCGAGAGGAAGAGGATGTTCACCGAGCTCCCGTTATCTACCAGGACCCTCTGCACCTTGAAGTTTGCCATGCAAAGGTCGATGACAAGTGCATCGCAGTGGGGAGTTCGGACCCCCTCGAGGTCTTCATCGGAGAATGTCACTGGGACGCCGAGGCCTTTGGGGGGAGGGGCGTTGTGAACTGAGTTAACCTCTCGGACAAAGGCCTTCCGAGAGGAGTTGGAAGAGCCCCCCATTGGGCCCCCGTGAATGAGGTGTAGAACCCGCTCTTCCTCGAACTCGGGGCTTTGATCGCGTCGCTCGGAGCGCTTGTTAGCCCCCCGAGGCGGGGGAGTGGTGCGGTCTCCCCGATCATTTGCCTTAACAAATTTGGCCAACTGCCCCCTCTGGATGAGGGCTTTAATCTCATTTTTCAATGCTCTGCAGTCGTTGGTGTCATGGCCGTGGTCTCGGTGGTAACGGCACCATTTCTCCTTGTTCCTTCTCTTGGCCGGGGTGTTCATCCTCGGAGCTGGAGGTATAACCCCCTCCTTCTCCACTTCCATCAGGATAGTGGAGACATTGGTGGTGAGGGGAGTGAACTTCTCGAACCTAGGGGGAGGATGGCGCTGACCGCCGTTGTCCTTCTGCAGCTTCTTGGACCCTTCCTCCTCTGTCGCCTTCCTCTTCGATCCGGAGGCCGATCCTCCGAAATTCGGGAGGCACTCGGCCTCTTCCGCCCGAATGTACTTCTCGCACCTTAGGAGAAGATCGGCGAAGTTGTGTGGGGGCTTCTTGGCGAGGGACGACCGGAGGTTGGAGTTGAGAACGTTCGACTGGAACGTGACGGTCGCCACAGATTGGTCGAGGGAGGCGATCAACCTGACCTCCGCGGTAAATCTCCTTACGTAATCCCTCAACTTTTCTCCCCTCTCCTGTCGGAGGTGGAGTAGGGAGAGGCTAGTCTTCTCCGTTCGCCTGCTACTCACAAAGTGAGTTATGAAGAGCGTCTCGAACTGCTCGAACGAGAAGATGGAGGAGGGAGCGAGCCTGGAGTACCATTCCCGTGCCGACCCCTTGAGGGTGGCGGGGAAGGTTTTACAGAGCATGGCGTCGGAAGCTTGATGGATCAGCATCAAGGTCTTGAAGCTTTCGATGTGATCAACTGGGTCGGACTCCCCTGAGTACGTTTCAAACTGCGGAGGTTTGAAACCCCTCGGTATGGGGGCCTTCATGATTGTCCGAGAGAAGGGGGTCTGCTGGGGCGGATGGTCCCTGCTCTTGACTCCTCCTCTTTGTCCATGCGACCGATGCGCCTCTCCATCTCGTGGAGACGACGGTAGAGGGCATCGTCCCTCCGCTGGTAATCAAACGATCCCCTGGACTCTTCTTCATAGGAAGGGGAGCAGGGACTGCGGCGTCGATAGTCCTGGGATCGGCGAGGACTATAGTGGTGCTGCTGGTGACTGGGAGCCGGGAGAGGACTTCTGGATCGGTGGCGAGGACTTGGTACCTGTGGGGGTGTTGGAACCCTCTGGGCATTGTGGTTGTTGGGGCGAAGGTTGAGGGCCTGCATGACATTCTCCTGGAACTGTAGGAACTCGGCATGAGTGATCGGTGCCTCATTGTCCCTTGGATGATGTCGGTCAGCGGGGGAGTGCGGCCTCCTCCTACGGCGCTCGGGAGATTCCCCCAGGCCCCTTCGGTCCGGAGACCTCCTACCGTCTCGGCGATGAAGAGATCGCTCGCCATGATGCTGGCGGGAGGCTCCCTCTCGGGCCCGCCTCTCATCTAGGTGGTTGCGAAGGTCCTCTTCCTTTTGGCAATTCAGAACGGTGTTGCGGAAGTCGGAGGCTCGGGGGTGATGGGAAGCCATGGAGTCCGAGGAGGCATTGTGAATTGAGACATGGTCTGGATGGAGTGGTTGCTTCTGCCTCCGCTGGTTTTGACCAGCAGGACCATTTGGGGTTGTTGGTTCGGAAGAGGAGGCTGGCCCTGTTGGGCCGGGGGAGGAAGATGTTCGGGCTGCGGAGCAGGATGGACAGGGACTTCCTCTGGCTGATCGGCGGGATTGGGTCCGCGGTTGGACCCCCTAGACCTGGCCTTCTTGGGAGGGGCTACTTGACGAGGAGGAGGCGGAGGCTATTCGTGTGGCGTTCCCACAGACGGCGCCAATCTGTTACCGCTGAATTCGGTGTGGGGGTAAACAGATGAGATTTGTGAGTTCGTGGAAAACCAGAATAGCTGATCCAAACCTTCTGATTCCCGCCGCTACCTGCAAGGAAGTGCGATACACCGGGGTTGATTCCGGCGACGCACCCTCCGACGCTCTTGTCAGTAACCAGTCGTGATTAAGAAAGAGTTTAAGGTGGAAAAAGAGTGATTACCTTGTCACAGTGGTGGGTAGGAGGTATTTATAGTCGCCATAGGAGCCTGTTAAAGGACCTGATTTCCTGTGAAACTGTTAGGAGTAAAATCCTCACAATTAGTTTAGGAAACTAATCCCTGATTCCCGGTGAGAGAAATCAGGCCCGTTGATTTAGTCAAATCAGTGACCCTGATTCTCTCTTGCTGGTCTGGGTTTGTCTTGGGTCGGGACCCGTACCCAGTTGGAGCGGATCCGTTCGTGGGTTATTGATCAGTGAGAAGGAGACCCAGTACCCATTTCGGACCCATTTGTATGTGAAATTACCGTTTTACCCCTGAGCTTCAAGATTCGTGCACAATCTGGACGGTTCCGATTTAACCCCATTTTTAGCCATATCAATAGTGAAACTCGCACATTTACAGTATGATGAATAAAATTTTTCGGCTTCCTCTAAAGTGGAAAATGTCATGCCAATCTTCGGTTTTAAGTGCTCGTCAACATGAGGAAGAACCTCGCCAATTTATTGTCCACTCACAAATTTTTCTCTGGCAGCAGAACTTTCTTCAAGACTGTCTATATCTAAGAAAACAAAAAGGAGAACAATTAGGGCTACTAAACCCGTTACAGAATGTGATGAAAAATTTCTGACTTTATTTACTTATTAATAGAGTAACATGAGAGAACCGAACAAAAGATATCCAGAATTTATAAAACTTTGCAACTCGGTTGAATTCACGTAACACAAGTCACACCAACTTGGAGAAGTGAGTTTTGACTAAGGATTCGAGAGATACGGGTGTGTATCGCTTTATTTGGGTTTTATCAACCAAAAGCGATACACACCCGTATCTCATCAACTGTCAGTGAAGACTAACATTTACAAGTTGGGGTTGCTTGTGCTATGTGAGAGCATCCTACTCGCAAAGTTTCGTATTTTTTGGAGGTCGTTTGAAGGGTTTTCTACTCTAACTGCACTATAAAATTTCTAAGTAATTTAGTTCTTCATGTGAGAAATTACAAAACTGCACAAACGACATCCAAAATTTATAAAACTTTGTAATTCAGTGAATTCACCTGGTACAAGCCATCCCAACTTGTAGAAGTGAGTTTCGACTCACGGTACGAGAGATATGGCCGCGTATCGCTTTATTTGTGTTTTTTTACAACCAAAAGAGATACACACTCGTATCTCCCGAACCGCGAGTCGAAAGTCACTTCTACAAGTTGGGATAGCTTGTGTTACGTGAGACCATCCTAGTCGCAAAATTTCATATTTTTTGAAGGTCGTTTGAAGGGTTTTGTAGTCTAACCGCACTAAACGCTTTCTAAGTCATTTACTTATAATGCAAGGAACGTGAGAAAACTACACAAACGACATCCAAAATTTATAAAACTTTGTAAATTTCTTGAATTCACCTAGCACAAGCTATCCCAACTTCTAGAAGTGAGTTTCGACTAATGGTTCGAAAGATATGACCGTATATCGCTTTATTTGGGTTTTTTTCAAGCAAAAGCGATGCATGCCCATATCTCTCCAACCTTGAGTCGAAACGCTATTCTACAAGTTGGGGTTGCTTGTTCTACATGAAATCATCCTACTCGTAAAGTTTCGTATTTTTTGGAGGTCGTTTGAAGGGTTTTCTAGTCTAACCGCACTAAACGCTTTCTAAGTCATTTACTTCTAATGCGAGGAACGTCAGAAAACCGCACAAACGAAATTCAAAATTTATAAAACTTTGCAACTTACTTGAATTCACGTAGCACATGCCACCGCAACTTGTAGAAGTGATTTTCCACTAATGTTTCGAAAGATATGGCCGTATATGGCTTTATTTGTGTTTTTTCCAAGCAAAAACGATACATGCCCGTATCTCACGAACTGTGAGTCGAAACTAACATATACAAGTTGGGGTTGCTTGTGCTATGTGAGACCATCCTACTCGTAAAGTTTCGTATTTTTTGGAGGTCGTTTGAAGAGTTTTCTAGTCTAACCGCACAAAACTCTTTCTAAGTCTTTTACTTCTAATGCGAGGAACGTGAGAAAACCGTACAAACGACATCTAAAATTTATAAAACTTTGCAGCTTTCTTGAATTCACCTAGCACAAGCCATCCCAACTTGTAGAACTAATTTTTGACTCACGGTTCGAGAGATACGGCCGTGTATCGCTTTATTTGGGTTTTTTTTCAACTGAAAGCGATACACGGCCATATCTCTTGAACCGTGAGTCGAAACTAACTTCGACAACTTGTGGTTGCTTGTGCTACGTGAGACCATCCTACTCGCAAAGTTTCATTTTTTTTAGGTCGTTTGAAGGGTTTTCTAGTCTAACCGTACTAAATGATTTCTAAGTCATTTACTTCTAATGCGAGGAACGTGAGAAAACCACACAAACGACATCCAAAATTTATAAAATTTTGTAGCTTGCTTCAATTCACCTAGCACAAGCCATCCCAACTTTTAGAAATGAGTTTCGACTCACGGTACGAGAGATACGGCCGTGTATCATTTTATTTGGGTTTTTTTCAGCCGAAAGCGATGCATGGCCGTATCTGTCAAATCGTCAGTCGAAACTAACTTCTACATGTTGGGGTTGCTTGTGCTACGTGAGACCATCTTACTCGCAAAGTTTCGTGTTTTTTGGAGGTTGTTTACAAGGTTTTCTAGTCTAACCGCACTATAAATGTTTTAAGTAATTTAATATGTACGACACAATTATAAATATAACTCAATCTACAATATCGTCGACCGATCAACAACTATTGCACCATGTAAATTCATCAAAATACTACTTACAAATTCCTACATCAACAAAATTTTTTGCCAATTTTAATATATGGTAAAATATTGGAAAGAGACAAAAACAATTTAAAAATCAACACAAGTACAATTACTAAGGCAAAGACTTAATCATTACCTTACAAAATAAATCTGAATTTCGCCAATGTAGGTCTCTTGGCCGAACTAGGGTTTTATTTTTGGGATGAAAGAGTTGGGTTTGGAAGTTTGGAGTAGAGATTGGGAGATAGGTATTATTTGGGGATCGAAGAGGAGGAGGAGCGAACTGAGGTGGAGGAGCGAACGGAGGAGGGGAGGTTTCAGTTGGGGGAGCAACGGACGGAAGAGAGAGAGAGAGAGAGAGAGAATCGCCTGAATGATAGAGAAGGAAAGTGAGAGAGGAGTTGCCGGAGTGAGAAATTCACGATTTTGGAGATACTGGGTTTGGGTTCATCCAAAAATGAAAAAGAGAGTGGGGAGAAGTCGATGAGGAAGAAGAACTGTATACAGTTCTGAGATTATATCTATGCCTTAACCCGTCCTTGGCAACGACGGGTTAAGGCAATATTTTTTAAAATAAAATTTAGCCTTAACCCGCCGTTGCCAACGGCCCAGATTAACGTTCGCACAGGTCTGTGCATACAGAACCGTTTGCAACTGAAGAAGCATATATATATATATATATATATATATATATATATATATATATATGGGAAAAAGGGGTATGAGCAACTTGCTCATTTAGTAAATGAGCAAGTGATGAGGTGGCATACATGTGATTGGGAAATCATAATAGTGATTAGATACTCAATGTATGACATGCATGCCACCTCAACAATTGCTCATTTATTAAATGAGCAAGTTGCTCATATCCCTTTTACCATATATATATATACTAGTATTATACACGTGATGTGCACGTGGGAAAAAATTGGGAGGAATGAAGAGGGCAAAAAAAATTTACCTACACGTGCGTTGCACGGGTTGGGTTAAGGACAAAGGCCTTCTCCCATTATAGTAGTAGATATACATACATATATATATATATATATATATATATATATATATATAGAGAGAGAGAGAGAGAGAGAGAGAGAGAGAGAGAGAGAGAGAGAGAGAGAGAGAGAGAGAAATAATTAAATAAATAAATGAGTTATTTGGGGGGGATTTGAATTTGAGATTTGGGGGAAAACTTTTGGAGGGAAAATGTATTTTGTGAGGTTAGATCTAGACCTTTGATTTTGGGGGAATTAAAGGAGAGCCACTTGATAGCTTTCTTTGTGTTTTATTATATAGATATATATAGTCTAGTTATTTTGAAGTTGATAACAATCTATAGAATTAGTTTCTTGACATTATATTAAGTTAGATTGTCTATAAACTTTAAAATGATGTTTTATTGTTTCTCTTTACTATCTATGTTCAACGAAGGAGGAAGAGCTTCTCTAGTATATGTTTTATTTTTGGCTAAATTTAAAAAAATCTCACTGAATTTTGGGCCATTTAAAAAAAACCGTACTAAGTTTTTTTTATATTAAAAAAGGGCACAAAATTATAGTTTAAAAAAACTCACTTTATCGGAGTTAGGTTTCAGTTAGGCTAAATTTAAAAAACCACTTTCATCTTTCATTTGTATTTAAAAAAATATCACTTAACTAATCAGATGTTTAAATAAACCCCACTGAACTAACCCTAATCCTAACCCTTACCCTAACTCTATCAGTGTGTATTTTTTTAAACTATAGTTTTGTGGGTTTTTTTATATTAAATTTAGTGCAGTTTTTTAAAAATAACCCAAAGTTCAGTGGGTTTTTTTAAAAATTTAGCTTTTATTGTCTTTACATTTACATTTACATTTCCTATAGTGTGAAACTAACAAGGTGTTATGATCCAAATTTAGTCCCACATCGGTTATATGGAGAACCAATGTTGGGTAGTTATAAACTTGGGCTCCCTCCCCTTAACAGCTAGCTTTTAAGGGTGAGTTCTCCTAAGTTCCTAACAATTGGTATCAGAGCCAACCTCATGCTTCTTAATTCGCTCTAGAGGCTGGATTAAAATTACTGGTAGACCCGGGTTGGGCCAGTGTCGCTAGAGTGAAAGCCGCCGAGAGTCGGAAATGGCTACCTAGACGCTAGAGTGAAAGCCGCCGAGAGTCGGAAAGGGCTACCTAGACGCTAGAGTGAAAGCCGCCGAGAGTCGGAAAGGGCTACCTAGAGGCTGGATTAAAATTACTGGTAGGTCCGGTCCGGGCCGGGCCAGTGTCGCTAGAGTGAATACCGCCGAGGGCGGCGGGTTACGGAAGCGTGGTGGAATGTTATGATCCAAATTTAGTCCCACATCGGTTATATGGGGAACCAATGTTGAGTAGTTATAAACTTGGGCTCCCTCTCCTTAACAGCTAGCTTTTAAGGGTGAGTTCTCCTAAGTTCCTAACACAAGGTTACGCATAATAAAACACATTTAGCTAGTTTTCTAATAAAAATTCTAAGTATAGAATAGCTTCTTATAATTTAGCCTATTTTATAATAAAGTCTTTTATGGCTACGCCTTGTTCCAGAAGAAAACGAATCTCTACTATTATAATGGGAGAAGGGCTTAGTGTCATCTGTCACCGGATGTCATTTTGTCAACACGTGCGCTGCACGTGTTGACAAGATGTCATTTTGTCAACACGTGCAGCGCACGTGTTGACAAATGACTCACTTTGGTAAATATTTTCGAAAGTGGACCAGTTTGGTAAATATTTTCGAAAGTGGATCAGTTTGGAAATTATTTTCTTTTTATCCTTTTTCACTATCCTTCAATTTTTTCCACGTGCACGTGTGCACGTGTATGATACTAGTAATAAATAAATAAAGTTAATTTTGCTAGACTGGGCTAAACTTCCATTTCCAACAAAAAAAAATGCATTATAGAACATAGTATATGCATCGCCCATGTCAACTACGTTAATTATGATTTTAATTGTAATTAATAATATAATATTATAATATCATTATTATTTATTCTCATATTCATATATCTGTAATTTTTAATACTATAATGGGAGAATTGGAATTGTAAAATTTGTAGACACATCAACTTAATTGATCTAATCTAAATCATACATTTTTAAGTGTGAGTTATATTAAACATCCATTTACTCAATTACTGTCAGTTACTATAATATTTTTAAAGTTCAAATTTATTTACGACATAATTATTTACGAATGTGTCATTCATATAATATAATAAAAGTTTGTACCACTACGGATAATTTGTAAAGAGTAACCACTGAGTTGTAGTGGGTAAAGAAATATCTCAGATTCGAGGCCTGAGTTGTAGTGAGCAAAGAAATATCTCAGATTCGAGGCCCGACTATATTGTTGTCTTTACTTACTATTATTTTTTTTTTAAAAAGTATAAACTTAAGAAAGAAAGGACGTACATCACATGTGCAGATCGTTAGTACAATAATACCAAAAAAGTATGTGAAATCTAAAAAAATTCTGAAATCACCCTGATTTGCTTTTGAAAACTCCTTGATTCTAAAATCATATCCTGTTCAAAAAATCCTCTCCGACTAAGTGACTAACACCCCTTAAGAATATGTAACTTTTTTAAAAGTTCATGCATGGTATGACATTCTAAAGCAGTATATTCCTTCTTCCACTTAGAGTTGTTAATCATCTCCAATTGATGCTATTACAAATATATATAGAGATATTATTCTTCCTCCATCAGGTATATATGTCCTTGTTCTAGACAATCTACGGGATAAAGATGCATGTGAGTATGTTAAACATTTACTACCTGAGAATTCCTTTCACCTCTTAAGACATATGTTAGCATTGTTAGAATATAAATATTAAAACCGTCATCCTTGCCACAACTTCGAAGTTTTGGTCTATTGGTAGCGTCATTAATAAGCATTGGGAAACCTTAAATCTGATCATACTATGCATGATATTTTTCGAATGTTGCGACGGTTTACCACTTGCACTTGTCTCAGCTGCTGCTAGTCTACTCAGTACTGAGCGAAGAAGTCGTGTAGACTGGAAAATTGTGGCAGAAAATATCCTACGGAAAATGCAAAGTATGTCTCGTAAGACTGGTGGTTTAGCTAGGCAGTTACTCGTACGTACTTAATTATGCTCATCTACCATACCATATCATGCGAAGCTACTTAATTATATCTAAGTAAATTCCCTGATGAATATGTGATTGAGCGTAAGAGAATCCAACAGCTATGGATAGTCGAAGGGTTTGTCAGTATGATCATACTGCTACATGAGTGAGGAAGAGATGGCAGAATCATGCTTCAATGAGCTCCTAAACAGGAATGTGTTTGTTCCATCTACGTTCAGTGCTAAATGGCAAGGTGAAGAGCTTCCGAGTATTATGTTTTTGGGACACGGGGGTGGCGGCTATATATTGGGGCATATGGCTAGAAAGGAACAATAGAATCTTTAGAATTGGACTCCCAGACAGGCAGGCGGAGAGTTCACTTAGGGCAGTGGACTCCCAGACGCGGGCTGGATGTGATAGCTAGCTTTCTCCTTTACTGTATCTTTTTTGGATGTTGTTGCTGTTCTTTGCTGATCGGGTTGTTCTGCCCGCATTAGGTGCTTTTGGATACTTGTGACCTTCGGGTCCGATGTAGTATTTTCTTCCTGTTTCGTTAGATGCTTTTGGTTATTGGAGGCCTTCGGGTCTGATGTAGTTTTATCTTCCTGTTTCGTTAAGATCTTTTTAATGAAGCGATGACTTCGGTCATCTTTTTAATCAAAAAAAGAATCTTTAGAATCACACACAGACACATCATGCATCAATAATTGCTCCACAAGATTATTGCTAATATTATGTTCTGGACTAAAACAGCAGGTGCCGAACAGACAAAAAGATCAAGGACATATACAAGGACATTACCACCAGCCAGGTTGTATTACAGGAAGGGGGAGGCACAATAGAGGATGGTTGATTTCATGGTGTGAGAAGGGTGGTACACGCATCCGGGAGTCTTTTTGGGATGTGTGTGGCTTCATGTCTTTTCAGAGCAATTTTTTGATGTATTTTAGATCTTTTTATTTACTTGTATGTATTTTGGTGGGATGCATGGGATCCGGAGCGACCTATGTAGGGGACTCATTTTTTGATAGGACAATGAATATCATGACCCGAATGTGGGTCACATGAATATCATTGTCCGACGCTGGTTTTTCTGTTTTGTTAAAAACTTTTTAATGAAACTAGAGGGGACCTTGGCCAACCTTTATGATTTTTTTTTAAAAAAAAGCGCTTCCGAGTAAATAGGATAATGATGGAATTGGTGGCATCAAAATCGATGGAGGAGGAATTTGTCTATCTGCTCCAACAAGGAAGAAAATGGATGCCACCAGAAGATTCGGAGCAGGACATCATCTTATCTCGTGTCCGCTCTCTTTCCATATTTGATTATGGTAGCACGATAAGACTTAAAGAAGCTTTCAGTTTCTGGCATTGGGGAAATTAAACAGTGAGAAGGATTTCTGTGATTCCCTCAGAGCAATGAGCATGTACTCCGCCTTCTTGGTGTTCTCCAAAGGTTGAATCTATCTTCAAACTAGACGCTCCTCTGGCCTCTGCTTTGTAGTACATAATTACCTGGTTGGATCCTCGGCCTCCAAGGGTAGTTTAGTCAAAAAATTTACCCTCTTTATCAAAGCTAATAAGGCAAAGGAGATTATGAGAATCTTTACTGCGCAGCTGCACCAAATGCTTGTTCCTGAGTTGTGAGTAATGCCAAAAGATGTGGATATTTTATTTTATTATATATCCAAGTGTACTAATGATCTAACATCCATCAAGAATTTGATATGTATATATTGACTCTGAAATTTGCTGTCTCTGCTAAAATTGATAAAAAATCATAAACAGACTGACTGTGTTTCTTATGATTTCCATCTTATTGTCTAAATAATAGGTTGGTTTAGGTTCAGTACTAATTTTAGTTATATTTACTACTATACTCTGTCGTTCTTACCGACTGGTTCTGTTGTTGTTTCTCCCTCAGTTTATACGTTAATCGCGCTACCTGTAATTTCTTAAGGTCACATTCATTTCTCATCTCTGTCAGTGTTCAAAACAGAACAACTGTTGTCACAAAATACCAAAATCGGTTCCTCTTGAAACATTAAATTATTTAAAGGTATCAAGTTTGTTCCCAAATTTTCTACAGAAATCATTAAACAAGTTTCAGAAGGAATCATACAGATGATCACAGACATGATTCCAACTAATTAACTACTCTAATTAGTAGCAGAAAATTAAGGAACAGCTCCAAGGCCATAATAACATATTATATATATATATATATCCTTGGCTTGGTATATCCGATAAACACTGAATACTAATGGTTTTTGTATGCTTTAAGCACTGAAATGGTTGCTTTATAGTGTTTAGAAAACCTGCTGTCAACCCTGCGATAAAGTGACACCAGACCTACTTACTAGCTGCCATATTCGAGAATTCAGTGTTTGACTTAATTTGAATGATCGATACCCTATCTTTTTCATGATTGATAGATGTATGATTGAGCCTATGATTGTCAAATCCTCCTCATTCAATCATATTCTAAGAATACCACACTTGAACTACCAAACATGCACTGCAGGATTGTATCCTATATTAAGCTCCCAGTCACAGAGTTGAGCCAAAGTAGTACTCTCCTCTCTTCTCCTTTCTCTCTATACTATGTCTTCTTCTTCATCTTCTTCTTTATGGATGGCTTTAGTCTTCATAGTGACCCTAATCTTTCCCACGACTATCGAGTGCAACACAAAGTCAGACTGCGGGGTAGCCCAGACAGCGTTTGGGATGTGCGTGCCTTACATGATGGGCAGAGAACATGTGATTTCCCGTAGCTGTTGTGAGGGGGTTAAGTCCATACGGGAGCTCTCACCGACACCTAGAGCACGAAAGGTTATCTGTGACTGCTTGCGTACTCTGATGGTTCAGGTGGGGAGGATAGACCGTCAAAGGGCCTCTGGCCTTGCGGGCAAGTGCAGGGTTAGAACCAACGTCATACCAACCAACCTTCGCTTCCGTTGCTATGCTTCCAGTAATCTCTCTACCCCGGCCCCATCTCTCTATATTTGATGACTATATATACATGTCTGTTTAATGCCTTAAAATGTGTTTTTTTTTCCCTTTTCTTCCTTTCATTACAGACTGATGACTGATTTACGTCTCGATTCAGTTCCTAGAAAGTTGATTTAAGAAACTTCCTAATTAAACGAGCAACTCCTTCTTTCATTTCAGGATGGCGTAAGTAAACAAACAGCCAGCCCGGTCGATGAATCTTATAACAGAGTGTTAACTATGTAAATATCAATGATAATGTCACAATACTTTCCTGCTTAATTTCCTTGCTGCTCGATCTACAGTAAGTCGAGATTTGAAGATAAGATACATTCACAATGGTTGATGCTACGCATGTTTGTTGTCACTATCGAATAAACTTCATTCATGTACATTTATTTCAATCTTTGTAAATCATATATATCAGCTAATAAAATGGATGGTTATCGACAATACTTGTAACGCTGTCGTGTTTGTTACACGTGTAGATGCAACGCTTATTTAAGTTTCGGTATCAGTGCTTATTATACTCACCTAACATTGCTTGATGACAAGTAGTAGGGTTTGCTGCTTTAATTAGTTTATTTAGTGATCAAGTGACCTTGATGATTTGAAGGAATTGCATTCTCAGGCCCACTCTAGGTTGGCTATCTATGCATACATCTTTGCTAGGGCTGTTCAAAACCCAAACCAAACCAAACTGATGGATTGGTTTGGTTTAAATTTTTAGATGAGTTGGGTTGGGTTGGATTTTTTAAGGAAATGTTTGGTTCGGTTGGGTTTGGGTTAGCAAAAATAGTAAATCAATCTAACCCAACCCAAACCAAACTGATGGATTGGTTTGGTTTAAATTTTTAGATGAGTTGGGTTGGGTTGGATTTTTTAAGGAAATGTTTGGTTCGGTTGGGTTTGGGTTAGCAAAAATAGTAAATCAATCTAACCCAACCCAATACAGCTATTTACTATTTTTTTAAGAAATACATATATTATGATCATCTCTCTCTTACATCATCTAAAAAACATAGATGTTCTCAAAATTGTCACGCATCTCAATTAAATATATTAGTTTGCTTTTGAACATTTTTCAGTGTTTAGTTGAGATTTTCATTATCATATGTTTTCATTATTTCTTTTAGAAGTATAAACTTATCCATATTTGTGTTTACTAATAAAATTTTTGTAATATTCTTATTTTTAGAATTTATACATAAATTTGTCTCAAACCGACTTTTCATAGTTTGATTTACTTAGGTCATAAGTCTTGTGGTTTTGATTGGTTTGCATTGTATAGTGTAAAAAAAATTGGGTTAAGTCTAAACCCAAACCAACCCAGTCCATAAACATCTATATCAAGCTAAACATTTCTTTAAGTGCAAAATTTAGGAATAAATAAAGTTATGTGTAACTTTCAACTTCACAATCTATTAACTTGATATGAAAAGACCGTTATCTGAACCATTTCAAAGTAGGAAGCAACAACGATTCGGCAAATTATTTTTATAAAATTTGTTAGAATATAAGTGATAAACCCTAACTCTTACTAACACAACTCTTTAAGTTGTGACCTCATGGCAAGGTCTTCTCGTATCAGGGCTACCCAGATTCGAATTTTACTGTTTGCGCTTTGCGCTATGGTGATTCAATTCGACTTGACGACCTTTATGTTGCAATAGTGTGAAGGTTGATACCTATAAGCCTGGAAATTGAGCAACTCAAATTAATGAATTAGAGCATCTGTGTAGTCGTTGTTTGCTAAAATTTGGGTATTTGAAAAATTAAAATAGAAAAAATGAGTTTACGTTGTAGTCGTGTGAAGCCAAAATTTGTGTTTTCGCATATTTAATATTCTGAGACGAAAGATTATCTTTCGTTGTACACGTAAGCGGACGGAGGATTATCTATCTCCTTGAAGGGGGAAAAAAATTGGAAAAAAAAGGTTGATTATAGGAAGTGATCACTATCGTAAATCACTACGTTAAATCAACAATTCAAAAAAAAGTGATTATATGAAGGGATCACTACGTTTCCAAAAAAAAGTGATCTTAGTGTCAAAAAAAAAAACAAAACAACGGTAGATAATCTAACGTCAGACCTTTTTTTTTTGTTTTTATACGAAGGGACGGTAAATTATTTACAATTATTTACCGTCCTTCACATTTTTTTAAAATTATTTATTAATTAATTTAATAGATGAAAGATTATCCCTACGATGTTTCATTTTCCGTCCCACGTCTCCGACAAAAGATAAACTTTCGTCCCATTAGACGGGCGATAGATAATCTTTCGTGTGCTATATTTTGACAAAAGTCATTTCGTTTCTCAAATTTGACCGGCCACTGTTCATCGTATCGCAAAAAATTGGGTAAATGAGCAACGGACTACAGCGATTTTATTTTCAAATTTTCCAATTTTGGAAAATGTACAACGACTACAGATGATCTTAGTTGCCAATTTGGAGAGATTGATTACCTTTAGATCAAATGGATGGAATCGAAGAGTGAGTCTTTGAGATGCGAGCACGGTGAAGATGGAATAGATTGGATGAAAAGTCAATGAGATTCATTATGGATTTGGGGTGGAGAGATTAACTAAGCCGGATGATCAAAATCAATGAGATTGAATTTTAAACGTGCAATTCACGTTAATGGATTGGATATGGCCTAATGGGCCCACATTTATGGGCTGATTTATCTAACTTGAGGGCCCTTGAAACCAACGTTTAATTTAAAGGGATTAATAAATACATGGGCCGAACTAATATTATATTTGTAGATTTTTTTTTCCATTCTTAATGAAATATGATAACTGTAAGTCCATAATTCATCTTGTAAATAATAGTGGAATTTATCGATGTCTAGCATCACTTATTTGATCATTGGCTTACTTAGAGCATCCACAGTCGTCTGAGGTATATAATATGCATATATGTATATTATATCTTAGTAATTCGATGTTTCGTTGCAGTGGGAAATGTTTTTTAGCACACTTGTAGACGGACGAACGCCTTTTTTTCTTTTTTTCTTTTTTCTTTTTGATTTTTTTTTGGATTTTTTTGGAATTTTTAAAGGATTTTTCAAAAAATATTCACGTGGGATCCACATGGATGAAACATCATGTTCCGTCCCAGTAGGTTTTTTTAAAATTAAGTTGTTAATTAGGTTTTCAATTAACTAAACCTAATTAGTTTACTAATTATTTAACTAAAAGTTTTATTTAAAATACTAACTACAGTTTTAATTAACTAAATTAGGAGCTTAAGAATTCTTTTTATTATTTTTTAATTAATAATTCAGGGTTTCATCGGACGAAACATCATGTTTCGTCCGATGAAAAAAATAAAATATCATATTACGGATGTTTCGTCCGACCATTTAAAAAATATTTAAATAATCCCAACGAAACATGATATTTCGTCTAAGTCAAAATATGCACATATTGTTATATTTCATGCTATCTTTGGCTTTTTACTATAACAAAAAAAAAGACTGAATAGCTAACGACTGCAGCATCTACATTAGAAATTATGCATAAATTGCATTTTTAGCTAACGACTGTGGGTGTTGTTGTCAATAAAGTTATTCAATGTATTCCGAAATTGGTTTTACGATCAAAATACCTATATATGTTTAAGCTCGATCACATATAACCGAATCTCTAAGCAAGAGGATATATGTGAGCTCACCAAATAGATGTTAAGATCCCTCAAGTACCGTACATCGATACATGCGACATGCAAGGGCCAGCCAAGTCATGAAAATTTCATCACCCAAATCCTTCGATGGCCTTCATCACAAACTCATATTTTCATTCATTGCCCTAGAGCTAGACTTACTTGGGAAGTCATGGGTTTGGGTTTTCACACTGTAGGGGTTCCGAATTGTATAGATGACATTTTGGGGTAGCTGGAGATCCAGAAACATTATGAAAGATCATAGGATTATCTGGGACATTACGGTGATCCTGTGGTCCATGTGGCTTGATAGAAATAATTTATGCTTTCGTAATATTAGATGTTCATTCCTTATGTTACTGCACAAAATTCTGTTCCTAATAGATGCTTGGGCAGGTCAAACAGGTACAAGAAAGAGAATCCGCTTCGAGGGGGCAGAGTAATTGGCCATGACAGGTCGACAGTGATCTCCATTCTTTTATGTCAAGGCGAAGTTTGTTGGAGACTGCTGTTATTTTGGAATTGTTGTAGTGGTTATTTGATGGTTTGTGCCGTTGTGCACTGTTGTATTTTGTACTTGAGTACTGGTAGTATGTGCCAGTGTGCACTGTAGTATTTTCGATTTGTATTAGGGTTTTTTTTGTTTTCGTTAATCCTTCATTAATGAAATTGGTGACTTTGGTCACTTTAATCTAAAAAAAAAATAAACTCTCGCACAGGTACTCTCTCTATATATAATCCACCAGTTAATAATCACTTTAACTACCATATAAATATATAAAAGAAACTCCTCAATATATATCTTGAATATTAATTAATTTCTTGAAACAAAATGGGCTACTACATTCCTGTCATCGTCTTGGGCATTTCGATATGGGCATCATTTTTCGGTGGTGTACTAGGCCATCGATTCCCACCGGCATGCAAGGAGGTGGGTCGGGCAGTTGATCACGCCGCATGTGGCCTACTTATCGGGCCACGCATGGGCCCCCATATGGGCTCTGTTGCAACGGAGTTGCGAGCCTCAACTAGGTTGCCAGCCATGAATGTATGTGGACGATCGGATGCTCGATCGTCTACAATTGTCTTAAGACCATTGCCCCACGGCTTCCTGTGATGATCGACCTCAACAAGGCTGCCGTTCTCCCTGGGGCATGTCGGCTCAACATCGGCGTCACCATCTCGCCCACATTTGACTGCAACAGGTACATGTTGTAATTCGAGTCTTAATTACTAAATTATTATATATTTTTTCACTGACAAATACGTACATATGTACGTAAATCTATCAATACTTTGAGATGCATGTTTGAGATGCATGCTGATCATCTATTCTTTTATTTGTTTGAATTCATATTAGAATATTATTTTAAAGCCTACCGAAAACCCACCCGAAATAAGTCCTAATTTATTCACAATAATATTTGCTTAGGAATGATGCCGAAGCGAAGAAGGGAAGAGGAGGGAGATTGACGTCCAGTAGATGGGAGGCACCCGGGAGACGCCTCTGGTGAACATCATAGGGGAAGTAGAGTTTCAGTAAGCAGAGATGTTCGAGATGCCTATAAAAGGACAGAGAGCAGAGGTGAAGACGACCATGGTCATAGAGACCATGAGAAGGCTGGGTGGTGGGTCTCGCCGGAGAAGGTTAGACAAGGTAACCGCACTTCAGGGACCTAGAGAAGGTCATACCTAGAAGTGACTAAAGCTTGCCATGCTAGTTCCAACCGTGGTAAGGAAAGTCTATCGCCGGAGATGGAAATGATGAAGAAGAAGGAAGACGAAGATGGAGAGCGGATTTTGGTTAAGCCGAAGAGGGCCAAGAGGGAAGTAAAGCAAACTGATAAACCTCTTTCCTCATCGGCGTCACTTGATCGGGATACGGCGAAGAAGAACAAGCAATGCCATAAATGTGCAGAGCGAGGGCATTCGATTCAAGAGTTTCCTAACGATTGGTTCTGTTACACGTGTAAAAAAGTGGGACACATCTCAACTGACTGTACAGTTAAACCGGCGATAAGTTCTCAATCTAAGTCGTCTATCCCTCCGGCTGTGGTGGCGCCTAACAAACTTGAAGACAATTTCCCAGCATTGCAGACATCAGCCGAGAGCCACGACGGGGGAAGAAAATCCATCAAAGCTGTTATCAACCCTACTCCGATCATGGCAGATTTCGAGAGACGTTTCGAACGCAGTGTTATGATCAAAATTCACATGGGGAATCCGTCGATGGAGTTGATCACTGACCTTCTCACGGCTGGTATTAAACCAAATCTGCTATGGGTTTGGGAGATTCAAAAAGTGACTCAAGATATATTCATGATCTTCTGTAAATCAGAAGAGAAAACGAGAGAGGTATTAGAGTTGGGGAGCCTAGAGGGAGACGAGTTCTTCGTCACCATGAGTAGATGGTTGAGGAAATTTGGAGAGATGTAGGTAGATAAGCAAACGGAAGAATGGATTCGTTTCTTCAACGTGCCTTTCCACTGTTGGGTTCGATCGGCTTTTCAGAATCTTTTGAGTGGATTTGGGTACCTGATCTCTATAGACAAGAATGCCAATCAACATTCCCGGAGAGAGTATGCTCGTCTCCAAATCGAGGCAGATAATCTCAGCCTTATTCCATTGTTGATCATTGCGGAATTTGAAGAGGTTCGACACAAGATCAAAGTAGCGGTTGAGCAGAAGAAACGGGTTTCATTCAGGGGTTCACCAGAGTGCTCGACGTCCATTTCTGAACTTCGGTCGAAGAGAGGACCAGAGGTTGAAGATGAAGACCGTCCATCAGATCTGCACTCGATCGATCGCAACCGTTCGATAATACAAATGGGCGTGATTGATGAGAACATTTCCCGTCCACTTGATTGGCAGAACTCCAATCTGAATCGCAAGTCGCCGTTGAAGCATGTGACGAAGCCCACAGCAGATCCCACAGAGGAGGTAGGAGACAGCTGTTATGTTGAGCCTAGGAGCGGTGCTTTCAGAAGAGGGAAGGACGAGGTGACGGCTGCTGTCAAGATTGGACATTCCTTCGGCGCGTCTATGGTAGCGTCGATGCCGGAGGTAGATCCTATGGACTATAGGGGTAAGACTAAGATTGATGAAGGGTCTATTCAGGAGGGTCCTTCCAAGACAGCTAGCAACTTGATGATGTTGACTGTAGAGGAGTTCCAAGAAGCAATACAATCAGCAGTTATGGCTATTTCAAACAACTTGGGCAATGGGCCGGGCCTGCATCAACTTACTATGGCTTCTGGGTCTTTTTCGAAAGAGGGGGGTGGATTGGGTATGCGAGTAGGCACGATAACGGGTCTGAGTACTCGTGGTGAAGAAAACCAAGCTGAGGAAGAAGGAGGTGAAATTGAGAGATCTGTTACCGTGGGAGGTAGGGAAATAGTGGGTGAAGACAGTAGGGTTTTGTTTGGATATAGAGGGTTTACCCGGGGAGGATGATTTGATTGGAGCATTAGACGGAGTTGGAGATGAGTCCATTGATTCTTTTAATGAAAATGAAAAGTGGGAACTTAGAGTAAAAGAGTTAACTCCAGGGATAGAGGTGAGTGCAGAAGAGGTTCTTCAGGATCCTATCATTGCTATCCCAGGTACTGGTTTACAAGATTCAAAGAGGAAGATTAAAAGACAAAGTGACAGATGGGGGTCTAAGGGTCCAAGTGAAGATGTTCTCATCAAATCAGTGGCTAAAGCTAAGGAACCTAAATCGGCTTGTAGAGGTTCCGTTTCTATCTTCAGTTTTGTTTCAGATAATCTGCTCCTTTACTATGCCACAATGTTAGGGTTAGATATGGGTCCCACGGGTGTCATCCAAGAGCAAAGGGTCAAAGTGCTTAGGGAAGAAGCTTATAGACTTAGTCTATAAAGCTTCCATTAGGTAGGGTGTGGCGGGGTAGGTGTTTTCCATATTTTGATTATGTTATGCATCTTTTGGAATGTTAGAGGGATGCGATCTATTGTTAAGAATAGATTGATTAACGACTCTTTAGCCCGTAAATATCCTTCATTTTGTGCTTTAATAGAAACTAGAATTGACAACCTGGTGAATAGGGAATTCGAGGGGATGAGATCTTTAAGAAAATTAGATTGGCACTTCAAGAAATCTAGAGGTATGTCGGGTGGTATTGCTTTAGGTTTTGATTCTAATATGTTCGAGTGCATTGAGGAGTATGTAGGATCGTATTCTGTTACGATTAGGGTTCATCATAAAAGTGATGGATGGGAACATATGATTACCTCGGTATACGGACCCCATACGTCGAACCTTAGAGAGGAGTTCTGGCGAGAACGGTTGCACATTAGGAGTAGATGGGAGGGACCGTGGGTCATAGGAGGGGATTTTAAAACCACTAGATTTCTTTCGGAACATCGGGGGAGGGGGTGTATCCTCAGAGACAGACTACGGTTCAATCGTGTGATCAATGAGTTAGATCTGATGGATTATCAGACATCGTATAGGAGATTCACGTAGACGAACATGCAAACTAACCCCACTTTAGCCAAACTAGATAGAATCCTGGTTTCCTCTGAATGGGAGGATGCGTTCCCCAATGCTACCGTTAGATCCATACCAAGATTGACCTCTGATCATATTCCATTGGTCCTGGATTGTGGTACGGTAAGATGATCCTTCAAGTGCCATTTTAGATTTGAGAAAGCTTGGACCTATTCTCCTAATTGTAAAATCACCATTAAGGAGTCATGGGAGGTTCCTACAGGATTGACAAATGCGGTCGCCAACTGGAACATTAAGCTAAGATGACTTCGAAAATGCCTTAAGTCATGGGTCAAAGAGGAGTTTGGGGACATTTGTAGACGAAAAGAAATACTGGGGAGCAGAACTCAGGAGCTAGAGACCCTCGAAGAGATTAGACTTCTTGAAAGAAGAGAAACTGAGGAGTTGGCGTCTAATAGAGCGGAGATACACCGTATCGGCGAGATGGAAGAGTCTTACTGGAGGCAGAGATCAATGGTGCAAAGGCTTAAAGAAGGAGATTCTAACACGGCATTCTTTCATAAGGTGGCCAATGGTAGAAGACGAGTCAATAATATTTTGGGGTTGTTTACAGGGCAGAACTGGTCAGAGGATACAACTGTGATCCGGCAACATGTAGACAATAGATTTAGGGAATTTTTCGGAAAGAAGAGACCTCATAGAGGCAGACTGCAACAAGACATGTGGAGTGACTCTAGAGTTGAAGGGAGCCAGGGGTTAGAGGGGCCCTTTTCGGAGGAAAAGGTTCGCCAAGCTATCAACCGCCTGGGGTCGGACAAGGCACCAGGGCCAGACGGCTTCCCGATTCTGTTCTATAAACTTTATTGGTCGATCATCAAGAGGGATTTCATGGACATCTTGGGTGAAATTTTCATTAGGGAGGCGCAGATCGAAAACCTGATGCTAATGTCACGCTCATCCCTAAGAAAGCTATAGCGCTAAGGGTCACAGACCTCAGGACCATTAGCCTACTCAATGGATCCTTCAAAATAATCTCTAAAGTGTTGGCTAACAGATTGTCGCCGCACATGTCGGATATTATTGATGATTCTCAAAGTGGGTTCATTAAGGGTATTCTTGATAGCATTGCCTCTGCTCACGAAATGGCTTTAAGAGGAAATAAGGAACAAGTAGATAGGTTCCTTCTCAAATTGGATTTTGAAAAAGCATATGATTCAATAGATTGGGATTGTGTGGACGAGGCATTAGAACTAAAAGGATTCAGGAGTAAGTGGAGACTGTGGATGAAGTTGTGCGTAAGAAATGGAAAATCTTTCATTCTATTCAACAGGGAGCAAGGCAAAGAGATTCGATGTCGCAGAGGTTTGAGGCAAGATGATCCTATTTCACCTTTTCTTTTTGAGATCGTAGCAGACGGCCTGGTTGAAATGTGTAAGAATGGAAGTAAGGCAGGGATTCTCAAGGGAGTGGAGGTGAAAGGGGTAACAGAGCCGTTGTCAATTTTACAGTATGCAGATGACACACTCTTGTTTGGCATTGCGAGGGAGGAGGAAATCGTTTCTATTAGAGTTCTGTTGATGTGTTTCGAATATTGGTCAGGATTGGCGGTTAATCTTTATAAGAGCTGCGTGGTTCCCCTCAGCAGCGAGAGGTCATGTTCGTCTGAGATAATCCCAATGTTACTTGATTGTGAGAAAGGGGAGTTCCTTCTTAAAAATCTGGGTACACCCATTAGACCGGGTAAACTACTCAAGGAGGACTGGGTGCCTTTGGTGGAGAAGATAGAGAAAAAGTTGGATGGTTGGAAAGAGAGATTTCTATCGTTAAGGGGGAGAATCGTCCTGATCAACTCGGTTCTTAATACCTTGCCAACTTACATGATGTCGATCTATGAGATTCCCAAATGAGTTATTAATAGAATCGACAAATGCAGAAGGAGATTCTTGTGGAAAGGCTCTCAGGAGGAGAACAAAGGACTACCTCTGGTTCGATGGGACAAGGTCTGTAGAAAGAAAGAATACGGGGGCCTTGGCATCGTGAACCTGCGGGATATGAATAAGGCTCTTCTGGCAAAGTGGTGGTGGAAAATGCACAAACGCCAAAAGACCTGGTGGGGTCTTTCGTTTGCGAGGTACCGAAGACCTAAAAGATTCAGATTTGGTGGAAGAAGCAAATATGGTTAAGTCACTTTCATGTGGAAAGGTATTGCCAAGGTGGGAGAGTGTTTCCATGCAAATACTAAGTGCGCTCTTGGAAATGGGAGGAACATCAGATTTTTGAAGGACAAATGGTCAAGTGACAACACTCTTCAATCACTGTTTCCCAACTTGGCGAGTGAGGCAACTAAGATGGATGACTCGGTGGCAGATAGTTGGAAAAACGTAAGACTGAGGGTACAGGTCAATAGGGCTGTTCATACTTTGGTTAAAATCGATTACCGAACCGAAATTTACCAATTTGGTTCGGTTTTTCGGTTTTTGATTCGGTTTTGATCCAAACCGAAGTTTTTTTAGAGAGTTCGGTTCGGTTTTTGGTTGGCTTCTAAATAAACCGAACCGAACAAAAAACCGAACTTTTTTTGGACCAAAATAAATTATACCCCTAGGATCCATCTCAAACTAAGCTGCTATGCAAGTGCACTTCCAGCTAATAGTAGCATACCTGACTATGTGTGTGAAATCAAAATGAAATCAAAATACTACCAAGGCTATGTGTTTGAAATGTGAATCCTGATTTAGGGTGAATTATTTTAAGTGAAGAATAGATTATTACCATGTAAGCCACGCTGATGTGTAGCCTAATAAGACGGTGGTTCAATCTCCAACTTCTCAAATGGAGGACCAGCACCATTTTCATTCTGAGATAGTCTGAGGGATGAGAGCGAAAAGCATGAATATTTCTGACTCATCTGCTACTCTTCTGAGTCATAGTAGAAAATTAGTATGTACTAAAAATTTCGGTTAGTTCGGTTATTAACTGAACCGAACCGATAAAATTCGGTTCGGTTCAAACCAAATTTTATCAGTTTTGGTTCGGATTTCAGTTTCAAATATACCAAACCGAAAATTTCGGTTCGGTTCGGTTCGATTTAGCACCGATGAACAGCCCTACAGGTCAATGGCACTTTAGGGGCTGCTAGCCAGAGCCAATTACAAGCCCTCAACTCACTTTTGGATAATGGAGTAAGAATGAGTAGGGAATGTAAGGACATTTGGTCATGGAGAGTAGAGAGTAATGGGGTCTTCATGGTTAGATCCATGTACGGTCTCCTTAACGACGGCCGGGGGGGGGGGGGGGGGGGGGGGCAGTGAGATCGGCTATATCAAACACCATTTGGAAATCAGAGGTCCATCCTAAAGTGAAAGTGTTTCTCTGGTTGGTTTCGAACAACGCTATACTCTCCAAAATGAATCTTAAAAAGCGTAATATACCGATTAATGATAGGTGTCCTAGATGTCTTCAGCCTCAGGAGGACACCGACAATATCATTCTATTATGTGCTAAAGAAAGACTTACTTGGAAAGTAATGGTTGTAGGTTTTGGTATGATAGAGTCACTGAGTCAAATTAAGGACATATGGGGGAAGTGGAGATCGATGCTCCTTAGGAAAGAGGATGGACATTTCTGGGATATTACTGTAGCGGCTATTATGTGGTCCCTTTGGCTAGATATGAATGATACATGTTTTCGTAATTATCATTATACCTTTCAAAGCTTATTTCATAAAATCCTGGTTCTGATTGAGACGCGGGCAGGTAACACAGGTACTAGAAAGAGATTGAGGATGGAGGATACAGACTAGATGAGAGGCGATGGGAGGATGCGCTGCATGGAATCGACGGGTTTGAAAATAGTGGTGAATGTTGTATTTTGGGAGGTTCTATGTATATGGTAATACATTTTGGGAGAATGTTTGTTGTTTTTTTATGGTGCTTTGGCACTAGTTTCGATGTATTTTGGTGGCCGTTGATGTAGTTGATGCAACAGATTCGTTAATTGTTTATTAATAAATCGATGATGTAGGTCACTGTTAACTCAAAAAAAAAAAAAGTTACAATATTAATTAATTGCGTGCATATTTTACTAAATGGAGTACTATAGTATTTTTCATTTGTGCAGCCTTGTAACACCCTGACGTACGACCATCAATAACTGTGAACAAGTACTGTTGGAAGCAAATGGAGAGTAGCTGATTAATTCTTAGTTTAAATTAGTATCAATTACAAAGTTAATTAAAACAAATTAATAACTGTACTACTAGAGTTTTTTTTATTTTATTTTATTTATCTGAGTCTTTTACTGTAATAATTGAATGTAATAGTCAGTGTTAAACTTGATTTACCCTACTTAATTTCTTCATTATAATTTCCTTGTTTTATCTTTTTATCCATTTTGAATAACTATAGTTCTAGGTGGCCAATTTCGGGTTCCTGTAATCTTTTGTTGTTTCTTGTTCCATAGCCAACTGGCAGGGCCGGCTCTGAGTTCCAGGAGGCCCTAGGCGAACTTCCGACATGAGCCTCTAATAACATATATATATTTTTTACGCGCAAAATACGTACCTATGTTTATAAGGGAAGTTCAAATTTGGGGTTCCTAAAATTGTGAAATTTTCGGGGGCCCAAGGCAACCGCCTTATCCGCCTCTAGTGTAGGACTGGCCCTGCCAACTGGTTATTATATATGATCAGTTTAATTTGCTGAAGTCGACCTACTTCTTAGATCCCAAAACACAAAAAAAACAATATGAGGACACTTTTTAGAGTTAATTTACTCAAGTAATCCTATCCTAAATTTTGATAAATTGCCCAAGAGAAGATCACGACATTAATTTTTTTTTTTTTTTATACTCTTTATTACAACTAAATAAAATTGATAAAAGTTAGAAAATAACTGGGGAAAGAATTTCATAATATTAGTTGGGACCAATTTGTAAATGACGATCACACAAGCACTAGGGGTCGGAGATGGGAGTGGAAACCAAATTTTGGAAGCAAAGATGACGTCTCTTCTTGTAATTAATTTCATAGATGGTTTGTTTTTGTGATTATTTATTAAATAAAAATTATTTAAAGTTCCAAAAAAATCTACATATAAAGGATGTGGTGAATATTGGACAAATCAGAGGCACACAGAAGATATATAGTTCCTGCGAGATGATAGTTTGTAGGGCTAGGAGTTGTGCATGATAAACACAAATTCATTTAGTTTTTGAAGTTTGTTGCCCACATACAAAGAGGAAATACTGTAGTACCTCTAATTTTTGTATCTATAAAATTGTCATCTATTGCTGTGTGAGAAAGAGAGAGGGCTTGGAGATTATGAATGCCCAACCACAACATATCAATCCCTTGGGAGGTGATATCGGTACGTCTTGCTGAGATTTAAATACCACAACTTTTCCCCGGCCAGTCGAATGTACGCGGCATATTCAATTAAACTGTCAGTAATTGCCGTTGAACTGAGATCGAGATGCTATAACTAACTCGTACGAATTATAAAACTAAACTCGCTATTTTTTTCGGTGTGAGAGCAATCAGATGACGAGTTCAGATTTTAAGGGGAAACCAAAAGATGAAACCGTCAATCGTGGTAAAAAAATGTAGTTGAGAACTCCTTGTAGCTGAATTTGGACCTTTGAAAGCACTTGGATTTGGATCTGACGGGACGGCTGAAATGTTGCCAGCGAATCCGCACAAAGTCCAAACACTAGGTTATTCCCTGGCAAAAGACCTTCGACGCTCAAATTAGAACTCAGAAAAATAGCAGAGATTTTTGTGGCAAAAGATTGATTACCTAACTATGAAGAAGTTGGATATTATTTATAAGCTAGGAGTTAGTTACAAAAAATTAGAATGAAAAAAAAAAACATCTTTATGTTTAAATTGTTGATTCTCACAGTTAGATAAAATTAGTTGAACTCTACTTTAAATAGAGAATTTGGTCAAGAGCTTTTAATTAGCTATGTCTCTTCTTCTGGGCCTGCATATTACTCTTTACATGTAGATTTGTTTGAGTTGATGGGCCTCCAATCCGCCCATGTTCTCCATATAGGCCTGTATTCGCTGTAAAATTATCATTTTGCCCTCTGAAGCTTTGAGATTTGCGCCACAATCATGTGGCCCTTATTCGGTCAGATTTTCACCCTCATTATAAGTCCCTCGCTGAGGTCGGGGATCGCAGCATTCGAGGGGTAGTTTGCCGAGTGTCAGATTATTTGATGAGCTATTGGTCTTTCAGGGACGATTGATGAGCTATTTAGGAGCAGTGGCAAATTTGTACAACTTCCAGAAATTTTTCCAGATTTTTCTGAATCGTTCTGATTTTTTCAAACTGTTTTCAGAATTTTTAATCCTTACTCCCGATTTTACAATTAACTTTAGGATTTTATTTAATTACATTTTCTAAGCTCATAATTATTTTTCGAAGTTTCTATCAATTTTCTGAATTTATAATTATTTTTTTAAAAAATTAACTAATTTTCCAAATTATTAATTATTTTTTCGTGAAATTTAATTAATTTATGGATTATAAATCAATAAAAAAAGAAATACCATCTTACCGTGCTAAATCGCGATTTTGAGGAGATCGAGTGGCTTAAGCCCGCTCTAAACATATAGTAGAGTGGGTTGGTGGCACTCCTCCCCAGTGCACGCCACCAAGGAAGGGGTTGCCCAGTGCCATCTCCCCGAGCCCCCGTTTGGGGAGATGGGGTGGCTCTGGACCCGTTCGAAAACGGCGAGCGGGTCGGTGCCATTCCTCTTCGTGCCCGTTTGAAATACATAAAGTTAGATAGTTATTAGGAGTTAGATAATCATTTGAAATAATTTGAAATACATAAAGTTGGTGTCATTTTTCGAGAAATTCTGGATTTGACTGATTTTAACATATTTTATGGTATATAGTCCATAGTTTTAGGACCCTTTTGAGAAATTCTGAATTTTATTATTTTTTTCATATTCTATGGTCTATTTCCATAGTTTTGGGCTATTTTGATAAATTCTAGATTGCACTACTTTGAACATATTTTGTGAGCTATAGTTCTACTGTTCAAAAATTTCGGTCGATTTAATTCTGGATATTCTAAATATCACTCTTTTGGTCAAATTTAGTGGTCTATATAGTGCACAATTTTAAGCCAACTTTGAAATTTTTTGGATTACATGGTTTTGGCCAGATTTTATGGGCTTATAGTCCACAGTATTTGTTCATTTTTTCCTGAATTATAAGTTTTTACTATTTTGTCTAAATTTTGTGGGCTATATTGTACATGTACTTTCAATCGTGTTGGAGAAATTGTGGAATTACAATCTCACCTATATCATATATCATAATATATGCAATAGCTAAAAAAAGTAAAGTTAAAAGAATATAATGAAGTACTTTATCATAATAATACGCAATAGGGAAAAAACATTAATTGAATAAAACGAAAAAAAGAGATAATATGGAACTGGGGAGAAATTCGAAAATATTCAGAAAATAAAATTAAAATAACAAAATACAAAAAAATAAATTAGAAGAATAAAATGATTATTTTTATCATATTAATATTTGATAGTAAAAAAAAAAGCAAAAAAATCATAATAGTTTTATTTACCATTTTTTGTATATGATATGTGCAATAGAGAGGAAATAAAAATTATCTTAAAAAATGAAATTAAAAGGGGGAAAAAATTAGAAGAATAAAATGTTATGTGTATTTATTTGTCTGTGTAATGAATTTTATATTTATCAATAAATGCTTGGCTATGGCCATTTCACCCATAAAATAATATATGCAACAGGAAAGATAAAAATTCGAAATTGGAGATGCGGGGTATCGATCCCCGTACCTCTCGCATGCTAAGCGAGCGCTCTACCATCTGAGCTACATCCCCAGTTGCAAGGCATTTCATCGGTTTTATATATAACAAGTGAGGCCAATTATTCAATTATTTTACTACAACACATGACATCGAGTTTACGCTCCCAAAATCTTCTAAGGTCAAACCTTGCATTGTAGACATTTTGGATTGATGAAGCTGCGAAGATTTAGCACCTCAAACCTCTTCTATAACAAATATAAAACCCAATCGATCGAACACCTGAAGAGTGAGGTAAGTATCCTGATCATCATCACTAAATTCGTAAGCTTTGCACTACGCACTAGTACGGGATATGCACGACAATGGTACTGAAATTACCACTCATTTAATGTGACTAGTAATTTGCAAGTGCGGTGCATGCCTTAAAGATTTTATTTTATTTTTAAGTAAATACTACGAGGTTGTCTAATATCAAACTTGAGAATTCTTTTTACACATCTCAACTCCTTAGCATACTATTTAACATTACTCCTCATGGTACCAACTTTTATTTTATGTAAGTGATACTTTTGTAAATAATTATGTCATAAATAAATTTGAACTTTGAGAATATTATGGTAACTTACAACATTTGACTATTTGTAAATAATGGATGATTAATATAACTTCTACTAAAAAACAAGTGGTTGAAATTTGATGGTTGAATGTCCACATATTACAGGTTGTGAACAAATGACAACCTCAATTCTCTCATTATAATACACTACAACACACGTTGGATTTACCGGCGTATTTTTTCCGGCGTTTTACCAATCGCGCCGGGGTAGGATAAGACCAGGATAGGGTCGCAAAAATATATAGTTATACACCGGCGGCCTCTAAAAAATGCCGGTGAATTATAATATTCACCGGCGTTTTTATAAAAACACGCCGGTGAATAGAAAGCGGAAATATACCCCACAAATCCTCCACATTCACCGGCGTTTATTAATAAAAATGCCGGTGAATATACAGGGATTAATTTCCCAATCCTGCCGCGAAACCCTTAGCACATTTTTTTTTTTTTTTTACCAAACCCTAAGTTTCCCCGCGCCATCGCCATTGGGCCTCCTTCCCTTCCTCGACAACTCCTCCGTCGACGTCGCCATTGGGCCTCCTTCCCTTCCTCGACCCTCGCTCAGTCATTTCTCTCTCATCGCAAGTACTCTCTCTCGCGCGCGCTCTCTCTCTCTCTCTACTTCTTGATTTTGTGATGGTAATGGTTTGATTGTAATGGTGCGATTAATTCTGTGATATTTATGTTTGTGGGAATTTTGGGTGGTAATGGTTTGATACTCAATTTAGGGGATATCTCGATTTAGGGATAGCTAGCTTCATTTGTGATACTCAATTTTGGGTGGTAATGGTGCGATTGATTCTGCGATGTTTATGTTTGTGATAGCTAGCTTCGTTGATTTTATTTTCATCAACTGAAACTTTAGCATGATGGTTCAAGAGGCTTGTTAGTTCTTCTTGGTTCTTGTTGATTATCGGCTGAAACTTTAGCAAAATCCGAGCATGATCGTAAATTAATAAACTAGCATTGGTTCTTGTTGGTTCTTCTTGTTGATTATCGGCTAAGCTAGCTTCTTGTTGATTCTTCTTGTTGATTTTTGGCTAGGCTAGCTTCTTGTTGATTCTTGTTGAAGCTAGTGTTTTTGGTGAACATAGCATGGTTTGGGTAATTCCATCCCAACTAAATCATTGATGTTTCTGGCTCCAAAAGAAACCTGCACAAGGTTTGTTCTGACCAATTCTTGTACAGATTTTGGGAATTCTGAAGTGTTTAGATCCAGGATCACAAATTTTTATTAGGCTGTGATTGGATTGTTTAGCGACTGTCAACAAGTGTTCTTAATTGGGCTATGATTAGAAAGAGACGAGTTGGAGTGGAGATCTGGAAACCCATATAGAGACATCTCGTTCATAATAATTTATTATTATTGTTGTTCTTGTCGCTCTTACTGTTGTTGTTGATGTCTCTTTATGTGCGTTTGCTGAAGAGAAAGCAGGGATGAGAGAGAGATGAGGAAAATACCGCTATGTTAGCCTGGTGTATCCTCATTCTCTACCATTCCTCTTTCTGGCTTCTATATTTGGTTTTCTTTCACGATGACAGTTCCTTAAAACTACACTTGATATGAGCCCTATTCTTATTTTTCTTCAATAAAAATGGGAATTTTGGTGATCCAACAAACATGTACCCGCATACTTCCAAATGACATTTTCTTTAGAAAGTCGGGCTCCAAAGAATCGATCTATGACTAGAATCTCCATTTAAAGCCCAATCAAAATTTGTCATCCTGGATCTAAAATCTTCTTTGAGCCAAAAACATCAATGGTTTAGTTGGGATGAAGAATTAATAGAGAAACATATATGCTTAGATACTGGAAATTTTCATTTTCTTTTACTGTTAAAGAAGCTGAATTCATGCATCTGATTGTCATCTTAGCATGATTTTTTTACCAAAATGGGTTAACTGTCAACTAAGGATGCTGTATGTATACCAAAATCCTCCAAATCTGTACAAGAATTGGGCTGAACAAACCTTGTGCAGGTTCTTTTGGAGCCACAAACATCAATGATTTAATTGGGATGAAGAATTAATAGACAAACATATATGCTTAGATACTGAAAATTTTCATTTTCTTTTACTCTTAAAGAAGCTGAATTCATGCATCTGATTGTCATCTTAGCATGATTTTTTTACCAAAATGGGTTAACTTTCAACTAAGGATGCTGTATATATACCAAAATGCTCCAATTCTGTTCAAGAATTGGGCTGAACAAACCTTGTGCAGGTTTCTTTTGGAGCCACAAACATCAATGGTTTAGTTGGGATGAAGAATTAATAAAGAAACATATATGCTTAGATACTGAAAATTTTCATTTTCTTTTACTGTTAAAGAAGCTGAATTCATGCATCTGATTGTCATCTTAGCATGATTTTTTTACCAAAATGGGTTAACTGTCAACTAAGGATGCTGTATGTATACCAAAATCCTCCAAATCTGTACAAAAATTGGGCTGAACAAACCTTGTGCAGGTTTCTTTTGGAGCCACAAACATTAATGGTTTAGTTGGGATGAAGAATTAATAGACAAACATATATGCTTAGATACTGGAAATTTTCATTTTCTTTTACTGTTAAAGAAGCTGAATTCATGCATCTGATTGTCATCTTAACATGATTTTTTTACCAAAATGGGTTAACTGTCAACTAAGAATGCTGTATGTATACCAAAATGCTCCAAATCTGTACAAGAAATGGGCTGAACAAACCTTGTGCAGGTTTCTTTTGGAGCCACAAACATCAATGATTTAGTTGGGATGAAGAATTAATAGACAAACATATATGTTTAGATACTGGAAATTTTCATTTTCTTTTACTGTTAAAGAAGCTGAATTCATGCATCTGATTGTCATCTTAGCATGATTTTTTTACCAAAATGGGTTAACTGTCAACTAAGGATGCTGTATGTATACCAAAATCTTCCAAATCTGTACAAGAATTGGGCTGAACAAGTCTTGTGCAGGTTTCTTTTGGAGCCACAAACATCAATGATTTAGTTGGGATGAAGAATTAATAGACAAACATACAATGATTTCTTTTGGAGCCACAAACATCTGAGTGCTACATGTTTTTTTAAAAAAAAAAATTTTAAAAAAAATTATATACCTACACCGGCGTTTTTACAAATGCCGGTATAGCTTCCAAACAAAATTACAGCTCCTATGGCGGCGTTTGTATAACGCCGATGAATGTATATCAGCTGAAAAATATGGCACTTAGAAATACCCATACACTGGCGTTTTTACGGCCGCTGGTGTATACACAAGATTTACCGGCGGCATGAAAAAACGCCGGTGTAGACCCATAGTATTCCACGACGCTCGCTTCGACGACATTTGGAGCCGGTGAATGTTTCACCGGCGTTTTTAAATGCCGGTGTAAATTAGAAAAAATACCGGTAAATCCAGCGTGTGTTGTAGTGATATTAGAGATTAGACATAAAGTCTTCTTATAAACAATAAAACAAAAGGAAGCAAAGCATGAACTTGATAGTGGTGAACGAATAGGATTGTTTTGCAAACAAGGAATGTCACTGTAGACAAAGAACAAAAATGAGATAATTTTATCTTCGATTCCGACCTTGAAGATAATTCAATTAAGACTTTATTTTCACCACTACTATGATGCACACAATTGTTTAGCGGTAGTCTCCCAAGATACAATTGTCTGGACTCTGATTAACTGACACTGGAATAACGGAGGTCATGACGAGATAGATATGACTGCATTGTCTGATTAAGTTAGCAATAGTAATGGTGTTGTAAAATGGAATAACAAATTGATCAAAATCGTCTTCTATTTATAGGCTTACGCTTTTAGCAGTTTTTACAATTGAAGAACCTAGTACTAGTTATTTACAATTGGAAAACCTATCAAACTCCACCTTTAATGAAGTACTCTCTCTCTCGCTTGGCTCCCAATGGAGGTCAATTATAACAATATATAGAGATCTAAAGAAATCTTAGTTTGATATCTTGATACAATAACCATTGGATATTACAGAAAAGATAACCCTATGATAAGAGCCACATGATCTATCATGAAGAGCAAGTTCGGGCTTCAGCGAAATAACCTAGACCCGCATCCGAAATCTGTATCAACCACGCTCGAACGACCGCATCGCACATACGGTCGACTGTCCCCCTCTCATAAAAACCTATACAATCAGGCGGTCGACCGTCCCACAAGTATGTCGACTGCAACTTCTATTGTTGTTGTTGTTGTTGTTGTTGTTTCTTCTTGCTTTCACTCAGGGTCGGCCCTGAGTTTACAGGGTCCCGAGGCGAACTCCCGAGACGGGGCCCCGTACAGAATTTGTTTTAAAAAACAAACTTGCAAAAAAAAATCGCTACAGTTATAAAAAACATATTTATATGAAGGAATATATGAAGATTTAGGAATTTGAGAAAAAATTCTCCATACAAATCCAATGCCAACTAAAATCAGTGAACCCAAGTACTGATTTAAAAAATGAAAGGAAAAAAAGGTTAAATTTGGAGCCCTAAAAAATACATTACGTGCAAAATACATATATATAAATACAAAAGGAAAAATATTTGGAGCCCCTAGAAATGCACAAAATTTGGCCGCCCGAGGCGGCCGCATCTCCTGCCTCAAAGCAGGGGCAGGCCTAGCTTTCACTTTATTTCTAATCGTCTCTATCCTTTCATCGTCTTATCATTTTCTTATCCAACATAGTATGCAAAATATAAATTCAACAAAAACATAAATTCAACAAGGACATCTTTAGAAGCTAATAAGCATCAATCTGACGACCAGGGTTCAGATGTGTATTGGGCTATATATTCGAGAAAATATCGAAGATAAAATATGATCTATATATCCATGCGCTTTTGTATTGTCTATGAACAATCTCCTTTAGTAAGGGAGATTGTAATTGACTAGAATTCCTCATTTTGTAGGAGCTAGACTTGAATAGTTTGTTTTGTACTAATTTTGCTGGGGAGTTCTTTTCCCATCTATGATACCAAGAAAAGAAAAATATCAACGACTAGTTCATGTATAATACTTAACAAAAAAGAAAGGAAGACATATTAATTACATATTCATCATATGAAGTCATGAAGATTTATCAGTCCGTCTTTGGTCCCACTCAAAGTTTTTATCATTTACATAGTTGCACTACAAGTAACTATCTATATAATAAAACACAAAGAAAGCTATCAAGTGGTTCTCCTTCAATTCCTTCAAAAATTAAAGGTCCAGATCTAATCTTACAAAACATATTTTTTCTTCAAAAGTTTTTCCCCAAAACTCAAATTCAAATCCCCCACTCAAAACAACTCATATATTTATTTAATTTTTTGTTTCTCTTTGTCCCTCCCTTTTCTATTTAAAAAATTAAGAAAATAAAATTTTAAAATTTTTTTAAAAAATTTAAAAAATTTAAAAACTCAAAAAATTTAAAATTTGAAAACTTTTAAAATAATTCAAAAAAATCAAAAAAATCATATAATATATTTTTTGTCGGACTCCCAAAAGTTTCTCATATAATATGTTTGCTACTTCAATTAATTTGCTGGTCCTCCAAAACTATTTTATATGATCAAATAAGGTGTACTATTCCGAAGACGTGCCGTAGGCACGTGTCAACGGACATACCTAGTACTCCATATATTAATAAGTGTATATATATATATATATATATATATATATAGCACTTCCATCAGGCTCACTCCACAATTTAACCACAATGAGACTAATTTCATACATTTATACAAAAATATATATATATATATCACACTCAGGAATTTAATACATCATCGATCATGATAAATATGAAGTACCTCTCGTTTAAAATGAGTATGGTCCCTCATAATTAAAGCAAGGAAAGACAAACAATTTAAATGAAGAATAAATTAGTCCTACATGAAATGAGAAGACAATATGAAAGACGAACATGGTCGATCTCCATCTCTTCTTATCCTTGCTAATTATTCAGTACTTGTCCGTGTTGCTCGTGATGGAAATGCTCATCCACACGTTCATTATCATGAAATCCTGAAACGATCGAGCTAGTGGTCCAATTAAGCAAGCATGGTTGATCAGTTCAAGTCTATTTAAGACAGCAGCTGACAGGAGAAGCTTTTCAGAAGCAGCGCAGCAAATAGACCAACAAGTATAGAGAAGAGTGAAGCTGCTTAATTATTACCAAACTCCTCAAATGGATACTACTGTAAGTCTTGTAATTTCTTGATCTTGATTAATTTAGGTATTAGATACGTAGAGCTGGCCTATACATTTTGCATGCTTTAGTGAAGCCTAGCTAAAAATTGTTAGAACCTGAATATAAAATAATAAGAAATTCCAACAAATTTGTGAAGAAATCAAATACAGAAAGGAAAACAGTAAACAATAAACTTGTACAGAGTCGAGATTTTGAAGAATCTCTGTCCTTAAAGCAGAATTTGCCCCGTAGTGTGACGGTTACCGGCAAATCGCTTTCCAGGATACAACTGTACCTTCTCTGAAGATGCAGCACCCTTGCTTCAGAGACAACGAACTGCTGTCTGTGTGTACTCTCAGTTGACAGATATTGGACTCAGAGCAGAGGAAGAAGAAGAGGAAGACTGAAGTGCAAAAATTTTTCTGTATCTCCCTGGGAGCTGATGTCTGGGTCTGATATATAGATAAGAGTTGGACTGGAGACTGTTCAGCAGCCATTACTCTGTAACAGCAGAGTAATGGGGACTCTTCAGCTTAGTAACTGGTGAGCCATTACTCTGCTGTTACAGAGTAATGGCCTCAGTTACTGAATCTGAAAAGTCTTTTCAGTTCAGTAGGGGAAGAGGCTGTCTGGGCAAAAAGGTAAAATAAAATTTTAAGCCAGACCAAACCAAGCCAAGCCGAGCCGAACCGAAGCCGAGGCCGAGGCCTCGGGCGCGCGCGCGCGCGCGTGCGCGCGTGTGTGTTTGTCATTTTGGCTAAGTCCTCTCTCCACTACACGTTAGTGGTAACCCCCGGGCCACGCCCTCTAGTCCAGTTTTCTAGTATATATACTAGTAACAATCTTTCCCAATTTCCGATATGGGACTATCCATTTGTTAAGTTGGTACCTTTCAAGTACCCAACTTTGGATCAACATTTCTCATTCATACGGAATTCGTTTTTGGCAAGTGAGTATACTACGGAATAGTACTCGACGAGAGGATCGCAATCCACTCATTTTCCGGTGTCGCCGGTGGCCGGAGCTTGCCGGAATCCGGCCCGAAAAACTGCAAAAATTAATTCCAACAATCCCCCACATGAATGGAAATTACCAGACCATGTAATCCAGACACGACAGAAAAAACAAAAAACATGACAGAAAGACTCTGAGAGTACAATCGGAAAATCACTGCATCAGGAATGGTAGTAATTTTTCAACTTTGAACCACCCTTAGTAATTAGCTATCGGATTCACTTGACCAGGTAGTGATCATGATGTCTTGAACTACCCGGGCATTCATGTGAACCTAGACAATAACTATCACACAGTTTCATCTCCTCACAGAACTAAGTTCTCTTGTTGTGTTCATTTTGGCCTTGAACATCCCTGGTTAATCATGAGTGAACTTGGAGAATGTAGCCTCTCTTCATTCTCCTAGAAACGGCCCCATTTCACACTCACAAGGTGATTTCCCATAAAGAGTATCCTGCTATACCCCACTTTTATTTCAAAGCTATGGGAATCATTAAAAGCCAAGCTTATCCTAACTATTTGCAGGCAGCACTTGTTTTATCATCCTAAGAATGGGTATGAGATGTTAATCTCTCAGTGCTTTCGTCGATTCAACAAGATTTAGTTGTCCCTTTGAACCTAGATCTTGGGATCTCCAAATTCTAAGTAGGGTTTCCATCAAGTATCCTCTTTCGTCATAGGCTTTAAACCCATTCCTCTTGATGATCTCACAACCTGCTCTCGCGACAGACCTTTAGTAAATGGATCCGCTAGGTTGTCGGCCGATTTTATATATTCTATAGAGATTACTCCATTTGAGAGCAGGTGTCTAATGGTTTTGTGTCGCCTTCTGATATGACGAGACTTACCATTATACATGCAATTCAGTGCCCGTGCTATAGCCGATTGGCTGTCACAGTGTACACATAAGGCAGGCACTGATTTTTCCCACATAGGAATATCCTCTAAAAAGTTGCGAAGCCATTCTGCTTCTTCTGCCGCTTTGTCTAAAGCAATGAACTCAGATTCCATGGTGGATCTGGCTAATAGCGTTTGTTTAGAGGATTTCCATGACACAGCTGCACCACCAAGTGTGAAAACATATCCACTTGTGGACTTTGAGTTCTTTGAGTCCGATATCCAGTTGGCATCACTGTAGCCTTCCAGTACTGCTGGATATCTGGTGTAATGCAGCGCATAACTCTGAGTATGTCGCAAGTAGTTCAATACTCTTGTTATTCCTTTCCAGTGACTTCGTCCTGGATTACTCGTGTATCGGCTCAGTACGTTTACCGAATGTGCTAGGTCCGGTCTTGTACAATTTGTTAGGTACATCAGACTACCAATTACACGTGCATATTCCAGTTGTGATATGCTTTCGCCTGTATTTTTGAATAGGTGAAGACTTGGATCGACGGGACTTTTTGCTGTCCCATTGGAATAATTCTTGAATCTTTCAAGTACTTTCTCAGCATAATGAGCTTGAGACAAAGTAATCCCCTCAGATGTCCTGGAGACTTTGATTCTTAGTATGACATCTGTAACTCCCAAGTCTTTCATGTCAAACTTGCCACTAAGCATGCTCTTAGTTTGTTTGATAATGTCGTTATTGCTTCCAATAATGAGCATGTCGTCTACGTATAGACAGACCAGAATGTATCCATTTGGAGTATCTTTGATGTAGATACATTTATCGCATTCATTTATTTTGAAACCATTTGACATCATAACATTGTCAAAATTTGCATGTCATTGCTTTGGAGCTTGTTTCAGGCCGTACAATGATTTTACAAGCCTGCACACTTTATTTTCCTGTCCAGGAACTACGTAACCCTCAGGTTGTTTCATGTATATTTCTTCTTCTAAGTCCCCATTTAGAAATGCAGTTTTAACATCCATTTGATGTATTTCCAGGTTACGTAGAGCTGCAATAGCTATCAACATTCTTATGGATGTTATTCTTGTAACTGGGGAATATGTATCGAAGAAATCTAGGCCCTCTTTTTGCCTAAATCCTTGTACCACAAGTCTAGCCTTATGCTTCTCTATTGAACCATCTGGTTTCAATTTTTGTTTGAAAATCCATTTGCATCCTAGAGCTTTACATCCAGAAGGCAAATCGACTAGCTCCCATGTATGATTTTGCATAATGGAGTCTATTTCACTTTTGATTGCTTCCTTCCACATAGGAGCATCAGGCATAGACATGGCTTCCTTGAACGTTCTGGGCTCATTCTCTAACAGAAAGGCCGTCACAAAGTCAGGACCAAATGATTTTGATGTTCTAGCCCGTTTACTTCGTCTAGGCTCATCGGTATCCTGTTCTGGTTCATCAACTGAAGTGCTTGCAGTCCCTTGTTCACGTGTACGTTTAGGGTACGTAGTATCCTTGCACGGAAACACGTGTTCAAAGAATGAAGCATTTCTTGATTCCATTATTGTATTTACATGGATATCCGGTATATCCGATTTGTATACCAAGAACCGATATGCACTACTGTTGTGTGCGTAGCCTATGAATATGCAATCAATCGTCTTAGGTCCGATGGTGACCTGTTTCGGGTTAGGTACTGCCACTTTTGCTAGACACCCCCACACTTTGAGGTATTTATACGAAGGTAAGTTACCTTTCCACAATTCGTATGGTGTCTTGCCGGTTTTCTTGTGAGGTATTTTGTTGAGAATGTAGTTGGCAGTCAGCAATGCTTCCCCCCACATGTTTTGGGGTAAGCCAGAATTCAACAACAAGGCATTCATCATCTCCTTTAGAGTTCGGTTTTTGCGCTCAGCTGTACCGTTTGATTCGGGTGAGTAGGGAGCAGTTGTCTGATGAACTATTCCATGTTCCGAGCAGAACATGTTAAATGGTGCATCATATTCTCCTCCTCTATCACTTCTAACGATTTTAATCGTTTTGCCAAGTTGATTCTCAACCTCAAGTTTATATTCTTTGAATTTATCCAAAGCCTCATTTTTGCTATGTAACAAATATACATAACAGAATTTTGTGCAATCGCCTATGAAAGTCACAAAGTACTTTTTGCCACCTCTGGTCTGCACATATTTTAAGTCACACAGATCTGTGTGAATGAGACCTAGAGTTTCTGTGTTTCTTTCTACAGAACGTGATGGAGTTTTAGTGAGTTTGGCCTCCGTGCAAACTTCACATTTTTCTGAGTTATCTACCTTAAACTTTGGTAGCAAATTCATGTTAACTAATCTACGCATAGAATTTACATTAACATGGCCTAGTCTTTCATGCCAAACAGAAGAAGACTCAACAACATAGGCAATAGGAGTTATTTCATTAACTTTGGGAACAGCAGGAACAATAGTTTTAGGGATGACTGTCATTACATTAAACTTGAACAGTCCATCCTTTACATATCCTTTACCTAAATATACCCCATTCTTGGACAGTACAAAATTATCAGAAACAAGTACAACTTTGAACCCATTCTTACTTAGCAAAGAACCTGATATCAAGTTCTTTCTAATGTCTGGGACATGCAGCACATTTGTGAGTGTTAGTTCTTTGCCTGAAGTCATTTTCAGCACTATCTTCCCTGTTCCTTCAATTTTGGAGGTGGAAGAGTTTCCCATGAACAGTTGTTCATCTTTGTTGCACTTCTGATAGGAAGTGAACATTTCCTTGTCCGAGCAGATATGCTTGGTGGCCCCAGTATCGTACCACCATTCGCGAGGATTGCTCCCCACAAGATTTACCTCTGAAACAACAGCACAGAGGTCCAGGTCAGAGAGACCAGTGGACAAGTTCTCAGCTATGTGTACATGGGATTTTTCATTTCCTTTTACATGTCCAGATTTTGAATAATTACTGTCCTTACTGCGACACTCAGAAATTTTGTGCCCCAACTTACCACACTTGTGGCATTTCCCAGCAAACCTCTTTGCAAGAGGTTTTTTGTTGGAGGCTTGTGGCAGAAACTTCCTCTTCTTGCCCTTCTGGTCATGCTCCACCACATTAGCCTTTTCTATGGACTGATTTCCATAGGACCTCTCAGCCTTGCGATTCTCTTCTTCAATCCGCAACCTGATAATTAGATCTTCAAGAGACATCTCCTTTCGTTTGTGTTTGAGATAGTTCTTGAAGTCTTTCCACCCAGGTGGAAGTTTTTCTATGAACGCTGCAACCTGGAATGGTTCGCACAGCGTCATATTCTCTGCAGCAATGTCGTGCATTATAACCTGCAGTTCTTGGACTTGACTCACCACAGTTTTGGAGTCAATCATCTTGTAGTCCAGAAATTTGCCGACAACAAATTTCTTGGACCCGGCGTCTTCAGTTTTGTACTTCTTTTCCAGGGACCCCCACAGGAGTTTGGATGTCTTGAAGACACAGTAGACGTTGTACAGAGAGTCTACCAGGCCATTCAGGATGTAGTTCCTGCACAGGTAGTCCCCCTGTGTCCACGCGTCAACTGCTGCAACAGAGTGTGCTTCCATTGGCGCCAGCATCGGGGCAGATTCATTGAGGAATCTGTCCAGCTTCAATGTGGTCAGGTAGAACTGCATCTTCCCCTGCCACTTTTTGAACCCAGTTCCATTGAACTTCTCCGGTTTTTCTCCCACGCTTATGTGCGTGGGCAGAACGACCGAATGTGCCGCAACCGATTGTGCAGTCACATTCTGGGTCACCGGAGTTTGGGTACTGATAAGCCCAGCAGCAACTTCAGTTTGTGTGTTTTCCATGTTTTGATTTTGTTCTCTGAAATTGGGTGAAACAGAAACTATTAGTTATTTTTCCGAACAGAACCTGTAAACAAACTTCACAAAATTGTTAGAATCTATGAGGAAAAATTCTGCTTTAAGATTGTTAGAACCTGAATATAAAATAATAAGAAATTCCAACAAATTTGTGAAGAAATCAAATACAGAAAGGAAAACAGTAAACAATAAACTTGTACAGAGTCGAGATTTTGAAGAATCTCTGTCCTTAAAGCAGAATTTGCCCCGTAGTGTGACGGTTACCGGCAAATCGCTTCCCAGGATACAACTGTACCTTCTCTGAAGATGCAGCACCCTTGCTTCAGAGACAACGAACTGCTGTCTGTGTGTACTCTCAGTTGACAGATATTGGACTCAGAGCAGAGGAAGAAGAAGAGGAAGACTGAAGTGCAAAAATTTTTCTGTATCTCCCTGGGAGCTGATGTCTGGGTCTGATATATAGATAAGAGTTGGACTGGAGACTGTTCAGCAGCCATTACTCTGTAACAGCAGAGTAATGGGGACTCTTCAGCTTAGTAACTGGTGAGCCATTACTCTGCTGTTACAGAGTAATGGCCTCAGTTACTGAATCTGAAAAGTCTTTTCAGTTCAGTAGGGGAAGAGGCTGTCTAGGCAAAAAGGTAAAATAAAATTTTAAGCCAGACCAAACCAAGCCAAGCCGAGCCGAACCGAAGCCGAGGCCGAGGCCTCGGGCGCGCGCGCGCGCGCGTGTGTTTGTCATTTTGGCTAAGTCCTCTCTCCACTACACGTTAGTGGTAACCCCCGGGCCACGCCCTCTAGTCCAGTTTTCTAGTATATATACTAGTAACAATCTTTCCCAATTTCCGATATGGGACTATCCATTTGTTAAGTTGGTACCTTTCAAGTACCCAACTTTGGATCAACATTTCTCATTCATACGGAATTCGTTTTTGGCAAGTGAGTATACTACGGAATAGTACTTGACGAGAGGATCGCAATCCACTCATTTTCCGGTGCCGCCGGTGGCCGGAGCTTGCCGGAATCCGGCCCGGAAAACTGCAAAAATTAATTCCAACAAAAATTGGTTTAGACTTTATGATTATCAAATTTTAGCTAGCTAGGCTTTCTAAAGTTTATATACATGCATGTTGTTTTGGTTAAACCAACTACTTTTACATGACCAAACTCACATGGTAAGGGTTTCGAGATAAGTAAAGGTCGAGACCGTAGAAGTTCTACAATGTATATATCCATTAATTCAAAAAATAGAAAATAAAAAAAACTTGTACATGGAAATTAAAGACTATTCCAGCCCTGGCCTTCTTTTCTTTGTTTTTGAAGTCGAAAATTTTATTTACGCTACAATGTACATGATACTTAAACAGTGCACTGCATATACTTTTCCATTAAATTAAAATCATCAAGCAACAAAAATATATAAAAATATATAGACAGCTCGAACAGTAGAACGACAACTCCAACTCTCTGATTTAATCAGGTACTATAATGATGTACTAGATGTAAATGTTTCTTCATTTGTACTTGAGTTCGATGAATTTTAATTAATGAAAACGTACAGAAAGTAGAAGCGGAGAAGAGTAATGTAGAGAGCGTCGAGAGAAGCACTGTAGAAGTTGCAGAGAAGAATGGTTTGGCTTTAGTGGGGTGACTCCGCTGTGGACAGTAATAGTGGACAGCTCAAGTCTGGTATCGGCCAAGACTTATCACATTACCGTCGAAATGAAAGTTAACGCTGCCAAACATTCAGGAGAAAAGGCGACGGTAGCGTTTCTTGGGATTGTTGTAACCAACGAAGGAGTGCCAGCAGGCCTGCCGATAGTAGGGGGGCCGTGGGCTGCTGAAGACCATTGGAAGAAGTTCAAAACTGATACTTTCACAGTGGTTCCAAACACGAAGATTACGGTCACTTTGACCCCTGCAGCTACTTCATCACAAGTCCTCGTTGAGTCCGTTAAATTTAAGGAAGAATAAGGAAAAGTCGATCGGTCCCTCCTCCTTGTCCGTACCCTTATTTTACAAGCAACTATTTGTGATCCATGATTTTATGTTTGTGTACTCATCCCCTGTTCTCAATCATTGGGCCACATCATTACTTCATTAGGCTTCTTCTCCTAATGTATCCATTAAGTCATGTTATTATTATAATAAGATTCCCCTGGTCTGGATCTTGTTTGCAAAACAAATTGAATTAGTCAGGCAAAGGCACGTCCATGAAAGGAAACAAGGAGAGGGTAATGGCCACAACACAACAGGAGAAAGTTCAATCACTAGTAAATGATAGGTGTAGCAAGTGGGCCGGGCTGGCCCACAGCCTACATGGATCCAGTCCACCTAGCCCGCAACCCAACCCGAACCGCTAGCAACTGGGGCGGGTCGGGCCTAGCCTGTCAATGAGTTAGTGGTCCAACCCCGGGTAGCAATTTGGTGAATTTGGCCCGAGTTGGCCCGGCCCGCCATCGAGCCCAACCTGCCATCGATTTGAAACCGGATCATCCATTTTTGGAGCGATTAGGGCTAGCCCGGCGGGCCGACCGGGCCATCCGTTAGGTTTTAATTTTTTTTTCAATTCTGAAATAATTTTGGACTTCCTATTTTACCCCCCCCCCCCCCCCCCCCCCCCACGGTTGTTATTGATTTAAGATTATTTATATATTTTTTGCTTAATTATGGCTATACCCCAACCCCATATGTGACTGCTGCATCACTCTCTTTTATCGTTCCCCCTCCTCGATGAGGATGCGGGGTGGGGGGGGGGGGGTGGTAAGGAAAAAGGTGGAGGATTAGAGGGAGGAGCACAGCGGAGGTTCGGCTGGACTTCTGTGAGATTTTATATATATACTACTGAAAATTGTAATGGAGATTATTTTGTCAAACTCATAATGCATATCTTTGGCTTCATATTATGAATGTCTTTGATACAGTTATTGAGCTGATACTGATGCTGCTGAAAATACAGACAGTCAACTGTGTGAATGTCATGTCTCTGCACGCACTTAGTGCACTCTTTCTTTGTTGAACTTGAATGTATTGGGATGACGGGAAGGCAGTAAGAGGCTGTAACTGAATGAGTGTGGCTTCTACTATAAATAGTAGGACCTTGTAATAGATAGGTTATGCATTGAATGAATGAATTCTTGATTTCCCTTATCTGATCTCTTTCTCTCTCAACCCACGTTCTTCCCCATTTCACTCCAAATATCCAATTCTTGAATCTAATTCCCAAATTTCTTGGCACCAGTCTCAATTTCTTCACCAAATTTTATTCTACTCGTATCAATTGGTGCTTTCACCGATTTGAATTCGGCAATTTGATCTTCATCTCACCAAACTGAGCTTCGGCAATGGAGATTGAAAACCGATCGTGGGATGAGTTGAGGGTGGAGATGATGTGTGTGTGTACATCAATTGAATCAAAGCTCGATCGACTTATTTAGCAACGACCAGCAACTGATCAGGTCGTGAATCGAATTGCGGCATCAGATAATTCTTCATAAGCGAATCCGATCACTAGCACTGTAAGAAACTCTTTTCTCTCTAATCAAGAGGTCCATGATAGAAACCCTAGGTTGGATTTTCCATGATTTGAGGGGGCATATCCAATAAAATAGTTATATGAAGCCTATAAATTTTTCGAATACCACAAATCGACTGAAGAACAGAAATTGAAGCTAGCGGCTGTTCACATGGATAGTTGGGCTCGGGTTTGGTTTCAATTTTGACAACCATTCTAATCATGGAATTCATTTGTGGAGGCTTTCATACGACGGTTTGGATCCTTGGATTGGAAGGAAGATTAGAGAAAGCAAGTTGTGGCATCTTTTTCTTCAAATTCAAATTACATAGAACCTGTTTATGAAAATGCTTCCCTGGATTTCAGTAGATCAAATTATGAAACTGAAGAATTAGTAATTGATGAAGAGGCCAAGATGCATAATAACTATTCAGTATTGGAGAATAATGAATCAAAGCTTCAACAAGAAAATCATAACACAAATATTAATGTTTGTGATCAGCATGTCCTGGCAGATGGTCTTGAGGTTGAGCAAAAAGTCTTTGTTGAGAAGAATATTACTACGAAAATTGTTCAAAAAGAAATTGTTACAAATGGAAAGTGGTCGCATAATTTGTACAATTTCCAGTTTGAACAAGATGTCATTCTGAATGATGAAATTACTATCACTCAATGAACATATCAGACTATAATATCAGATCTATACAAGGATTTGCCACATGTTACTAAGAAGCTAATCATAGTATGGGTTCTAAAGGAAAATTCAAAGTGGCTGAAGGGATTCAAAAGAAGAAATTGCTTCCTGCATCTGAAACCAATGGTATAATTCAATTGTCTCCATCTAAAGTATCAGTTGTTGAGATTTATGGAAGATCCTATACTAGTGCCAATATCAAACACCTCTAGTATGTAGAGTCAATGCAGGAGAAGAAGGAGAAAGATTTATCTGTTTCTTTTGATGAAGGTGACGAAATGCTTGGAGAAGAGGGTCCTGCGAATGCCAAACCTGCTAAAGGTAATTCTCTAAATTCAATGGCCATGATTTTGTTTGGGAGAGCAAGGGAAATTTGATGTTAGGTTTGACTGGTTCCATTGGTGGGAAGAGTATAATGGAATAGTGAAGAATTTGAAGTTTTTAACAACTATCTTTAGGGAATTTAAAATTTTCATATCAATTGCTATAGACGAATTTTCATATATGGGAATGCAAGGATAAATTAGTTTATTGGTAGCCTATAGAGAAACTATAGCTAGGGAGGTAAATCTAAGTGAGTATATGGGCTCAGTTCAAGCTCTTGATTCTTTTGATATTGATAAAAAGAAGTTGGGTAGAGAAGAGATTGTGAATGCCCAATCTACTACAAGAGTTACTCATAATTTCAGTGGTGTAAGGGTTGAGTTGGTCATAGCTGAAGGGGATAAGTCACAAAATGTTGAAACACTGACTATGAGCTATGGTAAGGCCATTGTGGATGCACAAGGGAATCAAACATTGGCAACTGTCACCTTGAATGGAAATATGCAGACCACTACTTGCAGTTTTTCTAATAAATTTGATGTGGGTGTAAAGCATGATCAAGTTGGAATTTTTCTCATGGCCTATGTTGAGAAGAGGAAACAAGCTATTAAATGCAACTTTGAGTACTCTCTTATTGTTCTCAAATTTGAGAAGATTGAATTTTCTGCCAAAGGGATTGACGCCACTGACTGGGAAGGAGCCGAATGTGAAGTTGAGGCATCTGAGAATGAATTGTTGCTGTGGTTAGAGACTTAAATGCTGAGAAGTCTACAGAGGGTTGGGTGTATATTACTTGATGCTTCTAGTGAAGAGAGTTTCACTACGTTTGGAGTGTTTGATTTTCAAAGAGAGATCAACTTAGAAGATGTTCAACAATTGAAGACTGATACAGCAAAAGCAATGATTCATTAAGCAATTGGGAGATTTGTTAGTAGTGTTGAACTTGGAGTTGAGATTGTGATATATTGCCTTACTAAAGAGCTTGTTTCTCAAACTCTTGGGGTGGTGATTGATGGTGCAATGCAAAGCGGAGAAGTACTTGAGCATCATGCAGAAGTCACAGGAACTTTAAAATCCCAGGACCATGAAGGTCAATAAATGTTGGAATTAATTTTTGCAGTTTTCCGGGCCGGATTCCGGCAGGCTCCGGCCACCGGCGGCGCCGGAAAATAAGCGGATTGCGATCCTCTCGTCGAGTACTATTCCGTAGTATACTCACTTGCCAAAAACGAATTCCGTATGAATGAGAAATGTTGATCCAAAGTTGGGTACTTGAAAGGTACCAACTTAACAAATGGATAGTCCCATATCGGAAATTGGAAAAGATTTATACTAGTATATATACTAGAAAACTGGACTAGAGGGCGTGGCCCGGGGGTTACCACTAACGTGTAGTGGAGAGAGGACTTAGCCAAAATGACAAACACACGCGCGCGCGCGCCCGGCCAGGCTCCGGCCCCGGCCCCGGCCTCGGTTCGGTTCGGTTCGGTTTGGTCTGACTTAAATTTTTTATTTTACTTTTTTGCCCAGACAGCCTCTTCCCCTACTGAACTGAAAAGACTTTTCAGATTCAGTAACTGGTGCCCATTACTCTGTAACAGCAGAGTAATGGCTCACCAGTTACTAAACTGAAGAGTCCCCATTACTCTGCTGTTACAGAGTAATGGCTGCTGAACAGTCTCCAGTCCAACTCTTATCTATATATCCAGACCCAGACATCAACTCCTTTTTGATATACAGAAAATTTTGTACTTCAATCTTCCTCTTTTTCTTCCTCTGCTCTGAGTCAGTGTCTGTAAACTGAGAGTACACACAGACAGCAGTTCGTTGTCTCTGAAACAAGGGTGCCGCATTCTTCAGAGAAGGTACAGTTGTATCCTGGGAAGCGATTTGCCGGTAACCGTCGCACTACGGGGCAAATTCAGCTTTAAGGACAGAGATTCTTAAAAATCTCGACTCTGTACAAGTTCATAGCTTACTGTTTTCCTTTCTGTATTTGATTTCTTCACAACTTTGCTGGAATTTCTTATTAATTTATATTAAGGTTCTAACAATCTTAAAGCTGAATTTTTCCTCACAGATTCTAACAATTTTGTGAAGTTTGTTTACAGGCTCTGTTCGGAAAAATAGGAACTAACAATCTCTGTTTCAACCAATTTCAGAGAAAAGAACAAAATCAGAAACATGGAGAACACACAAACTGAAGTTGCTACTGGGCTAATCAGTACCCAAACTCCGGTGACCCATAATGTGACTGCACAATCGGTTGCGGCACATTCGGTCGTTTTGCCCACGCACATAAGCGTGGGAGAAAAACCGGAGAAGTTCAATGGAACTGGGTTCAAAAAGTGGCAGGGGAAGATGCAGTTCTACCTGACCACACTGAAGCTGGACAGATTCCTCAATGAATCTGCCCCGATGCTGGCACCAATGGAAGCACACTCCGTTGCTGCAGTTGACGCGTGGACTCAGGGCGACTACCTCTGCAGGAACTACATCCTGAATGGCCTGGTAGACTCCTTGTACAACGTCTACTGTGTCTTCAAGACGTCCAAACTCCTGTGGGGGTCCCTGGAAAAGAAGTACAAAAAAGAAGACGCCGGGTCCAAGAAATTTGTTGTCGGAAAATTTCTGGAATACAAGATGATTGACTCCAAAACTATGGTGAGTCAAGTCCAAGAACTGCAGGTTATAATGCACGACATTGCTGCAGAGAATATGACGCTGTGCGAACCATTCCAGGTTGCAGCGTTCATTGAAAAACTTCCATCTGGGTGGAAAGACTTCAAGAACTATCTCAAACACAAACGAAAGGAGATGTCTCTTGAAGATCTAATTATCAGGTTGCGGATCGAAGAAGAGAATCGCAAGGCTGAAAGGTCCTATGGAAATCAGTCCATAGAAAAGGCCAATGTGGTGGAGCATGAACAGAAGGGCAAGAAGAGGAAGTTTCTGCCACAGGCCTCCAACAAAAAACCTCTTGCAAAGAGGTTTGCTGGGAAATACCACAAGTGTGGTAAGTTGGGGCACAAAATTTCAGAGTGCCGCAGTAAGGACAGTAATTATTCAAAAACAGGACATGTAAAAGGGAATGAAAAATCTCATGTACACATAGCTGAGAACTTGTCCATTGGTCTCTCTGACCTGGACCTCTGTGCTGTTGTGTCAGAGGTCAATCTTGTGGGGAGCAATCCTCGTGAATGGTGGTACGATACTGGGGTCACCAAGCATATCTGCTCGGACAAGGAAATATTCACTTCCTATCAGAAGTGCAACAAAGATGAACAACTGTTCATGGGAAACTCTTCCACCTCCAAAATTGAAGGCACAGGGAAGATAGTGCTGAAAATGACTTCAGGCAAAGAGCTAACACTCACAAATGTGCTGCATGTCCCAGACATTAGAAAGAACTTGATATCAGGTTCTTTGCTAAGTAAGAATGGGTTCAAAGTTATACTTGTTTCTGATAATTTTGTACTGTCCAAGAATGGGGTATATTTGGGTAAAGGATATGTAAAGAATGGACTGTTCAAGTTTAATGTAATGACAGTCATCCCTAAAACTATTGTTCCTGCTGTTCCCAAAGTTAATGAAATAACTTCTATTGCTTATGTTGTTGAGTCTTCTTCTGTTTGGCATGAAAGACTAGGCCATATTAATGTAAATTCTATGCGTAGATTAGTTAACATGAATTTGCTACCAAAGTTTAAGGTAGATAACTCAGAAAAATGTGAAGTTTGCACGGAGGCCAAACTCACTAAAACTCCATCACGTTCTGTAGAAAGAAACACAGAAACTCTAGGTCTTATTCACACAGATTTGTGTGACTTAAAATATGTGCAGACCAGAGGTGGCAAAAAGTACTTTGTGACTTTCATAGACGATTGCACAAAATTCTGTTATGTATATTTGTTACATAGCAAAAATGAGGCTTTGGATAAATTCAAAGAATATAAACTTGAGGTTGAGAATCAACTTGGCAAAACGATTAAAATCGTTAGAAGTGATAGAGGAGGAGAATATGATGCACCATTTAACATGTTCTGCTCGGAACATGGAATAGTTCATCAGACAACTGCTCCCTACTCACCCGAATCAAACGGTACAACCGAGCGCAAAAACCGAACTCTAAAGGAGATGATGAATGCCTTGTTGTTGAATTCTGGCTTACCCCAAAACATGTGGGGGGAAGCGCTGCTGACTGCCAACTACATTCTTAACAAAATACCTCACAAAAAAACCGGCAAGACACCATATGAATTATGGAAAGGTAACTTACCTTCGTATAAATACCTCAAAGTGTGGGGGTGTCTAGCAAAAGTGGCAGTACCTAACCCGAAACAGGTCACCATCGGACCTAAGACGATTGATTGCATATTCATAGGCTATGCACACAACAGTAGTGCATATCGGTTCTTGGTATACAAATCGGATATACCGGATATCCATGTAAATACAATAATAGAATCAAGAAATGCTTCATTCTTTGAACACGTGTTTTCGTGCAAGGATACTACGTACCCTAAACGTACACGTGAACAAGGGAATGCAAGCACTTCAGTTGACGAACCAGAACAGGATACCGATGAGCCTAGACGAAGTAAACGGGCTAGAACATCAAAATCATTTGGTCCTGACTTTGTAACGGCCTTTTTGTTAGAAAATGAGCCCAGAACTTTCAAGAAAGCTATGTCTATGCCTGATGCTCCTATGTGGAAGGAAGCAATCAAAAGTGAAATAGACTCCATTATGCAAAATCATACATGGGAGTTAGTCGATTTGCCTTCTGGATGTAAAGCTCTAGGATGCAAATGGATTTTCAAACAAAAATTGAAACCAGATGGTTCAATAGAGAAGCATAAGGCTAGACTTGTGGTACAAGGATTTAGGCAAAAAGAAGGCCTAGATTTCTTCGATACATATTCCCCAGTTACAAGAATAACATCCATAAGAATGTTAATAGCTATTGCAGCTCTACGTAACCTGGAAATACATCAAATGGATGTTAAAACTGCATTTCTAAATGGGGACTTAGAAGAAGAAATATACATGAAACAACCTGAGGGTTACCTAGTTTCTGGACAGGAAAATAAGGTGTGCAGGCTTGTAAAATCACTGTACGGCCTGAAACAAGCTCCAAAGCAGTGGCATGCAAAATTTGACAATGTTATGATGTCAAATGGCTTCAAAATAAATGAATGTGATAAATGTATCTACTTCAAAGATACTCCAAACGGATACATTCTGGTCTGTCTATACGTAGACGACATGCTCATTATTGGAAGCAATAACGACATTATCAAACAAACTAAGAGCATGCTTAGTGGCAAGTTTGACATGAAAGACTTGGGAGTTGCAGATGTCATACTAGGAATCAAAGTCTCCAGGACATCTGAGGGGATTACTTTGTCTCAAGCTCATTATGCTGAGAAAGTACTTGAAAGATTCAAGAATTATTCCAATGGGACAGCAAAAAGTTCCGTTGATCCAAGTCTTCACCTGTTCAAAAATACAGGCGAAAGCATATCACAACTGGAATATGCACGTGTAATTGGTAGTCTGATGTACCTAACAAATTGTACAAGACCAGACCTAGCACATTCGGTAAACGTACTGGGCCGATACACGAGTAATCCAGGACGAAGTCATTGGAAAGGAATAACAAGGGTATTGAACTACTTGCGACATACTCAGAGTTATGCGCTGCATTACACCAGATATCCAGCAGTACTGGAAGGCTACAGTGATGCCAATTGGATATCGGACTCAAAGAACTCAAAATCCATAAGTGGATATATTTTCACACTTGGTGGTGCAGCTGTGTCATGGAAATCCTCTAAATAAACGCTATTAGCCAGATCCACCATGGAATCTGAGTTCATTGCTTTAGACAAAGCGGCAGAAGAAGCAGAATGGCTTCGCAACTTTTTAGAGGATATTCCTATGTGGGAAAAACCGGTGCCTGCCTTATGTGTACACTGTGACAGCCAATCGGCTATAGCACGGGCACTGAGTTGTATGTATAATGGTAAGTCTCGTCATATCAGAAGGCAACACAAAACCATTAGACAACTGCTCTCAAATGGAGTAATCTCTATAGAATATATAAAATTGGCCGACAACCTAGCGGATCCATTTACTAAAGGTCTGTCGCGAGAGCAGGTTGTGAGATCATCAAGAGGAATGGGTTTAAAGCCTATGACGAAAGAGGATACTTGATGGAAACCCTACCTAGAAATTGGAGATCCCAAGATCTAGGTTCAAATGGACAACTAAATCTTGTTGAATCAACGAAAGCACTTAGAGATTAACATCTCATACCCATTCTTAGGATGATAAAACAAGTGCTGCCTGCAAATAGTTAGGATAAGCTTGGCTTTTAATGATTCCCATAGCTTTGAAATAAAAGTGGGGTATAGCAGGATACTCTTTATGGAAAATCACCTTGTGAGTGTGAAATGGGGCCGTTTCTAGGAGAATGAAGAGAGGCTACATTCTCCAAGTTCACTCATGATTAACCAGTGATGTTCAAGGCCAAAATGAACACAACAAGAGAACTTAGTTCTGTGAGGAGATGAAACTGTGTGATAGTTATTGTCTAGGTTCACATGAACGCCCGGGTAGTTCAAGACATCATGATCACTACCTGGTCAAGTGAATCCGATAGCTAATTACTAAGGGTGGTTCAAAGTTGAAAAATTACTACCATTCCTGATGTAGTGATTTTCCGATTGTACTCTCAGAGTCTTTCTGTCATGTTTTTTGTTTTTCTATCGTGTCTGGATTACATGGTCTGGTAATTTCCATTCATGTGGGGGATTGTTGGAATTAATTTTTGCAGTTTTTCGGGCCAGATTCCGGCAGGCTCCGGCCACCGGCGGCGCCGGAAAATAAGTGGATTGCGATCCTCTCGTCGAGTACTATTCCGTAGTATACTCACTTGCCAAAAACGAATTCCGTATGAATGAGAAATGTTGATCCAAAGTTGGGTACTTGAAAGGTACCAACTTAACAAATGGATAGTCCCATATCGGAAATTGGAAAAGATTTATACCAGTATATATACTAGAAAACTGGACTAGAGGGCGTGGCCCGGGGGTTACCACTAACGTGTAGTGGAGAGAGGACTTAGCCAAAATGACAAACACACACACGCGCGCGCGCGCGCCCGGCCCGGCTCCGGCTCCGGCCCCGGCTTCGGCTCGGTTCGGTTCGGTTCGGTTCGGTTCGGTTCGGCTCGGCTCGGCTCGGCTCGGCTCGGTTTGGTCTGGTCTGGCTTAAATTTTTTATTTTACTTTTTTGCCCAGACAGCCTCTTCCCCTACTGAACTGAAAAGACTTTTCAAATTCAGTAACTGGTGCCCATTACTCTGTAACAGCAGAGTAATGGCTCACCAGTTACTAAACTGAAGAGTCCCCATTACTCTGCTGTTACAGAGTAATGGCTGCTGAACAGTCTCCAGTCCAACTCTTATCTATATATCCAGACCCAGACATCAACTCCTTTTTGATATACATAAAATTTTGCACTTCTGTCTTCCTCTTCTTCTTCCTCTGCTCTGAGTCAGTGTCTGTAAACTGAGAGTACACACAGACAGCAGTTCGTTGTCTCTGAAGCAAGGGTGCCGCATTCTTCAGAGAAGGTACAGTTGTATCCTGGGAAGCGATTTGCCGGTAACCGTCGCACTACGGGGCAAATTCAGCTTTAAGGACAGAGATTCTTAAAAATCTCGACTCTGTACAAGTTCATAGCTTACTGTTTTCCTTTATGTATTTGATTTCTTCACAACTTTGCTAGAATTTCTTATTATTTTATATTAAGGTTCTAACAATAAATATTTCCAGGATCAGCAACATGCACATATAGTTGGATTGGGTGTTTTCCTGTTCGTGCTGGACGAGTCGTGGAACATGAGGATCTTAAATTGCAGCTTGATGTCTTGAATTGTCGACCTCCATCAGCTCCATATTGGGTTGTCTTGCTTCATCATCTCTCTTGCAAAAGCTTCACCCTAAAAACTTTGAAAAGGTATATATGAGGATATATTCTATGGAAGAAGGGAGGTTTATCATCAGGTTGCATCAAATGAAGAAGGTTACACAAGTTGACCTGCACATACATTTCCATAATCTTGGTGCTGGAACAATTGAGGTGGTGGTTTCAGTCAGTCAGTCAGTCTATGGTGCAATTTCAGCAAGAGAGCTTCAAATATCATGCACAAGGATTGAAATCATTCAAATCACATATGAGTCGAGAGAACTTAAAGGTCAAAAGTTAAATCGATAAAATATTTATGAAATATACAATATTAGACATATGCATGTGCATCAAATTTCGTGTACTTGATATCTGGTACTTGGTGTATATCCAATTCCCACCTAGTAACTTGAAAAAGGAAAAGATGTTTTATTTTGTGCTGGGCCGACTTATTATAGCCCAAGGTTGCGTGGGTAATTTGCGTAATAATTAGGCAACGGGAATGGGAAAACCGCCTTAAACCAGGGTCATACTGTAAAATAAACCGCCTTAAAGAATTAACGCGTGATTAGTGAGAATAAAAAAAGAGTAATGCTTTAGCCACTACCAATTTCACTACCACTTTCTTCCATATCTTAGGTGACATACTCCTATTGGAGAGTTCTTCCACCTACTCTATCTTTCCTTACCTATTGGATTGTGCCACCACCTAAGGTAGCGAAGAGAAATGTAGTGAACTTGGCAGTGGATGTAGGAATAACAAACGCGTAATAAATAGGGGTAAAATTGTAATTAAAAAATAAATATTGGGGTGAAAAATAGGCTATGGTTAAGACCCTATATATAGGCCGCCAATATGCAAAATTATAGAAAGCCCAACCCAAAAAAAACCCTAATATGGGCCGGGCATCTGGTTCCCGCCTTCTCTTCTCAAATCCATCCTCGATCTAGGGTTTTCCCCTCTCTATTGGCGCCGCCGCCGCTGCCGTAAAGAACATCGGGATCGGATTCTGGTATAAAATTATGTTCATCATCTTCTTGTTTTTGTTTCTTGCTTTATGTATGTATGTAGGATTTAGAGTTAGGGTTTTATTTTTGAGATATGCAAATTTTCATTTCTAGGGTTAGGCCCACCGCCGCCGCCGGCGGAGGAAAGAATATTGGGATCAGGCAGCCTCCGGCGGTGTCTCCGACGATGGAGAAGTTTATTGGGTGTCACGTGAGGAGGAACCTCATCGAGCTTCATCAGGTTCAGGTATAATCTGTTACCCATTGTCTTCTTATTTTTGTTTCTTGCTTTATTTATAGGATTTAGGGTTCTATTTTTTGAGTTGTGCAAATTGATGTTCTGATTGCGGTAGGAATTAGGATTTGAAGAAGAAGGGCATTTTGGTAATAATCAAGTTTAGAAATCATGACATTATTTTTGTATAGGATGACAAAAATTTGTACAATTGGGAGGAATTGGATGACAACATTAGACGACACCATTCTCAAGTTGATCCGTTTGGGTCAACTTGTATGTAACGATTTGGGTCGAAGAATCACATTACGTACAAAGTACTTTCAAGATTTGACAAACAATGTATTTTAAATCTTGTCAAATAATTTACTTCATATTTGTTCAATTTATTTCATATTTGGTACATAGCCATGATGGTTTAGTGTAGTGTCCTACGAAATAATTTACTTTTATTATTTGATTGCTATTTTCATTTTCATGACTATTTGGATTGCGTATGTTTTATCTTGGTATTTAACTGATTTTGGTTCTGTGGGAAGGTGTTAATTTACTTGAGATCACCTTCAGCGGTTGACAATTGTAATGTTTGAATGTTTTACTGTTATTTTACTCAATAATGTAGTTTATAACTTTCATATTTATCAAAAATTGTATTTTAGAATTTGTCAAACAAATTTGTTAAATTTCGTCAGGTACTTTTACTATTTAAGATATAGTGTTTTTTTTTGTTACATCGCTACGCTGGTTTAGTGCCAAGGTCAGGAAGGCACAAAAATCATTTAACAGCAGCCCTTACCACACACACAGACACTGTTTGCAAGAAAAGTTGTTTATATATGGTTTGAGGCGAGGCTCTCAAGGAAAATAATTTATGGTTTCATGGCACTCAAACTGAGCGCAAAAAAGGTATTCGACTTTTATTAGACAATATGTAAGGGAATTTTAATGTATCGTAAGTTTTTTGCATACGTTTTTTCTTTCTTTCTTCTTTCTATTTTTTCCTTGGGTTTTGTTATTTATGGCTATTTTCTTTTTTCGTGTCTATTTGGATTGGGTATATTTACCTTGGTATTTAACTTATTTTGGTTCTTTCAAGAAGGTGGTCATTTACTTGATATCACCTTGATACAGTTCTTCTAGGAACTGTATCTTGTTACGTATCAGTCCAGAAGTCTCCATATCGGTCATCAGAGAATTATCTTTCTTATAGGGGTTTATATGCAAAATAGAGATGATTTTGTAATAAAGTCCATGAGCTGTGCATGTACTTATGACTTACAAGTTCTATTAATACCCCATTGTAATTGGATTTTCAGATTATGAATGAATATGAACTAAAGTGTCTATCTTCTTCTTCTTCTACCTCCTTGCTCTATTTTTCTTCGTTTCTATTTGATTCATGGATGCCAACTTTGGCACCATTAGCCGTTACGATTATCCATTGATGGGGATCGTATCAATGGTATTAGAGCCACTCAATCCATCACCTACGATTGAACCTGTCGGAGGCTCAATGGTCCTCGAGTCTGGATCCAGCTCCGGATCTGGAATCGGATCACCGAGCAATATGACAAGGGGTTCTACTCCTAGGAGTATTGAGCCCCTACAGTCGACCGACCTAGAGAAGAGGATGGATGTGATGGAAATGTCGATTAGGAATCTAGCCACCACCGTCCAGTATCAAGCTCATGGAGTTCAACAACAGATCGAAGCGCAGTTCGATGAGCTACGAGATCGGCTACAGAGGTGGGTCCCTTCGATTGAGGGAACACCCCCCCCCCCCCCCAGAGTGGAGAACCCACCATATGTTCGACGAAATCCCCAAGAGAAACATGAAGGTAACTCATCAAACTTCGGCTATATTTTCAACCACTCACCAGGTATTCAACCAATTGCTTCTCCAATTCCTTACCCCCAAGTCACCCCTGAACTTGTGTTAGAATATTATGGCACTTATCGAAATGTTCCTGTTGTTGATGTTGTTGAGGAAGAGGAGATGAATAATGAGGGGAAGATTATCTCCAATATGGATGTCGATTTCTACATTAATGAGGAGCTAACTCCTAATACACTGAGAGAACGTCATGAAGTTGAAGCTCACTTCGAAGTGGAATTTGAGTTTAAACCTGAAGTTGAAGTTGAGGCTCATGCTGCAGCTGGAGTTAATGCAAAGGTGGGAGCTGACGCTGGTGTTATCCAAGGGAATACTGATCTGTTGATCAATCAGAATACGGAGGCGGTGGTAGTTGATGCTGGATCGAAGCTTCTCAAGGCTGGCTTCGCCGCTCCCGATCAGGATCCACCTTTGATCATTCCAACTAAGAAGAAGAGTGTTGTGAAAGACTGGGATACCATGGAAGACTTACCACACCATGTTCTCTACCATTCTCTTGGAGGGGAGATTGGAGAAGAAGGCCAAATACTACTTACGGATCCACTCTCCATGCCCAAGGCTATTAGAGAACAATTGGTGCAACTGATGTTCGAAACATTCGATGTCTCTGGATTTTATGCACCAGAACAAGCAGTATTGTCACTTTATGCAGTAGGACGCATCTCAGACTGCACGGTTGATATCGGGCATGGGAAGATTGATATTGCACCAGTTTGTGAAGGTGCTGTTCAGCACATTGCTTCAAAAAGATTTGAGATTGGAGGGATTGATTTGACAAAGTTACTTGCTCAGGAACTTCACAAGTCCAATCCGCTTGTCAAAGCTGATCTCTCTGATGTTGAAAAATTGAAAGAGATTGTTGTTGATAACCTATTCGAAATATGCTTGGTAGTCATAGAAAATGGATGTGGGGATTCTCCAGTTGATGGCTTATTTAAAGATGAATCTGAGATAATTGAAGTTGCACTCAATTGCATACATCTGTGCAATCTTACAGATAAGTGGAATCCTGATCTGGGAGGTAAGATGGAATCAAGTTTGATGAAGTATTTTGCAGATGAATTTAATAAGCATCTAGGGAATGGTGTTGGCCTAATAAAATCTCCAAAGTCAATGGGTAAGTTGAAGGAACAGGTGAATTGCACCACTGAAATATTAGGTGCAAACACAGCAACACCAACTTCAGTTGAATTATTATATGAAGAGAACGGGGGCCGAAGGCTTGCATCAAAGGGAGACATGGTACACCTAGTGGATCAGCTTGATTTTTGCCTTCATCTTGGTGGTAAAGATTCTATATCATTTTCTGGAGGTTTATTTGGTAACTTGCCTTTGGGCATTATAGCTATTGAGAAGACTAAATCTGTTTTCCTTAAAAAAATTGGTGAAAATCTCCAGAACCATTGGGGTATGTTTTGTACTACTAATGAAGTTATGGTAGTTGAAGAGCTCTTGTGGTTCATTAGCAGTTCTACTAATGTCCAGGTCTTACAGGAAAAGAATATACATATCTGGGATGGGAATGTATCAAGAGAATGTCTTGACAGTATTGGAGTGCCATTTAATATTGCATCATACTCACTCTTGACCTGCCTGATTGCTCATGTGTGTGATCTTGTCTCTGGAGATTATACCGAAGCAAAAAATATTTTCCAAATTATTGAGCAACTCCCGTTGAAACTTTGTCATTCAAATTCGATCATATTACTACGAACCGAGGATACTCTTCTAAAGATTCTGGTAGAGCTGAATGATTGGAAAGGAGTACTAGCATATTGCAAATTGACAATTCCAGCTCTGCAATACTATACTTTTGCAAAGCTGGAATGGTTATTTGAGCACACTGAGAATGCTCTGAATTCATTCACCACGGATGCAGAAACAAATCCAAGTGAATGGCTTCTTGAAGCCCTGGGACAGTACCTACATCCATCAATTCTGAATACTTACAGTACTTCCAAGAAAAGTCTTGTTTCCAAGCGGCTAGTACTTACAGTCATCATTGGTTTCTTCAAGGAATACTTGATTGATAACAGGGAGGGAATGATCTTGCTTATAAATGCAATTGATAAGGCTGGTGACATGAAATACTCAAGCCATTCTCTTGAAGAAGTTACTGCTATGGGTCGTGATATTATCTTTGCCTTTGAATCCAAGAGCATGAGGATGGATGAAGCGCTTCAAATTTTCAACGAAATTGAGACTAAAGATATTGTTTGTTGGAATACGATGGTCTCTGGCTATGCCACTGATGTATTTGCCGGCGATGCCCTGATAATTATGTATGCAAGATGTGGTAGTATCTCAAGAGCAGAACAAGTGTTCAGTGAAATGGAAGGAATGGTTGAAGATGGGCTAAATTTGTTTAACTTGATGAATATAGACTACTCAGTTTTGCCTGTAGCTGAACGCTATGCTTGTGGAGTGGACTTATTTGGCCGAGCTGGGAGGCTGGAACAAGGCTACTTACTGTGGAAGAGGATGCCAATTGGACCAAATGCGGGCATTTGGGGGGCATTACTTGGAGCATGTAGGATATATCTTAACCCTGATATTGCCGACATTGCAGCAGAGAAATTATTCGAATTTGAGCCTCATCAGACTTCCAACTATGTGGGATTGTCGAGTATACATGCCGAGGCTTGCTATAGGTATGCTCTAGAACTTCATCTTTGCAAATCACTTTGGCATTTCATCTTTGATCCGGGAGGAGGAAGACATATGGTCGCGTATTTGGAGATGTTCTTGGATGGGTCTTTTGATGCTAAAGAATGTCGTCATATTGACCTTGTGGTCAAGGTCAAATCAAGAGGGAAGGATTGATACAGTTCTTCTAGGAACTGTATCTTGTTACGTATCAGCCCAGAAGTCTCCATATCGGTCATCAGAGAATTATCTTTCTTATAGGGGTTTATATGCAAAATAGAGATGATTTGTAATAAAGTCCATGAGCTGTGCACGTACTTATGACTTACAAGTTCTATTAATACCCTATTGTAATTGGATTTTCAGATTATGAATGAATATGAACTAAAGTGTCTATCTTCTTCTTCATCTACCTCCTTGCTCTATTTTTCTTCCTTTCTATTTGATTCATGGATGCCAACTTTGGCACCATTAGCCGTTACGATTATCCATTGATGGGGATCGTATCACACCTAGAGCGGTTGGAACTTGTAAAGTTTGAACATTTTAGTGTCATTTTACTCAATAATGTAGTTTATACCTGTCAAAAATTACTTTTAGATTTATCAAAAAGAGTATTATAATTTTTTTCAAATAATTTACTTTATTTTTTAAAATTTCTTTAGGTATTTTTATTATTTATGATTTATTGCATATTTTGGTACATCACTATGATGGTTTAATGCCAAAGTGACGGACACAGGCTTTAGCAGCAGCCCTAACCATATATATGTACATTGCATATTGCACAAGGGGAATATGTTGGCGAGAAAAGTTGTTTATATATGGTTTGGGGCGAGACTGTCAAAGACAACAATTTACTATTGACCTGTATAGGGGGTTTTGTGGCACACAAATTGAGCCAAAAAAAGTATCCTTCTTTTATTAGACAATATGCAGGCGATTTTCAATGTATTGAAAGTTTTTGTCTAGGTATTTTTTTTTCTTTCTTGAGTTTTATTATTTGATGGCTGTTGTCATTTTCGTGGCTATTTGAATTGGGTATGTTTACCTTGGTATTTAACTGATTTTAGTTCTGCGAGAAGGTGTTTATTTGAGATCACCTAGAGTGGTTGGAACATGTAAAGTTTGAATGTTTGTGTGGTTTTACTAAACAATGTAAGATTATACTTGTCAGAAAGTATTATCAGATTTATCAAAAAGTGTATTTTACATTTTGTCAAACAATTTACTTTTTTTTGTTAAATTTCTTCAAGTACTTTTACTATTTATGATTTATTGCTTATTTTGGTACATCTACGATGGTTTAGTGCCAAGGTCACGAACACAGATGCTTTAACAGCAGCCTTAACCACACACACACACACACACACACACACACACACACACACACACACACACATATATATATATGTTGTATACTGCACTAGGTGACACTGTTTGCGAGAAAAGTTGTTTATATATATGGTTTGGGGCGAGGCTGTTAAAGACAATAGTTCACGGTTGACCTGAGTGGGTTTTGTCGCGCTCAAACTGAGCCAAAAAAAGTATCATGCTTTTATTAGCCAATTTTTATCATTCATTTTTCTTGGATTTTGTTATTTGATGGCTATTTTCATTTTCGTGACTATTTGAATTGGGTATGTTTACCTTGGTATTTAACTGATTTAGGTTCTGCAAGAAGGTGATCATTTACTAGAGATCACCTGGAGCAGTTGGAACATGTGAAGTTCGAATGTTTGTGTCATTTTACTAAACAATATAGTTTATACTTGTCAAAAAGTACATTCACATTTATCAAAAAGTGTATTTTAAAATTTGTCAAACAATTTACTTTATTTGTTAAATTTCTTCACGTATTTTACTAATTATGATTTATTGCTTATTTTGGTACATCGCTATGATGGTTTAGTGTCAAGGTCACACACAAGTGCTTTAACAGCAGCCCTGACCATATATATATGTTCATTGTATACTACACTGTGCACTGGACACTGTTTCCGAGAAAAATTGTTTATATATATGGTTCTGGGCGAGGCTGTCAAAGACAATAGTTTACAGTTGAGCTGGATAGGGTGTTTTGTGCGCTCAAACTGAGTCAAAAAAAGTATCCTACTTTTATTAGCTAATATGTTGGTAAACTTTAATGTGTCCTAAATTTTTACCTTGGTTTTTTTCTCTATTTCTATTTCTTTTCATGGGTTTTGTTATTTGATGGCTATTTGGATTGGGTATGTTAAGGTGATAATTTACTTACAATCACCTAGATCGGTCTGAACATGTAAAGTTCGAATGTTTGTGGTTTTACTAAACAATATAGATTATATTTATCAATAAGCACTTTCAGATTTATCAAAAAGTGTATTTTACATTTTTTCAAACAATTTACTTTGTGTTATATTTCTTCAGGTACTTTTATTATTTATGATTTCTGCTTATTTTGGTACATCTTCGCTGGTTTAGTGCCAAGGTCCTGAACACAGCAGCAGCCCTAACCATATATATAAATTGTATGCTGCACTGGGGACACTGTTTGCGAGAAAAGTTGTTTATATACATGGTTTGGGGCGAGGCTGTCCAAGACCATAGTTTACGGTTGACATGAATAGTGGGTTTTGTCGCACTCAAACTGAGCCAAAAAAAAGTGTCATGCTTTTATTAGCCAATATGTAGGATAATTTTAATGCATCGTAAGTTTTTCGCCTAGGTTTTTTTCTTTCTCCTTCTTCTTGGATTTTGTCAATTGATGGCTATTTTCATTGTCGTGGCTGTTTGAATTGGGTAGTTTACCTTGGTATTTAATTGACTTTGGTTCTGCAAGAAGGTGATCATTTACTTGTGATCGCTAAGAGTGGTTGGAACATGTAAAGTTCGAATGTTTTAGTGTCATTTTACTAAACAATGTAGTTTATACTTGTCAAAAAGTACTTTCACAATAATCAAAAAGTCTATTTTAAAATTTGTCAAACAATTTATTTTTTGTTAAATTTCTTCAGGTACTTTTACTATTTATGATTTATTTCATATTTCGGTACATCACTGCGATGGTTTAGCCAAGGTCACGCACAGGTGCTTTAACAGCAGCCCTAATCATATATATATGTACATTGTATACTGCACTATGCGTGCACTTGGGGGACACTGTTTGCGAGAAAAGTTGTTTATATATGGTTTGGGGCGCGGTCGGTTGACCTGAATAGAGGGTTTTGTGGCACTCAAACTGAGCCAAATAACGTATTACACATTTATTATTAGCCATTATGTAGGCGAATTTTAGTGTATTGTATGCTTTGCCTTGTTTTTTTTCTTGGCTTTTGTTATTTGATGGTTGTTTTCATTTTTGTGGCTATTTGTATTGGGTATGTTTACCTTGGGTATTTAACTGATTTTAGTGCTGCGACAGGGTGATCATTTACTTGAGATCACCTAGAGCGGTTGGAACATGGACATTTTGAAAGTTTTTATGCCATTTTTCTCAACAATATAGTTTTTATGTGTCAAAAAGTACTTTCAGATCAAAAGTAAATTTAAAATTTTTTAAATAAATTTACTACATCTGTTAAATTTCTTCATGTACTTTTACTATTTATGATTGATTGCTTATTTAGGTTCTTTGCTACGATGGTTTATTGCTTGGATCACGAACACAGATGCTTGAACAGCAGTCCTAACCATATATATATATATATATATATATATATATATATATATATATATATATATATATTGCAGTGGTGGACTGTTTGCGAGAAAAGTTGTTTATAAATGGTTTGGGGCGAAGTTGTTTATTGATGAGGGCGTAGTGGCGGCACTGTTGCTAAACCTGTGGCCGTTGATTAACGGGTGTCGAATTCAGGGTGCGACTACCCCACTACCGATCAAAAACAGATACATCTCCACCTCAACAATTTCTACCAGACATCTCATGAGGGGATCTCGTCTGCGGGCCCAAGCCCCACCTAGTGCTGTAAAGGTGCACACCTATGGGGGGACCTCGTCTTCGGGCCCTAGCCCTGTAACCGTGCAACACCGATCCCAGGCACCTCCTCCAATCCCCCCACACAAATAATAACCAGATCAACCTGCTGTCGTTTCTAACTCCGGTACTACCATCACACGTACTATCTCTTCTTCGCATACACAACCAGCAACTCAACATCCAAATCGCAGCTGCAGATTACCGCGGTTGGCGTTGAGTGTGCGGACATGGTGGTGGTAGCGATGGCGCCGCAACCAGCGCCGAAGAAGGGGACAGCAATAAGACACAGTGGGGGATGAGCGAACTTCTCAATCTTCCGACGCATAGGCAGGTCCCCATCACACCAGCAGCGATGGATTCTGGCGACTCATCGAACCTCGAACTCAGCCAGCTCGATCATAAGAGAGGGAGGAGCTCGGAAAAGGGGGGGTGGTGGGCGGTGGCGCAAAGGACCCGGACCCGTCGCTAGATGAACGGCGTTCGTCCCGAACTGGCGTACCGCCCGCCGTCGATCAGATCCGGAAACTTCAGATCCGGAAATGCTGTCGTCGGTTGGGGGACGTCACTGCGAACCCCCTTCGAGCCAAGCGATGTCGCCGCGATCTGGTAGCGACTCCGGACAGGATGGCGGCGGTTGTGGGGGATCGTCGCCGCCATCTCGCCTTACGAGCGTCGTCGCGCGAAGTGTCGAAGGCGGCGGATCTGACTGGACGCGACTGGACGGAGCATCAACTAGAGTGGCAGGAGCATCGTCCACCAAAAACCCTAGCCGCCGCAGGGGAGCATCGCTGTCTGGGGAACGCGTCTAGGAACGTCGTCTATCTGGGAAGGTAGGGAAGACGGGTGGGCGGCGGCAGATTTTTCAGATCTAGCCGCCGCCCCAGATTTTTCAGATCTAGGGTTTGTCTCTTTTTGGGAGTTTGGGGGTTAGTTTCTCTCTCTAGACTTTTCTAGAGAGAGAAACTCTATTAGTCCTCTTAATCTGAGGACCAGGGTTCAGATGTGTATTGGGCTATATATTCGAAAAAATATCGAAGATAAAAAATGATCTATATATCCATGCGCTTTTGTATTGTCTATGAACAATCTCCTTTAGTAATGGGGGTTGTAATTGACTAGAATTCCTCATTTTGTAGGAGTTAGACTTGAATAGTTTGTTTTGTACTAATTTTGCTGGGGAGTTCTTTTCCCATCTATGATACCAGGAAAAGAAAAATATCAACGAACTAGTTCATGTATAGTACTTAACAAAAAAGAAAGGAAGACATATTAATTATATATTCATCATATGAAGTAATGAAGATTTATCAGTCTGTCTTTGGTCCCACTCAAAGTTTTATCATTTACACAGTTGCACTACAAGTAACTATACTCCATATATATTAATAAGTATATATATATATATAGCACTTCCATCGGGCTCACGTACTCCACAATTTAACCACAATGAGACTAATTTCATACATCTATACATAAATATATATATCACACTCAGGAATTTAATACATCATCGATCATGATAAATATGAAGTACGTACCCCTCGTTTAAAATGAGTATGGTCCCTCATAATTAAAGCAAGACAAACAATTTAAATGAAGAATAAATTAGTCCTACATGAAATGAGAAGACAATATGAAAGACAAACATGGTCGATCGTCCATCTCTTCTTGTCCTTGCTAATTATTCAGTACTTGTCGGCCGTGTTGCTCGTGATGGAAATGCTCATCCACTCGTTCATTATCATGAAATCCTGAACCGATTGATCGAGCTAGTGGTCCAATTAAGCAAGCATGATTGATCAGTTCAAGTCTATTTAAGACAGCAGCTGACAGGGGAAGCTTTTCAGAAGCAGCGCAGCAAATAGACCAACAAGTATATAGAAGAGTGAAGCTGCTTAATTATTACCAAACTCAAATGGATACTACTGTAAGTCTTGTAATTTCTTGACCTTGATTAATTTAGGTACTAGATACGTAGAGCTGGCCTATACATTTTGCATGCTTTATGATTATCAAATTTTAGCTAGGCTTTCTAAAGTATATACATGTTGTTTTGGTTAAACCAACTACTTTTACATGACCAAACTCACATGGTAAGGGTATCGGGATAAGTAAAGGTCGAGACCGTAGAAGTTCTACGATGTATCCATTAATTCAAAAAATAGAAAATAAAAAAAACTTGTACATGGAAATTAAAGACTATTCCGGCCCTGGCCTTCTTTTCTTTGTTTTTGAAGTCGAAAATTTTATTTACGCTACAATGTACATGATACTTAAACAGTGCACTGCATATGCTTTTCCATTAAATTAAAATCATCAAGCAACAACAACTCCAACTCTCTGATTTAATCAAGTACTATAATGATGTACTAGATGTAAATATTTCTTCATTTGTACTTGAGTTCGATGAATTTTAATTAATGAAAACAGAAAGTAGAAGCCGAGAAGAGTAATGTAGAGAGCGTCACTGTAGAAGTTGCAGAGAAGAATGGTTTGGCTTTAGGTGGGGTGACTCCGCTGTGGACAGTAATAGTGGACAGCTCAAGTCTGGTATCGGCCAAGACTTATCACATTACCGTCGAAATGAGAGTTAACGCCGCCAAACATTCAGGAGAAAAGGCGACGGTAGCATTTCTTGGGATTGTTGTAACCAACGAAGGAGTGCCAGCAGGCCTGCCGATAGTAGGGGGCCCGTGGACTGCTGAAGACCATTGGAAGAAGTTCAAAACTGATACTTTCACAGTGGTTCCAAACACGAAGATTACGGTCACTTTGACCCCTGCAGCTACTTCATCACAAGTCCTCGTTGAGTCCGTTAAATTTAAGGAAGAATAAGGAAAAGTCGATCGGTCCCTCCTCCTTGTTCGTACCCTTATTTTAAAAGCAACTATTTGTGATCGATGATTTTATGTTTGTGTACTCCCCTGTTCTCAATCATTGGGCCACATCATATCATTAGGCTTCTTCTCCTAAATGTATGCATTAAGTCATGTTATTATTATAATAAGATTCCCTTGGTCTGGATCTTGTTTGCAAAACAATTTGAATTAGTCAGGCAAAGGCACGTCCATGAAAGGAAAGAAGGAGAGGGTAATGGCCACAACAGGAGAAAGTTCAATCACTAGTAAATGATAGGTGTAGCAAGTGGGCTGGGCTGGCCCACAACCTACATGGATCCGACCCGCCTAGCCCGCAACCCAACCCGGACTGCTAGCAACTGGGGCGGGTTGGGCCTAGTCTGTCGATGAATTAGTGGTCCAACCCGGACAGCAATTTGGTGAATTTGGCTCGAGTTGGCCCGGCCCGCCATCGAGCCCAACTTGCCATCGAACCGGAACATCCATTTTTGGAGCGATTAGGGCTAGCCTGGCGGGCGGACCGGCCCATCCGTTAGGTTTTAATTTTTTCTTTTAATTCTGAAATAATTTTGGACTTCCTATTTTAACCCCCACGGTTGTAATTGATTTAAGATTATTTATATATCTATTGCTTAATTATGGCTATACCCCAACCCCTTATGTGACTGCTGCATCGCTCTCTTTTATCGTTCCCCCTCCTCGATGAGGAATTGAGGATGCCGAGGGGGGGGGGGTTAAAGAAAAAGGCGGAGGAATAGAGGAGCGGAGCGGAGGTTCGGCTGGACTTCTGTGAGATTTTATATATATACTACTGAAAATTGTAATGGAGATTATTTTGTCAAACTGATAATGCATATGTTTGGCTTCATATTATGAATGTCTTTGATACAGTTGCTGAGCTGATACTGATGCTGCTGAAAATACAGACAGTCAACTGTGTGAATGTCATGTCTCTCCACGCACTTAGTGCACTCTTTCTTTGTTGAACTTTAATGTATTGGGATGGCGGGAAGGCAGTAAGAGGCGGTAACTTAATGAGTGTGGCTTCTGCTATAAATAGTAGGACCTTGTAATAGATATGTTATGCATTGAATGAATAAATTCTTGATTTCCCTTATCTGATCTCTCTCTCAACCCACGTTCTTCCCCATTTCTCTCCAAATATCCAATTCTCGAATCTAATTCCCAAATTTCTTGGCACCAGTCTCAATTTCTTCCCCAAATTTTATTCTACTCGTATCAATTGGTGCTTTCACCGATTTGAATTCGGCAATTTGATCATCATCTCACCAAATTGAGCTTCAGCAATGGAGATTTAAAACCGATCATAGGATGAGTTGAGGGTGGAGATGATGCGTGTGTGTACATCAATTGAATCGAAACTCGATCGACTTATTCAGCAACGATCAGCAACTAATCAGGTCGTGAATCGAATTGCGGCATCAGATAATTTTTCATAAGCGAATCTGATCACTAGCACTGTAAGAAACTCTTCTCTCTAATCATGAGGTCCATGATAAAAACCCTAGGTTGGATTTTCTATGATTTGAGGAGGCATATCCAATAAAATAGTTATATGAAGCCTATAAATTTTTCGAATACCACAAATCGACTGAAGAACAGAAATTGAAGCTAGCGGCTGTTCACATGGATAGTTGGGCTCGGGTTTGGTTTCAATTTTGACAACCATTCTAATCATGGAATTCATTTGTGGAGGCTTTCATACGACGGTTTGGATCCTTGGATTGGAAGGAAGATTAGAGAAAGCAAGTTGTGGCATCTTTTTCTTCAAATTCAGATTACATAGAACCTGTTTATGAAAATGCTTCCCTGGATTTCAGTAGATCAAATTATGAAACTGAAGAATTAGTAATTGATGAAGAGGCCAAGATGCATAATAACTATTCAGTATTGGAGAATAATGAATCAAAGCTTCAACAAGAAAATCATAACACAAATATTAATGTTTGTGATCAGCATGTCCTGGCAGATGGTCTTGAGGTTGAGCAAAAAGTCTTTGTTGAGAAGAATATTACTACGAAAATTGTTCAAAAAGAAATTGTTACAAATGGAAAGTGGTCGCATAATTTGTACAATTTCCAGTTTGAACAAGATGTCATTCTGAATGATGAAATTACTATCACTCAATGAACATATCAGACTATAATATCAGATCTATACAAGGATTTGCCACATGTTACTAAGAAGCTAATCATAGTATGGGTTCTAAAGGAAAATTCAAAGTGGCTGAAGGGATTCAAAAGAAGAAATTGCTTCCTGCATCTGAAACCAATGGTATAATTCAATTGTCTCCATCTAAAGTATCAGTTGTTGAGATTTATGGAAGATCCTATACTAGTGCCAATATCAAACACCTCTAGTATGTAGAGTCAATGCAGGAGAAGAAGGAGAAAGATCTATCTGTTTCTTTTGATGAAGGTGACGAAATGCTTGGAGAAGAGGGTCCTGCGAATGCCAAACCTGCTAAAGGTAATTCTCTAAATTCAATGGCCATGATTTTGTTTGGGAGAGCAAGGGAAATTTGATGTTAGGTTTGACTGGTTCCATTGGTGGGAAGAGTATAATGGAATAGTGAAGAATTTGAAGTTTTCAACAACTATCTTTAGGGAATTTAAATTTTTCATATCAATTGCTATAGACGAATTTTCATATATGGGAATGCAAGGATAAATTAGTTTATTGGTAGCCTATAGAGAAACTATAGCTAGGGAAGTAAATCTAAGTGAGTATATGGGCTCAGTTCAAGCTCTTGATTCTTTTGATATTGATAAAAAGAAGTTGGGTAGAGAAGAGATTGTGAATGCCCAATCTACTACAAGAGTTACTCATAATTTCAGTGGTGTAAGGGTTGAGTTGGTCATAGCTGAATGGGATAAGTCACAAAATGTTGAAACACTGACTATGAGCTATGGTAAGGCCATTGTGGATGCACAAGGGAATCAAACATTGGCAACTGTCACCTTGAATGGAAATATGCAGACCACTACTTGCAGTTTTTCTAATAAATTTGATGTGGGTGTAAAGCATGATCAAGTTGGAATTTTTCTCATGGCCTATGTTGAGAAGAGGAAACAAGCTATTAAATGCAACTTTGAGTACTCTCTTATTGTTCTCAAATTTGAGAAGATTGAATTTTCTGCCAAAGGGATTGACGCCACTGACTGGGAAGGAGCCGAATGTGAAGTTGAGGCATCTGAGAATGAATTGTTGCTGTGGTTAGAGACTTAAATGCTGAGAAGTCTACAGAGGGTTGGGTGTATATTACTTGATGCTTCTAGTGAAGAGAGTTTCACTACGTTTGGAGTGTTTGATTTTCAAAGAGAGATCAACTTAGAAGATGTTCAACAATTGAAGACTGATACAGCAAAAGCAATGATTCATTAAGCAATTGGGAGATTTGTTAGTAGTGTTGAACTTGGAGTTGAGATTGTGATATATTGCCTTACTAAAGAGCTTGTTTCTCAAACTCTTGGGGTGGTGATTGATGGTGCAATGCAAAGCGGAGAAGTACTTGAGCATCATGCAGAAGTCACAGGAACTTTAAAATCCCAGGACCATGAAGGTCAATAAATATTTCCAGGATCAGCAACATGCACATATAGTTGGATTGGGTGTTTTCCTGTTCGTGCTGGACGAGTCGTGGAACATGAGGATCTTAAATTGCAGCTTGATGTCTTGAATTGTCGACCTCCATTAGCTCCATATTGGGTTGTCTTGCTTCATCATCTCTCTTGCAACAGCTTCACCCTAAAGACTTTGAAAAGGTATATATGAGGATATATTCTATGGAAGAAGGGAGGTTTATCATCAGGTTGCATCAAATGAAGAAGGTTACACAAGTTGACCTGCACATACATTTCCATAATCTTGGTGCTGGAACAATTGAGGTGGTGGTTTCAGTCAGTCAGTCAGTCTATGGTGCAATTTCAGCAAGAGAGCTTCAAATATCATGCACAAGGATTGAAATCATTCAAATCACATATGAGTCGAGAGAACTTAAAGGTCAAAAGTTAAATCGATAAAATATTTATGAAATATACAATATTAGACATATGCATGTGCATCTAATTTCGTGTACTTGATATCTGGTACTTGGTGTATGTCCAATTCCCACCTAGTAACTTGAAAAAGGAAAAGATGTTTTATTTTGTGCTGGGCCGACTTATTATAGCCCAAGGTTGCGTGGGTAATTTGCGTAATAATTAGGCAACAGGAATGGGAAAACCGCCTTAAACCAGGGTCATACTGTAAAATAAACCGCCTTAAAGAATTAACGCGTGATTAGCGAGAATAAAAAAAAGGAATAATAAACGCATAATAAATAGGGGTAAAATTGTAATTAGAAAATAAATATTGGCGTGAAAAATAGGCTATGTTTAAGACCCTATATATAGGCCGCCAATATGCAAAATTATAGAAAGCCCAACCCAAACAAAACCCTAATATGGGCCGGACCTCTTGTTCCCGCCTTCTCTTCTCAAACCCATCCTCGATCAGAGATCTAGGGTTTTCCCGTCTCTATTGGCGCCGCCGCCGACGCCACCGCCACTGCCGTAAAGATGATGCGCTTGATTTCGCATCGCCATTAAAGAACTCAAATAGAACTCAAGACGGTGAATTAGAGAGGGAACGAGGAAGAAGAGAGCTAGGATTAGAGAGAAGGAATCCTAGAGCTCAGTGAAATCAAGAAGGAAGAGGAAGAACAACAGAGAAGATGGAATTAATCTCAATTCAGACATAGCTCATAACTGAGCTATCCCCTTTTATTTATAAGATTCTTGTCAGCATTGGGATTCCTACCAGATCTAGACCTCGCCATTGTTGCAGCTCAAGAAGGATTTAGGTGGAGAAGATGGAGAGAAGAGAAGAGAAAGAGAAAGAAGATCTGAGAAGGAACTAGAATTTCTTTATTAAAATCTCCAATTTGAACAATACAGACCTTTTATAGGCCGTTAGAGTCGGGGTGGGATATTTTTCACCAAATCCCAATTTTCCTGCCCAAAGACTCTTACAAACAAAGGTGCTCTAAGCACGTAAAACAGAAACAATATAGAGATTACAATCGGCTGATACATTCTCAGCTAAACTGATACATTTACTGTGCTAAACTGATACATTGCTACATTGCTTCTATATCTCTCTATATCTCCAGTACAGCAACCAATCCTGATACCTCCATGCTCCGATGCTGAAGAGCTCATAGATTGGCCGGATATCCTGACAACTCCTCCCCGCTCAAGAACGAACTTGCCCCAAGTTCGAAGTCGGGAAATTTCCTTCTGAAAGAGTCAATATCCACCCACGAAGCATCCTCTACTCCAGAATTTTTCCACTTGATCAACAAATCAATACCCATCTGATTATTTTTATTATAAACTCTCCTGTCCAGTATAGATTCTGGCTTCTCCGAATGGTCTTCTTCCTCCCACCATGAAGGAATTTCTGAAGAGATATTGGGTAGATGATTGCCATGACATCTTTTAAATTTGGAGACATGAAAGATGGGATGAATTAAAGCATCCTCTGGTAATTGTAAGCGGTATGCAACAGACCCAATCTTCTCAAGCACCCTGTAGGGACCAAAGAACTTGGTCGATAGCTTCTGAGGAGTCTGGCTTCTAACCGATTGTTGCTTATACAGCTGAATCTTGAGGAGAACTAAATCTCCATCATTGAATTCCCGCTCAGTGCGTTTCTTATCAGCATAGAACTTCATACGCTGTTGGGCTTGAGCCATATTATCCTTCAGCAACTTCAGTATAGCATCCCTGGAGATGAACTCTTCCTCTACTGCTGGCATTTCAGCTGTCCCTCTCACATACTGAGTTAGGGATGGTGGTGACCTTCCATAAACACCTTCGAAAGGGGTGACCCCAATCGTAATGTGCTAGTTTGTGTTGAACCAGAATTCTGCCCACGCCAACCATCTCATCCAATCACTAGGCTTCTGACCACAAAAACAGCGCAGATACAATTCCAAGGCCTTATTTACTATCTCCGTCTGTCCATCTCCTTGAGGATGATAGGCTGTTGTATGGTTGAGTTTGCAATTTTGTAGCTTAAAGAACTCTCTCCAGAACCGGCTAATGAAAACTGGATCCCTATCACTCAAAATGCTCCTTGGCATTCCATGGAGCTTATAGATGTTATCAATGAAAGTTTGGGCTATCATTTGGGCAGTATACGGATGAGATACCCCAATAAAATGAGAGTATTTAGTGAGTTGATCAACCACAACCATAACCACACTCTTACCATTACTCTTCGGAAGGCCTTCAATAAAATCCATCGAGATATCTTCCCATACACGATCAGGAATTGGTAATGGGCTTAATAACCCTGCAGGATGGAGTGTCTCATTTTTTTTTCTGACAAACCAAACAATCTCTCACCCACAATTTGATCTCTTTGCTCATTCCTTCCCATTTGAAATCTCTTTTGATACGTTGTAAGGTTTTTACAAAACCAGAGTGACCTCCTGTGCTTGAAGTATGCATATCGAAGAAGATTAAATGCCTCACTTCTGATTGCGGACTAATCTACAACTTACCTTTATAGTACCAAACTCCTCCCAGCAATTTGAAGGATTCCTGGAGATCGGGTTGAGCTTGAAGCTTCTCTTGAAGATTTTTGAAGTAGGGATCTTCGGCAACCATCTTTTTGACATCTTCTAACCATTCTGGTACAATGAAAGTAACCTCGCAGCAAGTTTCACTTCCTCCCTCTCTCCTTGATAACCCATCAGCTGCCGTATTTTCAATTCCCTTTTTGTACTCAACGGTGAATGTATAGCCCAATAGCTTCCACAACCATTTCTCTTGCATCTCCGTATTAATTCTTTGATCTAGGATGTACTTAATACTCTTTTGATCTGTTCGTATCACAAAAGTACCCCCTAACAGATATTGCCTCCACAGTTTCACTGCTTGGAGAATGGCGAATACTTCCTTCTCATAGGTAGATAGCACCAATAACCTCCCTTTCAGACCTTTACTCATAAAGGCCATGGGTTGGAACTCTTGCATCAAAACCGCACCAATTCCATTTTGTGATGCATCTGTCTCAATAACGAAGGGCTTTGTGAAATCAGGGGATCTCAAAACCGGAGTGGTTGTCATCGCACTTTTGAGCTCTTGGAATGACTTCGAAGCAATGACACTCCATTTAAAAGAGTTCTTCTTAAGGAGCTGAGTTAGTGGTGCGGCAATTCCCCCGTAATTCTTTACAAACCTTCGATAATACCCAGTTAATCCAAGGAATCCTCGAAGTTCTTTTATGGTTCTTGGCTCTGGCCATTCCATTACTGCCTTAATCTTAACTTGATCAACTGCGATTCCTTCCTTGCTGATGATATTCCCATGAAAACCCACTTCTCTTTGCCCAAATGTGCATTTACTCACTTTGGCTACTAGTTGATGCTTGCTTAGAATAGCTAGGACTGCCGACACATGCTGCAGATGGCTCCCCAACATGGGATGTAAATAAGTATGTCATCGAAGAACACTAGTACAAACTTGCGTAAGTGTTCTTTGAATATATCATTCATGAGACATTGGAAGGTTGCGGGTGCATTGGTGAGGCCAAAAGGCATGACTACAAATTCAAAATGGCCGTGATGTGTGCGGAAAGCTGTTTTGGGGATATCACAATCACTTACTCTTATCTGATGGTAACCCGACCTCAAGTCGATTTTGGAGAAGAATGTCGATCCATTTAGCTCATCTAAAAGATCATCTATGAGGGGAATTGGAAACTTAGCTTTGATAGTTTGGTTGTTGAGGGCTCTATAATCGACACATAACCTCCAGCTATCATCTGATTTCTTGACCAAAATAACTGGAGAAGCATATGGACTCTGGCTTGGTCTGATGAACCCCGATGTGAGCATTTCTTCTACTTGCTTCTCTATCTCTCCTTTGTGGTAATGGGGATGGCGGTAAGGTCACAAGCATACTGGCTTAACGCCAGCAATAATGGGAATTTGGTGGTCTATGGATTTGTTTGGTGGGAGTGTGAGATGTTCGGAAAATACCTCAGGAAAACTGTGTAAAATGCACTGCAGATCTTCATGTTCCGACTGAGCTTGGAGTAATTCATAATTTCCTTCTTCTATAGCCTCTTGAACTTGTATCATAAATGCTTGGCAAATGTGATGGCTCATCTTCATAATTTCCTGAGCATCCACCAATTGCAACTGCGAACCAAGGAGCCTTTGCAAAGTTCTTCGACTTCTTGCGACAACAAATTCATGGTCTTCTTAGAGAAATCCATTGTTACTGGGCCGAGGGATCTCAACCAATGTGCACTCAATACTATCTGAGCTGGACCTAGGGATAGGAGTAATAACTCTGCTTGAAGTTCCACACCTTGCACCACGAAGTTAGCACATTGAACTTTCCCTTCACTGAACATACTCTGTCCATTGGCGACCGTTACCTTATACCTTGGTTCTTGCATTATGGAAAAATTTGCTTTGAGGGCTGTTGAAGGATCAAGATAATTGTGTGTGGATCCAGAGTCGATCAGAATGTTCACTTCGCTTCCACCTATTCTTCCCTTGACTCGCATCGTCTGCGGATAGGCCTGGTTTCCCACTAAAGCATGAAAAGAGATTTCAGGATGTATGGTATTTGGAAGAAATGACTGTTCAACAGATGTGCCGTTGCATTCCTCTACAACTCCCTCAACTACTGCGTCAATATCATCTTCCTCTTCTAGCCCCTCTATGAAATAAAATTTCTGAGTTTTACATATGTGGCCCTGTGTATACTTCTCTTCACAATTGAAACATAAGCCTCTAGCTCTTCGATCTCGCATTTCTTGGATTCTCAACCGCCTAGGCACCCAATTGGAGGTAGTAGGAGTGGATGATGGGTGTGAATTGGAAGTGTTCTGATGGAGAGGTGGAGTATATGACACTGGCTGATGGTTGGGATAATTACTGGTTTGTGGAGGGGGTTTTGGAGGTAGTGGAACATTTCTAGCAGGGAAGGTGGTTCTAAAGTTTTTCCTTAAGCATGATAATTTCTCTTCATAGCCTCGAGCCAGTCCAATAGCTTCGTTAACATTCCTTGGACGCTTAGATTTCACATCCCACCGGATTTCGTCTCTCAATCCGCTTATAAATGTACTCAGATAATGTGATTCCGACCAGCCTTCTACAAAGTTGGAAATCCTATCGGATTCTTGGACATAGATCTCAAGATCTCCTTTCTGTTGGAGTTTAGATAAAATTCCTTCATAATCCTAGAACTCAGTTGGCCCAAACCTGGTTATCAGCTCCTCCAAGAACTTCGGCCACGTGATTTCATGAATTCTGGACTTCAAGTGACGTTGGAACCACTGCGCTGCCCTTCCTCTGAGGTTAAGTGTCGCATACTTTAGCCTCTGGTTCTCAGGGACCTCATAGAAATCCAAGAACTGCTTAATTCCACAGATCCACTCCGTCGGATCCCCTTCATGGAAGATCGGGAACTCAACCTTAAACGGAGCTCTAAACACAGTACCTCCATCGCTATTAGTTGAGTGTGAAATGAAATTGGAGTTGGATACATGTACCTCTCTTTGGAATGGTGGTTGTGGTGGATTGGGAAGCAGAGGTGAGCTATGATGCGATGGATTCTGCGGCCGAGAATTAGGTTGTTGCATCATAGCCATCATCGTCTCCATCCTCGTCTCAATTGCCGAGAATCTGTCTCCAACACTAGCGGCAATGGTCTCGATTCTTTCAGTGAGGTAATTAGTCTGTATTTGGCCCACCATCATCTGACTCCTCATGTCAGCGATCACACCCTCCAGCATCGTGCTCCCTTCATCTCGTACTTCATCATCGAGATGACCTGGCTCTGATACCAGATTGTCAGCATTGGGATTCCTACCAGATCTAGACCTCACCATTGTTGCAGCTCAAGAAGGATTTAGGTGGAGAAGATTGAGAGAAGAGAAGAGAAAGAGAAAGAAGATCTGAGAAGGAACTAGAATTTCTTTATTAAAATCTCCAATTTGAACAATACAGACCTTTTATAGGCCGTTAGAGTCAGGGTGGGATATTTTTCACCAAATCCCAATTTTCCCGCCCAAAGACTCTTACAAACAAAGGTGCTCTAAGCACGTAAAACAGAAACAATATAGAGATTACAATCGGCTGATACATTCTCAGCTAAACTGATACATTTACTGTGCTAAACTGATACATTGCTACATTGCTTCTATATCTCTCTATATCTCCAGTACCGCAACCAATCCTGATACCTCCATGCTCCGATGCTGACGAGCTCATAGATTGGCCGGATATCCTGACAATTCTAAACATGTATATTACTCTTTTTACACTTAAGTCTCTTTACTTTCTCTATTTACATTTGGGTTGCTACACATTTATACACTCTTCAGCTTCGCTCTCTGTTCTGGCGTGCATCAAAAGAACATCGGGATCGGATTCTGGTGTAAAATTCTGTTCATCATCTTCGTGTTTTTGTTTCTTGCTTTATGTATGTATGTAGGATTTAGAGTTAGGGTTTTATTTTTGAGATATGCAAATTGTCATTTATAGGGTTAGGCCCACCGCCGCCACCGGAGGAGCAAAGAATATTGGGATCAGGCATCCTCCTGCGGTATCTCCGGCGATGCAGAAGTTTATTGGGTGTCACGTGATGAGGAACCTCATCGAGCTTTATCAGGTTCAGGTATAATCTGTTACACATTGTCTTCTTATTTTTGTTTCTTGCTTTATTTATAGTATTTAGGGTTCTATTTTTCAGTTGTGCAAATTGATGTTCTGATTGCGGTAGGAATTAGGATTTGAAGAAGAAGGGCATTCTGGTAATAATTAAGTTTAGAAAGCATGACATTATTTTTGTATAGGATGAAAATTGTAATGTTTGAATGTTTTAGTGTTATTTTACTCAATAATGTAGTTTATAACTTTCATATTTATCAAAAATTGTATTTTAAAATTTGTCAAACAAATTTGTTAAATTTCGTCAGGTACTTTTACTATTTAAGATATAGTGCTTTTTTGGGTACATCGCTAGGCTGGTTTAGTGCCAAGGTCAGGAAGACACAAATGCTTTAACAGTAGCCCTTACCACACACAGACACTGTTTGCGAGAAAAATTGTTTATATATGGTTTGAGGCGAAGCTATCAATGAAAATAATTTACGGTTGATCTGAATAGGGGGTTTCATGGCACTCAAACTGAGCGCAAAAAAGGTATTCGACTTTTATTAGACAATATGTAGGGGAATTTTAATGTATCGTAAGTTTTTTGCATACATTTTTTTTTTCTTTCTTCTTTCTATTTTTTCCTTGGGTTTTGTTATTTATGGCTATTTTCTTTTTTTTGTGTCTATTTGGATTGGGTATATTTACCTTGGTATTTAACTGATTTTGGTTCTTTCAAGAAGGTGGTCATTTACTTGATATCACCTAGAGCGGTTGGAACATGTAAAGTTCGAACGTTTTAGTGTCATTTTACTCAATAATGTTGTTTATACCTGTCAAAAAGTACTTTTAGATTTATCAAAAAGAGTATTATAATTTTTTTCAAATAATTTACTTTATTTTTTAAATTTCTTTTGGTATTTTTACTATTTACGATTTATTGCATATTTTGGTACATCACTACGATGGTTTTATGCTAAAGTGACGGACACACAGGCTTTAACAGCAGCCCTAACCATATATATGTACATTGCATATTGCACAAGGGGAATATGTTGGCGAGAAAAGTTGCTTATATATGGTTTGGGGCGAGACTGTCAAAGACAACAATTTACTATATGCTGGCGATTTTCAATGTATTGAAAGTTTTTTGCCTAGGTATTTTTTCTTTTTCTTTCTTGAGTTTTATTATTTGATGGATGTTGTCATTTTGGTGGCTATTTGAATTGGGTATGTTTACCTTGGTATTTAACTAATTTTGGTTATGCGAGAAGGTGTTTATTTGAGATCACCTAGAGCGGTTGGAACATGTAAAGTTTGAATGTTTGTGTGGTTTTACTAAACAATGTAAGATTATACTTGTCAGAAAGTACTTTCAGATTTATCAAAAAGTGTATTTTACATTTTGTCAAACAATTTACTTTTTTTTGTTAAATTTCTTCAGGTACGTTTACTATTTATGATTTATTGCTTATTTTGGTACATCTACGATGGTTTAGTGCCAAGGTCACGAACACAGATGCTTTAACAGCAGCCTATATATATGGTTTGGGGCAAGGCTGTTAAAGACAATAGTTTACGGTTGACCTGAGTGGGTTTTGTCGCCCTCAAACTGAGCCAAAAAAAAGTATCATGCTTTTATTAGCCAATTTTTATCATTCATTTTTCTTGGATTTTGTTATTTGATGGCTATTTTCATATTCATGACTATTTGAATTGGGTATGTTTACCTTGGTATTTAACTGATTTTGGTTCTGCAAGAAGGTGATCATTTACTAGAGATCACCTGGAGCGGTTGGAACATGTGAAGTTCGAATGTTTTAGTGTTATTTTACTAAACAATGTAGTTTAAAACAAGCTCATCTAAAAAAACGATTCAAAAAGCGATTCTCTCCTGTTTCTTCTCCGGCTTTCACCAGCCAGATCTGGCGACTGCTCAACCTTTCTACCCTCCTCCCCTTCATTAAACTTGGTCAGCTCTCTCTCCTCTCTCGACCCATCTCCTTGTTTTAGCCTCTCTTCGTCGCCTCGGTGATCGTCCCACTCTCTCCTCCTTTTCTCTCCTCGACATCTTACTATCGTGGGCACGCTCGGAGTGGTTTCTCCCGACCCCGGAAGAGACCGCGCCCTTCTCGATTGCTTCCTGCGGTAGTGTTCCCGCCGCCTTCTGTGGTTCCAGGGCCGTTCACTATCGAGCGTTACTTCCGGTAGACCCCCCGGCTTAGAGATCCATTCCGGTGGTCCCCATACTCCGGCGGTCCTCCTTCTCATCCTTGGTCTGAGAGTGTATTCCCGGTGGTTCCGCTGTATCATCACTGTGAGTATTCTGCTTTAATAGGGTGTTGTATGTATTGTTTGACTTTGGTAGAGCTTCACGTTCTCTAGTGTGTTCGATCTCGATTTTTTTGTGTTGTGGCTTTGATTGTGGAACTAGTGTTATTTATCACAACTTTTATTCTCTTCCCCCGGCGGCTCCGTTCCGTCAGTAGCTGGTTTTCAGCGTTTCGCGGTGCACTGAGCTATAGTTCACTCAAGATCAGTCACCTCTATTTTTCTTCCCTAATCGATTCTTTTCCCCTTCCTTTTCTCTATTTTGAGGGAGCTTTTAACCCCCATCGTGGGGAGTTTTTAACCCCATTCGTGCTCCACTGTTTACCTCCTCGGTGGTGCTATTTTGGTGCATTTGGAACTGTACTGTACCCCCCCTTTTTTTGTACAGTTCCTTATCTGCTGGTGATCTTGTTAGGCAAGGTTGGTATGGTTCCTACCATGCATCTCGCCGAGCATGATGCCAAGTCTAAAAATTTGGTGACGGTTATAGTATCACAAAGGGAGTTGTCTTCTCCTCGACCTGATATCTCCTATCTTTCTCAATGCTCTGCTATCTCCACTAACCCCCCTTCCTCTTGTAGGGCCGATCCTCTTGTGGTTTGCTTCAGATGCCTTCTCCCCGGGCATTGTATACGCGAGTGCATGAATAAAATTAGATGCATTTTCTGTGATAAGTGTGGTCATTCTCGCCGTAGATGTTTTTCTCTTCAAAAACTTCTTGGTTTCCCTAAAGGTCATCTCCTTCCGGCCAAACTTCTTTCCTTTCTAAACTACCCCCTTTTAAAGCGCAAGTACCTTGCTAGCTTGGCTAGGAAGTATCATGAGAGGTTGGCTAGCAAGAACAACATTGTTTCGGGCAAGAACCTCGACTCCTCAGTAATGGTTTCACCGTCAGCGACGAACTCCTCCACTCCTACATCCCCTTATAGTGATCCTCTTGTTACCCTTCACTATCCTAATATTGCTAACCTATTTAAGGATCGCAAAGTTAATACGCCTCTGGTTTCCTACCCCCGATTGGGGTCTTATAAGGGCCGTACCCGTTCTATCTCTATGGCACCTTCATTGATTTGGAAGCTGGATTACAATTCTAACTTGGTTAAATCCTATTCCCCTTCTCTTGAGTGGTCTCGTATTGCGAGGGGGCACGCTTTGCACTGCGTTTTCTCTGATTCCCTTGTGCGTCCCGACAGGGCTATTGTCGACATTATGACCTCTTCTTTTTATTATAACTATCCGTGTGATTTAAAGGTTTCTTCTCCCAAACTTTCTACGTTCTCTTTTCATTACCTAGGATGCTTATTCTCTTGGTATCAACATTTAGGGGTTCAATCGGGACTCTATCAGCTGTTGACGGCTTTTAAACATCTATTCCACCCCCTTTCCCTTAAGATTTCTCCGAGTTTTGATGATCCTTATTTCCCTCGTTCGGACGATTCTACCAAGTCCATCCCAACTGTCACTTCGGACGCTCTCAGTAGTTGCTTTTCCCCGTCGTGCCCTATCAAAGTCGAAGCCTCTTCGCGATTTTTTCGCCCTCTTCGGCGAGGGATGCCCCTCCCCCCGTCAAGCGGAGTTACAAAAAGAAAGTCACTAATCATTTGCCTATTCGAGTGAGTGCTCGCATTCTTGCGAGGAAAACTGCTCCTGTGTCTGCTCATCAGCTTCTGCACAGTTGAGTCTTGCCTTCACGTTGATACCCTTGATATTGGTTGTGCATCGCCTCCGTGGTGCTGCTAGAGTTTTCCTTTGGACTGCTAGCGGATTGGGATGCCTTCGTAGGGGGAGGGTTGTATTTCTGTATCATGGCCCAATCTTTCAAGTCCTGCTCCTCTATCGGGTTCAGCGGTCTGGATTGTCTGGCCGATTGTCTCGCCGTTCGTTCCGCCCTCTTGTTTCGGCGTGGGAGTTTGCTGTGGCACTGTTATCTGTATTGTTGGCTCAGCAGCCTTTGTTTGTTTTATTTATTGTTCGCTTTTTATTGTTTTACATCTTGTAAAGCCATCGATTAATTATTTGTATCTTTACTGTTATTATTGATTAATATATTTTTTTGATGGCTGGAGCCTTTTGGCTCTATCCGATATACCAAAAACTAAACAATGTAGTTTATACTTGTCAAAAAGTACATTCACATTTATCAAAAAGCGTATGTTAAAATTTGTCAAACAATTTACTTTATTTGTTAAACTTCTTCACGTATTTTACTAACTATGATTTATTGCTTATTTTGGTACATCGCTATGTGGTTTAGTGCAATGTCACACACAAGTGCTTTAACAGCAGCCCTAACCATATATATATATGTACATTGTATACTGCACTGTGCACTGTGGGACACTATTTCTGAGAAAAGTTGTTTATATATATGGTTCTGGGCGAGGCTGTCAAAGACAATAGTTTACGGTTGAGCTGGATAGGGTGTTTTGTGCGCTCAAACTGAGGCAAAAAAAGTATCCTACTTTTATTAGCTAATATGTTGGTAAACTTTAATGTGTCCTAAATTTTTACCTTGGTTTTTTTCTCTATTTCTATTTCTTTTCATGGGTTTTGTTATTTGATGGCTATTTGGATTGGGTATGTTAAGGTGATAATTTACTTACAATCACCTAGATCGGTCTGAACATGTAAAGTTCGAATGTTTGTGGTTTTACTAAACAATATAGATTATATTTATCAATAAGCACTTTCAGATTTATCAAAAAGTGTATTTTACATTTTTTCAAACAATTTACTTTGTGTTATATTTCTTCAGGTACTTTTATTATTTATGATTTTTGCTTATTTTGGTACATCTTCGGTGGTTTAGTGCCAAGGTCATGAACACAGCAGCAGCCCTAACTATATATATAAATTGTATGCTGCACTGGGGGACACTGTTTGCGAGAAAAGTTGTTTATATATATGGTTTGGGGCGATGCTGTCAAAGACCATAGTTTACGGTTGACATGAATAGTGGGTTTTGTCGCACTCAAACTGAGCCAAAAAAAATTGTCATGCTTTTATTAGCCAATATGTAGGCTAATTTTAATGCATCGTAAGTTTTTCGCCTAGGTTTTTTTCTTTCTCCTTCTTCTTGGATTTTGTTAATTGATGGCTATTTTCATTGTCGTGGCTGTTTGAATTGGATAGTTTACCTTGGTATTTAATTGACTTTGGTTCTGCAAGAAGGTGATCATTTACTTGAGATCGCTTAGAGTGGTTGGAACATGTAAAGTTCGAATGTTTTAGTGTCATTTTACTAAACAATGTAGTTTATACTTGTCAAAACGTACTTTCACAATTATCAAAAAGTGTATTTTAAAATTTGTTAAACAATTTATTATTTGTTAAATTTCTTCAGGTACTTTTACTATTTATGATTTATTTCTTATTTCGATACATCACTGCGATGGTTTAGCCAAGGTCACACACTGGTGCTTTAACAGCAGCCCTAATCATATATATATGTACATTGTATACTGCACTGTGTGTGCACTTGGGGGACACTGTTTGTGAGGAAAGTTGTTTATATATGGTTTGGGGCGCGGCTGGTTGACCTGAATAGGGGGTTTTGTGGCACTCAAACTGAGCCAAATAACGTATCACACATTTATTATTAGCCAATATGTAGGCGAATTTTAGTGTATTGTATGTTTTTTGCCTTGTTTTTTTTTTCTTGGATTTTGTTATTTGATGGCTGTTTTCATTTTTGTGGCTATTTGTATTCGGTATGTTTACCTTGGGTATTTAACTGATTTTGGTTCTGCGACAAGGTGATCATTTACCTGAGATCACCTAGAGCGGTTAGAACATGAACATTTTGAAAGTTTTTATGCCATTTTACTCAACAATATAGTTTATATGTGTCAAAAAGTACTTTCAGATCAAAAAGTAAATTTAAATTTTGGTAACTAAATTTACTACATGTGTTAAATTTCTTCATGTACTTTTACTATTTATGATTAATTGCTTATTTAGGTTCATTGCTACGATGGTTTATTGCTTGGATCACGAACACAGATGCTTGAACAGCATCCCTAACCATATATATATATTGCACTAGTGGACTGTTTGCGAGAAAAGTTGTTTATATATGGTTTGGGGCGAGGCTGTCAAAGATAATATTTTTATGGTTGACCTGAATAGGGGGTTCTGTGGCGCTCAAATTGAGCCTAAAAAGTATCCTACTTTTATTAGCCAATGTGTAGGCGAATTTTAATGTATCGTAAGTTTTTTGCCTAGCTTCTTTCTTCTTTTTTCTTTCTTTTTCTTTCTTTTTTCTTGGATTTTTTTATTTGATGGGTATTTTCATTTTTGTGGCTATTTGGATTGGGTATGTTTACCTTGGTATTTAACTGATATTGGTTCTGCGAGAAGGTGATCATTTACTTGAGATCACCTAGAGCGGTTGGAACATGTGAAGTTTGATTGCTTTGGTGTCATTTTACTCAACATTTATACCTCTGAAAAAAGTACTTTCCAATTTATCAAAAATTGTATTTTAAAATTTTGAAACAATTTACTTCATTTGTTAATTTCTTCCGGTACTTTTACTATTTCTTATTTATTTCTTATTTTGGTACATTGCTACGATGGTTTAGTGCCAATGTTATGAACATAGATGCTTTAACAGCTGCCCTAACCATAGATTCTACATTGTATACTACGCTGAGGGACAGTGTTTGCTAGAAAAAATATTTATATATGGTTTCGGTCGAGGCTGTCAAAGACAGTATCTGGTTGATCTGAATAGGGGTTTTGTGGCTCTCACACGGAGCCAAAACTATCCTACTTTTATTAGCCAATATGTATAGGGAAGTTTTAATGTATCGAGCTTTTTTTCCCCTCCCTTGGGTGTTGTAATTTGGTGGCTTGTTTCATTTTCGTTGCTTTTGAGATTGGGTATATTTACCCCAAAGTTTAACTGATTTTGGTTGTGGAGAAGTAGATCATTCACTTAACTAGATTGGGTGGGACCGAGAAAAGTTTTTTAAAAAATTCATTGTCATTTTACTTTTCATTGTACGGTATATTTTCCATATGATGTACTTTCAGTCTTTCAGATTTGACAAACAATGTGTTTCTAAATTTTGTCAAATAATTTACTTTCAGGTGCTTTACTTTTTGTGGTTTATTTCATATTTGGTACATGGGGTTTAGTGTCGATTTCACAAACCTCTCTACTATTTTAATAAGAGAGTTGGGGTTTGTAACAAATAAACACTAACTTTGGAACTATATAACACGTATATTATACGTTCAAACTATATCCAACAAATATAAATGTACACCGCACGTGTAGCCAAAATCAAAATATTCAAATATAAACTATTTTTTTCTTATTCGATATATATTCATTTAATTTGATGACTTCACTTTTTTTAGACGTGCATCACACGTACATTATACTAGTAGATGCTTTAATGGCAGACCTGACCATATATAGTGATGGTATAATGTATTTGGGGGGCAATGTAATTGCTTAAAACGATTTATATTGCTGCGGCGAGACTGCCATAGTCTACGATTTATGGTTGACCTGAATTGTTGGTTTTTCGGTACCCTAAACTAAGCCAAAAGAAGTACCTTACCTATTTGATTTCCCAATTTATAGGCGAATTATGATGTATCCTATGTTTTTAGCCGACTCTTTTTTGTTTTGTAATTTGGGGTTATTTCTGTTTTCTACGCTGTTGGGATTCAGTATATTTACCTCAGATTCTTTTCATTTTAATTGTGGAGGATCTGATTTATTTTACATTTTGTGCATGGCTCATGTTTTAGTGCGGATTTCACAAAGATAGATGCCTTAATAGAAGCCATTGCCTATTGTAATGGCTATGATTTTTTAGTGCGTTTTTTTTTTTGTTGAGAAAAAGGTGACATCGTCACCGCTTTATTAATAAATTATTAACAAAACAAGTATTACAACTACTATAAATCTATCTGTTCCTAAAACGGAACAACGAAAAATAATTACATATCCAAGTACACAACAGTAATTAGTCTCTCCCCAAGCTAAACTTGTAGACAAAAGCATCTGCAACCTGTTCTCCCACCCATCTCTACTAGATGTAATTTGAATTTCAAAAAATCTAACTTGAAATTCGAATTCCACCAATATTCTTTGCCACCCCAGAACTCCCTCCACCTTCCCCCAAACGTCCACCTTGGCAACAACCACATCCACCATCTCTTGCTGGAATGCTTTCTTCTCTCCCGACGACGTTGCTGTCATATCGCCACTAGCTCCACCACGACGCCATCTTCCGATTGCGTCAAATTCAACCCTCAACAGTAGCCATAGGTTTCAACCTACAAGCTGAAGTTCCGGACGAACTCCCCGTCGACGAACACCCTCGCCGTGACAGCTCATATTAGGGGATTCCCTTGTCCAGCCCAAATTCCCCAAACATACTTTGAATTTTCAAAAATCTTGTATGAAATTCAAAAGCCAATCAAATTTTCTCTCCTGCTCACCAAATATGATTTGAATTTCAAACATCTAAATTAAAATTAAAAAATGATCCAGATCTCCCCCTCCATTTATGTTTTGAATTTCAAAAATCTCAATTGAAAATCAAAAACCATCCAAATCTTTTCCTCCACCGCCCAAAATGTAATTTGTATTTCAAACTCTATTTTGAAATTCAAATTTGTAGAATCCATCCAAAATTCTCTTCTCCTTCATTAAAATTTCCTCTATACAATCCCCAACTATAATTTGAATTTCAAGAATCTAAATTTGAAATTCAAAAATAATCGAAATCTCTCTCTCCACACCCCTGAATCAAATTTAAATTTCAAAATCTCAATTTGAAATTCAAAATTCAACCTGCTCCCTCCCTCCGCATTCCCTCTTAAATCCGCTCCAGCATTTACCCCGGCCACCGTCGCCCTCGGCATACTTCCACATCTTTCGGCTTCCACATCTATCAAGCCATTTTTGCCCCCACTTCGCCATCAACCGATGACTCCCACCCACTTATACAGCCAACTTTACTGCCAGCCCCTCTGTTAGCCTTGATGAGGCCCACCAATCCTACCCAAAGGTAGCCGATGCTGCCATCCCCACCGTCACCCCCGTTGATGCTGGCCCCGATGCAAACCTCGGCGAAGGCCGCCAATCACTCCCTACAACTGACGACGATGCCGACAACCACACTGTCGAGCCCGCCCCGACGTCAGGCGCCGATCCCGGCAACCTGACCTCACCGGCCCCGTCTTGCATTGTCGTGCTCTCTCTCCGTACCTGTTGCACCCCCATATCATAATGTCATGCCGCTGTCACCCGACCTCGCTCCCGCAAGCCTGCGCCTCACCTTGCGGCGCTGATCCTCCTGCTGCGCAACCGCCTCTCTACATCTCTACTCCAAGAAAAACCCCAAATCTGTAATACCCTAAACTTTCTTTTTAATAAAAATGTTGATTTTCACTTATTGTGCACGTGCAAATTTCGTATGTATATTTATTTTTATGAACAATTATTTCTTTCTTTTCCTTTATTTTTCTGAAAGCCTATTTTGTAAAGCCTAAAACATTGTTTCTTATTTTGAGCCCACTTTAATAATTTATTATTTTATTATTTTGGCCCCACAAGCCTATGCCCACTATTTGTGAAGCTTACAAATTTAATTAATCCTTTAAATTGTCACACTTGTCATGTAGACACAAATGATGAACAATTGTTTAATTAAAATTGTACAAAATTCAAATAGGGGGATACTAGAGGGCACGTGCATGCACGTAGTGTGCATTGCACATCTTGGAGGCCGGATTGTGCATGAAGAGATGGGAGAGTGGGTGTGTGTGTGCATGGATGGTTACTTGATTATGGGTGGTTGCTAAAACTTCCCCTCCTATCCTAGCCATCCATCTCTAACCATCTAGTAATATTCTAGCCCTCCAATCCATCCTAGAACTAGTATAAATACCCCCTACCTTCATGTATTCTACACTAAGAAATTATTGAATGAAAGAAATTATATAGGAGAGAAATATATTAGGGAGTATAAAGTTTGAGTGCTCATTGGTGTGTCCCAAGCAAGAGGCCGGCCCCATCATCAAGCACAAGGAAGCATTCGGTTTTTGCACCAAGGAGCAAGAAGGGGAGCTTTTGCAACACAATCTAGGAGGAGAAGGCTACTCTCTTGCATTCTAGGAGACTCTAGGAGCTTTTATTTGGTTTTTTCTCCAAAGAGGTGGGTGTTTCTCATTGCTTCTAAATTAGAATTCATTCTAGGAATGAAATTGAGTAATTATTAAAGAGCCACTAGTTACATTTAAATTCATGTTTGCCTAATTAGAGAGGAATTGTTAATCTAGTAGATGTGTGTTATATGGTTGCTAGATTGATTCATTATGAATGAAAGTGGATGTTTTTCACACTCCTAAAATTAGATATCATGCTAGGTATGATTTTAATGAAATTATAAGAATTAACTAGTGAGGAATTGGAACCATGCTTGTTGAATTAAAGTAGAGTGGTAATATTAGAGATAAATTGATGGAATGATTGCTAACAGATAATTGCTAATTAATGTGATAGAAATCTCCATTTTTGTATGTGCTAAATGAATGTTAATTAATAAAAAGGATTGTATTTGCAAATAGTTGATTGAATGCACTATGTGTAATTAGTTGACAAGAATAGAATTTTTATTTTGTAGAAAAGATGATTTTTGTGTTCTAAAAATATGGTAGATTGTCAATAAGAAAGAGAACAAAAACGTAGTGATTTTGTGGAAACATAACTTTAATTATGAAGAGTTGTTCTATGGTTCTCAATGTCGAAATTATGGACATGGAACACAAAGTATGACTAAAATACATGTTTTATAAAGCTAAAAATGCTTATAATAATACTGGTTGCTGTAGATTTATGTGTATTTTAATTCTGGAAAAAATTGCTTTCAAAAGGGAAGAAAAAGAGAAATTTATTGTGAGAATTCATGAAGTACAGATATGAACAGAGAACTAACTTAAACCCAATTAAATTACTTTCAAATCGATATGGCCACTTAGATCAATTGGTTGGTATAGTTTTCAGTCGCTACAGTAGCGGGGGCTAGTCTTGGGTCTCGGGTTCGATGCTGCGGATTGGAGCTTTCATTTGTAATTTTTTTTGTTAAAAATCTGAAATGTCGAGAGCTGATACATAGGGATAATAACCCCTATTCATATCGACTTGGTTACTTGGCGCAGTGGTCTTGTGCGTTGTCCTTTGGGCCGCTGATTGTGGGTTCGAATCCGGTTGGGGGCTTGGATTTAAAAAATTGTTTTTTTGGGGATTTTAATATTAATTTGAGTATTAAAAATATATTAAAATTTAGTAAAAATATGAATTAATTACTGAAAATTATTTGGACTTTATGAGAAAAAATTGTATAACTTTTGATAGAGTGTAATTAAGAAATTGAGGCTATTTGCAAGAAAGGACTTCTTTTTAAAATTAAATTGTCTTTTAAACAAAGGAAAAAAATAAATGAGATTTTTAAGAGTTATAAAGATGAGAATTAGTTATGAGGAATTTTGAAAATTGTGATTCTTTGTAATTAATTGGACTTATAAATTGTGCTTGTAGTATGAATCGAAATGAGTATAATAGATTCGTGGAATAAATGAACTATTGATTACTACTAGTTGAAACTTATTAATCTTACGCATAAATTGTATATGAAATTGAATTATTGATTGTGATGAGTTATGAAAGGTGTGAATACATGAATACTATGCTTATGAAATGTGAATTGTGATTAATCATGAAAAAACCTTAAGAGTATGAAAAGCTCGATGTTGTAATTATGAGTTGAAATTGAGAACTAGGGGTATAGCTAAGCCTTATACCAGCAGTAAAAGAAAAGTGGAAATAATATTTGAGATGAAAAGACCAAGGTTTGGGTCATGTGAAATAAATAAATAAGACCGGTATAGTGAGAGTGCTAACCCTAAGGGATTGATTTTATTCATGATTCAATTAAACTAAGGATTAGATACATAGTGAAGATGTGATGAAAATAAGAGAAAAACATTGAGTATGAGGGCCATTGGATTGGCGGCGTGAGAGTATTCACAGGATGTCCCATGATGCATCATGATAGGGCGTGGATACTGCTCCAGAGTATCGTCCCGGTGATGACGCTCGTGGGGTGTTTGACGACTGCGGGTGGTGTCATATCTATGGTAGGAGCTGAATTACCACATGATGCCTGCATGATGAGTCATGTGTCGGTGCGTTGGGATTCCCTCCATGGCGCCTAGACATGAGTTCGTAGGTCAGAAAATATCTAGGATACTTACCGTAGTTACAGTAGTAGATTAAGTCATGACGAGGGATTGAACCCTACAAGATGAAGAACGGTTAAGGGCTTGCCCTCGGACCTATGTGGTATGGGCTGCATAGACTCTGAACAAGTTCGCATTAGTGTCATGTAATACAAATAATTATACTAAGGACTAAGTGCATATTCACAACACGACATCAATAGGATAGTCCCTTTAGCTTTGTTTGTGAACAAGTTTGTGGTTTGCTAAGTATTGAGGATCTTTATACTGTTTCCGGCATATAGAGGATGACCGTGTATAATATTTTGTAGTTGAATAAACTGACGCGCCTACAGTTTTACATGCAGGGTAAAGATGCTTGACAAATTGAAGTATACATGCTGCTCAAGATTGATTTAAATAATTTATTGTAAAAATTGTTTTCGCTGTGATAATGTAAAGATGCAATGTAACTCTGATGTAAGAAATATTTTTATTTCCTTATAAAATTGTACGAAAGAAGTGTAAAGATCCTGTGGAATTTCGAATTCAGTTGTATTTTGGAATTCGGGGTGTTACAAAATCTCTACTTCTTGGAGGCACTGATGCCAACTCACCACTGCACTGGTGGCGGGATGAAGGATGGGGGATGAAGGATGGAGGAGGAGGATGGTGAGGGAATCTGCCCCTTCCCAAGCCGATGCTACAAAACTCTCTCTTTTGGTTTTTGGGTTTGCGGGGGGGGGGGGGGGGGGGGGGGGGGGGGGGGGGGGGGGGGGGGAGCTTCTTTCTCTAGAAATCTAGGGAGAGAAGCTCTAGTTGTCTTCATGTAATTTTTTAGTGCGGTTTCTCAAAGATAGATATACATTCCATACTGTTTCGGGGGACCCTGATTGCACAAAAACCTTTTTATATATGGTTGGGGGGAGGCTGTAAGAGGCAGTGATTTACAGTTGACTTGAGGTTCTGTGGCACTCGAACTGCGATAGAGGTAGCCCACTTCCTTTATTTGCCTGTATATAGCTGAGTTATGTCCGATGTTTTTTGTCCAGTCATTTTATATTTAATTTGGTAGTTTTTTTCACTCGTTAGGATTGGGTTTGCTTGCCCCTGAATTTAATTGATTTTGGTTGTGGCGAAGCTGATCATTGACTTTAGATCACCTAAGAATGGTTTCTGAAATATGATGCTATATACATGGTATAGATTCTAATTGCTGAAAAAGAGATTTAAATGGTTGCGGCGAGGCTGCCCAAGTATGTGATTTATGGTTGACCTGGATTGTTGGTTTTTTGGTACACTAAACTGAGCCAAAAGAAGTAGTCTGCTTCTTTAATTTCACAATTTATAGTAGGAGAATTATGATGTATCCTATGTTTTTTTTTTCCTGACCTTTTTTATTGTTGTGATTTTGTGGTTATTTCCGTTTTCTAGGCTGTTGGATTGAATATATTTACCTCAGAATTTTATTGATTTTAACTGTGGAGGCACTGATTTACTTTACATTTAGTACATGGCTATGATGTTTTATTCCGGATTTTACAAGGATAGATATATACATTCTGTACTGTTTTGGGGATCCTATTTTCTAAAGAAACTATTTATATGGTTGGGTGAGGAGTCAAAGGCAATGACTTAGGGTTGACTTGTATTGGTGGTTCTCTGGCATTTGAACTGAGCCAGAAGAGGCCCTACTTCTTTTACTTTCCTGTTTATAGCCAAATTATGTTCCTTGTTTTTTCTTTACGTTTTTAATGTAATTTGCCATTTAAGATCCGTTTGTAGATGAAATTATCATTTTACCCCCAAACTTTAAAATTCGTGCCCGATTTGGACGGTTCAGATTTAACCCTATTTTTAGTCATATTAGCAATATATAGGCAAATCAGTTCAATTCTTTGTTTTGACCTACATTTTTGGGTAATTTGGTAGTCATTTTATTTGCCAATTTGGTGGTTAATATACAACAAATTTAATGAAATTTCAGTTAGTCCTTTACTCTTTTTGATACATAACGATTTGAGTCGAAGAATCACATCACATACATACATCATCCATGGTTCTAATTTACAAGTACATTTATATGGAAACATTTCTGTCATGGAATATGATTTAACCTCTTTTTTTTTGTGTGTTTAACAATTTAGAATTTCTCTATTTTTGCCTATTTGTATGAGTTATAATGTTTTCAGCTGATTGGGTATGTTTTGAATTTACCAGTTTGACCAGATTAGATTTTGTAGACTATAATTAAAAAAAACATATTTCTTTATATTATAAACTTCCACTATTTTCATTAGATTTTGTAGGCAATAATATTCCACAATTTTTTTAGTTGTTGTAATCAAATTATGAAATTCACTGTTTGAGGCCGCCGATTTCGTAAGCCATAGCTCCCTTTTTGCTATTATCAAGTTTGACCTTCATTTTTTGGATTACGATCTATTTTAAGAAATTAAGAAGAGTTTACTGTTTTTTGGTCTTCATGCAGTGCAATATAAAATTTACGTTTGAGGATGACTACACATACATGAGTTTTTATCCTAGACATACATTATAAATGTATTGGGTCCCACTTCTCACTAAAAGACAATGTTTAAACCTTGTCCTTTAGTGAGAAGTGGGGCCCAATGCATTTATAATGTATGTTTGCGGTAAAAACTCATGTATGTCTAGCATTTTGCTTTACGTTTTGGGATTTGTTTAGGTGGACCCCGGCCGGTCTGGTTCGGTAACAACATGCATCTGTATCATTTCATATGTGAGTAGCAACAGACGCACAAAATACGGGCTATAATAAATTTTCGGAGAGGTAACTCAGCGGCAAGAAAGAGGATCAGATTCGATGGAGGCGAGTAAAGCTGGAGATAAGGAGTGCAGGCCCAGTCTACAGATTGGGAGACTGCCATTTCCGCTGGTGGACTTTGGGTGCCAGCTGTTGTTTGGGTATTTTGAGGGATGGTTGTACATTCCTAGTTTGTTGTATCTTTTTGCTTTCAGCTTTGTTGTTATTCTGTACTATGTTGGGGCGGGCCGATAGGCCTCGAAGATTATGATGTGGTGTAATATGGATATTTTGTGGTTTCGTTAATTTTTCATTAATGAAATCGATGACCTAGATCACTTGCTTCTCAAAAAGAAAAAGAAAAAAACAAAAAATAAAAAAGCGTAAGTAGCACAAAATTAACACAACAAAAAACACACAATTAACACAACAATTTTAATTTGATTATAATAAGCAAAAGAAAATTACATAAACATGACAGCAAATAATAATTTTGCATGCGACGAACAAACATATATATATATATATATTTAGAATCCAAACACTGGGATATATATATATATATATATATATATATATATATATATATATATATATATATATATATGCACTACTTGAGCAAATAATAATTTTGCATGCAACGAACAAACATATATATATATATATATATCTATATATATATATATATATATATATATATATATACAATCCAAACACTTGGATGAATACATATATATTTACAATCCAAACACTTGGATGCATACATATATATACACTACTTGTGCAAGTTTAAAATCAAAACACAAACACTGCCGTAGTACTACTGGTACCTAGCTGCAGCATTTTCCACACAAGTAATGAATTTCAAGCTGCTAACGACTACCGGAAAATCTCCTACAACTTTATGCAGGCTGAACTCCACTGTGCCAGGTGATCTGATTACGAATTCTGGAGATTCGACCTTCTTCCAGCCATCATTGTCGTTTTCGGCGTCGTGCAAGAAAAGTGATTTCCTTTCAGAACTGGTTTCTGTTTTGACGACTACAGTTAGTTTAGTTAATGTTTCTGCAGCTGCAGCTCCAATTCTGGCTGGTTTATACACTTTCACTTTGAAGAAAAGCTGATACGTATCTGCGCATCCTCGCGGTGGTGCTGCTACGACCATTCCACATGCTATGATAACAGGCTCAGGGTCTTGCACCTGTACGGTTAATTTGCATGCCATAAAATTTCATTTCCTACTTAATGAAAGACCCAACCGTACAGTAAAAATAAACAAACTGTAACTACAGTATATATATATATATATATATAGTTAATAATTAAGCTATCAATCTTGGTATTAATATACTTACACCAGTTCTGGATTCAGCAGTTGATGCGGCCATTTCTTCAAATTAGTTAGTTGCAGAAATTAAGTAGCAAGCACCTGCACCTCTATTTTTCTTCACCTCAACCTTGATATGATTCCAATCCAACTGATGAGTATTTATATATATATATATATATATATGCATTATTCTACCTACTTTCTTGAGTTAGCCATCTTAATCAAATAATCAATGAAATCTACTATTTTATGGGGAGAAATAAATTCCATTTATAACTAAACAAACACATACATTGTAACCAAATAAATACGTGCAATGCATATGCATAACTAATATAAATGAGGTTTTAGGTTCGATGACTGACAATGGCGGATTTTTTTTAATAAAAAATACATATTTGTACGTGTAAATTACTAGTATATATATAGTCTGAATATTATGATAAAGATACAAATTAATATATGTTACAGACTTTTTTTTTCCTGCACAGCTTGAGCCTGAATTACATTTAGGGACATCGACCTATATCTTCTTCTTCGTTTTTCTTTTTTTTCCGTAGCATTGACTTCTAATTTTTTGCTAAGTCGATAATTACTTACAGAATGCGAAAGGCACTTTCATTTGAATAATAGATTAGAATTTGAGTGAGCGTACGGTGTTCACATGATCAAAACAAATTATTTAATTAATTTTTTAATGTTAGATGGAAAGTAAAGTTGAGCCGAAAGAAGAAAAAAAATTCAAAAAAAGTGACAGACACAAAGTGAAATTGCTATGCACAATTTTTTGAATTTTTTTTCAATTTTTTTTTCAAAATTTTTAATATTTAAAATCAATTTTTAGTTGAATAATAATAATAATAATAATAATGCCCCCCACTGGACGAGGGGGAGGATTTTGTTTGGTTTTTAATTACGATTTATCAAATTTTTTTGGTGAGCGACACAAAGTGAAGTTGCGTCGAAAAATTATAAAAAAAATTCGTGGGACGCAAAGTGAAGTTGCGTCGGAGAAATAAAAAAATAATTTTTCTTCGCGGGTCGCAAAGTGAAGTTGCGTCCTGTATATTACGCATTTCTCTCAAATCCACTCTTATTTATAACAATCTACTGTAGCTATTTATGCATAAAATGCATAAATAGCAAACGAGTACAGCTCGTCATTTGTTATAAAATACATTTTATGCATAAATAACATAAGAACTGTGGATGCTCTTGACCAACCATAAAATGCTTATACGCCTATTAATCATCTATTTATGTGATTAAATAATTTTGTTAAAATGAAACCTAATTAAGATTCTAATTGCTAATACACAAGTATTACTTACAATTAGCAACAACATTTTGTCAAACTTAAGATACGGCTAGTTAGTTTAATATTTATTCTCTCCGTAATTGATGTTAAACAAGAACACAATAAACCTTAGTAGAGCTGGTATTGGGTCCTATCGAGTTAGTAGAGCTGGTATTGGGTCCTATCGAGTCGGGTCCTTCACTACCCGGATTCAGATCCGGTACCTCACGGGTCCAAAAATTGGATTCGGACCCGGACTTGCAAGAATCGGGTTCGGGTCCTAGTTAAAAAAATTACTCATCGGGTCGAGTAGTAGAGAATAAATATTTGCACTTAAGTATTTTTGCACCCGATACCCTATGATTCTAACAATTTTTGTACTTAAGTACATAAATTAATATTATATTTACACATCTATCTTCAATAATTACTTTTATATGTATATTCCTATAATCCTATTATTCAAATTCTATATGTTTGGGGGGTATTTTTTAACGGGTCCGGATTTGGGTTCAGGTCGGTTCTATTTTGAGCGGAGCCGGAGCCGAAAGTGTATCGGATCTTATTTTATGATCCGGACCCGGACCCATATCGATCGGTTCGGTTTCGGTCCAATGCCGGGTCCGGATCGAGTCTGGATCGGATCCAGGTACGGGGTAACTGTGACAGTGCTAACCCTCACTTATTTAAAATACGGCTAGTTTAGAAGTTTCATCAAGTGTTTGGATTTGCAACTTTTTTAGGAAATCGGATGTTTTTGCAAATTTGAGATTTCACTATTGTTGCCCGATTTTGCATGCTAAATAGATTTAATGAAATTATCCTAGATTTGACTATTTTACCAGAATTATGAGCTATAGACAATAGTTTTTTGCAGTTTTAGAGAAATGGTGGAGTTCCTTGTTTTAGCCAGATTTCTTGAGCTGTAGTCTATTCTTTGCCAATTTTGAGAAATTTTGATTCACTGTTTTCTCTAGATTTTGTGAGCTATTGTACATCATCTTTGGCTGATTTTGTGGAGAGAAAAAAAAAATTCACTGTTTGTTCTAATTTTCAGGGAAGCACTTCATAGTTTCAGTCCGACCGATTTTCAAAAATGCTGATTTTCAGTGTTTTGACAAGACATTACTATCTATATAATAAAACACAAAGAAAGCTATCAAGTGACTCTTCTTCAATCCTCCCAAAATCAAAGGTGCAAATCTAACCTCACAAAATACTCCCCCCCCCCCCCCCCCCCCCCCCCCCCCCCCCCTCCCCCTCCCTCACACCCAAAACAACTCCTTTATTTATTTAATTATTTCTCTCTCCCTTTCTCCTATTCAAAAAATTAAGAAAATAAAAATAAAAAAAAATAAAAAAACTTAAAACTTAAAAACTAAAAAAACTAAAAAAAAAAATAAAACTTTAAAAATAATTCAAAAATATCAAAAACTTATAAAAAAAATTTAAAAAATTTAAAATTTTAAAATTTTAAAAATAAAAAAACTTTAAAAAATAAAAAATTCAAAAAAATAAAAATTTAAAATAAAAATTTGTGAAATTTTTGAAATTTTGAAATTTTGAAAATCTCAAAGCAAATCCAAATCCAATGTCGAACCCCAATAAAGAGGTCGTCGCCGATATTTGATCTGCTGCTGATTCCGTATCGGTAACTCCCCTCCACCAAATCGAGCGCGAATATCAAGCGACTCCGTATCGGCGACTCCTCTCCACCGAATCGAGAGCCTCTATATGCGATGCGACGACTCTAATTTCATCTCGTTAACCGAATTCTCATTCTAATTTTTAATTTTGTGTGCAGGGGATTACTCAGTTTTTTGTTGACTCGAATTTTGTGTGTTCATGGAATCTATGTTCGGAGAGGTATGATTGTTTTATTTTTTGGTTTAAAAATTTTAATTTAGTGATTTATTTGTTGAGTTTTTTTTGGTTTTGATTTAAGGTGTACACAAGTGAGAGATGGATTATTTGCAACATTAATTTCTTTACTACAATAGAAAATACTATCGTGAAGTGTTCCCTTCACTGGTTATTAGAAACCATGGATAATATAACATATAAGAACTTTTAGTGTATGTTTGGATATATATGATTGAGATGACTAGAGTTTACCGGTGAACGGTGCTAACTCTCCACTCAAGAAAGACAGCTAAAGTAAATTTGTTATTTATCTATTTTGGTTTTTTTATAAAGGTACAATGGGGAGACAAAGTGGATATAAAAGAAATGATTAGCTTGAATTAGAGTTTTGAGAACTTCATGTATTTTATTTTGGTTGAAATAATAATAAGAGGTATTTTAATTGCAAACTGATTCTCATACAAACAAATATTTAGATTATTGGTATGTAGATATCTTCACACCTGCACTTGCGCTACCATTATTTTTAGACATGCTCATAGTGGTTTTGGGATTAGAGTAAGCTCTATAAAATCTATATGATAATGTCCTTACATAACGATTACAAGCATCTAAAAGTGATGCTGAAGTTATAAAAAAAACTCTATGCAGTGTTTCTAACAAACTATATGCATTCCAGGTAAGTTTAAGCTAATAATGAAGAAGACGATGGTTGAGCTTAAAGGTAGATATACTGCTTCCTCATATTATATGTGTGCTACTTCAATTAATTTGCTGGACCTCCAAACCTATTTTATATAATCAAACCAGGTGCACCGTTCCGAAGACGTGTCGTAGGCACGTGTCAACGGGCAAACCTAGTATTCAATAACTTTCGGTTGTTTTCCAAAATCTACAAGCACTCAAAACAACCAAACATGAAAACCTTAGATCTAAACCACTAGGGGCGGCGGTGGCTAGCCCTCAGTGTCCCCCCCCACTCCGTCCTCCCCCCTGTCTATTCCTTCCTTCCTGCCTTCCTTCTGCGGAGCTCCACGACATTGAAGACGATGTTCCTTCGTGTCATCGGAGCTCCACGGCGTCCCCTGACAAAGCTCCATGGAGTTGAAGACGATGCCTGACGAAGTCGATGATGCCCAAACGCTCGCCCAGATGACGGAGCTCCACGACGAAGCTCCACGGCATTGAAGACGATGTTTTTGACGGAGTCGACGACGCCCAAACGCTCGTGCCTCCCCAGATCTACGATGCTCCGCCACCATCAACGCTCCCTGTTCGCGCGACGATGCTACGGTGCACCGCCTCTGATGATGGAAGCCATGTCGATGGTGCTTGAGCTCTTTGCGCCTCCCATGGCAGCAACGTCGTCACGCCCGGTTCGGATTTGGTCGACTGGTGTCCCCCCCCCCTCCCGACTGCGACTGCTGCTCGAACCCTGAGGTTGAGTAGCTGTTGGCACGGGGTTGGTGTCCCTTTTGGTGTGAGAGGTGTTGTATTGCATGATTGTGGGGCTTAGGCCCGAGATGGGGTCCCTCCATGATGTGCGGTGTCTGTTCTAGACAATTCAGATCTGGACATTCTTGTCGGATCTAGGGTTTTCCATCCATCCATTGCGCTGCTCCATCTGTTACCTCTGCTACAGCATCCTTCCTCCATCCACCCATTGCGCTGCCCCATTGCATTGCTCCACCATTACCGTTGTTCCAATTTGCTCTTGGGGCCCGGATGTTCTTTGCTGCCGCCACCATGTCCACGCTCTCGAGGCCAATCACAGCTATCTGTGGCTATGATTTGGATTTTGTGGGTTGGTAGTACGTGTGAAGAAGCCGGGGTTTGCGATGGTTGCAATGAAGAGATAGTAAGTGCGGTATTAGTAAGGTATTATTGGGGGGGGGGGTGGAGGAGGTGTCTGAGCTGGATTTGATTCGGTGTGAAGAATGAGGTGTAGTATAATTGTGGGGTTAGGGCTCGAAGACGGGGTCCCCCCATGATCGTTACTGCACAAGGTGGGGGTTGGGCCCGTAGAAGGGGTCCCCCCATGAGGTGCACAGAGGGGAGATGTTTGTATTTTTGGTCGGCAGTATAGGAGTCACACCCTGAACTCGACCTTCTTTAATCCACTGCCACAAGCTTTGCAACAGCACCGCCACTACGCCCTCATCATTGACCCTGAAATCTACATCATCCACTGCCCGCAGGGGCGAGAGGTGAAAGTACTGATTCTTCAGATTGGTTGTGATTTGGTTGGGTTTTACGTGAGAGAGAGAGTGAAAGAGTGAGAGAGTGAAAGAGTGAAGATGTTACTTCTCACTACTCTATGCAGCTATTTGTTTGTATTTGTGAGAAATCACCTGAGAGAGTATAAGCATGAGAGAGGTGAGTACCATCTTCATTTCTCTCTTAGACTGTGTCCGTGGGTAGGGTTAGTGAGGGTTTTGCTTAGTGAGAAATTGCTTGTGAGAGCTAAAGCGTGAGAGAGGTGAGGGTATCCTCTCCATGGCTCTACTTTGGTTGTGACTGGGCAGAGAGTGAGTATGTTGGAGAAGGTGTGGGAGAGGGGGAGGAGAAGGTTGGGACCGGCGAATATCCAAATCCCACGTGATTCGCTTCAGGTGGGTGTGCGCGCGTTGTGGAGGCGTTGCACGAAGCTTACGTGATGTACATACAATTAGTTAGTACTCGCTATGTGATTGGGCCTAAGCAGGGGTCCAGTACATTATTGGTGGAGGTCGGGGACAAGCTGTAGCCGGTTCGTCCTAATTGTAGTTTTTAGTTTTTGTGACCCACCTTAAAGGGTTTTAGAGTGAGCCCTGATTGTATGTATTGGTTATATTGCTTCATATTTTATTTTGTTGTCTGTAGGTTGTAATTTGTCCCAGTACTCTGGGTTTGTTTGGTTAATTCTCATTAATGAAATAGGGTTACCTTATTCCACCTTTTCCTTCAAAAAAAAAACAAAAACAAAATATGAAGTTCGAAATTTTGGCATGATTTTGTGTAGTCTACTGTTTTCCACCTATTTCCAGAAAATATGAATTTCACTCTTTTGGCTGATATTATAGGCTATATAATTCATAGTTTTCGGCTAATTTTTAAATTAAAAAAAAATCTAGGAATCACTATTTTAGCAAAGATTTTAAGGTAAGAATCAATAGGTGAAATTCTTAATTTTGATATTTTGGTAAAACTTTAAGAACGATAATCACAGTTTTCGATTTCTTCTTATAAATTCTAAATTTCAATCGTTCGACCAGATTTTATGGATTATATTCCACAGTTTTGGACATTCTTCATGAAATTCTTAATTACATTGTTTTTGGCTCATTTCCCTTTTGGCCCATTTTTGTTAATTCTTCATTTCATTCTGTTGGCAGATTTTTTCTAGCTCCACAATTTATCTAATTTCATGAATTTCCCTATTTGGGCGTGATTTTTCAGTTTTTATGTGGATTAAATTTCACTATTTATGCTTGTTTTAGTGGCTTGTCCATCATTTTCCTTTGATTTCCGAGTAATTATGCAATTCACTGTTTTGCCCAGATTTTATAGGCTGCTACACAGTTTCCGGACGATTTCATAAAATTGAGAACCTCACATTTTTCGGATTTTATGGGTTACAGCCCACTCTTTTTGGCCAATTTCTAGAATATATGAATTTCTCTGTTGTTTTAGTCTGATTTTCTGGGTTATCATCCATCCATCGTTTTCAGATGACCTCAATGAATTCTGGATTTCATTAATTTAACAAATTTTGTGGACAATTGTCTACAGTTTTCTGCCCTATTCAAGAAAGTTTGGATTTCATTGTTTTTGGCCAAAATTTCTAGGCTATAATCGAAAGTTTTCTGCTGGTTCCAAAAAAATATGAATTTCACTGTTTTTTCCTAATTTGGTGAGCTATTTTCCATACTTTTTTGACCAATTTTGAGAATATTTGCAACTCTGTTGTTTTCGCTAAATTATCTACTATTAGCATTGGTATCGGGTCGGGTCGGGTCAGGTCGAGTCCTTCACTACTCGGACCCGGATCCGGACCCGGACCCGTGAGGATCGGTTCCGGTTCCGGGTCCTATTAAAATATTCCTACCCGTTCGGGTAGGAGCGGGAGTGTGAGTGGCGAGCGGAGGCGGCGAGTGGATGATTTAGACTAGATGAGAGAAGAAAAATGCATGAGTTTTGAGTTTGGAAGAGGAAGATTTAGAATTGAGGATGACAGAGGGGAGGGATGCAGATATAATATTTATTTTTATGTTGATTTTTTCGGAATTTTTTAACGGGTCAGGGTCCGGCTCCTGGTCGGGTCTCTTTTAAGCGGATCCGGACCCAGATCCGAAAGTACAACGGGTCCTATTTTAGGACCCGGACCTGGATAGGCCGGGTCGGTTCCAGTCCAATGTCGGGTCCGGGTCGGATCCGGGTTTCGAGTATTTATACCAACGTTATCTACTATATAGTCCACAATAATGTATAAAATAGCTTATTTGGAATAGTATTTCCAACCTAAAAGGAATCCATGGCTGTCTGTATATATATAAGTTAGAAAAAAAAGTTAAAAAAAAATTATAACTGATGTCGTTATTCCAAATAACGGCATTAGTTATAATTTTTTTTTTAACTTTTTATTAATTCTTTCTGTTTCCAAACAACGGCAAGAGTGCATATTGATATATAACTGATGTTGTTATCTCCAATAACGGTATCAGTCATTCGAATGCCGTTATTCAGGATAACGGCATTGTTTATAAGTTTTTTTCACACTTAGAACTTTTTAAAGTTAGAAGATTCATACTTGTAAGACAAATATACTGATGCCGTTATTCCAAATAACGACACGCAATTTTTTTTCCAAACAGATGCCGTTATTGGGAAGAACAACTTCGAAATAACCTATGCCATTTTTCCCAATAACGTTTCCTGCTGACGTGTCCTAAACAAGGGCATATCGCTAATTATTTTGAGAAGTGGGACAGACGGCTAAATATTTTCAAAACGTGGGGCAGTACGGCAAAATTTTCGAGAAGCTGATCATTTACTTTAGATCATCTACAGTGGTTGGAACCTAGTAAAAGTTTGAATCTTGTAATGCCATTTTACTTTACAATGTACTCTATATTTATTAAAGAATGTACTTTCGGATATTTCCACTAGTACTCTTAAATTGTCTCAAACAATTTAGTTTTATCTTTATTATATGTCTTCGGGTAGTGCTTGTGATTTATTGCTTATTTTTGGTATATGACTACAATGATTTAGAGCCAAATTCATGAGAATGGATGCTTGCACAATAGCCTTGACCATATATATAGTGTATACTATTTTGAGGATTCTATTTGCTAAAAAAATCTATTTGTGGTTGGGGTGAGGCCGCCATAGACCTCTGATTTATGATTGACCTGAATTGGTTGTTATGGCACTAAAACTGAGCCAAGAAAAGACGTGTTCTACTACCATTATTTGGCAATTGTTACCACTAAATCTGGTGTGGGGACAAACAGATAGAAATTGTGGATTCTTTGGGATGTCGAATAGTCAAACCTGAAACCTTTCCGCCGGAGTTTGACCGTGATCTCCCGCCGTTAACCTGCAAAAAGTGCGAAACACCGGGATTGATCCCTCCGACGCACCCTCCGACGCTCAAGTCAGTAATCAGAAAGATTATGAATGAGTTTTTACTAGCAAAAGATTGATTACCTATTAATGATGGGGGATGGGGGGTATTTATAACTGTCATATGGACCAGTTTCTGGATAAGATCAAATCCCTACTTTCCGGTGAATGGATAGGAGGAATCAGAGTCGTTGATTAAGATTAATCATAAACCCTAATTCTATCCCGTTTGACCGGGTTTGCTGTGGGTTGGAACCTGCACCCAGTTGAGATGGATACGTTCGTGGGTTATTGGGCCTTTTGGAAAGAAGACCCAGAACCCATTTCAGACCCGTTTGTATGTGAAATTACCATTTTACCTCCAAATTTTAAGATTCGTGTCCGATTTGGACGGTTCCGATTTAACCTTATTTTTAGCCATATCAGCAATATATAGACAAATCACAGTTCTGGTTCAATTCTCTGTTTTGACCTACATTTTTGGATAATTTGTTAGTCATTTCATTTGTCAATTTGGTAGTTAATATACAACAAATTTAATGAAATTTCAGTTAGTCCTTTACTCCTTTTGATACGTAACGATTTGAGTCGAAAAATCACATCACATACATACATCATCCATGGTTCTAATTTCCAAGTACATTTATATGGAAACATTTCTTTCATGGAATATGATTTGACCTCTTTTTTTTGTGTTTAACAATTTAGAATTTTACTATTTTAGCCTATTTACAGGAGTTATAATGTTTTCAGCTGATTGGGTATGTTTTGAATTTATCAGTTTGACTAGATTAGATTTTGTAGGCTATAATTAAAAAAAACATATTTCTTTATATTATAAACTTCCACTATTTTCATTCGATTTTGTAGGCAATAATAATCCACAATTTTTTTAGTTGTTGTAATCAAATTATGAAATTCACTGTTTGAGGCCGCAGATTTCATAAGCCATAGCTCCCTTTTGCTATTATCAAGTTTGACCTTCATTTTTTGGATTACGATCTATTTTTTGGATTACGATCTATTTTAAGAAATTAAGAAGAGTTTACTGTTTTTTGGTCTTCATGCAGTGCAATATATAATTTACGTTTGAGGATGACTACACACATATGAGTTTTTACCCCAAACATACATTATAAATGCATTGGGCCCCATTTCTCACTAAAAGACAATGTTTTAACCTTGTCCTTTAGTGAGAAGTGGGGCCCAATGCATTTATAATATATGTTTGCGGTAAAAACTCATGTATGTCTAGCATTTTGCTTTACGTTTTGGGTTTTGTTTAGGTGGACCCCGGCCGGTCTGGTTCGGCAATAACATGCATATGTATCATTTCATATGTGAGTAGCAACAGACGCACAAAATACGGGCTATAATAGATTTTTGGAGAGGTAACTCAGCGGTAAGAAAGAGGATCAGATTCGATGGAGGCGAGTAAAGCTGGAGATAAGGACTGTAGGCCCAGTCTACAGATTAGGAGACTGCCATTTCCGCTGGTGGACTATGGGTGCCAGCTGTTGTTTGGGTATTTTGAGGGATGGTTGTACATTCCTAGTTTGTTGTACCTTTTAGCTTTCAACTTTGTTGTTATTCTGTACTATGTTGGGGCGGGCCGGTAGGCCTCGAAAATTATGATGTGGTGTAATATGGATATTTTGTGGTTTTGTTAATTTTTCATTAATGAAATCGATGACCTAGGTCACTTGCTTCTAAAAAAGAAAAAAAAAACAAAAAAACAAAAATGCGTACGTAGCACAAAATTAACACAACAAAAAACACACAAAATTAACACAACAATTTTAATTTGATTATAATAGGCAAAAGAAAATTACATAAACATGACAGTAAATAATAATTTTGCATGCAACGACGAACATATATATATATATATATATATACACTACTTGTGCAAGTTTAAAATCAAAACACAAACACTGCCGTAGTACTACTAGTACCTAGCTGCAGCATTTCCCACACAAGGAATGAATTTCAAGTTGCCAACGACTACCGAAAAATCTCCTACAACTTTAAGCAGGCTGAACTCCATTGTGCCAGCTGATCTGATTATGAATGGTATAGAATCGACCTCCTTCCAGCCATCATTGTCGTCGTCGTGCAAGAAAAGTGATTTCCTGTAAGAACTGGTTTCTGTTTTGACGACTACAGTTAGTTCAGTTAATGTTTCTGCAGCTGCAGCTCCAATTCTTGTTGGTTTATCCACTTTCACTCTGAAGAAAAGCTGATACATATCTGCGCATTGTAGCGGTGCTGCTTCAACCGTTCCACTTGCTATGATAACAGGCTCAGGGGCATGCACCTGTACGTTAATTTGCATGTCATAAAATTTCATTTCCTACTTAATGGAAGACATACCCACCCGTACAGTAAAAATTAGGGATGGCGAACGGGTCACTCGGGCCGGGCCGGGCCCAACCCGGACGGGTTGGGACGAATTCTTAACCGGGCCTGGCCGGGTTGGTCCCCTATACGGGCCGGGCCGGGCCGGGTTACATTCTCACTTGTATGGCCCGCCCAACCCGCGAACCCTTTAGGGCTCAACCCGGGTTGGGCCGGGTCGACCCGCGGGTTGGCCCGTATAATAATTTTTTTTTTTTTTTTTAGTTTAAATTAAAATAATAATAATAATAATTTTTTGAATGTTGTATACTTGTATACAAACAATCATATCTTTGTTTGATGAATTATGAATACTACAATTCTTAAAAAATTATATTACTAAGTAAGTTACGTAGTATTAGTATCAAATTGAGGGATATTTCAAAAATTATGTTTGAATGTTACTAAGTAAGTAATTATATTAGTAAGTAATTTTGGGGAAATATCCCCAAGTAAGTAAAACTATCAAATATCAATAAGTATTTATAATACTACAATTCATTAAATTCAGTAATAATAATATTAAGTAATAATACTACAATTCTTCAAATGTCCCCAAATGATGTTTAATTATAATACTAAGTAATTAATAATATTAATAAAGAAAAAAAATCGTTGAAGAGTGAAGACTAATAATAAGATTGAAAGAGTGAAAATGACATCAAAATTTGGAATTTTATTCATATGAATTTAAGTTATACAATTTGAACAATTTATAACGAAATGAAGAATTCAATTCACAAATAAGTTTTATACAATAACATATTTGTTATATACAATTTTAATTGAGTACAAGTTTTCTAATTTGACATAACAAGAGAAAGCTATTGTAAGTGTTGTCATTGTTGTTGTTCTTGTTGTTGATCTTCGGGCGAGTTGCTCCCACTTGTTGAACTTGATAGTGCTTTTCCTTGCGTCCTATCTTCAGCCTTCAGCCAGTCTTCTGTACAAAGGAGCATCTCCAACGACTCCGGCTTCAACCTATTTCTGTAATCAGATAGAACCCTGCCACTTGTAGAAAATGCACTCTCAGAAGCAACTGTAGAGACAGGAGGAGTTAGCAAATCTTTAGCCATAATTGACAGAATACTAAAAGTGTGTTCATGTTCTTTCCACCACTGTAAAATATCTAGTGGAGAAATAGTAGGCTCAGTATCCTGTTGGTTATACCAATTTAATTCATTTGGTTGATTAGTCCTAGGTTTTTTAGATTGAATTTGTTCAAGTAAACTAAATGTTCTATCACCAATTCTACTTTTACCCTTATCTCTAGAACTACCAGACGAAGAACTAACTACAGAAGTTGTACCACTAGAAGCAAAACGTCTATCATAATAATCATACAAGTTATTTAAGGTAGTTTCAAACTGAACTAAAAACTGATCGCAATCAATTGTTAATTCTACATTGTTCTCTAAAAATCCAAAAAACATTTGTATCAAATTCTTCGTACCTTCTAATTTGATACGGGGATCCATAACAGTAGCAACACAAATCAACATCGGAGGAGGAAAATAATACTTCAAATTTTTTATTTTTTTTTGATGTATAATAGTAGAGAGAGTAAGAGAGGGAGGTGTGATTTTTTTGGAGATTTTTGGGGGCTATTTATAGACTTAGAAGTGGGAAAAAAAAAAAAAAAAAAAAAAAAAAAAATAACAACAGCAAGCAAGCAACGGCTAAGAGCCGTTGCTGCTGTGCTGCCGAGCCCAACGGGCCAAACCCAACGGCTATTTCCCAACGGCACCAAACCCCAACGGGCGACCCGCGGGTTGAATTCGCGGGTCCAATTCACGGGTCGGAGGTCAAAAATTCGCGGGTCAACCCGCGGGTTGGCGGGTCCAATTCGCGGGTTGACCGGGTTCGTGGGTCGGGTTTCGCGAATCCAATTCGCATATATAGCGACCCGGGTCGACCCGGTACTGTTCACCGGGTTCGACCCGAACCCGCGAAAGCTTTAAACGGGCCGGGTTCGTGGGCCGGGTCGCGGGTGGGTCGCCGGTTGACCCGGCCCAGTTGCCACCCCTAGTAAAAATGAACAAACTAAAACTACAGTGTATATATATATATATATAAAGCAGGGCCGGCCCCACCCTTGAGGCAGGTGAGGCGGCCGCCTCAGGCCCCCGGCGTTTTCGCAATTTTAGGGGCCCCAAATTTGTAATTCGGGCTTGTAAATATAGACACGTATTTTGCGCGTAAAAGAAAATTACTGTTATTAGAGACCTCCCAAAATAATTATTTGAGGCTTTAAATTTTTTTTGAAGATTATTTGGGTTTAGACTTGAAGACTTGAATGGAATTTAAGATTTTAAATTTGAGTGATTTAAAACAAATTTATATATTTTGCATATTTTGCTTTTAACAATGTGCAAATTTTTTGTATTTATTTTATTTTATTTTATTTTACTTTACTTTATTTTATTTTATTTTATGGGGAGCCCCAATTCGAGAGTTCGCCTCGGGCCCCCTGGAACTCAGGGCCGGCCCTGTTATAAAGTTAATAATTAAGCTATCAATTTTGGTATTAATATACTTACATCAGTTTTGGATTCAGCAGTTGATGCGGCCATTTCTTCAAATTAGTTAGTTGCGGAAATTAAGTAGCAAGCACCTGCACCTCTATTTTTCTTCAGCTCAAGCTTGATATGATTCCAATCCAACTGATGAGTATATATATATATACTAGGTTTGTCCGTTGACACGTGCCTGCGGCACGTCTTCGAAACGGTGCACCTTGTTTGATCATATAAAATAGTTTTAGAGGTCCAGCAAATTAATTGAAGTAGCAAATATAGAGCAAAAAATATATTATATGATTTTTTTTTCGAATTATTTTTAAAGTTTTTGAATTCTAAATTTTTTTAGTTTTTTAGTTTTTAGTTTTAAAATTTTTTAAAATGTTTATTTTCTTAATTTTTTGAATAAAAGAGTGAGGGAGGGAGAGAGAGAGAAAAAAAATAATTAAATAAATATAGGAGTTGTTTTGGGTGGGAGATTTGAATTTGAGTTTTGGGGGGAAACTTTTGGGGGGGGGGGGGGGAAAAATATGTTTTGTAAGGTTAGATCTGGGCCTTTGATTTTTGGGGGATCGGAGGAGAGCCACTTGATAGCTTTCTTTGTGTTTTATTATATATATATATATATATATATATATATATATATATATATATATATATGCATTATTCTACCTATTTTCTTGAGTTAGCCATCTTAATCAAATAATCAATGAAATCTACTATTTTAATCGGAGAAATAAATTCCATTTATAACTAAACAAAGCTGAATCATTGGGGCACATCATTAGGCTTCTTTTCCTAATGTATGCATTAAGTCATGTTATTATTATAATAAGATTTCCCTGGTCTGGATCTTGTTTGCAAAACAATTTGAATTAGTCAGGCAAAGGCACGTCCATGAAAGGATAGAAGGAGAGGGTAATGGCCACAACAGGAGAAAGTTCAATCACTAGTAAATGATAGGTGTAGCAAGTGGGTCGGGCTGGCCCACAGCCTACATGGATCCGGCCCACCTAGCACGCAACCCAACCCGGACCGCTAGCAACTGGGGCGGGTCGGTCCTACCCTGTCGATGAGTTAGTGGTCCAACCCCGGGCAGCGATTTGGTGAATTTGGCCCGAGTTGGCCCGGCCCGCGCATCGAACCCAACCTGCCATCGATTTGAACCCGGATCATCCATTTTTGGAGCGATTAGGGCTAGCCCGGCGGGCCAACCGGGCCATCCCTTAGGTTTTAATTTTTTTTTTTAATTCTGAAATAATTTTGGACTTCCTATTTTAACCCCCACCGGTTGTAATTGATTTAAGATTATTTATATATCTTTTGCTTAATTATGACTATACCCCAACCCCATATGTGACTGCTGCATCGCTCTCTTTTATCGTTCTCCCTCCACGATGAGGATGTGGAGGGGTAAGGAAAAAGGCAGAGGAATAGAGGGAGGAGCGGAGCGGAGGTTCGACTGGACTTCTGTGAGATTTTATATATATACTACTGAAAATTGTAATGGAGATTATTTTGTCAAACTGATAATGCATATGTTTGGCTTCATATTATGAATGTCTTTGACACAGTTCTAAGCTTATACTGATGCTGCAGAAAATACAGACAGTCAACTGTGTGAATGTCATGTTTTTGCACGCACTTAGCGCACTCTTTCTTTATTGAACTTGAATGTAGAGGGATGGCGGGAAGGCAGTAAGAGGCTGTAACTGAATGAGTGTGGCTTCTACTATACATAGTAGGACCTTCTAATAGATAGGTTATGCATTGAATGAATGAATTCTTGATTTCCCTTATCTGATCTCTTTCTCTCTCAACCCTTGTTCTTCCCCATTTCTCTACAAATATCCAATTCTTGAATCTAATTCCCAAATTTCTTGGCTCCAGTCTCAATTTCTTCCCCAAATTTTATTCTACTCGTATCAATTGGTGCTTTCACCGATTTGAATTCGGCAATTTGATCTTCATCTCACCAAATTGAGCTTCGGCAACGGAGATCGTGGGATGAGTTGAGGGTGGAGATGATGTGTGTGTGTGTGTACATCAATTGAATCAAAGCTCGATCGACTTATTCAGCAACGATCAGCAACTGATCAGGTCGTGAATCGAATTGCGGCATCAGATAATTCTTCATAAGCGAATTTGATCACTAACACTGTAAGAAACTCTATTCTCTCTAATCAAGAGGTCCATGATAGAAACCCTAGGTTGGATTTTCCACGATTTGAGGGGGAATATCCAGTAAAATGGTTATATGGAGACTATAAATTTTTCGAATACCACAAATCGATTGAAGAACAGAAATTGAAGCTAGCGGTTGTTCACATGGATAGTTGGGCTCGGGTTTGGTTTCAATTTCGACAACCATTCCAATCATGGAATTCATTTGTGGAGGCTTTCATACGACAGTTTTGATCCTTAGATTGGAAGGAAGATTAGAGAAAGCAAGTCGTGGCAACTTTTTCTTTAAATTCAGATTACATAGAACCTGTTTATGAAAATGCTTCATTGGATTTCAGTAGATCAAATTATGAAACTGAAGAATTTGTAATTGACGAGGAGGCCAAGATGCATAATAACTATTCAGTACTAGAGAATAATGAATCAAAGCTTCAACAAGAAAATCATAACACAAATATTAATGTTTGTGATCAGCATGTCCTGACGGATGGTCTTGAGGTTGAGCAAAAGTCTTTATTGAGGAGAATATTACTACGAAAATTGTTCAAAAAGAAATTGTTACAAATGGAAAGTGGTCGCATAATTTGTACAATTTCCAGTTTGAACAAGATGTCATTCCGAATGATGAAATTACTATCACTCAATGAACATATCAGACTATAATATCAGATCTATACAAGGATTTGCCACATGTTACTAAGAAGCTAATCATAGTATGGGTTCTAAAGGAAAATTCAAAGTGGCTAAAGGGATTCAAAGGAAGAAATTGCTTCCTGCATCTGAAACCAATGGTATAATTCAATTGTCTCCATCTAAAGTATCAGTTGTTGAGATTGATGGAGGATCCTATACTAGTGCCAATATCAAACACCTCTAGTATGTAGAGTCAATGCAGGAGAAGAAGGAGAAAGATCTATCTGTTTCTTTTGATGAAGGTGAGGAAATGCTTGGAGAAGAGGGTCCTGCGAATGCCAAACCTGCTAAAGGTAATTCTGTAAATCCAATGGCCATGATTTTGTTTGGGAGAGCAAGGGAAATTTGTTAGGTTTGACTGGTTCCATTGTTGGGAAGAGTATAATGGAATAGTGAAGAATTTGAAGTTTTTAACAACTATCTTTAGGGAATTTAAATTTTTCATATCAATTGCTATAGACGAATTTTCATATATGGGAATGCAAGGATAAATTAGTTTATTGGTAGCCTATAGAGAAACTATAGCTAGGGAGGTGTTACCGCTGATTTCGGTGTGGGGGTAAACAGATGAGATTTATGAGTTCGAGAAAACCTGAACAGCGGGCCCACGCCTTCCTCTTCCTGCCGTAACCTGCAGGAAAGTGCGAGACACCGGGGTTGATTCCGGCGACGCACCCTCTGACGCCCTTGTCAGTACTCAGTAAAGAATATGGGAAGAGCTTAAGTATGGAAAAAGTGATTAACCTGGTCATAGTAGTAGGGGGGAGGTATTTATAGTCGCCGTTGGAGTGATTTGGGGGCTGATTTCCTGTATAACTGTCAGGAGTAAAATCCTCACAGTCTGTTTAGGAAATTAGCTCCTGATTCCCGATGAGAGCAAATCAGGTTCGTTGATTTGATCAAATCAGTGACCCTGATTTGTCTCTTGTTGGTTTGGGTTTGCCTTGGGTCGGGACCCGTACCCAATCGGAGTTAGCCCGTTTGCGGGTTATTGGATCCGTGAGACGGGGACCCAGTAACCGTTTCGGACTCACCTGTATGTGAAATTACCGTTTTACCCTCTAAGCTTTAAGATTTGTGTTCTATCTGGACGATTCCGATTTAACCTCATTTTTAGTCATATCACGAGCCCCCCACTCCCAAAGACTGGGTAGAATCAGCCTTTGAGGAGTAGTTTAACTGTTTTAGTGGCTGGTGGAGTTGTATCGGAGGCCGGATGGAGACTTTTGAATCTCGAAGAGGGTAGTGAGGTGATCTTTGAAGAGGTGAGCTGTCTTGAAGCTTTGTGGAATACTCGATGGGTTTTATTTGTTTTTTCGGATTATTTATTCAATTTCGCGATGTGTTAACCAACTGTTCGGGGGCTTTAACTGCATATTTTGGGTAATAATTGTTTATTCAGGGGCTTAAAAATACTCCCCCGAATTTATAATTATTTCCCAGAATTTTCAGTTAATTTTTCCGAGTTTTTGGTTATTTTTCGCGATTTTTTAAACAAATAAAATGATTTAAATAAATAAAAATCAATTTTTAAATACCAATTATCGACGTGACGGAATCTGGACCTTTGATTAGCGTCAAGAGTGGTTTTCTGGGAGATCTTACGGTTATCATTGCTCGGCAGCATTTTTCTCCGTTTGCGAGCTCGGGAAGGCGCTTGCTCGGCAGCCGACCGAAGGCATGGGGTCTCGGCTGGCTGAGCAACGTGGCGCGATCTGGATCGTTGGATGACGACGCGCATCTCGAGACGGGCACATTTCTCAAGAAAACACTATCTTGTCTTCTAGCGAACGTGGCGCAATCTGGACCGTTCATCATTTGTAGCACGAATTTCTGAGAGATCCAATGGTCATAGTTGCTCGGTATCTTTTTTCTCCATTTGCAGGATCGGAAAGGCACTTGCTCGGCAGCCGACCGAAGGCATGGGGTCTCGGCTGGCTGAGCAACGTGGCGCGATCTGGATCGTTGGATGACGACGCGCATCTCGAGATGGGCACATTTCTCAAGAAAACACTATCTTGTCGCTTAGTGTCCTCGGCGAGATCTGGACCGTCTGATTGAGATCCGACGCGAAAGTTGAGGAGAAAGTGAGTTTTCTCCGTTTGCAGGATCGGAAAGGTACCTGCTCGGCAGCCGACCGAAGGCATGGGGTCTCGGCTGGCTGAGCAACGTGGCGCGATCTGGATCGTTGGATGACGACGCGCATCTCGAGACGGGCACGTTTCTCAAGAAAATACTATCTTGTCGCTTAGTGTCCTCGGCAAGATCTGGGCCGTCTGATTGAGATCCGACACGAAAGTTGAGGAGAAAGTGAGTTTTCTCCCTTTACAGGTTCGGGAAGGCACTTGCTCGGTAGCCGACCGATGGCATGAGATTTCGGCAGTCCAAGTGTGGAAGAGCGTTCCGAGACGTAGGGAGGAACAGACCTCGGTATGGTTCAATTTTCGAGGGCATTAATGGCATTCTAGGATTCATGCGACGTTCCATCTTCCCAGGGTCATTGATAATTGTAGGATCTTGTAGGCTAAGCAACAAACACTAGAGGGGGGGTGAATAGTGTTTATCAAAAATAAATTGCGGAATAAATATTTTCTCTCGGCACAGTCGACTTAGTGGTGAACCAGTCGACTGATATAGCCAAAATAAAAGAAATTTAAACTCTCGAAGCAGTCGACTTATAGATAAGGCAGGCGACTGATGAGACAAAGAGAATAACTAATACGAGACTGATCAGTCGACTGATACGAAGCTGAGTCGACTGGCCAGACAAGTTTTGCAGAGTTTGATTAAACAAAAGTAAATGCAACCACAAGATAACCAATCACAGAGTACACAAGATATATCCTGGTTCGGTCCTCCCGACCTACATCCAGTCCCCAAGCAACCCACTTGAGATTTCCACTATTCTTGAAAAATTACAAGAATACCCTACGGCGTTACGACAACAACCTTGTCTAACCCGTAGTCCTTTCTCTCAACCAGAGAAAGCAGACCCACTCTACAACCAAGAGTGAAACGACACCGACTCTACAACCAAGAGTCAAAAACACTCTCCAACCGAGAGCAAGAGTACAAGAAACTTTACAGTCAACCTATAGCCTTGTTGTTGTATGTGTTGTTGCACGTGGCTAAAAGAATAGGTCGACTTCTATACTCAGTCCAGAGCGAATTCAATGCTATACTGGACTGAATGTAGAGAACCAAAGTGTGTGAACTTGAAAGCTTTGTTTCTCACAGAAAGATTTCTCAAAAGTTTTTCTCAAGAGTGCTCGGGTGTATGTATGAAATCAAGTGAGTTTTTCTGTGAGATAAGGAACTCTATATAAAGAGTTTTGATCTTCTGAACGTTGGAAAGCAGTTACATAACTGTCAACCAACGGATCAGACCGTTTGAGTTTGAAAAAATTCGTTTTTGAAAATCAGAAAACGGTAAAAAAACTCTCGAACAGTCGACTGGGTTGCCATATGAGTCAACTGATCAGAGTTTGAATAATTTTAAACAGTTTTGTACTTATCAGTCGACTGGCAAAAGCTTAAGTCGACTGGTACTTAAAAGTTAAAATTGTTCAAACTGTTTTGACTTATTTTTGGGGGTTTTACGAGACACACATTATGAAATTTTGAGTATGTGTGTGTGTGTGTGTTGACAAGGCTTTACATCATACTAAGACTCAACAAAATGTAAAATACAATGTTTTACAAGACACAACAATATACACATTTGAGCTTGAAGTCTTGAGTCTTGAGTCTTGAATTGAAAACTTGATCCTTGTCTTCTTCATCTGTATCTGTTTGAGCTTGTTTGTTTGTTCAGCTAGAATTGTCTTTAGTCTCTGCACTGCAATGTCAGCTGTATAATATAGACACATGATGCACTGTGTTGTGATCATCAAAATCAAGAACCAACATTCTCCCCCTTTTTGATGATGACAACACAATAGCTGATAACAGTTTATAAACAGACATACAAGCATAGATTTTGAAAACTCCCCCTATTAAAAACACAATATGCATACATAAAGAAAATTCTGATATACAAAATGTATCAGTCGACTGGAAAATAGATCAGGCGACTGACCAGAACATGAAAGCATTATATCAAATATCACAGATGCAGCAAGTTTCATAGCTGTAGCATCAGTCGACTATATTCTTGGTTAAGTCGACTGACCAGAGAGATAATACTGAACAGTTGTTTCACAGATAAAACATAACACAAAAAAACACAGAACTCACAGATAATAAAACATAACACAGAAACTATCTCTCCCCCTTTGGAATCATCAAAAAGCATAAAATAACAAGATAATGCATTAAAAGAAAGTTTAATACATAGAAAGGAAATCCATTTTAATGAAAAGAGCAAATACATAAAAAGTAAAAAATCTTCAATCATCATCTTCGTCAGAGTCTTCATCTTCATCTTGAGAGGGAGGAGAAAACTGAGAAGTGAAGAGATGAGAGAGATGGGCTACCTCAGAACCAACATGGTCTATTTTGGAACCAAGAGAAGAAAGATATCTATCGACTGTGACTGAATGATTAATTAAATAAGACACACAGTCGTACATGGTTCGGGGATCATCATAATTGGCTTGAGGGAGAGGTGGATCATCAGAAGTAGAGGGTTGAGAGGCTCTAGGTCTAGACGATGAACCTAAGGGAGCTTGGGACAGTGGAGGAGATCGAGGGGGTGATTGAGGAGGTGTATCAAGAAGTTTCATTCGTGCCAAACTAGCACGATCGAAACACTCATATCTAGAGACAACATGTGTCTCAGACTCAAGATCAATTTTATAAGCGATAAAGACTCTAGTTAAAAGTCCTCCAAAGGGTAAAAAGTGAGTATGATCTTGATTGAGTCTGGAAAAGATAACATGACCCCAATTAACAGCTATTCTACCAAAAATTGCATATATAGCTTTTTGTAGTTCAATAGAATATTGGTCATAACTTTCCTTTTTAGGAAGGATGTTATAAGCTAATATTCTACCGACAAGCTTAGCAATTGGTTGTAGATTTCTGCTTGTCATTGGAAGTCGAGAAAAGAATTCTAGACAAAATAGAGGGATTATCTAACACAATGTCATCAAGAGGTGATCCTACATCATCAATACCCAAAATTTCATTAATCCTAGTCGGTGTGAGTTGCATTCTAACATTCTTCACCGATGATCGGATTAGAACTTCCCCATTAGGTCTTTGTACAATTTTCATATTTGTATAAAACAAATATATTAGTTGGGGATAGTAATTGGGTTGGTTAGATAATGATAAAAAGTCATAAAGACTACAGTTTTGGAAAAAGGGGAATGAGGTTAAAACGATCTAAGTCATTAAAATTTACAAATCTTCCGGGGAAGATTTGAATGGTGCAAAATAGATACCATCGATCAAGTAGATCGGGACTCAAGAGGTATTGGGTGTACTCTTGTGAAGAGGAAGTACCCTCGTGAGTGCGTTTTGATCTTTTGGGTGCCATAAGGGGTTTGGAAGGAGACAAGAGATCGAGTTTTACCAAGATGAAAGAGAGACAGACAACACCAGCAGTCGACTTGAGATCTGATCGAAGGAGCTTCTTCTTCTCTTGATCTAGGGTTTTGAAAATTTGGGGGTGAAAATGAGATCGGTGAAAGTGAGAAGGAGGCTGGTAAAGAGTTTTTAACAAGAAATGGACGGCTCAGATGCAAGGAAAAGATCTCAACGGCTGAGAGGAGAAGTCACGGGTGAGAATTTGAGCAGTTTTTATCTCAAAATCTGTGATGAAGACTCGCTGAAGATAATTTATCTCGCGACAGTCGACTGGTAGGGGTTATCAGTCGACTGAGTCGAGAAGAGCATAACACAGATATATCTATTAATCAGTCGACTGGTATATGAACCAGGCGACTGGTGATAATAAAAAAATATATGTTTAAAAAGCAGTTCAGTCGACTTATACAAAAAAAATAGTCGACTTAACAGAAACCATTTTCAACAAGTATCAATAAAATCACAAATTCCAAGTTCTCTTCTTAACTTAATGAAAGTATCTTCTTTAAGGGGCTTGGTAAATATATCTGCTACTTGTTTATCAGTAGAGATAAAGTCTAAAGATATATCTCCTTTTAAAACATGATCACGTAGAAAATGATGTCGAATATCAATATGTTTCGTACGTGAATGTTGAATCGGATTTTTAGATAGATTAATTGCACTGGTATTATCACACATAATTGAGGGTTTCTCAAATGAAATACCATAATCTAACAAGGTTTGTTTCATCCATAAAATTTGTGCACATGCCAAACTTGCAGCGATATATTCAGCTTCTGTGGTTGATAGGGATACAGAGTTTTGCTTTTTACTGCACCAAGATACTAGGGAGTGTCTCAAAAAGTGACATGTACCACTAGTACTCTTGCGATCAGTTTTGCTTCCAGCAAAATCGGCATCGCTATAAGACAAAAGTTGAAAGTGATCGGTGCGTGGATAAAATAAACCATATTCAGATGTGCCTTTAATATATCTTAAAATTCGTTTCACTGCTTTTAAGTGAGACTCTTTAGGACTAGATTGATATCTAGCACATAAACATACGCTGAACATAATATATGGTCTACTTGCAGTAATATATAAGAGTGAACCAATCATACCTCGATAGAGTTTTTGATCAACACTCTTACCCAACAAATCTTTGTCAAGAGTAGTAGTAGTAGCCATAGGAGTGGATTTACTACTAGTACCATCCATGTGAAAACGTTTGAGTAATTCCTTTGCATATTTGCCTTGATTGATAAATATGCCATTTAAGGACTGTTTAATTTGCAATCCAAGGAAATAATTGAGTTCACCCATGTGACTCATCTCAAATTCATTTTTCATGGTATTAGCAAATTCTTGACATAGATTATTATTTGTAGAACCAAAGATTATATCATCAATATATATTTGTATGATTAAGATATCATTCGCGACTCTTTTGATAAACAAAGTAGTGTCTACTTTACCTATTTCAAATCCTGTTTCTAAAAGAAAAGTTTTTAAACGATCATACCAGGCACGAGGTGCTTGTTTAAGACCGTATAAAGCCTTTTTCAATTTATAAACATGATCTGAAAATTGTTCATGTTCAAAACCTGGTGGTTGTTTAACATAAACATTTTCCTTAATAAACCCATTAAGAAAGGCACTTTTCACATCCATTTGATAAAGTATAAAATTCATAAAGCAAGAAAAAGATAATAAAATACGAATAGATTCTAGTCTAGCAACAGGAGCATATGTTTCATCAAAATCTATACCTTCTTCTTGATTATATCCTTGGGCAACTAATCTAGCCTTGTTCCTTACAACTTGTCCTGATTCATCTAACTTATTCTTGAATACCCATTTGGTACCAATGATAGTCTGATCAGGAGGTCTAGAAACTAAATCTCATACATCATTCCTTATAAATTGGTTTAATTCATCTTGCATGGCATTCATCCAATATTCATTCTCACAAGCTTCTTGTATATTTTTCGGTTCAAAATCTGACAAGAATGCTGTATGAGAGATCATATTAACATGTGAACGTGTTTGAATACCATGGGAGATGTCACCAATTATTAAATCATGAGGATGATCTTTAACTTCAACAAATGACTTTGGTAAAGTTGAAGATATCTCAATCGGATCAGTCGACTTGACTTGTTCTTCAGTCGACTGCTTTACGTCAGTCGACTGGGAGACATTATCAGTCGACTTATCAGACAGATTAGTTTGCTCTAAGGATTTAATCACATTATCTAAAGGTGATAAATCAGTTTCATCATCCTTATTTAATGTTGATGAAGGTAAGGATTCATCGAATGTAACATGCATTGATTCTTCAATAGTCATTGTAGACTTATTGAAAATTCTATATGCCTTACTCCTATTTGAGTATCCCAAAAAGATACCCTCATTAGATCTAGGATCAAATTTGTCTAAATTATCTTTTATGTTTAGAATAAAACACTTGCAACCAAATGTCTTAAAGTAAGAGACTTTAGGAATTTTATTAAAAAATAACTCGTAACAAGTCTTCTTTAGTTTTGGTCTTAGAAGAATTCTATTCAAAACATAACAAGCTGTAGCAACAGCTTCAGCCCAAAAATGCTTTGGTAGATTGCTTTCAACAAGCATAGTACGTGCGCATTCTTGCAAAGTCCTATTTTTCCTTTCAACCACACCATTTTGTGGTGAAGCTCTAGGAAATGCAAATGAATGTGTTATACCATTCTTGTTGCAATATTCTGTAAATGTTTCATTTTCAAATTCTCCACCATGATCACTTCTAATAGTGACTATGGTTAGAGATCTTTGATTTTGAACACGTTTACAAAAATGTGCAAATTCTTCAAAAGCATCATTTTTATGTTTTAAAAAGAATGTCCAAGTGAATCGTGAAAAATCATCTACTAAAACAAACACATATCTACTTTTATTTAAAGAAGCAACTCTAGTAGGGCCAAATAAATCCATATGAATTAATTCAAGTGGCCTACTAGTAGAGATTACGTCTTTTGTTTTAAAAGTGGATTTGATTTGTTTTCCTAGTTGACATGCATCACACAACTTATCCTTTTTAAAGGATAATTTTGGCAGTCCTTTAACTAGGTTATATTTAGATAATTTTGAGAGATTTTTCATGTTCACATGTCCAAATCTTCTATGCCATAACCAAGATTCATTGTTAGAGGCTATCAAACAAAAATCATTTGAAAAATCAATTGCATTCAAACATAATTCATAAATATTATTTTAACGAAAGCCTTGAAAAATAATATTTTGCATAGTAGAATCATAAATTAAGCATGCATCTTTTTCAAAAACAATTTTATAACCTTTATCACACAATTGACTAATACTTAAGAGATTATGCTTTAAACCATTAACTAATAGCACATTTTCTATAATCGGGTTAGATATTTTACCGACCATGCCAATACCAATGACTTTGCCTTTGTTGTTATCTCCAAAGGTGACAGATCCTCCATCTATATCTTGAATGGTGGATAGTAGGTTGGCATGCCCTGTCATGTGTTTTGAACATCCGCTGTCTAATATCCAGCGTTCTTTCTTGGGTACCTATAAAAAATTTAAGGTAAATATGGTACCCTTTTTATTGGGTCCAAAACACATTAGTTTGGGGGAAACCAAACCCATGAAGAGTTTGATCTTCCTCCATAAGCAGGAATATAATAGGCAGAATTACACACATTCAGCATATAAGAATTAATATAAGCAATTCTATCATTCTGATTAAGTTTGACTGGAACCCATACTAGTTTATTCTGTCCAGTCGACTTACCAGTGTTGCTCAGTCGACTGTTGGTGTACATCAGTCGACTGGTAGATGCGCTGGGTCGACTTAGAAGAGGTTTTGATCTCGTGGAATAAGATCCACTTTCTCTGGACAGACGACTGGTTGTATGGTTCAGTCGACTTAACCGAATGTTAGTATTACTTTTATCACTGAATTGAACAACCTTTGGTTTTGCAAAGAAATCATATAACTTGTGTGTAACACTAGAAATAGATGCTGTCTTATTCTTACTAGTATTTAAAGCAGGAGATTCTTTTATAGAAGATTTCTTAAAACCAAGTCCAAATTTTTGACTAGATGTAACTTGATGATGAAGCATATCATTTAAATTCTCTTTGCCTCTGTTAAATTTAGACACATTCTTTGAAATCTCTTCATAATTCTTTTTGAGAGTTTCAAGATCAGTATCTAAACTTGCAATGCGAGAATTTAAGGATTTTACTTCCTTATCAAGGTTAAGATTTTCTTGATTAAGTGTTTGATTCACTTTCTCAAGATTCTTAACTCTAATCTTTTCTTTCTTTAACTCCTGGAATATTTCATTAAATGCATCAAGAAGATCTTCGGAATCATAATCATTACTTACATGCTCTTGTTGTGCAGCCATAAAACATACATTTGCCACTTCGTTATTTTCATCCGTTTCTTCTTCGGAAGATGAGTCACTATCATCCCATGTGGCTTGATAGGCTTTTTTGTTCTTGGCAAATTTGTTCTTTGGATATTTGTCCTTCTTGAAGTTGGATGATTTTCCCTTGTTCTTTGCATTTTCTAAGGGACAATCCTTCTTCATGTGACCTATTTTATTGCACCTGAAACATGTAGGAGGGTCATTAGAATCTTTAATCTTAGAATGAAACTTACCCTTCTTTAAGAACTTCTTGAATTTCCGAGTGAACATTGCTATTTCTTCTTCATCTTCTTCCTCATCTTCTGAGTCAATCATGGCTTTAAAAGCCAATGATTTCTTTTTTGCTTGGTGTGATTCAGTGTCTTTCTTTCGATCTTCAAGTTGGACCTCATATGCCATGAGATTACCAACAAGATTCTCGAGAGTAAGTGTTGACAAATCATTCGCCTCTTCTATTGCTGTGGTTTTCTTCTCCCATTCTGGAGTGAGTGCTCGTAGGACTTTTCTGACCATCTCTGCTTGGGTATAAGTCTTTCCAAGTGCCACAAGAGAGTTGGTGATGTCTGTGAATCTTGTAATCATCTCAGACACAGTCTCATTGTCCTTCATTCTGAACATCTCAAACCTGTGGACAAGAACAGAAATTTTAGACTCTTTTACTTTATTCGTTCCTTCATGTGTTACCTCGAGTGTATGCCAAATTTGATATGCGGTTGTAGCATTGGATACACGGTTGAATTCTTCCTTTGTTAGTGCACAAAACAGAGCATTCATTGCTTTGGCATTGTTCATAGTCTGACTCTTTTGATCATCATTCCATTGTGCATATGGAATGGTAGGGGCAATATATTCCGTCTCTGTCATTTGCCATATCTCATAGTTAATTGATTGGAGATATATTCGCATTCGGCATTTCCAATAATTGTAGTTCGTTCCATCAAATAGTGGTGGCCGTTGTGTAGATTGGCCTTCATGGTACTGATTTGTATTTGAAGTAGTTGCCATAGCCTGTAACCAAGCTCTGATACCAATTGTAGGATCCTGTAGGCTAAGCAACAAACACTAGAGGGGGGGTGAATAGTGTTTATCAAAAATAAATTGCGGAATAAATATTTTCTCTCGGCACAGTCGACTTAGTGGTGAACCAGTCGACTGATATAGCCAAAATAAAAGAAATTTAAACTCTCGAAGCAGTCGACTTATAGATAAGGCAGGCGACTGATGAGACAAAGAGAATAACTAATACGAGACTGATCAGTCGACTGATACGAAGCTGAGTCGACTGGCCAGACAAGTTTTGCAGAGTTTGATTAAACAAAAGTAAATGCAACCACAAGATAACCAATCACAGAGTACACAAGATATATCCTGGTTCGGTCCTCCCGACCTACATCCAGTCCCCAAGCAACCCACTTGAGATTTCCACTATTCTTGAAAAATTACAAGAATACCCTACGGCGTTACGACAACAACCTTGTCTAACCCGTAGTCCTTTCTCTCAACCAGAGAAAGCAGACCCACTCTACAACCAAGAGTGAAACGACACCGACTCTACAACCAAGAGTCAAAAACACTCTCCAACCGAGAGCAAGAGTACAAGAAACTTTACAGTCAACCTATAGCCTTGTTGTTGTATGTGTTGTTGCACGTGGCTAAAAGAATAGGTCGACTTCTATACTCAGTCCAGAGCGAATTCAATGCTATACTGGACTGAATGTAGAGAACCAAAGTGTGTGAACTTGAAAGCTTTGTTTCTCACAGAAAGATTTCTCAAAAGTTTTTCTCAAGAGTGCTCGGGTGTATGTATGAAATCAAGTGAGTTTTTCTGTGAGATAAGGAACTCTATATAAAGAGTTTTGATCTTCTGAACGTTGGAAAGCAGTTACATAACTGTCAACCAATGGATCAGACCGTTTGAGTTTGAAAAAAATTGTTTTTGAAAATCAGAAAACGGTCAAAAAACTCTCGAACAGTCGACTGGGTTGCCATATGAGTCGACTGATCAGAGTTTGAATAATTTTAAACAGTTTTGTACTTATCAGTCGACTGGCAAAAGCTTAAGTCGACTGGTACTTAAAAGTTAAAATTGTTCAAACTGTTTTGACTTATTTTTGGGGGTTTTAAGAGACACACATTATGAAATTTTGAGTATGTGTGTGTGTGTGTGTGTGTTGACAAGGCTTTACATCATACTAAGACTCAACAAAATGTTAAATACAATGTTTTACAAGACACAACAATATACACATTTGAGCTTGAAGTCTTGAGTCTTGAGTCTTGAATTGAAAACTTGATCCTTGTCTTCTTCATCTGTATCTGTTTGAGCTTGTTTGTTTGTTCAGCTAGAATTGTCTTTAGTCTCTGCACTGCAATGTCAGCTGTATAATATAGACACATGATGCACTGTGTTGTGATCATCAAAATCAAGAACCAACAATAATGACGCCCTTCATTTAATGCGTGGCGTTTCAACTTCCGAGGGTCATAATGGCTGGTTCTTGGAAGGTAGGCTATAGGTACTCCATTCCCCTTGTCATTTCAGTCGCAACAATGTAGAGTGTGAGACCTCGGAGGTATCTGCCTTGGGTAACTTTTCCTTCGAGGTTCGAAGAGGTGGTCGCTCTTTTGCCTTGTTCTTCTCCCGTTCCTGACGGCCCCAAAGTGGATGTCAGGATCGGGGGAGGACAAGGCAGGAGTGGTGACGACCGTAGTCCGGACCCGAGGGATGAGTTACTTCGGAAGGACGGGTGGTCGCTCTTCCACTATGATCATCACCCGATTTTGACTGGCCCGATGTGGGTGTCAAAATCGGGGGTGGTCATGGTAGAAGGGGTGATGACCCTAGTCTGGATCCGACGGAGGGGTTCATTTCGGAAGGACTGGTGGCCGTTTTTCTGCCCAAATCTTCTCCTGACTCTGACGGCCCGGGTGGAGGTGTCTGGGTCAGGGGAGATTTGGGCCAAATGGTAGACCACCGAAGTCCGGATCCGAAGGGCGGAGTGCCTCGGTAGGACGGGTGGTCGTTCTTCCACCATGGTCTTCTCCTGACTCTGACTGCTCCAAAGTGGGTGTTAGGGTCGGGGGAGATCATGGTGGGAGAGGTGATGACCCTGGTCCGAATCCGAGGGTGAGATTGTTTCGGAAGGACGGGTGGTCGTTCTTCCACCGTGATCTTCTCCCGATTCTGACTGCCTCGTTGTGGGTGTCAGGGTCGGGGAAGACCACGGTAGAAGAGGTGATGACCCAAGTTCGGATATGAGGGACTGCAGCTTCGGAATGATGGGAGGAAACGTGTCGATCCGTTATTGATCGGGCCCCGTGAATCGGCAGTTTCTCTCTAATCCTTGAGCAATTAGAGGCTTTGGCTATGAGGCCGGAGGTTTTGTTTTGCTCATGGGTTAGAGGAATGCCGACTGAGGAGTAGGGCCCGGGGTGCTCGCCGAGGGTGGTGCCTTAGAACTTTTAATCAAAACTTTTCAAGCTTCTTTAGGCAGAGGTTGGCCGTCGGAGGGAGCGGTTGTCCGAGCGACATTCTGGGCCGACCGGGATCTGAAGGCACGGTCGTCCGAGCGATGCGACGCAATCTGAGTCGGCGGATGTTGACACGCATCTCGAGATGGGCACACTTCTCAAGAAAACACTATCTTGTCGTTTAGTGTTCTCGGCGGGATCTGGGCCGTCTGATCAAGATCTTACACGGAAGTTGAGGAGAAAGTGGGTTTTCCCCGTTTGCAGGGTCGGATCGGCACTTGCTCGGTAGCCGACCGGATACCTTTACAGTTGAGTTCGGACTGCATGTGACTCGGATTTAGGTCCTGTGGCGCCGAACTGTTTGACTTGGTGAGGAGGCGGAGTGGTTTTGGGCCTTCGCGACGTTTCGAAAGCGGCCCAAAAAGTCGCGCCCTTGCATTTGAAAGTCCAAGGGACGTTCCTTTTTTACTATAAATCTTCACCCCCCCTAATCTAAGTTTCATTGTTTACTTTTACTCTCTCTCTCCAGTTTTCACTTTCACTTTCGAAGTTTTTAGCTCCTTGGTGGCGCTGCTAGCTGTCGCGGCAAGGCGTTCTTTATCTCCGGTGATCTTTTTCCGACCGTAGCTGTCACTTCAAGGTCAGTCTCCTTCCTCTCTCTCTGAAAATGGTTAGGATTACGTCCTCGGATGAGACCCCCGCCTCGGAGCAAGCCGTTGGCCGAGCGGGTAAAGGAAAGGAGGTAGTGGAGCCGGCCGATCAGAGCGTCGTTCGGCCAGACAGAGAGGGCGAGGTAGCCGAGCCACCTCAGGAGGTCGAGGCGACGTCTCAGAGGGGTAAGGCAGTGGTCACGATCATCGAAACGCCAAAGACGGCGGGGGCGTTCGGTCGGCAGCCTATTGCTCTGTCGAGCGTCGGAGGCGTTCGGGACTACGCCGAGGATATCTTGGAGAAGGTGACCCAAGGCACGGCCAAGTCGGTGGAGGAGAATGAGCCGAGAGAGTTGTCTGAGGTGGACCATACCACCTCGTCCCTTATGGAGGCCGATCTACATCTGGTCCGAAAGAGATTCCGGATCCCCTCCGAGTACGGGCTGCTACTCCCCGGGCCAGACTTCCGAGCAAACACGAAGTCTTCGACTGACGTGTGCGTCTTTCCTGTCGATTCCCTCATCGCCGGGCTCCGCTTTCCTCTCCATCCGTTCGTTGTCGATGTCCTGAATTGGTATGGTTTGAGCCCCGCCCAGCTGATGCCGAACACCTGGAGGCACGTCACTGCGTTTGTTCTACGGTGCCAAGAGGTCGGTGCCGTGCCGAGCATGTTTCTCTTTCGGAGCCTCTACCGTCCTTGTCAGCCAAGCCGAAACGAACAAAGATTCTACCTTTCGCCGTGGACGGGTGTGAAGTTGATCGAGAATCCGGACTCGATCAAACATTGGAAGGAGAAGTACTTCATCATCCGAGCTCCCGCGCCATGGGTGATCCCGATAGTTTGGGCTAGGGATGACCTGCCCAAGCGAGCCAAGAAGGAGCCGGTGTTGAGTGACGAGGAAGCAGGGGTCCAAAAGAAGCTCCTCGCTCTACCAGCGTTAAGCTGGAAAGATATTACCGAGGAGGAATTGTTCCGAGGGGGTCTCAGTCCGATCGACCCTAGTACGCTTCTGATATTTTCCTTTTTACTTGCTGTTTGTGAAAATTTTTCTAAGTTTTTCCATTCGGTTTGTGCAGAGACGATGAAGATGGATTATAAGGCCATGATGGCGAGGGGCAGAGCGTCGGATCAGGAGGCGAGGAGGAAGAGGCCTTCGGCGGGGCCTCAGGGCGGCCGAGCCCCGAAGGTACAATCGGTCGAGAAGACGAGCGGCCTGCAGAAGGCCACGGTCTCGGGAGCCGGCCCCGAGCAGGAGAAATCCGTAGCAACGGATCCTCCAACTCTCGGCGCGCCGACACCAACGGTGGAGGGGGATGCAGCCGGCTCGTCGAGCGGTGCATTCGGGGTGAATGAGGTGCTATCCCTCCAGGTTCCGCCCCTCACTGCCGAGGCGGAGAAGATCTTGACCGAGCGGCATAAACAGATCTTTGTCCCCGACTGGCAGGTGATGAACGTCGACGGCTTCTTGGGCGACGGCAACATCTGCATGGAGGCGGTGAGACACCTGCCAACCCCAAAGGATCGAGCGGCCCTAAAGGCCGGACTAGCTGGGGACGCCACGATGCAGATTGCTCGGAACACTATGTCGGTAAGTGGACCAAACTCTTTCTCATCGAGAATTTCTCTGATTTTTTCTAAGTTCCCGGGTTCGGATTCTAATGGGTCGTTCTCTTTTCAGACTCTCTGCCACTTCAACTTCCTGCTCGAGGAATTTGCGAGCAAGGAACAGGAGTACGAGCGGGAGAGAGTAGAGTGTGTCAAGGCCACGAAGCAGCTTGATGCCGAGCAACTCCTCTCGGCGAAGAGGGGTGCCGAAGTGGCTGGGCTGGAGAAGCAGCTGGCCGATGTCGTTCAGCTGTCGAAGGACACGGCAGCCAAGCTCGAGGCTTCATAGAAGGAGGCTGCCGAACTGAAAGAGGAACTGGCCAATGCTCGGTCGGAAGCGGAGAAGGCTCGGAAGAGGGCCGAGAAGATCATGGCCAAACACCAGTCTAAGGTGAAGAAGGTGAAGAAGGCCGTGCAGGAGGAGGCTGCGCAACACATGCTCCAGAACATGGAGGATGCATATGGTCGAGCCTTGCTTCACGTCGCCACCAGGAATCCGGGTTTCGACACGTCTCTCTACCATTTCTACGACCCCGTGGAGGGGGAGGAGGAGGTTCCTGAGGGGTTGCTCGACCCCGAGGGGCAGACGGAAGGTGTCGAAGGCCCGGGCGAGACCGAGGCCGAGGCCGAGGCCGAGGGTGAGGAGGAGGGCGGCTCTGAGGAGGATAGTGGGAGTGAAGACAAAGACGAGGGCAATGGCGAGGACAAGGGCGAGGGGTCGACGGACCCGAACGACAAAAAGGTCGACCCCTGACTCGGTAGCCTCTTTTAGTCTTTCGTTGTTTTGCCCCTTTTTTTTTGTAAGCCTAACTGCGGACTGGCCACCGCTTTGTAAAACTTTCCTCTTGGTTTTGAATGAAAACAGTTTGTTTGGCCAAAATTTATCCAAGTGTTGTGTCTCGAATTTTGTGTGTGATTAGTTGTAAATGTTTCCAAGCGTTGGCCCATCGGAATTATCTCCGCTTTTCAGGTTAAGTTTGGTCCGATCACGGAGGTCTCGTACCTTCGTAAGGAGCTGACCAAGACAAAATGAGAGTTGTCACTGAGCCACGATAAGCGCTTTTACATGCTTTTGAAACTGGAGGAGATAAAGGCGCTGACCAGGGGGCAGTGTCGCGAGCTGGGGCAGCTACGAAAACGAGCCCCAGTCCCTCTTTCGGAGGGCAAGGTCGAGCGGCTCAGTAGGGAGCTTGCCGTCGTCGAGCGGAAGAACGAAGAGCTCTTGGCCCAAATCCGGCACATGGAGGTATCAGAGCGAGGTCGTTCGGCGGAAGAAGAGAGGCTTGCTTCCGAGCTGGAAAAAGCGCTGTCCGAGTGTAAGAAGCTGCTGGCCGAGGTCGACAAGCTTAGGAGGATTACGATAGATAGGGGGATTGAGGTCACCCATTACCGACGGCTTGCAACCGATAGCGCCAACGCTTCGGGCTCGTCGAGGCTTCCTCATTTGAAGAAGTTGGCGAAGGACGATGCTCTGAGAGACAGAATCATCGAACTGGAGGAAGAGGTCGCATCGCTCACGCCCCTGCCTAAGAGGGCTAACGTCCACAGTACATCGTGTACTCGTGAAGAGAGCAAGAGAGGGATTACATTTTACGAACTTGCGACACGTTCGCCTGTGGCTAGGCAGAGCCCTGCCGACGCTCAGAGTAGCGTGGCCGTCTCGTCGAGCGGGGCCTCGGTCGGCGCCACAGTTAGGGTCAGCAGCGAAGGGGGGTCACGTTTCGTGGGTTTAGGATCGAGTTCGGAGGGCAGACCTTGTCGTCCTCGCGTTTCCCTAAACCAAAGCGTTCCCCTTCCGAAGAGACCCTGATCATGTCGTTTCATGTTTTTCCTGGCTATTGTAAAATTCTAGTGTTGGGTCTGTCTCGTTGCATGTAGAACTAATATGTCTGAATATGAATCCGGATTTTTGATTTGGAGAATTCTGAAGTGTTGGGCTTCGACGATGTTTTGAAATTTTGCTATTCGTTTTCCCCTTTTTTCAGCTCGAGGCGGCCGACCCATACACTGATTCCAATCGCTCGGACGGTGACTCCGAATCCGAGGCAACTTTTGGGACGATGGCTCTGAATCCTAGTGGCGTCGAGCTGGAGTTACGCTGAACTGAGAGCGAGCGGGCCCACCTTCTGTCCGTCCTCGGCCAACGAGAAGCCGAGATCCAACGTCTGGAGAATAGGATCGCCTAGGCGACCCCCGTGGGAGGGGACGAAGATTCGCAAACCGCTTTTAGTAACGCTCTTCTGGTCAAGTGTATTCGGCACAACCAGTCGAAAATAATAGCCGAGCGGGATGATTTGCTCTATGAGATCCGACACTTGCGGACCGTGGAGGCTAAGCTTCGGAAGGATGCAGGGGAGCTATCAGCCGAGGAGGATGGGCTGGCGACCGATCGGTCTAGTGAAGATATTTCCGTATAAAGGCCAAGTGTAGTGGGTCGGCGGCGTGTATTTTATTTTCAAACACTTTGTAACCATGGAAAGATTTGCTTTGTATTATGGCCTGATTATTAATAAAATATCTTTTTTCGCTCTGCGTATTTATCTCGCTTGTAAGTGTGTTGGTCGTGCCGAGATCTCGAGCCGAGCACATAGTGCCGTCGGCAAGGATCTGAAGGCGAACCCCTTCCCAAGGGAACACTATCTTGTTTTTGAGCGACACTGACAGGATCTGGACCGTTGGATCTTGGCTCGAATCTCGAGACGGCTCTGTTCCCTAGAAAACACTATCTTGTCGATTAGCGCTGCTGGCAAGATCTGGGCCGTTGGATTTGGCTCGATTCTCGAGACGGCTCTGTTCCCCAGAAAATGCTATCTTGTCGTTTAGCGCTGCTGGCAAGATCTGGGCCGTTGGATTTGGCTCGATTCTCGAGACGGATCTGTTCCCCAGAAAATGCTATCTTGTCGTTTAGCGCTGCTGGCAAGATATGGGTCGTCTGATCGAGATCCTACGCGAAAGTTGAGGAGAAAGTGACTTTTCTCCGTTTGCAGGATCGGAATGGCACTTGCTCGGATTCCGACCGGAGGGTGGTCCGACCCTTCTTATTCTCTTTCATCTCCGTGAAACGGGGGCTCGGATTAGGGATAAGCCGAGCGCTCGCCACTCATAACGAGCTTTCCGAGAGGCAAGCCTGGGGAGTAGATTTGAACCAAGTGTTGGACTCCAGAACTATCGCGTAGTTCGACGGTTGTGGGAGCAATTCCGAACGGCGATCTGCTCCAATCCCGTCCGGAGACGGGCCGAGGAGGCAGAATCGAGCCGAGTGTTGGACTCCGAACCATCGGTGTAGTTCAACGGTTGTGGGAGCAGTTCCGAACGGCGATCTGCTCCTAGCTCGTCCGGAGATGGACCGAGAAAGCAAAGTCGAGCCGAGTGTTGGACTCCGAACCATCAGTGTAGTTCAACAGTTGTGAGAGCAGTTTCGAACGGCGATCTGCTCCAAACTCGTCCGGAGACGGGCCGAGGAGGCAGAGTCGAGCCGAGTGTTGGACTCCGAACCATCGGTGTAGTTCAACGGTTGTGGGAGCAGTTCCGAACGGCGATCTGCTCCTAGCTCGTCCGGAGACGGGCCGAGGAAGCAAAGTCGAGCTGAGTGTTGGACTCCGAACCATCGGTGTAGTTCAACGGTTGTGGGAGCAGTTTCGAACGGTGATCTGCTCCTAGCTCGTCCGGAGACGGGCCGAGGAAGCAAAGTCGAGCTGAGTGTTGGACTCCGAACCATCGGTGTAGTTCAACGGTTGTGGGAGCAGTTCCGAACGGCGATCTGCTCCTAGCTCGTCCGGAGACAGGCCGAGGAAGCAAAGTCGAGTCGAGTGTTGGACTCCGAACCACCGGTGTAGTTCAACGGTTGTGGGAGCAGTTCCGAACGGCGATCTGCTCCTAGCTCGTCCGGAGACGGGCCGAGGAAGCAAAGTAGAGCCGAGTGTTGGACTCCGAACTACCGGTGTAGTTCAACGGTTGTGGGAGCAGTTCCGAACGGCGATCTGCTCCTAGCTCGTCCGGAGACGGGCCGAGAAAGCAAAGTCGAGCCGAGTGTTGGACTCCGAACCATCGGTGTAGTTCAACGGTTGTGAGAGCAGTTTCGAACGGCGATCTGCTCCTAGCTCGTTCGGAGACGGGCCGAGGGGGAAGAGTTGAGCCGGACGCTGGACTCCGAACCATTGGTCGGGTAATAAAAGAAATAAGAGAGAAGCAAGCAAATTCATAAGTATGAGGGAGCGTTCTTTATTGATAATTTGACGGCGAACTGTGTTTACATAACAACTTATAAAATGGCTTACAAGTTAGGGGAGAGGAATGGCTCGATACCCCCTTGATACTCAGAGAGGCGCCGGGGCGCATTCTTGGTATTTTAGGAGGTGGTCGGCATTCCAAGTCCTCGGAATTTGTCTGCCCTCTAAATCTTCCAGGCGATAGGCTCCGGGCCGAACTACCTTTGTGATCTTGTACGGCCCTTCCCAGTTTGGAGCCAGCTTGCTCTTCTGATTAGGAAAGTATATGGCTAGCTTTCTCAAGACTAAATCTCCTTGCTTAAGTTTGGAGGGTCGGACCTTCTTGTTGTATGCCAGCTCGACCCTTCTTCGGTAATTCTGTTGCCGAATTGACGCCCTTTCCCTCAGCTCATCTACCAGATCTAAGCTTGCCCTGAGGTCTCTGGCATTCTGTTCTTCGTCGTAGGCAGTGAGGCGAGGAGAAGGTATGCCGACCTCGAGGGGTATCACCGCCTCGGACCCGTAGGTGAGGTTAAATGGGGACTCTCCTGTTGGGGTCCGCTTGCTCGTGCGGTAGTTCCATAGGACGTTGGGAAGTTGGTCGACCCACAAGCCTTTGGAACATTTGTCCAGCCTCTTCTTGATACCCGCGAGGATCTGCCGATTGGCGTTTTCGGCTTGTCCGTTCGATTGAGGGTGGGAGACGGACGAGAAGCACTGCTGGATGGCGAGATCGTCGCACAGAGCTCGGAATGTTGCGCCAGTGAACTGAGTCCCGTTGTCCGTCACAAGGACACGGGGGATGTCGAACCGACATATGACGCTCTTCCAGAAGAATTGAAGCACTTTATTCTCGGTAATGGTGGCGAGGGGCTCGGCCTCGATCCACTTCGAAAAGTAGTCGATGGCAACCACCAGGAACTTGAACTGGCCGGGAGCCGGGGGGAAGGGCCCTAGTAAATCCATTCCCCACATTGCGAAGGGGATGGGACTTGATAGGGAGACGAGGTTGGCTTGTGGGAGCCGACGAACATTTGAATGTCTCTGACAGGGACCGCATTGCCGAACGTGTCGTTCGGCGTCTTGGAGGATGGTCGGCCAGAAGTACCCATAATTCAAGGCTTTCCGAGCCAAGGTCCTAGACCCTGAGTGAGCTCCGCCGATACCCTCGTGGAGTTCTTGTAGAGCGTAGTCGGCCTGCTCTGGAGAGAGGCATCTCAGGTATGGCCGGCCGTCAACTTGCGAGAAGGAACGTTTGTATAGGATCCCTTCGATCAAGTACCGCTCGGCCCGGGTTCTGACTCGGTGTGCTTCTTTGGGGTCCTCGGGGAGGAGTCCGTCCCTCAAGAATTCCATTAGCGGCTTCATCCAATTATCTTGCAGCATGACCGGCAGTGTCTCTGCGGAGCCGGAGATCTCGTCTTCTATGCTCGGCTTTGAGAGGACCTCGATCAACACGGTCTGCTCGAGACCTTGGAGGGAGGACGAGGCCAACTTAGAGAGGGCGTCGGCCTGCGAATTCTCCTCACGAGGGACTCGCTGGATGAGTGCTTCTTCAAACCGGCCCATGAGAGCTCGGACCTTGGCGAGGTACTTAGCCATTCGCTCGTCCCGCGCCTCGTATTCGCCCAAGACCTGGTTCACAACTAGCTGGGAGTCACTGTAAATTCGGAGGCGCTGCGCCCCAGCACTTCGGGCAAGTCCGAGGCCTGCGATGAGTGCTTCGTACTCCGCCTCGTTGTTCGAAGCCTTGAAGTTCATGCGGATCGCGTAATGGAGGACGAAGTCATCAGGGCCGTTCAGGATTACGCCGGCGCCGCTTCCTTCGTTACAGGAGGAGTCGTCCACGAAGACCGTCCAAATGGGGGGTCCATTCGGGACGTGGCTGGCCTCGGGCATAGTGGACTCGACGATGAAGTCGGCGAGGGCTTGTGCTTTGATTGCTGTCCGAGGTTGGTAGGAGATGTCATGCTGGCTTAGCTCTATGGACCACTTCATTAGCCGGCCCGAGGTCTCGGGCTTATGAAGAATCTGCTTAAGGGGTTGGTCGGTGAGCACAACGACCGTGTGGGACTGAAAGTACGGTCGGAGCTTCCTTGCCGCCATGACCAGGGCGTAGGCCATCTTTTCTATCTTCGGATAGCGGAGCTCCGCATCCTGAAGCACTTTGCTTACATAGTAAATAGGCCTCTGGGCCCGGTCTTCTTCCCTCACCAACACAGCACTTAGGGTCTGCTCGGAAGCAGCCAAGTAGATGAAGAGGGTTTCCCCCGGAACAGGTTTGCTGAGCAGAGGGGCGTTAACCAGGTATGCTTTCAGTTGGTCGAACGATTCCTGTTGTGGTTGGCCCCATTCAAAACCCTTAGCTCCCCTGAGCGCATTGAAGAAGGGGAGGCACTTTTCTCCCGACTTCGAGAGGAACTGGCCTATAGTGGCGAGCCGACCCGTAAGTTTCTGCACCTCCTTGACGTTCTGGGCGGTGCCATGTCTAATATGGCCTTAATCTTTTCGGGATTGGCTTCGATTCCTCGCTGGCTCACCATGAAGCCGAGGAACTTTCCCGATGAGACTCCGAACGCACACTTGTTCGAGTTTAGCCGCATGCTGTGTCTCCTCAACACGCCGAATGCCTCTTTGAGGTCGGCCACGTGGTCAGAACCTCGGACGCTCTTAACGAGCATGTCGTCGACGTACACCTCCATGTTGCGACCAATCTGGCTCTGAAGACCTTGTTGACGAGGCGCTGGTAGGTGGCTCCAGCGTTCTTCAATCCGAACGGCATGACTGTATAGCAATAGAGTTCCTGGTCGGTGATGAAGGAGGTCTTCAGGATGTCCAGGGGGAACATTCGGATCTGATTATAGCTGGAGAAGGCGTCCATGAAGCTGAGGAGCTCATGGCCCGAGGTAGTGTCAATGAGGGTGTCGATGTTCGGCAGAGGGAACGGATCCTTCGGACACGCCTTATTGAGGTCGGTGAAGTCGATGCATATCCTCCAAGAGCCATTGGACTTCTTGACCATTACAACATTGGAAAGCCACTCGGGGTAGTTCACTTCTTGTATGAACCGAGCCTTTAGGAGTTTATCCACATCCTCCTTGATGGCCTGCTGTCGCTCGGGAGCGAATTTTCGCCTCTTTTGTTGAACCGGTTTGCACCCCGATTCGACACTTAGGCGGTGGACTAGCAATTCCTCAGAAATACCGGGCATATCCGCAGCGGACCAAGCAAACAGGTCGCGGTTATCCCGGATGCATTTCACCAAGTCTGAACACAGTGCCGTCGGCAAGGACTTGCTGATGAGGAATTTTCGGCTCGGGTCCTCATCCGAGAAGAGCACTTCTTCCAACTCGTCTGCCGGCTCGGACGTGGGTCGGACATTTGGCTCGGGTATTTCTAGAGTCTCGAGGGAGAGCACCGATCCCACGGTGGAAGTCATATAGCATTTCCGAGCGGTCTCTTGGCTGCCCCTGACCTCTCCCACTCCCGACCGAGTGGGAAACTTCATCTTAAGATGATATGCTGAGGGGACAGCTTCCAGGGCAGCTAAGCCGGGTCGGCCTAGGATGACATTGTATGCGGCCGGGACGTCGACGACCATAAAGTCCATCGGCTCGGTACGGGTAGTAGGGGCCTTCCTAGCGGTCACATCTATGGTTATAACCCCCTCGACAGTTACTGGTACCCCCGTGAACCTGTGGAGTGTGTATCCGGCCGGCTTGAGACGGTCCCGGGACAGCTGCAGCCCTCGGAAGACCGAGAGGAAGAGGATGTTGACCGAACTCCCGTTGTCCACTAAGATCCTCTGCACTTTGAAGTTTGCCATGCGGAGGTCGATAACCAGTGCGTCGCAGTGGGGGGTTCGGACTCCCTCGAGGTCTTCGTCAGAGAAGGTCACCGGGACGCCGAGACCTTTGGGAGGAGGAGCACTGTGGACTGAGTTGACCTCTCGAACGAAGGCCTTCCGAGAGGAATTGGAGGAGCCCCCCATGGGGCCTCCGTGGATGAGGTGCAGGACCCGTTCTTCCTCAAACTCGGGTGTCTCATCGCGCCGCTCGGAGCGCTTGTTAGCCCCCCGAGGCGGAGGAGTAGTGCGGTCCGGCCGGTCACTTGCCTTCACAAACTTGGCCAGCTGCCCCCTCTGGATGAGGGCCTCTATCTCATTTTTCAATGCCCGGCAGTCGTTGGTCTCGTGGCCGTGGTCCCGGTGACAACGACACCATTTTTCTTTGTTTCTCCTCTTGGCCGGGGTGTTTATCCTCGGAGCGGGCGGTATCAGGCCTTCCTTCTCCACTTCCATCAGGATAGTGGAGATATTGATGGTGAGGGGAGTGAACTTCTCGAACCTAGGGGGAGGTCGGCGCTGTCCGCCGTTGTCCTTCTGCATCTTCTTCGAACCTTCCTCCTCGGTCGCCTTCCTCTTCGACCCGGAGGCCGACCCTCCGAAGTTCGGGAGGCATTCGGCCTCTTCCGCCCGGATGTACTTCTCGCACCTTAGGAGAAGGTCGGCGAAGTTGTGCGGGGGCTTCTTGGCGAGGGACGACCGGAGGTTGGAGTTGAGGACGTTTGACTGGAACGCAATAGTCGCCACTGACTGGTCTAGGGAGGCGATAGACCTGACTTCTGCGGTGAATCTCTTCACGTAGTCCCTCAGTTTCTCTCCCCTTTCTTGCCGCAGGTTAAGTAGGGAGAGACTCGTCTTCTCGGCTCGCCTGCTGCTCACGAAGTGAGTTATGAACAGCGTTTCGAACTGCTCGAACGAGAAGATAGAAGAGGGGGCGAGCCTGGAGTACCATTCTCGAGCCGACCCCCTGAGGGTGGCGGAGAAGGTCTTGCAGAGCATGGCATCTGAAGCTTGATGGATCAGCATTAAGGTCTTGAAGCTTTCGACGTGATCAACTGGGTCGGACTCCCCTGAGTACATTTCAAACTGCGGAGGTTTGAAACCCCTCGGTATGGGGGCCTCCATGATCGTCCGAGAGAAGGGGGGTCTGCTGGGACGGACGGTCCCTGCTCTGGACTCCTCCTCTCTGTCCATGCGACCGATGCGCCTCTCTACCTCATGGAGGCAGCGGTTGAGGGCTGCGTCCCTCTGTTGATATTCAAATGATGCCCTGGATTCTTCTTCATAGGAAGGGGAGCGGGGACTGCGACGCCGGTCGTCCTGGGATCGACGGGGACTATATTGCGGCTGCTGGCGACTGGGAGCCGGGAGAGGACTTCTGGATCGGTGGCGAGGACTGGGAACCCGCGGGGGTGTCGGAACCCTTTGGGCATTTTGGTTGTTGGGGCGAAGGTTGAGGGCCTGCAGCACGGTCTCCTGAAATTGTAGGAACTCGGCACGAGTAATAGGTGCCTCATTGTTCCTCGGACGATGCCAATCCGCGGGGAAAGGCGGCCTCCTCCTTCGGCGCTCGGGAGATGCCGCTCGGCCCCTTCGGTCCGGAGATCTTCTATTGTCTCGGCGGTGAGGTGACCGCTCGCCATGATGCTGGCGGGAGGCTCCCTCTCGGGCCCGCCTCTCATCAAGGTGAGTGCGCAGGTCCTCATCTTTCTGGCAGTTCAGGATTGTGTTGCGGAGGTCGGGGTGATGAGAAGCCATTGAATCCGAGGATTCATTATGAACCGAGACATGGTCTAGGTTGAGGGGTTGCTTCTGCTTCCGCCCATTATGGCCGTAAGGGCCATTGGGGGGTTGTTGCTTAGGAAGAGGAGGTTGGCCCTGCTGGACCGGGGGAGGAAGTTCGGGCTGTGGAATAGGATTGACAGGGACTTCCTCTGTCTGATCGGCGGGATTGGTCCCGCGGTTGGATCCTCGGGATCTGACCTTCTTTGGAGGATGGTTAGACGACAAGGAAGAGACGGAGGCTGTTCGCGTGGTTGTTCCCACAGACGGTGCCAATCTGTTACCGCTGATTTCGGTGTGGGGGTAAACAGATGAGATTTATGAGTTCGAGAAAACCTGAACAGCGGGCCCACGCCTTCCTTTCCTGCCGTAACCTGCAGGAAAGTGCGAGACACCGGGGTTGATTCCAGCGACGCACCCTCCGACGCCCTTGTCAGTACTCAGTAAAGAATATGGGAAGAGCTTAAGTATGCAAAAAGTGATTAACCTGGTCATAGTAGTAGGGGGGAGGTATTTATAGTCACCGTTGGAGTGATTTGGGGGCTGATTTCCTGTATAACTGTCAGGAGTAAAATCCTCACAGTCTGTTTAGGAAATTAGCCCCTGATTCCCGATGAGAGCAAATCAGGTTCGTTGATTTGATCAAATCAGTGACCCTGATTTGTCTCTTGTTGGTTTGGGTTTGCCTTGGGTCGGGACCCGTACCCAATCGGAGTTAGCCCATTTGCGGTTTATTGGATCCGTGAGACGGGGACCCAGTAACCGTTTCGGACTCACCTGTATGTGAAATTACCGTTTTACCCTCTAAGCTTTAAGATTCGTGTTCTATCGGGACGATTCCGATTTAACCCCATTTTTAGCCATATCAGGAGGTAAATCTAAGTGAGTATATTATTGGTAGCCTATAGAGAAACTATAGCTAGGGAGGTAAATCTAAGTGAGTATATGGGCTCAGTTCAAGCTCTTGATTCTTTTGATATTGATAAAAAGAAGTTGGGTAGAGAAGAGATTGTGAGTGCCCAATCTACTACAAGAGTTACTCATAATTTCAGTGGTGTAAGGGTTGAGTTGGTCATAGCTGAAGGGGATAAGTCACAAAATGTTGAAGCACTGACTATGAGCTATGGTAAGGCCATTGTGGATGCACAAGGGAATCAAACATTGGAAACTGTCACCTTGAATGGAAATATGCAGACCACTACTTGCAGTTTTTCTAATAAATTTGATGTGGGTGTAAAGCATGATCAAGTTGGAATTTTTCTCATGGCCTATGTTGAGAAGAGGAAGCAAGCTATTAAATGCAACTTTGAGTACTCTCTTATTGTTCTCAAATTTGAGAAGATTGAATTTTCTGCCAAAGGGATTGGCGCCACTGACTGGGAAGGAGCCGAATGTGAAGTTGAGGCATCTGAGAATGAATTGTTGCAGTGGTTAGAGACTTAAATGCTGAGAAGTCTACAAAGGGTTGGGTGTATATTACTTGATGCTTCTAGTGAAGAGAGTTTCACTACGTTTGGAGTGTTTGATTTTCAAAGAGAGATCAACTTAGAAGATGTTCAACAATTGAAGACTGATACAGCAAAAGCAATGATTCATTAAGCAATTGGGAGATTTGTTAGTAGTGTTGAACTTGGAGTTGAGATTGTGATATATTGCCTTACTAAAGAGCTTGTTTCTCAAACTCTTGGGGTGGTGATTGATGGTGCAATGCAAAGAGGAGAAGTTGAGCATCATGCAGAAGTCACAGGAACTTTAAAATCCCAGGACCATGAAGGTCAATAAATATTTCCAGGATCAGCAACATGCACATATAGTTGGATTGGGAGTTTTCCTGTTCGTGCTGGACAAATCGTGGAACATGGGGATCTTAAATTGCAGCTTGAGGTCTTGAATTGTCGACCTCCATCAGCTCCATCTCGGGTTGTCTTGCTTCATAATCTCTCTTGCAAAAACTTCACCCTAAAGACTTTGAAAAGGTATATATGAGGATATATTCTATGGAAGAAGGGAGGTTTATCATCAGGTTGCATCAAATGAAGAAGGTTACACAAGTTGACCTGCACATACATTTCCATAATCTTGGTGCTGGAACAATTGAGGTGGTGGTTTCAGTCAGTCAGTCAGTCTATGGTGCAATTTCAGCAAGAGAGCTTCAAATATCATGCACAAGGATTGAAATCATTCAAATCACATATGAGTCAACAAGAGAACTTAAAAGGTCAAAAGTTTAATCGATAAAATATTTATGAAATATACAATACTAGACCTATGCATGTGCATCAAATTTCGTGTACTTGATACCTGGTACTTGTGTATATCCAATTCCCACTAGTAACTTGAAAAAAGGAAAAGATGTTTCATTTTGTGCTGGGCCGACTTATTATAGCCAAAGGTTGCGTGGGTAATTTGCGTAATAATTAGGCAATGGGAATGGGAAAACCGCCTTAAACTAGGGTCATACTGTAAAATAAACTACCTTAAAGAATTAATGCGTGATTAGTGAGAATAAAAAAAAGGAATAATAAACGCGTAATAAATAGGGGTAAAATTGTAATTAGAAAATAAATATTGACGTGAAAAATAGGCTATGGTTAAGACCCTATATATAGGCCGCCAATATGCAAAATTATAGAAAGCCCAACCCAAAAAAAACCCTAATATGGGTCGGGCCTCTGGTTCCCGCCTTCTCTTCTCAAATCCATCCTCGATCAGAGATCTAGGGTTTTCCCCTCTCTATTGGCGCCGCCGCTGCTGCCGTAAAGAAGATCGGGATCGGATTCTGGTATAAAATTCTGTTCATCATCTTCTTGTTTTTGTTTCTTGCTTTATGTATGTATGTAGGATTTAGAGTTAGGGTTTTATTTTTGAGATATGCAAATTGTCATTTCTAGGGTTAGGCCCGCCGCCGCCGCCGGCGGAGGAAAGAATATTGGGATCAGGCAGCCTCCGGCGGTGTCTCCGGCGATGGAGAAGTTTATTGGGTGTCATGTGAGGAGGAACCCCATCGAGCTTCATCAGGTTCAGGTATAATCTGTTACACATTGTCTTCTTATTTTTGTTTCTTGCCTCAGTTATAGTATTTAGGGTTCTATTTTTGAGTTGTGCAAATTGATGTTCTGATTGCGGTAGGAATTAGGATTTGAAGAAGAAGGGCATTATGGTAATAATCAAGTTTAGAAAGCATGACATTATTTTTGTATAGGATGAAAATTGTAATGTTTGAATGTTTTAGTGTTATTTTACTCAATAATGTAGTTTATAACTTTCATATTTATCAAAAATTGTATTTTAAAATTTGTCAAACAAATTTGTTAAATTTCGTCAGGTACTTTTACTATTTAAGATATAGTGCTTTTTTGGGTACATCGCTACGCCGGTTTAGTGCCAAGGTCAGGAAGATACAAATGCTTTAACAGTAGCCCTTACCACACACAGACACTGTTTGCGAGAAAAATTGTTTAAATATGGTTTGAGGCGAAGCTATCAAAGAAAATAATTTACGGTTGATCTGAATAGGGGGTTTCATGGCACTCAAACTGAGCGCAAAAAAGGTATTCGACTTTTATTAGACAATATGTAGGGGAATTTTAATGTATCGCAAGTTTTTTGCATTCATTTTTTTTTTCTTTTTTCTTTCTATTTTTTCCTTGGGTTTTGTTATTTATGGCTATTTTCTTTTTTTTTGTGTCTATTTGGATTGGGTATATTTACCTTGGTATTTAACTGATTTTGGTTCTTTCAAGAAGGTGGTCATTTACTTGATATCACCTAGAGCGGTTGGAACATGTAAAGTTCGAACGTTTTAGTGTCATTTTACTCAATAATGTTGTTTATACCTGTCAAAAAGTACTTTTAGATTTATCAAAAAGAGTATTATAATTTTTGTCAAATAATTTACTTTATTTTTTAAATTTCTTTTGGTATTTTTACTATTTACGATTTATTGCATATTTTGGTACATCACTACGATGGTTTAATGCTAAAGTGACGGACACACAGGCTTTAACAGCAGCCCTAACCATATATTTGTACATTGCATATTGCACAAGGGGAATATGTTGGCGAGAAAAGTTGTTTATATATGGTTTGGGGCGAGACTGTCAAAGACAACAATTTACTATATGCTGGCGATTTTCAATGTATTGAAAGTTTTTTGCCTAGGTATTTTTTCTTTTTCTTTCTTGAGTTTTATTATTTGATGGATGTGGTCATTTTGGTGGCTATTTGATTTGGGTATGTTTACCTTGGTATTTAACTGATTTTGGTTATGCGAGAAGGTGTTTATTTGAGATCACCTAGAGCGGTTGGAACATGTAAAGTTTGAATGTTTGTGTGGTTTTACTAAACAATGTAAGATTATACTTGTCAGAAAGTACTTTCAGATTTATCAAAAAGTGTATTTTACATTTTGTCAAACAATTTACTTTTTTTTGTTAAATTTCTTCAGGTACTTTTACTATTTATGATTTATTGCTTATTTTGGTACATCTACGATGGTTTAGTGCCAAGGTCACGAACACAGATGCTTTAACAGCAGCCTATATATATGGTTTGGGGCAAGGCTGTTAAAGACAATAGTTTACGGTTGACCTGAGTGGGTTTTGTCGCCCTCAAACTGAGCCAAAAAAAAGTATCATGCTTTTATTAGCCAATTTTTATCATTCATTTTTCTTGGATTTTGTTATTTGATGGCTATTTTCATTTTCGTGACTATTTGAATTGGGTATGTTTACCTTGGTATTTAACTGATTTTGGTTCTGCAAGAAGGTGATCATTTACTAGAGATCACCTGGAGCGGTTGGAACATGTGAAGTTCGAATGTTTTAGTGTCATTTTACTAAACAATGTAGTTTATACTTGTCAAAAAGTACATTCACATTTATCAAAAAGTGTATTTTAAAATTTGTCAAACAATTTACTTTATTTGTTAAATTTCTTCACGTATTTTACTAATTATGATTTATTGCTTATTTTGGTACATCGCTATGATGGTTTAGTGTCAAGGTCACACACAAGTGCTTTAACAGCAGCCCTAACCATATATATATGTACATTGTATACTGCACTGTGCACTGTGGGACACTGTTTCCGAGAAAAGTTGTTTATATATATGGTTCTGGGCGAGGCTGTCAAAGACAATAGTTTACGGTTGAGCTGGATAGGGTGTTTTGTGCGCTCAAACTGAGTCAAAAAAAGTATCCTACTTTTATTAGCTAATATGTTGGCAAACTTTAATGTGTCCTAAATTTTTACCTAGGTTTTTTTTTCTATTTCTATTTCTTTTCATGGGTTTTGTTATTTGATGGCTATTTGGATTGGGTATGTTAAGGTGATAATTTACTTAAAATCACCTAGATCGGTCTGAACATGTAAAGTTCGAATGTTTGTGGTTTTACTAAACAATATAGATTATATTTATCAATAAGCACTTTCAGATTTATCAAAAAGTGTATTTTACATTTTTTCAAACAATTTACTTTGTGTGTTAAATTTCTTCAGGTACTTTTATTATTTATGATTTCTGCTTATTTTGGTACATCTTCGCTGGTTTAGTGCCAAGGTCCTGAACACAGCAGCAGCCCTAACCATATATATAAATTGTATGCTGCACTGGGGACACTGTTTGCGAGAAAAGTTGTTTATATACATGGTTTGGGGCGAGGCTGTCCAAGACCATAGTTTACGGTTGACATGAATAGTGGGTTTTGTCGCACTCAAACTGAGCCAAAAAAAGGTGTCATGCTTTTATTAGCCAATATGTAGGATAATTTTAATGCATCGTAAGTTTTTCGCCCAGGTTTTTTTCTTTCTCCTTCTTCTTGGATTTTGTCCGTTGATGGCTATTTTCGTTGTCGTGGCTGTTTGAATTGGGTAGTTTACCTTGGTATTTAATTGACTTTGGTTCTGCAAGAAGGTGATCATTTACTTGTGATCGCTAAGAGTGGTTGGGACATGTAAAGTTCGAATGTGTTAGTGTCATTTTACTAAACAATGTAGTTTATACTTGTCAAAAAGTACTTTCACAATTATCAAAAAGTGTATTTTAAAATTTGTCAAACAATTTATTTTTTGTTAAATTTATTCAGGTACTTTTACTATTTATGATTTATTTCTTATTTCGGTACATCACTGCGATGGTTTAGCCAAGGTCACGCACAGGTGCTTTAACAGCAGCCCTAATCATATATATAAAATATATGTGCATTGTATACTGCATTGTGCGTGCACTTGGGGGACACTGTTTGCGAGAAAAGTTGTTTATATATGGTTTGGGGCGCGGCCGGTTGACCTGAATAGGGTGTTTTGTGGCACTCAAACTAAGCCAAATAACGTATCACACATTTATTATTAGCCAATATGTAGGCGAATTTTAGTGTATTGTATGTTTTTTGCCTTGTTTTTTTTTTCTTGGCTTTCTTTATTTGATGGCTGTTTTCATTTTTGTGGCTATTTGTATTCGGTATGTTTACCTTGGGTATTTAACTGATTTTGGTGCTGCGACAACGTGATCATTTACTTGAGATCACCTAGAGCGGTTGGAACATGAACATTTTGAAAGTTTTTATGCCATTTTACTTAACAATATAGTTTATATGTGTCAAAAAGTACTTTCAGATCAAAACGTAAATTTAAATTTTGTTAAATAAATTTACTACATCTGTTAAATTTCTTCATGTACTTTTACTATTTATGATTGATTGCTTATTTAGGTTCTTTGCTACGATGGTTTATTGCTTGGATCACGAACACAGATGCTTGAACAGCAGTCCTAACCATATATATATATATATATATATATATATTGCATTGGTGGACTGTTTGCGAGAAAAGTTGTTTATATATGGTTTGGGGTTGAGGCTGTCAAAGATAATATTTTTTTGGTTGACCTGAACAGGGGGTTCTGTGGCACTCAAACTGAGCCTAAAAAACTATCCTACTTTTATTAGCCAATGTGTAGGCGAATTTTAATGTATCGTAAGTTTTTTGCCTAGCTTTTTTCTTCTTTTTTTCTTTCTTTTTCTTTCTTTTTTCTTGGATTTTGTTATTTGATGGGTATTTTCATTTTTGTGGCTATTTGGATTGGGTATGTTTACCTTGGTATTTAACTGATATTGGTTCTGCGAGAAGGTGATCATTTACTTGAGATCACCTAGAGCGGTTGGAACATGTGAAGTTTGAATGCTTTGGTGTCATTTTACTCAACATTTATACCTCTGAAAAAGTACTTTCCGATTTATCAAAAATTGTATTTTAAAAATTTCAAACAATTTACTTTGTTTGTTAATTTCTTCCGGTACTTTTACTATTTGATTTATTTCATATTTTGGTACATTGCCACGATGGTTTAGTGCCAATGTCATGAACACAGATACTTTAGCAGCAGCCCTAACCATAGATTCTACGTTGTATACTGCGCTGAGGGACAGTGTTTGCTAGAAAAAGTATTTATATATGGTTTCGGTTGAGGCTGTCAAAGACAATATCTGGTTGATCTGAATAGGGGTTTTGTGGCTCTCACATGGAGCCAAAACTATGCTACTTTTATTAGCCAATACGTAGGGAAGTTTTAATGTATCGAACTTTTTTCCCCCTCCCTTGGTGTTGTAACTTGGTGGCTTGTTTCATTTTCGCTGCTTTTGAAATTGGGTATATTTACCTCAAAGTTTAACTGATTTTGGTTGTGGAGAAGCTGATCATTCACTTAACTAGATTGGTTGGGACCGAGAAAAGTTAAATTTTTTTTATTGTCATTTTACTTTTTCATTGTACGGTTTATTTTCCATATGATGTGCTTTCAGATTTGACAAACAATGTGTTTTAAAATTTTGTCAAATAAAATACCTTCAGGTGCTTTACTTTTTGTGATTTATTTCATATTTGGTACATGGGGTTTAGTGCCGATTTCACAAACATAGATGCTTTAATGGCAGACCTGATCTATATAGTGATGGTATAATGTACTAGGGGGGCACTGTAATTGCTTAAAAAGATATTTATATGGTTGCAACAAGGCTGCCAAAGTCTGCGATTTATGGTTGACCTGAATTGTTGGTTTTTTGGTACCCTAAACTAAGCCAAAAGAAGTAGCTTACCTATTTGATTTCCCAATTTATAGGCGAATTATGATGTATCCTATGTTTTTTGCCGACTATTTTTTGTTTTGTAATTTGGGGGTTATTTCTGTTTTCTAGGCTGTTGGGAATGAGTATATTTACCACAGATTTTATTCTTTTTAATTGTGGAGGAGCTGATTTATTTTACATTTTGTGCATGGCTCATGTTTTAGTGCGGATTTTATAGAGTGAGTTATGAGCTACAGTGCATTGTAGCTCGATAGTCGCATAACAGAATTAGAGAGTTACTTAAACTTCTTAATGGATAACTAGCAACAATTTTTTCAATCCACTCAGCCTTTTCCCCTGCAGAGGATTACACATAGAGGTCTGATTTCATGGAGGATAGCACAGTGCCTGTTTACTTTTTATTTCCATAACATTTCTGTTCCTCCTAGTGTAAACACATATCTACTAGTTATCGACTTTCACTAAATTCCGAGCATCATAATGCATCAGATCAGCCACTCATTCGAAGAATGACTAGAGTAGCACAAAGCAAACTCTTGAATACCACTTAGGTATCTTATTAGCCTCTTAAGGGCACTTAAATGTGTATGGAATTATTAGTAAATCTGCAGATCATACCTACATCAAAGGCTATGTCTATTCTAGTGTAGATCTTTGTATACATGAAACAGTCAATTCCTTTATAATGATCTATCTGTCTTATAGTTGCACCATCATTAGGTGTCAACCTTTTATTATAATCATAAGGTGTTTCAAAACATACTTTCTTTCAATCACTATATTCCCACTTTTGAAACACATTTTGATTTGATGAGTTTGACTAAGAGTTATCCCTTGCCAACTGAAAACTCACCCTTATACCTATGGTGTCCACATTACCTAGGTTTTCATGTTGAATTCTTTGGATAGCACAATTTTAACTTCATTTGTAATAGAGAGGTCACTTCCAAGAACATGCATATCAACAGAACAAGTAAATAATAGCCACTATATTTGACATACCACAAAGTTGAAGGCACTGATCTGAATTACTTGATTCATATACTAGGCTCTTTCAAAAATTTGTCAAATTATTTATTCGTTGGCTATACATGTTTTAAGAACATACAATGATTTTGCTAAATTGTAAATTTTGTTCACTAACACTACAAACCGCAAGGCCTGTAGCGGCATACTTCTCCCGGCATTTTCAGTACACGCCGCGATAGATGTGGAAGAATTTTTTTTTTAATAAAACACACTCTATATAGCCGTTTCCACGAAACGCCGCCATAGGTGCAAAAAGTAGCGGCGTGTTGCATATAAACGTCGGCACAACTCATCTCTATCGTGTGAACACTAATTTAATTTAATTTTTTAAATAAATAAAATAGCTATAACGGCATGGGCGCTATATACGCCGGGATAGCAGCATTTTAAAAATAAAATAAATACCTATCCCGGCGGTTACGGGACAAACGCCGGGATAGATTTTGTAAAATAATTGGTTTCTTATATATATTTTTATATTTTAATATATATATTTAAATAATATTTTACATGTAGATAGCACGAAATTTGGTTATCGAATATTATCATGAAGAATGCATGAAAGAATTTAGATTCTATAATTTTGAAGTAGTTAACATTAAGGAATAGGATTATCATTACTATACACAATATTTTGTTAAATTTTTTATGAAGTAGTTAACATTAATGAATAGTTAACATATAGCGGCGGTTTGAATGTAAAACGCCGTTATAGGCCAATTAAATTATTTTTTCATTAAACCCATTAAACCCGCTCTAAAAAATAAAACCCCGCACTCTCTCTTTTCGTTTCCCCCCAATTTCCCAAACATGTTAATTAACCTAATTCTCTCCTTTCTCTACCCCTCATCGCTAATCGCCGCACCACCCTTTCTCTCCCCCTCACCGAACCCAGTCCTTTTTCTCCCCCTCATCACTAAACACCCCACCACCCTCACGCCGCACCACCCTCGTGCCGCACGACCCTCGCTGCCGCTCCTACTTCGCCTCCTCTTGTCCATCGTGCCGCACCTCCTCACCGCTCCTCGTACCCCTCGCCGCTCCTCACTTTTGCCGACCTCTCACCGTGAAGCTCTTCATCCCTCAGCCGCCGATCTTGGTTGTTTGGGGTCAATTAAGGTTAGATTCATTCCGTAAGGGATTGGAAGGTGAACTTGGTTGTTTACATTTTAGATTATATTGTGATTGTCGTGTTATTCAAGGTTTTTTTGTTGTTGTTGTTGTTGGGTTTGAAGAGATTCAAGTGTTGCATGTTGTTGGACCAAAATTAAGACAATTGGAAGTATCGTAGATACGTTCGTGTACTCTTTGTTATTTTACCTCACCCCTATACACAAAACATGACAATAGAAAATATACCACTGTCCTTATTATCGATGTTGATGCCTTATCTCGCATTGTATGGGTTTGGCTGTGATGCAGGAGAGACAAGAAAGGATCTTATATGAGTTTTACGGTTGTGTTATTTAGATGGTAATGTTTAGGATAGAAATAGTTAAGAGTAATGCTTCCCCTTTAATTTGGAAAATTAAAAGTGTTATAGATAGCCAGAGGATCTCTGTCAAGCGTGGCATGATGATTAATTTGGTTAGTGCTCAGATTTGGTGGCCTTTACCATCTCGAAGTGCATGACTATATTGCGAAACACTTTCATGCTTAGTTGTATTAGCCATGATTTGATACTGATTTATTGAGCCTTGATGTTTAGTTGGAAGGCAATTTTCATAGGATATCTATATCACATTGTATTTGTATGCTAACTGTATCATTATCCCCAATAATTGTAATCCATTACCATGGCTTAAAAATTCAATTATTTATGAACATAACTTGTATATCTACATCACAATGTATTTGTATATTAACTCTTATCACTATTGTATATCCACAATAAGTATATGTTAATACCCTTGTCTGTATTGTTGCATCATATGAAATCATTGAGAGAGGACATGAGTACCATTTGGTAGATGGAAACTTGCCAGGGATAGATATCGCTTGGTTCTTTAGGGCATGATATATGAACAAGGTGTGTAGAGGTGGTGGCCAGGAAGATAGAAAATTCCATAAACGAAAAAATAGTTCAAAAAAAAAATACAGGATATGTATGTATGAACCATGGATAGTTACCTGCTTCCGAAAACAGTTGGCTTGGATTGATACTGGCCTGTAGTTGAATTCTACAGCTCCTCATCTAATCCCTATTCATACCCTGTGAGTTTCAGGTTAGGGTATGTTCAGCTTTGGAATGTGGTATGTGCTGAGAAAACAATTATTTTAAGTACACGAATACGGGCATTGGCATGAGATTTAAACTGGAAAAGGAGATAGGAGTGTTGAGGAGTGAATTGATGAAGGCTTGGAGAAAAGAACAGATTTTTAAGAGAGGAGATTAAAAAGAACTGAGGAATAAAGTCAACTATGGTGTGGGAGATATATCAAAGAATGAAATCGACATACCTACCGGATATCTTCTTTAAAATATCCTAGGAACTTATAATGGATCTTCAATGTATTGGAGATGTGTTATACACGGAAGGGAGACTATGAAGGAAAAAATATATTGTACTAGGCAATACCTGCACTTATATAACTTCCCTACATGTTTAGTAAAGAAACATGAATCTCAGATTGCTCAGGTAAACTATTGATTGTATAAATTGAAATTTTATCTTGTACTATTCAACTAATTTTTTTTTTGTGGCAGTTCCTCGTCTTACAAATTCAATTTATAAGTAAAGGACACTAACCTGTAACATCTGTATCATGATGTATGTGTATACTAACTCTGTCAGTTATCCCCAATAATTGAATCCATCGCCTATGCCTTACAAATTCAGTTTATAAATGAACATAACTTATATATCTATAAGAAGAGTTAATGAGCATGCTCTGATTAATTTCGATAAGAAGAGTTGAGAAATGAAACTTTAGGTATTATATCATGTCTGACTTAATCATTATACAGACTAGACAGGCTAGATATACTCCCATGATATCTTATGTGACATTAAATAATTTGGTGGGCATTTCTTGAGTCTATTGGGTGAACACTTTTGTGGATTGGGATTTAGTTTGTGAAGCCATGTTCATGTAAGTGGCCAGTCATCCTTCATTGCTTGTACTCCCTTTAATAAATAGTGAATCTTTCCAGTAGCTTTCTCAGCACACTTATTCATGGGCCAATTTCTTGTTACTTGTTTCTTTCATTGATCATGATATATTAAGCACTTGAGGACTAAATAAATTCTTAAGCTTAGATTATTCAACCTGTTCAATTGAAAAGAAAAGGAGAGAAATCTATTCATCTGTCTCGTTGGTGGTCATCCTGTGCATAAACTAGATACAACAAAAGTATGCAATTTATTTGGTACAAATAAATTAAAGATTTATCCCCACTTCTAACAGGTGATGCATAGATTTAATTTTGAAACCATGAATTTATCAATTCTATCATGTTCATGCTCAGGTAGAAACTATTCTAACTTAAATTTAGCCATGCACATTATTGTATCAAGAATGAATCTCATGTGCAGGCTAATATCATTTTGAATTTAGAAATGATTAGCTGACTTCAGGCTGTTTGTTATCGGTTCTTTTAATTGAATATTCTCCAAATGTCCAGTTACTCTTATAAATTCTGTTCATTTCTTTATACGAATGTTTAAAAAATAATTAAGAATGTATAACATGACTAACAATGAGGTATTACAGAATTCATTTAAATGGTAAATAGTATTGGACATAATTAATCAATTATTTTACTGTACTATTAAGTTTTTCCCCAAAATTTCAACTTAGCTTTAGCATATGATTAAAAACCCTAGTTCTGGATTATAATCATTAACAGAGAGAGGCTGACATCAACATAAAAAGCCGAAAGATGTTGAAACTGAAGCACACTTCTGGGAGCGCCAGCTTTGCGGTAGTTCGAGATGAGCTGGTAAACTACGCTTCAAATTTTTTTTTGAAATCTTTTTATTATAGTTATGTACAAGTCACATATATTATAGTTTTTTGATTTTATGACTAAGCCATCCAATTCATTTTATTTGAAGTATTTTATTATAGTTCAATTTGGTATTTAATCTTACTTGTATATAGGAAGCATCAAATGAGGGAGAGAAGATCGGTGATGTAGATTTTTTTGAAACTACCCACACGGGTAAGGATGGAAAATTTAGGGATGACGTGGCAGCCAATATTGTGGTAAATAAAAATCTTTCAAATTAATTTCAATTAGGTATTTAATCTTTTCAATAAAATAATTTTGAAAAATTAAATTTGTCTTTGGTATCTTTTATAGAAGGATGCCATAAAAAAAATTGAGGAAATGACATCTTCTTCTTCCGCCGATCCATTGACGCTACATTGTCAAGTTCTCTCCGAATTGAGGGGACGCGAGCGTCCCGGTCGTGTGTGTAGGATGGGGCTAGGACCAACACCCACCAGTGTCTTCGGTTCTTGTACATGTTCTTCCAGTGGGGCCGGGCCCACACAGGACGATGTTGATCAGCTGAAGGCAATAGTGGCACGTCTGGAGGCAGCAATGGTTCAAATGGCGACGTTAGTCGGGCAACAGTCGCAAGGAATTCTAACTCAAGCACCGGTTAGTATTCTACAACTAAATACCCACTTTTAACTCATTTATATTAAATAAGAGTCAACGTTAGTATTGTACAAATTGAAATTATATAGGATGTAGGACACTAATATTCTCATGAATACATATCCAGAAATGCCGCTTAGAAATCGACCACTTCAGACTAACGCTCTTAGGTTTATTTTGGTTGTTAACCTTCTTAACCCATAGTTATAATACCTACAGGCCGATGCTAGACAGAAGTAGAAACTTTAGAAATAGGGATTAGTTCTTGTACTTGCTGTCTTTGCCTGAGGATAAGCTTCAGGGTGTTCTACCTAGCTCTGTTGGGAAACTTTCTGATCAACTGTATTGGTTGGACATGGCTGAAAATAATATTTCAGAGATCCTTCCTTCTGCAATTGGCAAATATAGAAAATCATGCATAACACGAATATCACAATCCACAAAATAATTACAAACGATTTCAATTTTGTACCATTGTTCTAGTTCAGCGCCTTTTTGTGGTCCAACACCAAAATCATGAGTAAATTGCCAAAACAGCAATCATTATACACCATGGTCTGCTCTTGTTAATTTCCATGACTCGTTGTTGGGTGGTCCAAAATAATAATATATAATATTTGACTTCAAATTTTTCTTTCCTTTTTCAATTTCAAACCTTTTAAAAGAGTATTACTTCTGATCATTTCTTGAATCCCCAACCGTTCTGAGAAACCATACTGTAGGCATTGTCGAGAATGCAAAATGTGATCATTAACTTGTGTTTTTAAGGTCTGGCCTTGTCTAGAAATATGTTATGTTTTAGATCAATTTTGTTTGTTTAGTAAGGAGCAGATAGCAGAATCTGGTACATATTCTCCTTGTTCTTAGTATTGTGGATTGTGATATTCGTGTTATGCATGAATGAACTAATCTTGTGTGCAAATCGATTTCATGGGAAAATCCCAACATCTATTGGAAATCTTAAGCAGATCTCTGATCTTTGTCTTGATATGAATCAGTTGGAAGGGGGTATACCTCCAAGTATTGGGAGTTTGTCCCATTTGAATAATCTTGTTCTTTCATACAACAATCTAAATGGTAGCATACCGGGGGAAGCACTGAGCCAGCTTCACTCTTTGCGCATTTAGAAGGTACCTCCAAAAACATTATCTACAATAACAACAAAAGCTTTACACACATATATTGAAATATCCATATTCAATTGAAATTGTTAAGTGCATGTATCTTTTTGTATCATTATCATTTATACTGTTATTTATTTCTCTGTGTATGTGTATGTGTTGGCTCTCATATCCATTACTTTACTGAATTTGATGGTTGAGTTGCTCTTTCCCAAAACATATATATTTGTGTGTTTGTATCCTTGTAGCATTGCCCATTTTCTTTATTAAGCCTCTCTTTTGCACCATCTAAGTCTCTAATAACAACTTCTTTTATTTGACAAATTGATTATGAAATATTTATGTTTTTTCTACAGGGTCATCGCATTCCATCGGTTTCCAGTCACGCACATATATTAGGGCAAAATAACAATGGAATTGGAAGCAACATCGGGCCACACGAGGAGACTCCCCTGCTATAGTTTGTCGAATTTGGATTTTTTTAAAATGTTTTGTAGGAATTATATCTATGTTTTGTAATAACTAAGTGTTGTACAACATATACATTTGACACTCGTTGTATGACAGTTTATATGTGTTGCATATTTTGTTTTCTATTGAGTTGTTTTTTGTGATGTGTGACTTTTGGTACTTGATTATGATGTCATTATTGATTTTAAGGTTGAAGCATTTAAATTTAATATGATTACATGTATTTGTGATATGCGATTAATTACTGGTTTTCTCCAAATCAAAATTTTATAATGAAATGTCAATTAATAAAAAAAAAGACCTATCGTGGCGTTTCGCAAGAAACGCCGCTATAGGTACTACCACTTTTGGGTACCCTCTTTCGTGGCGCTAGACAAGCGTCGCTGCAGGGTACCAGTAATCCCGATGCTTGGAAAAAGCGCCGCTATAGCTCTAATTTTTTCAAAACGACGTGTTCCTGTAACGGCGGTTTGGCAACACCATTATAGGTGGACACTCTATAGCGGCGGCATCGGTAAACGCCGCGATAGCCCATATAGCTATAACGATGCACGCTGTAACAGCATTTTCGGCGGCGATTTCAGAAGTGCCGTTATGGGCTATAACGGCGCCAAAAAACGCCGTTATAGCCTTGTAAAAGAGCCGCTATAGCCCGTGTGTTTTGTAGTGTAAACATATTAGTTCAAAATTTTTCAGTACAAAACTGTTCAGTACAAAGCCTTTTAAATATTCTTTATGAATGACAAAATTTTCAATAGATGTAAGGATAAAAAGAATACTAATTGTAGCAATATGACCAACATGTGAGTGGACATCAAATAAATCGACCCTATTTTTCTCAGTCAATCTGTTAGCTACTAAAAAGCATTAAAATTGCTACTAAACAATCAAAATTAAGTTTCTTCTACAAAACCCCACTTACTAACTATAGTTTTAGCCCCTTTCAGCAGATCAACTAAATTAAAGTATTATTGTATGACACAAAATCATCTTATTGTCTACTAAAGAATCTTCTAAGTTCATTTGTCATTAAGGTTTTCAAGTGTCAGTAAGGCTGGTTCTTGATTCCAACTGTGAACCATTGAACGTGTCTGTAGGACTAGACTATTTCATACATTTATCTTTGATGAACATATCCTCAAAGAACTTTGCAAGTCTAGATTTTTCTAACACAAATTAGATAGATCCAACATCTGTCCACAGAAACTACATTCTGCATTTTCTAAACACACACAAATATTTGTTGTAGATCATACTTTAGACCTTCTAGGGTCATGTACTCTAACAAATATATCACAACACAATTTTTTTTTCCTTTAACAAAATTATTTGTTTTCATGCCATGATTTACAAGGTGTATTCAATTTAGAGTGTAGTAACACATTAGAGATATAATTAACAATACAACATCACTCATAATTATACAAGACAAACAATAGTCAATAATATAGAATTCAACATTTCACTCAGTATTTGATTCAAACTTTTATCAATATCGTTTAACTGTTGTAAGTAGAGTACAGTAGAGATCATGCCAAATGCAAACTTCTGTTAAATTGTTAAAACATATTCACCACCTCTATCAAATCTGAACCCTTGATTTTTAGCATTTAACTATAATTTTTAATTCATTAAGAATAACAAGTGCTTCATTCTTCATATATATGACAGACTTATATTAATCATTTACAAAAGCGATTAAATACTTCTGACCAACGATCGTCTCATCTAGTCACAAAGCTACTGAGATCACAAATATCAGAATGTATTGACTCAAGAAGTTGTGTGCTCCTAGAGACCATACTAAATGATTTTCTAGTGATCATATATGAGCATAACTTTCATATTTGTCATATTTAATAGAGTGTCATTTAGTAGCGTTATGAGTTTTAACAAGAACAAACAATTTAATATATAGTTCATAGTGATTCTAAATTTCAAAATAATTAGGATGTTAAACCGTTGACTCAATAGCTTTCAACTCCATTTTCTCCATAGTTTTGAAAATTAGATCACATTTCCTCACAAACAATTGAATATATAGTTATCAAATTCTAGCCAATTTTGCTATGTTCAAGAACACAATTAGAACTATTATTATTAATTGTCTCATTTGTTAAACTCAATTAGAACTATTATTATTAATTGTCTCATTTGTTAAACTCAACTTATACATACGATTGACAATATATGCACTTTATAAGAGTTAATACAAAATTACTCTATCACATTTTACAAAATTATTTGTTTTCTCTAATGTATCTAACAATGTCCACTTGCTCAAACACATTGAGCGAAGAGTTCTTTCCTTTATTCGTTCTTCATCATCTTCATAACGCTAGATGAGATAATGACTAATATATTATAATTCGACTTTGCACACACAGTACAATAAACGAGAAAGAACAATGCTTAACTAATAGAGTCATATCCTACATTAAGAGATGCTCTCTCCTAAGTTACAGATATTTGTTATACATCTTATACAATTTTTACTTTATTTTTAATTATTAAAGAAGCTAATATGTAATCTCACACAAACTGCAAACAATGGATTTGTCAGAATATCTATACACATAGTATGATAAAATACTTAACAACCCTAAACATGCTAGTTTTCCAGAGTGAGAATAACTATGATCTAAAACTCTCAATTATATGATCAAGCGCACAAAACGTTAACACATTCATCAGATGAAAAATACTAAGAAAATTAGAGTAGATCATACTGACACTTCAAGTTATAAGTGTTTTTCCAAATTCAATGGAGAAGCCTGCGTAGTGCAGACTTATCATACCATGATGCAAATCCATCGTCTCCAACATACACAATTTTTAGGTAACATTAAAGTTCTTACATTCATCAAATTATTAAAGATTAGCCAATTAAACAAATTGTTAGCACTATCTAATTCTAGCAACAATTTAATTGGAGATCCGAATTTTATAGTCAACATACAGTTTAACTTATCAAAAAAATATATTTGGTTTTAGCACATAGCCAAAACAACTGTTCAACTTGTATTTAATTAAACAATGCTTAATACGATTTTGAACTTTAGCACTCAGCAACAAAATTCAAACAAATAATTAAGTAACAGTTTAAATTTGGGTGAGGAACTTATCTTTAATTTAGATCTGAATTGGAAATACATTGCAGTAGATCCAATCTTCTCCCCAAACACGGAATACAAAATAATACACAATGGATTGTCTCCACTGGTTAGATCCATATCTGATTTCTTTTGACTGGATCTGGATCTGATCCAACAGTCCAAACACCAAACAACAAATCTCCAACCAATAGAGTAGTTGTTGGACTGGATCTGAAACTAGATCTGCTCCAACAGTCCAAACACCAAACAACAATCTCCAACCAGCTGTTGGACTGGATCTGCTCCAACCACCCGAACACAAAACACCATAATCCACCAATCGAAAAAATCAAATCTTGGATCTGAGTTGTCTCCTTCTTCTCCTTCTATCTCACACAAAGATCAACATATCGATGGAGAGAGAGAACGCTCGTGGTGGCATCTGGCGACTCTGGTACTGAGGCGGCGAAGGTGGCCAGCGACGTCGGCGCCAGAGTCGGAGTCCAACGGCAACGGCGCCAGACGCGATGCCCAGCGACGACGCTGGCGCAAGCGGAGACAGAAGTCGGTGGCCCGCTACAGTGGCGGCTCCTGTGCCAGTGACGATGATGACGACGGAAATCGGTGGACCGCTGTAGTGGTGGCTCCTGTGCCAGCGAAGACGACGGTGACGGAAATCGGTGGACCACTGCAGTGGTGGCTCCTGTGCCAGCGAAGATGACGGCCGGTGAGGATCCCGACGTACGGTGATCTCGACGACGACAAAACCACCAACGAAACGATCCAAAACCAAGGGTTTCGACAAGATCCGACGGCTTCGACAAGGTCCGGCGAGATCCAACAAAACTCCGATTTTCCTCTTAATTTAATCTCACAAATTGATTAATAATATCTCAAGATTGTTAGGTTTTGTGAGAAATTAACAATTGGGAATTAGGGTTAATATCTTAGATCTAAGTTGCTTGAGATATATTCACCATAGATATCTGTCACGCCCCGCTTCCCAAAAATACGGAATACGAGTACATGACAAAAGCCCAGCGAATGACTAACGTCACCCATAAGATGTTTAATCGATTAACTCAACAACATAAACAATTCAGAACAATTGCGCAGTCAACATAATGATCTCATGAACAAAAATACTTGGAATAAAGCAATATAATATCCAAATACAATAATAATAATCCAACGGCTGGAAACAATACTAAAAATCCGGGACATAGGCCCAAACAATAATAATCCAACCCAAAAATAAATACAAGTTCTCAATACATTAAGTCATTTAAAGCGATAAGCAAATTAAAAGCAGAAATCTTCAAAATATTTGTTCTCCAACTCTAGCAGGCAATTTTCCTTCATTACCTGTAAATATTTTATCTAAAAAGAGAAAATATAATTGTCCTTAGAGCAAGTCATGGACAGCAAGTAGAGAAAGCAGAGAACAATGGAATAACGGTATAACAATGAATCAATGAATCAATAGGAATCAATAAAATGGGACATTAATCATGATAGTCGATGAAATGGCTATAATAATGATGCAACATTAAATAACAATAATCAATGATCAATAACAGTAACATTTAGCCAATATTTGATATCAATAGGAACAATATGCAGTGTCGATGTAGTGTGATTCTTAAGTCTATTAATCATTTTAAATCCTAACTAATGTAGCACTTCATGCATCCATCCTTTTACTACATGGTTGCTACATACAAACAATTTCGTTTTAGACTTTGTAGTGGGTTCTATAGTTCATGTACTCTTCAACATTAAACATTATTCACCTTTCGGTGTACGGTACGGTCATCGGCAATGATACAATACACGATAGATTGGGTTACGGCCATAACCACAATCACCGATAAAACAATAGCCGGAACATTATTTAGGGAAACACGGGCCCCTCCTCCAAGTACAATTCTTATATTGTCCACCACTAAAAGTCAACCCTTAAACCCCGGCTTGTTAACTATTTATCAATGCAACAATACAATATGCAATTAAGGAACGAGGGGTAAACAATAGTATCAATAAGGAAACAATAGGTTGATAATATGGATAGGATGGTTACAATAGCGACAAAAAATACATATAACATAGTCATAGGGGATTGTCTTGTATTAATTCATCAAAAATAGGGTTCAATTTGGGGGCCCCAAAACGAGTGTCCCATATTCCCCTCGGGATGAGACTCTTAAGATTATAAGGATTTCCAAATTGAGTGTCAGAGTTTTAATCGGAGTCCGATTAAAACTCTGACACTCTTCCGAGTTGGAAATCCTTATAATCTTAAGAGTCTCATCCCGAGGGGAATATGGGACACTCGTTTTGGGGCCCCCAAATTGAACCCTATTTTTGATGAATTAATACAAGACAATCCCCTATGACTATGTTATATGTATTTTAAAATACATATAACATAGTCATAGGGGATTGTCTTGTATTAATTCATCAAAAATAGGGTTCAATTTGGGGGCCCCAAAACGAGTGTCCCATATTCCCCTCGGGATGAGACTCTTAAGATTATAAGGATTTCCAACTCGGAAGAGTGTCAGAGTTTTAATCGGTTGGAAATCCTTATAATCTTAAGAGTCTCATCCCGAGGGGAATATGGGACACTCGTTTTGGGGCCCCCAAATTGAACCCTATTTTTGATGAATTAATACAAGACAATCCCCTATGACTATGTTATATGTATTTTTTTAACTCATTGGGAACATGCAATGCAACATACAATCATTAAATCATGCAATAGTACAATATAGGAATAATTAATCTACTAAAAAGTGAAATCTAAAATTCTGGACAGCATGCGCCGCCTGTACAAAAATGCAGTTTTCTACTGATTCAAAAGTCGAAAGTTGAATCCGTCAGAAAATCTGGAAACTAGACTTCCATACGGTTCCAACGCATACTTAAAGTTCACATTCCGACAACAGTAGCTAGGTCAAACCCTTGTTTCTTTTCAGGTTTTATGTTCAGGCAGAAAAATGACATCTTGTTATTTTAATTGTTGAATCAGCAAAAACTCAATATTAAAATCAGTAAAAATATAATCTATACTCCTAAACATGTTAAACATCAATCTATAAATTTTCATAGCAAAATTCTATCATTTGATCGACCTTTTTACTGTTTAAACATGAAAGGTTCGAGAATTTGAAAATCTGGAATGTAAAACACAGCTGCAGTAAAACGGGCATAACTCTTGCTACAAAACTCAGAATTCGAAAATTCTGGATGTTATTGAAAACTAGACATTCGGGGCTACATTTCAGATTCAGAAAATATTTTATTTTAAGGTCATTCGCTGCTTCGAAAACAGCAATCAAGGTTCAGGTCAGCAACATGTATAGTTCTTAGGGTATATTTCTTAGACATAAAATTAGATAAACATGATGGGTTTCGATTCTATAGTCAATAATTTGTGTAACTAGCATTATGGGTGACCAAACATGATAAATAAGGATTAGAACACACACATATACAAATCCAACATCAATCAATCATCAAACGACATACAACCTAACGAATGTCTCTACAATAAATTATTTGTGTTGTGACTTGTATGAATAACCCTATTAACAATTCTATATGCATTCATTAAAGATCCAAACTTTAGAGTCAAAGTGGCACGATGTCAAGAATATTGATGTTAGCTCGTGTAAACCCTCAATAGACCCAACGAAGGAGATAGCAAAGGATAATACGATAACAAAGAGATCTACTTGCAGGAATTTCAATAACACTTGAATTTGATACAATTAGCAATTCAAGAGGACAATGACTTGCCTATTAACCGGTGAAACGAATAGCGAGAATAATGTAATATGAATCCCGAAGCAACAAACTCACGAACTAGTTCAACCCACCAATAATACGTACAAAATACGTGCAATAAGATCCCAAAGCAACAGCACACAGCACCCAAAGGGACAAACAGCAACTGCAGCAATCAGCCAAGGGAGAGAAAGAACACCGGCCAAGGGGCGGCGGTGCTGGCGACGGGCGACGGCGAGGTGGCGTCGCTGGCGGGGTTGCCGATCGAACAGAGAGGGAAGAAGGGGTATTTGGGTTGAGGCTGCTGTTGTCGATGAGAACGGGGAAGGAGGGCAGGGTCGGGGCGTCTGGTGCTGGACGAGGGCATCTATGGCGGGAGGTGGTCGGCGCGAAGGCGTCGACAAGGTGGCGACGGCGGACGGGGTTGATGGGTTCAGGGTTTTTTTTGACTGGTGATGTCGAGGAGAGGGAAGAGGAAGAACGGGGGTTTCAGGGGTGTCTGTGGATGGCGTTTGGGTTCGTGGGTGTCGGGGGAAGACGACGGGGAGTCGTCGACGAGGCGGTCGGCGCAAGGGGGTGGTCGGAGTGGCCGGGGAAGATGATCGGAAAGGGTTGGGAGTTGATTTGGGGGAAGATGAACAGTAACAGGAGAGAGAACGGGAGGAGAGAGAATAGGAGAGAGATTAGACGACTAGGGTTTCGATTTGTGTGCAGAAATTAAGGTTACAGTAGAGTTGTATTTATAGGGTACAATTAGGGTTCAATTAGGGTTCAATTAGGAGATAGATCAAAATCAACACGGTTCGAATAAAAATACCCATAATTCAAATGAACAAAATCCACAATATAGATAACTCAATAAAAGAGAAAGATAGTTCATGAACGAAAATTCTAACCCAATTAGATAAATAAATAACACAATTGAAATAATAAGAATTTAAAATAAAATGGAACTCGCCACGAAAATCAGATCGGGTATGAAAATAAAATAATCCAATATATGAATTTTAAATAGAAAATCATGAAATAACAATTTATAATCGTAATCATAAAAGTGATAAATTATACAATAAAATAGTATTCGGGTTTAGAAATTTTATTAAAATAATTCAATAATAATAATATATTTGTTTTAAGCTCAAATATAAATAGCCGATCAATAAGATGTCGAAGATAAGATCAAAATACAACATTATTCGAAATAAATATTTTTTTTTGTTTAGAAAATACTTTAATACAGATCCAAAACGAATTTAACACAAAATAAATTTTCAAAAGTTCAAATTGCAGAAGATACTAATTATCGGAAACGGGGGTTACAGTATCAAGAATGGAATACCTAGACTACTATCACAAGCCAGTATTTATCTCTAAATACTCGTTTGGGTATTGAGTTATAAGCCCACAAACCCGTGTTCCAATATTCATTCAATTGTACGTTCAATACACGTGTTACTCATATGCACATGTAATATACCAAGATAGATGCCTTAATGGAAGCCATTGCCTATGGTAATGGCTATGATTTTTTAGTGCGTTTTTTTTTGGAGAAAAAGGTGACATCATCACCGCTTTATTAATAAATTATTAACAAAACAAGTATTACAACTACTATACATCTATCTGTTCCTAAAATGGAACAATGGAAAATAATTACATAGCTAAGTATACAGCAGTAACTAGTCCCTCCCCTAGCTAAACTTGTAGACGAAAGCATCTGCAACATGTTCTCCCACCCATCTCTACTAGATATTATTTAAATTTCAAAAATATCTAACTTGAAATTCAAATTCCATCAATATTCCTTGCCACCCCAGAACTCCTTCCACCTTCCCTCAAACATACACTTTGGCAACAACCACATCCACCATCTCTTGCTGGCATGTTTCCTTCTCTCCCGACAACGTTGCCGTCATACTGCCACTCTAACCCCACCACGACGCCATCTTCCGATTGCGTCAAATCCAACCCTCAACAGTAGCCATAGGTCTCAACCTACAAGCCGATGTTCCGGACGAACTCCCCGTCGACAAACACCTTCGCCGTGATAGCTCATATTAGAGGATTTCCCTGTCCAGCCCAAATTCCCCAAACATACTTTGAATTTTCAAAAATCTTGTATGAAATTCAAAAGCCAATCAAATTTTCTCTCCCCACTCACCAAATATGTTTTGAATTTCAAAAATCTCAATTGAAATTCAAAAACCATCCAAATCTTTTCCTCCACCGCCCAAAATGTAATTTGCATTTCAAACCCTATTTTAAAATTCAAATTTGTAGAATCCATCCAAAATTCTCTTCTCCTTCATCAAAATTTCCACTATACGATCCCCAACTATAATTTGAATTTGACTAAATATAAAAAAAGTATACAATGTTTGGGGCCAGTTTAAAAAAACTACACTAAAGTTTTTTTATTTAAAAAAAAGGACACAAAGTTTCAAAAACTTCACTGGGTTTAGTTAGGGTTAGGGTTAGGGTTGGGTTAGGGTAGGATTTAAAAAAATCACTTTCATCTGTCATTTGTGTTTAAAAAAATCACATTCATCTTTTATTTGTGTTTAAAAAAATATCACTTAACTAATCAGATGTAAACCCCCTCCGAACTAATCCTAATCCTAACCTTAACCCTAACTAACCTAGTGGAATTTTTTGAAACTTTGTGTCCTTTTTTTAAACAGAAAAATCTTAGTGTACTTTTTTTAAACTGACCCAAAATTTTGTGTACTTTTTTTATATTTAGCCTTTGAATTTCAAGAATCTAAATTTGAAATTCAAAAAAAATCGAAATCTCTCTCTCCACACCCCCCAAATCAAATTTAAATTTCAAAATCTCAATTTGAAATTCAAAATTCAAAATTCAACCCACTCCCTCCCTCCGCATTCCCTCTTAAATCCGCTCCGGCATTTACCCCGGCCACTGTCGCCCTCTGGCATACTTCCACATCTCCCGACTTCTACATCTCCGCCCCCACTTCGTCATCAACCGATGACTCCACACACTTATACAGCCGACTTTGCTGCCAGCCCCGCTGTTAGCCTTGACGAGGCCCACCAATCCTATCCAAAGGTAGCCCATGCTGCCATCCCCACCGTCACCCCCGATGATGCCGGCCCCGATGCCAATCACTTCCTATAGCTGACGACGATGCCAACAACCACACTGTCGAGCCCACCCCGACGTTAGGCGCCAACCCCGGCAACCTGACCTCACCGGCCTCGTCTTGCACTTTCGTGCTCTCTCGCCGTACCCCTTGCACTCCCATGTCATAATCTCACGCCGCCATCACCTGACCTCGCTCCCGCAAGCCTGTGCCTCACCCTGCGGTGCTGCACCTACCCTCGATGCCCGCCATCGAGGCGCCGATCCTCCTGCTGCGCAACCGCCTCTCTACATCTCTACTCTAAGAAAAACCCCAAATCTCTACTCGTCGGTGGCACTGATGCCAACTCACCACTTCACTGGTGGCGGGACGAAGGATGAGGGATGAAGGGTGGAGGAGGAGGATGGTGAGGGAATCCGCCCCTTCCCAAACCGATGCTACAAAACTCTCTTTTTGTTTTTGGGTTTGGGGGGGAGCTTCTCTCTCTAGAAATCTAGACGCTCTCTCGAGAAATCTAGAGAGAGAATCTGTAGTTGTCTTCATGTAATTTTTTAGTGCGGTTTCTCAAAGATAGGTATACATTCCATACTGTTTCGGGGGACCGTGATTGCAAAAAAACCTTTTTATATATGGTTGGGGCTGAGGCTGTCAAAGGCTGTGATTTACAGTTGACTTGAGGTTCTGTGGCACTCGAATTGAACCAGAGGTAGCCTACTTCTTTTATTTGCCTGTATATAGGCGAGTTATGTTCTATGTTTTTTTCCGTCATTTTATATTTAATTTGGTAGGGTTTTTCACTCGTTGGGATTGGGTTTGCTTGCCCCAGAATTTAATTGATTTTGGTTGTGGCGAAGCTGATCATTGACTTTAGATCACCTAAGAATGGTTTCTGAAATATGATGCTATATACATGGTATAGATTCTAATTGCTGAAAAAGAGATTTAAATGGTTGCGGCAAGGCTGCCAAAGTCTGTGATTTATGGTTGACCTGGATTGTTGGTTTTTTAGTACACTAAACTGAGCCAGAAGAAGTAGCCTGCTTCTTTAATTTCACAATTTATAGTAGGACAATTATGATGTATCCTATGTTGTTTTTTTTCCTGACCTTTTTTGTTGTTTTGATTTTGGGGTTATTTCCGTTTTCTAGGCTGTTGGATTGAATATATTTACCTCAGAATTTTATTGATTTTAACTGTGGAGGTACTGATTTACTTTACATTTAGTACATGACTATGATGCTTTATTCCGGATTTTACAAGGATAGATATATACATTCTGTACTGTTTTGGGGATCCTATTTTCTAAAGAAACTATTTATATGGTTGGGTGAGGAGTCAAAGTCAATGACTTAGGGTTGACTTGTATTGGTGGTTCTCTGGCATTTGAACTGCGCCAGAACAAGCCCTACTTCTTTTACTTTCCTGTACATAGGCAAATTATGTTCCTTGTTTTTTATTTCCGTTTTTAACGTAATTTGGCTGTTATTTTCACTCATGGGGATTGGGTTTGCTTGCCCCAGAATTTAATTGCTTGCGGAGAAGCTGATCATTTACTTTAGATCATCTACAGTGGTTGGAACCTAGTAAAAGTTTGAATCTTGTAATGCCATTTTACTTTACAATGTATTTTATATTTATCAAAGAATGAACTTTCGGATATTTCGACAAGTACTCTTAAATTGTCTCAAACAATTTAGTTTTATCTTTATTATATTTCTTCATGTAGTGCTTGTAATTTATTGCTTATTTTTTGTATATGACTACAATGATTTAGAGCCAAATTCATGAGAATTGATGCTTGTTACAAAAATTCTTTTAGAAAATTTGTTTTACAATAACACAAACGATTGAGAGGCACAAAACAGAGAAGAAAATAGAAGGGAAAAAGAAAAATGAAAATAAAATAAAATAAATAAATAAGTAACAACTTACAAGAACTAATTGAAGATTACAAGTTGAGAAGTCGAGGTTTGTGTATCACACAGTGTCCTTAAAATAGATTTTGTCTCTTCCGGTTGCTGGAATGAACGAAGGCGTCTGTCTCCCAGGATGCAACAACCGGAGTGATCACGTAGGCACCACGTAGCATTCCCGAACTGAACAGCATCGGCTGGATTCTATCACCGACTTACCAAAACAGCAGGAGGAAAGAAATGAACAGGACTCAGAGGAGGAAGGAAGAAGGTTTTTGTTGTGCAGGGAAGAAATGAGAGGGAAGGCTTCTATTTATAGAGCCTGGGTTAATACTGCAACGACAGACAAGGCTTTGAATGCCTTCAGTGTAACGGGAGACACTCAATTGAATGCCGGCATTGTAACAGCAGACATCAATCATTGCTTTTGAATGCCTTCAGTATAACGGCAGACAAAATATTCAATACAACACTGAAACGGCAAACAAAACCGTTTCTGCATTCATTTCAGTCGTTACAAAAGGAAAAAATCAAAACTGTAGCAAAAAGTGGCTCTGCACGGGTCAAGCCGGCCTTCCGGCATTCTTGTCCGCAGGTAGTGCGGGCGCACACAAGTCGCATGTAATCCGGTCCGAGATTTGCACCCCCCCCTACGCGCACCAAAAAGAGCCTCTCTTCTAGCTATCATACAATACTTAGAAGAAGGTTACTATATATCCTCTTCTATTTCCATTGATTTTTCCGATGTGGGACTATGTTCCCTTAACCCATTTCAAGAATGAAAACGTCTCACTTTGAGAGACAATTTCTCATTCACCCCTTAACCGTTTTTAGCAAACCAATATATGATTTTGATCTACTCACGAAGGAGAACACAAATCAATCAAGATCTCTCAATAATTTATTGAGGATCTTACTCTAAAAATTGCTCAAAAATCGGTTCGTAAATGGTGTATAAAACACCCATTTTCTAACATGCACAACAGCCTTGACCATATATACAGGGTATACTATTTTTGTGGATTCTATTTGCTAAAAAATCTATTTATGTGGTTGGGGTGAGGCCGCCATAGACCTCTAATTTATGGTTGACCTGAATTGGTTGTTATGGCACTAAAATTGAGCCAAGAAAAGACGTGTTCTACTACCATTATTTGGCAATATATAGGCAAATCACAGCTCTAGTTCAATTCTCTGTTTTGACCTACATTTTTGGATAATTGGGTAGTCATTTCATTTGCCAATTTGGTGGTTAATATACAAAACATTTAATGAAATTTCAGTTAGTCATTTACTTCTTTTGATATGTAACGATTTGGGTCGAAGAATCACATCACATACATACATCATCCATGGTTCTAATTTCCAAGTACATTTATATGGAAACATTTCTTTCTTGGAATATGATTTGACCTCTTTTTTTTTTGTGTTCAACAATTTATAGAATTTCACTATTTTAGCCTATTTATATGAGTTATAGTGTTTTCAGCTGATTGGGTATGTTTTGAATTTATCAGTTTGAGCAGATTAGATTTTGTAGGCTATAATTAAACAAACATATTTCTTTATATTATAAACTTCACTATTTTCATTAGATTTTGTAGGCAATAATAATCCACAATTTTTTTAGTTGTTGTAATCAAATTATGAAATTCACTGTTTGAGGCCGCCGATTTCGTAAGCCATAGCTCCCTTTTGCTATTATCAAGTTTGACCTTCATTTTTTGGATTACGATCTATTTTAAGAAATTAAGAAGAGTTTACTGTTTTTTGGTCTTCGTGCAGTGCAATATAAAATTTACGTTTTGGGATTTGTATAGGTGGACCCCGGTCCGGTCTGGTTCGGCAACAACATGCATACTTATCATTTCATATGTGAGTAGCAACATACGCACAAAATACGGGCTATAATAGATTTTTGGAGAGCTAACTCAGCGGTAAGAAAGAGGATCAGATTTGATGAGGGCGAGTAAAGCTGGAGATAAGGAGTGCAGGCCCAGTCTACAGATTGGGAGACTGCCATTTCCGCTGGTGGACTATGGGTGCCAGCTGTTGTTTGGGTATTTTGAAGGATGGTTGTACATTCCTAGTTTGTTGTATCTTTTAGCTTTATGTTGGGGCGGGCCGGTAGGCCTCGAAGATTATGAGGTGGTGTAATATGGATATTTTGTGGTTTCGTTAATTTTTCATTAATGAAATCGATGACCTAGGTCACTCTTGCTTCTAAAAAATGAAAAAAAAAAACAAAACAAAAAAGCGTACGTAGCACAGAATTAACACAACAAAAAACACACAAAATTAACACAACAATTTTAATTTGATTATAATAAGCAAAAGAAAATTACATAAACATGACAGCAAATAATAATAATAATTTTGCATGCAACGACAAACATATATATATTTAGAATCCAAACACTTGGATGCATACATATATATATATACTACTTGTGCAAGTTTAAAATCAAAACACAAACACTGCCGTAGTACTACTAGCTAGTACCTAGCTGCAGCATTTTCCACACAAGGAATGAATTTGAAGCTGCCAACGAAAACCGGATAATCTCCTACAACTTTAAGCAGGCTGAACTCCACAGTGCCAGCTGATCTGACTATGAATGGTATAGAATCGGCCTCCTTCCAGCCATCATTGTCGTCGTCGTGCAAGAAAAGTGAGTTCCTGTGAGAACTGGTTTGTGTTTTGACGATTACAGTTAGTTCAGTTAATGTTTCTGCAGCTGCAGGTCCAATTCTTGTTGATTTATCCACTTTCACTTTGAAGAAAAGCTGATACATATCTGCACATGCTAGCGGTGCTGCTTCGACCATTCCACTTGCTAGGATAACAGGCTCAGAGGCACGCACCTGTACGTTTTCATGCTATAAAATTTCATTTCATACTTAATGGAAGCAGGGCCGGCCCAACACTTATTGAGGCCTAAAGCGAATTTCGAAATGAGGCATTTTAAAAGTTTATAATAATATTTTGTTAAAATTAATATATTTTTATTTAAGTGTTATCTTTCGGGTTTTTTGAGATGCAAAATCATTTATTATATTATTGTAATCAATTTCGGGCATTTTGGTACGTGAGGAGGCCTATTTCGAAATTTTTAGTATGTGGGGAGGTCTTTATTATTATATTATTGTAATCAATTTTGGATATTTTTGTATGTGAGGAGGTATTTATTCCATTCTTTTTTATTTTATTTTATTTCATTTTATTTTATTTTATTTTATTGAGGCCTAAAGTCCTAGCTTTGGTTGCTTTACCCTTGGGCCGGCCCTGAATGGAAGACAGACCCACCCGTACGTACAGTAAAAATGAACAAACTGTAACTACAGTATAAAGTTAATAATTAAGCTATCAATTTGGGTATTAATATACTTACACCAGTTCTGGATTCAGCAGTTGATGCGGCCATTTCTTCAAATTAGTTAGTTGCGGAAATTAAGTAGCAAGCACCTGCACCTCTATTTTTCTTCATGAAAAGACCTTATGAGTATGAAAAGCTCAATGTTGTAATTATGAGTTAAAATTGAGAACTAGGGTATAGCTAAGCCTTATACCAGAAGTAAAAGAAATGTGGAAATGATATTTGAGATGAAAAGACCAAGGTTTGGGTCATGTGAAATAAATAAATAAGACCGGTATAGTGGGAGTGCTAACCCTAAGGGATTGATTTTATTCATGATTCAATTAAACTAAGTATATATATATATATATATATATATATATATATATATATATATATACTTTGTGCAAGTTTAAAATCAAAACACAAACACTGCCGTAGTACTACTAGTACCTAGCTGCAGCATTTTCCACACAAGGAATGAATTTGAAGCTGCCAACGACAATCGGATAATCTCCTACATCTTTAAGCAGGCTGAACTTCACTGTGCCAGCTGATCTGACTTTGAATGGTATAGATTCGACCTCCTTCCAGCCATCATTGTCGTCGTCGTGCAAGAAAAGTGAGTTCCTGCAAGAACTGGTTTGTGTTTTGACGACTACAGTTAGTTCAGTTAATGTTTCTGCAGCTGCAGGTCCAATTCTTGTTGATTTATCCACTTTCACTTTGAAGAAAAGCTGATACATATCTGCGCATGCTTGCGGTGCTGCTTCGACCATTCCACTTGCTAGGATAAAAGGCTCAGGGGCATGCACCTGTACGTTTACATGCCATAAAATTTCATTTCATACTTAATGGAAGCAGGGCCGACCCAACACTTATTGAGGCCTAAAGCGAATTTCGAAATGAGGCATTTTAAAAGTTTATAATAATATTTTGTTAAAATTAATATATTTTTATTTAAGTGTTATCTTTCGGGTTTTTTGAGATGCAAAATCATTTATTATATTATTGAAATCAATTTCGGGCTTTTTGGTACGTGAGGAGGCCTATTTCGAAATTTTTAGTATGTGGGGAGGTCTTTATTATTATATTATTGTAATCAATTTTGGATATTTTGGTATGTGAGGAGGTATTTATTTTATTTTTTTTTATTTTTTTGAGGCCTAAAGTCCTAGCTTTGGTTGCTTTACCCTTGCGCCGGCCCTGAATAGAAGACAGACCCACCCGTACGCACAGTAAAAATGAACAAACTGTAACTACAGTATAAAGTTAATAATTAAGCTATCAATTTTGGTATTAATATACTTACACCAGTTCTGGATTCAGCAGTTGATGCGGCCATTTCTTCAAATTAGTTAGTTGCGGAAATTAAGTAGCAAGCACCTGCACCTCTATTTTTCTTCATGAAAAGACCTTATGAGTATGAAAAGCTCAATGTTGTAATTATGAGTTAAAATTGAGAACTAGGGTATAGCTAAGCCTTATACCGGCAGTAAAAGAAATGTGGAAATGATATTTGAGATGAAAAGACCAAGGTTTGGGTCATGTGAAATAAATAAATAAGACCGGTATAGTGGGAGTGCTAACCCTAAGGGATTGATTTTATTCATGATTCAATTAAACTAAGTATATATATATATATACCTTGTGCATGTTTAAAATCAAAACACAAACACTGCCGTAGTACTACTAGTACCTAGCTGCAGCATTTTCCACACAAGGAATGAATTTGAAGCTGCCAACGACAACCGGATAATCTCCTACATCTTTAAGCAGGCTGAACTTCACTGTGCCAGCTGATCTGACTATGAATGGTATAGATTCGACCTCCTTCCAGCCATCATTGTCGTCGTCGTGGAAGAAAAGTGAGTTCCTGTAAGAACTGGTTTGTGTTTTGACGACTACAGTTAGTTCAGTTAATGTTTCTGCAGCTGCAGGTCCAATTCTTGTTGATTTATCCACTTTCACTTTGAAGAAAAGCTGATACATATCTGCGCATGCTTGCGGTGCTGCTTCGACCATTCCACTTGCTAGGATAAAAGGCTCAGGGGCATGCACCTGTACGTTTGCATGCCATAAAATTTCATTTCATACTTAATGGAAGCAGGGCCGGCCCAACACTTATTGAGGCCTAAAGCGAATTTCGAAATGAGGCATTTTAAAAGTTTATAATAATATTTTGTTAAAATTAATATATTTTTATTTAAGTGTTATCTTTCGGGTTTTTTGAGATGCAAAATCATTTATTATATTATTGTAATCAATTTCGGGCTTTTTGGTACGTGAGGAGGCCTATTTTGAAATTTTTAGTATGTGGGGAGGTCTTTATTATTATATTATTGTAATCAATTTTGGATATTTTGGTAAGTGAGGAGGTATTTATTTTATTTTATTTTATTTTATTTTATTTTTTTGAGGCCTAAAGTCCTAGCTTTGGTTGCTTTACCCTTGGGCCGGCCCTGAATGGAAGACAGACCCACCCGTACGTACAGTAAAAATGAACAAACTGTAACTACAGTATCAAGTTAATAATTAAGCTTTCAATTTTGGTATTAATATACTTACACCAGTTCTGGATTCAGCAGTTGATGCGGCCATTTCTTCAAATTAGTTAGTTGCGGAAATTAAGTAGCAAGCACCTGCACCTCTATTTTTCTTCATGAAAAGATCTTATGAGTATGAAAAGCTCAATGTTGTAATTATGAGTTAAAATTTAGAACTAAGGTATAGCTAAGCCTTATACCGGCAGTAAAAGAAATGTGGAAATGATATTTGAGATGAAAAGACCAAGGTTTGGGTCATGTGAAATAAATAAATAAGACCGGTATAGTGGGAGTGCTAACCCTAAGGGATTGATTTTATTCATGATTCAATTAAACTAAGTATATATATATATATATACTTTGTGCAAGTTTAAAATCAAACACAAACACTGCCGTAGTACTACTAGTACCTAGCTGCAGCATTTTCCACACAAAGAATGAATTTGAAGCTGCCAACGACAACTGGATAATCTCCTACATCTTTAAGCAGGCTGAACTTCACTGTGCCAGCTGATCTGACTATGAATGGTATAGATTCGACCTCCTTCCAGCCATCATTGTCGTCGTCGTGCAAGAAAAGTGAGTTCCTGTAAGAACTGGTTTGTGTTTTGACGACTACAGTTAGTTCAGTTAATATTTCTGCAGCTGCAGGTCCAATTCTTGTTGATTTATCCACTTTCACTTTGAAGAAAAGCTGATACATATCTGCGCATGCTTGCGGTGCTGCTTCGACCATTCCACTTGCTAGGATAAAAGGCTCAGGGGCATGCACCTGTACGTTTGCATGCCATAAAATTTCATTTCATACTTAATGGAAGCAGGGCCGGCCCAACACTTATTGAGGCCTAAAGCGAATTTCGAAATGAAGCATTTTAAAAGTTTATAATAATATTTTGTTAAAATTAATATATTTTTATTTAAGTGTTATCTTTCGGGTTTTTTGAGATGCAAAATCATTTATTATATTATTGTGATCAATTTCGGGCTTTTTGGTACGTGAGGAGGCCTATTTCGAAATTTTTAGTATGTGGGGAGGTCTTTATTATTATATTATTGTAATCAATTTTGGATATTTTGGTATGTGAGGAGGTATTTATTTTATTTTATTTTATTTTATTTTATTTTTTTGAGGCCTAAAGTCCTAGCTTTGGTTGCTTTACCCTTGGGCCGGCCCTGAATGGCAGACAGACCCACCCGTACGTACAGTAAAAATGAACAAACTGTAACTACAGTATAAAGTTAATAATTAAGCGATCAATTTTGGTATTAATATACTTACACCAGTTCTGGATTCAGCAGTTGATGCGGCCATTTCTTCAAATTAGTTAGTTGCGGAAATTAAGTAGCAAGCACCTGCATCTCTATTTTTCTTCATGAAAAGACCTTATGAGTATGAAAAGCTCAATGTTGTAATTATGAGTTAAAATTGAGAACTAGGGTATAGCTAAGCCTTATACGGGCAGTAAAAGAAATGTGGAAATGATATTTGAGATGAAAAGACCAAAGTTTGGGTCATGTGAAATAAATAAATAAGACCGGTATAGTGGGAGTGCTAACCCTAAGGGATTGATTTTATTCATGATTCAATTAAACTAAGTATATAAATATATACTTTGTGCAAGTTTACAAGGAAAACACAAACACTGCCGTAGTACTACTAGTACCTAGCTGCAGCATTTTCCACACAAGGAATGAATTTGAAGCTGCCAACGACAACCGGATAATCTCCTACATCTTTAAGCAGGCTGAACTTCACTGTGCCAGCTGTTCTGACTATGAATGGTATAGATTCGACCTCCTTCCAGCCATCATTGTCGTCGTCGTGCAAGAAAAGTGAGTTCCTGCAAGAACTGGTTTGTGTTTTGACGACTACAGTTAGTTCAGTTAATGTTTCTGCAGCTGCAGGTCCAATTCTTGTTGATTTATCCACTTTCACTTTGAAGAAAAGCTGATACATATCTGCGCATGCTTGCGGTGCTGCTTCGACCATTCCACTTGCTAGGATAAAAGGCTCAGGGGCATGCACCTGTACGTTTGCATGCCATAAAATTTCATTTCATACTTAATGGAAGCAGGGCCGGCCCAACACTTATTGAGGCCTAAAGCGAATTTCGAAATGAGGCATTTTAAAAGTTTATAATAATATTTTGTTAAAATTAATATATTTTTATTTAAGTGTTATCTTTCGGGTTTTTTGAGATGCAAAATCATTTATTATATTATTGTAATCAATTTCGGGCTTTTTGGTACGTGAGGAGGCCTATTTCGAAAATTTTAGTATGTGGGGAGGTCTTTATTATTATATTATTGTAATCAATTTTGGATATTTTGGTATGTGAGGAGGTATTTATTTTATTTTATTTTATTTTATTTTATTTTATTTTATTTTATTTTATTTTATTTTATTTTTTTGAGGCCTAAAGTCCTAGCTTTGGTTGCTTTACCCTTGGGCCGGCCCTGAATGGAAGACAGACCCACCCGTACGTAACAAACTGTAACTACAGTATAAAGTTAATAATTAAGCTATCAATTTTGGTATTAATATACTTACACCAGTTCTGGATTCAGCAGTTGATGCGGCCATTTCTTCAAATTAGTTAGTTGCGGAAATTAAGTAGCAAGCACCTGCACCTCTATTTTTCTTCATGAAAAGACCTTATGAGTATGAAAAGCTCAATGTTGTAATTATGAGTTAAAATTGAGAACTAGGGTATAGCTAAGCCTTATACCGGCAGTAAAAGAAATGTGAAAATGATATTTGAGATGAAAAGACCAAGGTTTGGGTCATGTGAAATAAATAAATAAGACCGGTATAGTGGGAGTGCTAACCCTAAGGGATTGATTTTATTCATGATTCAATTAAACTAAGTATATATATATATATAATTTGTGCAAGTTTAAAATCAAACACAAACACTGCCGTAGTACTACTAGTACCTAGCTGCAGTATTTTCCACACAAGGAATGAATTTGAAGCTGCCAACGACAATCGGATAATCTCCTACATCTTTAAGCAGGCTAAACTTCACTGTGCCAGCTGATCTGACTATGAATGGTATGGATTCGACCTCCTTCCAGCCATCATTATCGTCGTCGTGCAAGAAAAGTGAGTTCCTGCAAGAACTGGTTTGTGTTTTGACGACTACAGTTAGTTCAGTTAATGTTTCTGCAGCTGCAGGTCCAATTCTTGTTGATTTATCCACTTTCACTTTGAAGAAAAGCTGATACATATCTGCGCATGCTTGCGGTGCTGCTTCGACCATTCCACTTGCTAGGATAAAAGGCTCAGGGGCATGCACCTGTACGTTTGCATGCCATAAAATTTCATTTCATACTTAATGGAAGCAGGGCCGGCCCAACACTTATTGAGGCCTAAAGCGAATTTCGAAATGAGGCATTTTAAAAGTTTATAATAATATTTTGTTAAAATTAATATATTTTTATTTAAGTGTTATCTTTCGGGTTTTTTGAGATGCAAAATCATTTATTATATTATTGTAATCAATTTCGGGCTTTTTGGTACGGGAGGAGGCCTATTTCGAAATTTTTAGTATGTGGGGAGGTCTTTATTATTATATTATTGTAATCAATTTTGGATATTTTGGTATGTGAGGAGGTATTTATTTTATTTTATTTTATTTTATTTTATTTTATTTTATTTTATTTTATTTTTTTGAGGCCTAAAGTCCTATCTTTGGTTGCTTTACCCTTGGGCCGGCCCTGAATGGAAGACAGACCCACCCGTACGTACAGTAAAAATGAACAAACTGTAACTACAGTATAAAGTTAATAATTAAGCGATCAATTTTGGTATTAATATGCTTACACCAGTTCTGGATTCAGCAGTTGATGCGGCCATTTCTTCAAATTAGTTAGTTGCGGAAATTAAGTAGCAAGCACCTGCATCTCTATTTTTCTTCATGAAAAGACCTTATAAGTATGAAAAGCTCAATGTTGTAATTATGAGTTAAAATTGAGAACTAGGGTTAGCTAAGCCTTATACCGGCAGTAAAAGAAATGTGGAAATGATATTTGAGATGAAAAGACCAAGGTTTGGGTCATGTGAAATAAATAAATAAGACCGGTATAGTGGGAGTGCTAACCCTAAGGGATTGATTTTATTCATGATTCAATTAAACTAAGTATATAAATATATACTTTGTGCAAGTTTACAATCAAAACACAAACACTGCCGTAGTACTACTAGTACCTAGCTGCAGCATTTTCCACACAAGGAATGAATTTGAAGCTGCCAACGACAACCGGATAATCTCCTACATCTTTAAGCAGGCTGAACTTCACTGTGCCAGCTGATCTGACTATGAATGGTATAGATTCGACCTCCTTCCAGCCATCATTGTCGTCGTCGTGCAAGAAAAGTGAGTTCCTGTAAGAACTGGTTTGTGTTTTGACGACTACAGTTAGTTCAGTTAATGTTTCTGCAGCTGCAGGTCCAATTCTTGTTAATTTATCCACTTTCACTTTGAAGAAAAGCTGATACATATCTGCGCATGCTTGCGGTGCTGCTTCGACCATTCCACTTGCTAGGATAAAAGGCTCAGGGGCATGCACCTGTACGTTTGCATGCCATAAAATTTCATTTCATACTTAATGGAAGCAGGGCCGGCCCAACACTTATTGAGGCCTAAAGCGAATTTCGAAATGAGGCATTTTAAAAGTTTATAATAATATTTTGTTAAAATTAATATATTTTTATTTAAGTGTTATCTTTCGGGTTTTTTGAGATGCAAAATCATTTATTATATTATTGTAATCAATTTCGGGCTTTTTGGTACGTGAGGAGGCCTATTTCGAAATTTTTAGTATGTGGGGAGGTCTTTATTATTATATTATTGTAATCAATTTTGGATATTTTGGTATGTGAGGAGGTATTTATTTTATTTTATTTTATTTTAATTTAATTTATTTTATTTTATTTTATTTTTTTGAGGCCTAAAGTCCTAGCTTTGGTTGCTTTACCCTTGGGCCGGCCCTGAATGGCAGACAGACCCACCCGTACGTACAGTAAAAATGAACATACTGTAACTACAGTATAAAGTTAATAATTAAGCTATCAATTTTGGTATTAATATACTTACACCAGTTCTGGATTCAGCAGTTGATGCGGCCATTTCTTCAAATTAGTTAGTTGCGGAAATTAAGTAGCAAGCACCTGCATCTCTATTTTTCTTCATGAAAAGACCTTATGAGTATGAAAAGCTCAATGTTGTAATTATGAGTTAAAATTGAGAACTAGGGTATAGCTAAGCCTTATACGGGCAGTAAAAGAAATGTGGAAATGATATTTGAGATGAAAAGACCAAAGTTTGGGTCATGTGAAATAAATAAATAAGACCGGTATAGTGGGAGTGCTAACCCTAAGGGATTGATTTTATTCATGATTCAATTAAACTAAGTATATATATATATATATATATATATATATACTTTGTGCAAGTTTAAAATCAAAATACAAACACTGCCGTAGTACTACTAGCTAGTACCTAGCTGCAGCATTTTCCACACAAGGAATGAATTTGAAGCTGCCAACGAAAACCGGATAATCTCCTACAACTTTAAGCAGGCTGAACTCCACAGTGCCAGCTGATCTGACTATGAATGGTATAGAATCGGCCTCCTTCCAGCCATCATTGTCGTCGTCGTGCAAGAAAAGTGAGTTCCTGTGAGAACTGGTTTGTGTTTTGACGATTACAGTTAGTTCAGTTAATGTTTCTGCAGCTGCAGGTCCAATTCTTGTTGATTTATCCACTTTCACTTTGAAGAGAAGCTGATACATATCTGCGCATGCTAGCGGTGCTGCTTCGACCATTCCACTTGCTAGGATAACAGGCTCAGGGCCATGCAGCTGTACGTTTGCATGCCATAAAATTTCATTTCATACTTAATGGAAGCAGGGCCGGCCCAACACTTATTGAGGCCTAAAGCGAATTTCGAAATGAGGCATTTTAAAAGTTTATAATAATATTTTGTTAAATTAATATATTTTTGTTTAAGTGTTATCTTTCGGGTTTTTTGAGATGCAAAATTATTTATTATATTATTGTAATCAATTTCGGGCTTTTTGGTACGTGAGGAGGCCTATTTCGAAATTTTTAGTATGTGGGGAGGTCTTTATTATTATATTATTGTAATCAATTTTGGATATTTTGGTATGTGAGGAGGTATTTATTTTATTTTATTTTATTTTATTTTATTTTATTTTATTTTTTTGAGGCCTAAAGTCCTAGCTTTGGTTGCTTTACCCCTGGGCCGGCCCTGAATGGAAGACAGACCCACCCGTACGTACAGTAAAAATGAACAAACTGTAACTACAGTATAAAGTTAATAATTAAGCGATCAATTTTGGTATTAATATACTTACACTAGTTCTGGATTCAGCAGTTGATGCGGCCATTTCTTCAAATTAGTTAGTTGCGGAAATTAAGTAGCAAGCACCTGCACCTCTATTTTTCTTCATGAAAAGACCTTATGAGTATGAAAAGCTCAATGTTGTAATTATGAGTTAAAATTGAGAACTAGGGTATAGCTAAGCCTTATACCGGCAGTAAAAGAAATGTGGAAATGATATTTGAGATGAAAAGACCAAGGTTTGGGTCATGTGAAATAAATAAATAAGACCGGTATAATGGGAGTGCTAACCCTAAGGGATTGATTTTTCATGATTCAATTAAACTAAGTATATATATATATATATACTTTGTGCAAGTTTAAAATCAAAACACAAACACTGCCGTAGTACTACTAGTACCTAGCTGCAGCATTTTTCACACAAGGAATGAATTTGAAGCTGCCAACGACAACCGGATAATCTCCTACATCTTTAAGCAGGCTGAACTTCACTGTGCCAGCTGATCTGACTATGAATGGTAAAGATTCAACCTCCTTCCAGTCATCATTGTCGTCGTCGTGCAAGAAAAGTGAGTTCCTGTAAGAACTGGTTTGCTTTTTGACGACTACAGTTAGTTCAGTTAATGTTTCTGCAGCTGCAGGTCCAATTCTTGTTGATTTATCCACTTTCACTTTGAAGAAAAGCTGATACATATCTGCGCATGCTTGCGGTGCTGCTTCGACCATTCCACTTGCTAGGATAAAAGGCTCAGGGGCATGCACCTGTACGTTTGCATGCCATCAAATTTCATTTCATACTTAATGGAAGCAGGGCCGACCCAACACTTATTGAGGCCTAAAGCGAATTTCGAAATGAGGCATTTTAAAAGTTTATAATAATATTTTGTTAAAATTAATATATTTTTATTTAAGTGTTATCTTTCGGGTTTTTTGAGATGCAAAATCATTTTTTATATTATTGTAATCAATTTCGGGCTTTTTGGTACGTGAGGAGGCCTATTTCGAAATTTTTAGTATGTGGGGAGGTCTTTATTATTATATTATTGTAATCAATTTTGGATATTTTGGTATGTGAGGAGGTATTTATTTTATTTTATTTTATTTTATTTTTTTGAGGCCTAAAGTCCTAGCTTTTTTTTTTTGACGAGTAAAAGGTAGGATTAGCCTACCTCAAAATATATATTACTAATAAGAAGTGATTAAGCAGCTATTACAAATATAATCTAAGTGGAGGTTACAAAAGAATCGAGTCCGTAGATGGGTCTAGGCTTGAGATAGCATGAAGTTGTGCCGTAGAGAGGGCAGCGGACTACTGTCATACTCCTCTACTAGGCACAACAACATGATCTCATCCCCCTTCTCCATCCAAACAGCAGTACTCGTAATAGTCCTCCAAACAGATAGTCAAAACAGAAATGCATAGTTACATCAGTACAGTTATAAAAAAGTTAGTCCAAAAGCCCAAAAAAACCTAACCCATCCACAGTATAACCAACCGATCACAGCACTGTACGGTTAGGTCGAACAGCTATCCAACCGATGAGCTCCCCACATCGCTATCCAACCGATCAGCTCGAAAGAGCGCTTGCTTTAATAGGGCATCTTGTACTCCTGCAACTTCTAACTCATCCATCAGCTTTGCCTTCTTCCTCCCGCTATCCATCCCATCTATCCAAGAACGAAAAGAGAAAATGGCATTAGTAACAATGTCTTTTGCTTGCACAGCCTTTGAAGTAAAAATGTGTTGGTTTCTAGCAAGCCACAAATTCCAGCAAACTGAGATAGTTAAAAAATGCCAAGTGAGTCGGTTATTATGATTTCCAAAACACCATGTCGTGAAGCACTCATGTATATGATGGGGCATATGATGGATATTAAGCATATCAGTGAAGTGTTTCCAAGTTGCGGCAGCAACTGGGCATTCAAAAAGATTGTGAAAGGTCGATTCGACAGGACATGCACAAGCTGTGCATGTAGTGTCGCCCGACCATCCCTTAGAGTGAAGAAATTCCTTCGAGTTGAGCTTGTTCCAACTGAGCAACCATATGAACACCTTGCATTTGAGCGGGGCAGGCGAGGACCAAGTTGCAGTGTAGTAAGGGGAACGGAGGCCAGCCATGATGAAGAAGTTATAAGCCGATTTGACAGTATAAGAAGAAGAAGTAGTCAGTCGCCAGGATGGTTGGTCTTCAGAAGTTGAGGGCTGGAAAAGCGCAAGCAGCTCGAGCAGGCGCCTTTTGTCCTCTCTCATTGAGTCAGTAAGTACACAGTTTAGTCTCGGTTGCCAAGTCCACGAGCCATTTGACCAAGATCCCTGTGATATAATGTCAGCGTCGGAGTTCCATGCCGCTGCAGTAAGGGTTGGGAATAGGGAAGAAACACTAGCTCCATGGATCCATTTGGACGTCCAAAAATTGATGAGCGTACCCTTACCAAGGCTCCATGAGATGTTACAAAGGAATTGGTCTTTCAGCGGGAAAATTCCCTTCCAGAAGCTAGAGGCAGTAGAAGGACAAATGAATTGGTTTGAATCACTGCGTTGATACAGGCTACGGAGAGTTTGGCTTGGGAGGGAGTTTGATGCCAGCAAATTCCACCACCACTTCATGAGGAGAGCTTCATTAAAGACCTTTAGATCAAGGATCCCCAGACCTCCTTGCATTTTCGGTTGACAGATACGTGCCCACTGCGCACTAGCAATACCTCTGATATTAGCATCCGAACCACACCAGAAGAATCTACTGCGGAGCTGATCAATTCTCCTGATAACCCAAAGGGGTAACTTAAAGAAAGAGGCATAATAAACCGGCAGGGCACTAAGCACAGAATTTATAAGAACCAATCTGCCCCCTCTAGAAAGCATTTTACCCTTCCACAATGATAGTCGTCTCTGGATCTTAAGGAGCAGTGGTTGGCAGTATTGTTTGCTGAGCTTATTTGAGGCGAGAGGCATACCAAGATATTTAAGGGGCAACTTCTCCTCTTTGCATCCATGGATAGCTGAGAAGGCTTGAAGTTTCATTTTGGATCGTCCAAAATAAACTAAGGATGATTTATCAAAATTGATAGCAAGACCGGATATATTAGCAAAAAGTTGCAGGGCTAATTTAAGGTTAATGACCTCATCCTCATCGCCTTTGCAAAAAAGCAATGTATCATCCGCAAACTGCAGCACGGACAGGTTGGCAATTGCGCCTCTGACTGGCAGTGGGGAGAAGATTTCATTTCGGCGACCACAATTGAGCATTTGAGCTAGTACATTCACCACCAAGATGAAGAGCATTGGTGAGAGTGGATCACCCTGTTTCAAACCTCTCTTGGAGTCAATATAACGACCTCCTTCACCATTTATGAGGATAGAGGATTTTGCAGTCTTCAATATCATAAGAATCCATCTGCACCAGGACTGACCAAAACCTCTAACGACTAGGAGCTGTACAATAAAATCCCAATTGACTGTGTCGAATGCCTTAGCAAAATCAATTTTGAAGAGAAGGGTGTCGGAGTGCCGCCTACTGCATAAATTGATAGCCTCATGTGCAACAACAAAACAGTCTATCGTGGACTTACCTTTCAAGAAAGCACTTTGGGAAGAGGAGACTAGAGTGTGTAATATCGGGGAAAGTCGGTTTGCCAGCAATTTGGTGAAAATCTTGAGGGAGCAGTTGAGCAAACTGATTGGCCTGAATTCAGAGACAGAGTTGGCCCCCTCACACTTGGGGATGAGGATGATGTTACAATAGTTCAACCTTGATACATCGCCTTCACCTCTCTGGATCGCAAGGAGCATACTAAGGAGATCCTCTTTGATAATATCCCAGAAAGTGTGGTAGAAGCTCATTGAAAAGCCATCAGGCCCCGGAGCTTTATCACTGCTCATGCCAAAAACCGCTGTCTTGATCTCATCCATAGTGAAAGGTGCCTCCAAATGAGCAAGATCTTGAAGCCTATGGGGATAAAGTGAGTTCCAATCAATTTGAAAGTCAGAGACAGTTGTTGTACCACAGATAGATGAGAAGTGTTGTTCAAAAGCTGCTCTAATTTGGAGTGGTGCAGTTTCTAGATTATCATCTATAATCAGACTGTGGATAAAGTTCCTTCGTCGACGGCCGTTTGCAATACAGTGGAAGAAGCGCGTGTTTGCATCTCCTTCCTTGATCCATTGCACTCGCGATCGCTGTCTCCAGTAGATCGCCTCAGCTTTGATGAGCTCTTGGAGCTCCGTCTGTACAGACTTCATTGGCTCAATAGCGCTTGATGAAATTTCAGCTTCAATTTCCAGCTTGAGAAGTTTATCTTGCAATTCCTTCTTAGTTCGCAAAATATTTCCAAAGTTTTCATTTCTCCATAATTTGATCCTTCTTTTAAGAAGTGAAAGTTTAGTTGCAAAAATCTCAACCTGATTCCCTTTGCACCTGAAGGAATGCCACCATTCTTTAACAGCCGGTGTGAAAGATGGATTGAGCAGCCAAGTTTTTTCAAATTTGAAATAGTTCACCCTTTTAGGGATAACTTGATCATCAAGAACAATAGGACAATGATCAGAGGATATTCTCGGGAGTGAATACTGGATGCAGTTTGGAAACAGAACATCCCACTCCGCTGAAATTAGTGCTCTGTCCAAGCGAGCCATTGTCGGAGCTTCTCTTTGGTTAGTCCAGGTAAATTTCCTCCCTGAGAGGGGTAAATCAATCAACTCCAAGTCTTGAATGAAGCTGCAAAAAGCTTTCATGTCTCTGTTCGAGCCTCTGCCCTTGGACCTCTCTTCATCTGTCATAGTTACATTAAAATCACCACACAGCACCCAAGCATCTTTTAGGAGTCGCCTACGCTGTTTGATTTCAAAAAAACAGAGTTCGCGATCATCAAGCTCAAAAGGTGCATATACAGTAGTGACTGACCATTCTCTGGCTGAAGTTCTACATTTGAAAGAGGCAGACACAGAAAAAATATCTATTGCTGAGAATGTGCAATCAAGAATCTGATCGTTCCAACCCAATAGAATACCTCCGCAGCTCCCAATAGAATCTAACTGAATCCATTTTGTGATAGTCATCCCCCCCACAGATGAAAGTTTTTGAGGTCGCGAATTCTTGAGCTTGGTCTCTTGCAGACAGATAATAGAAGGTGCACAACTCTTGATGCCATCTTTGATAATTGAGCATTTGTTAGGGTTGCCCAGCCCTCGAACATTCCAACTTGCAATCCTCATTTGGAAGAAAAAACACAACATAACACGCACACAAGGACAAAGGCAAAAGAACATGAATGCTGTTGTTGATCAGGGAGATCAACTACAGCTTTCTGGCATTCTCTGAGCTTAGAAACCGAGTGTGGCCCTAGAGCCTCCACTCCAATTGATGCCGCAACCTCAACAATATCATCATTGGACAGTAATGCGAAAGGATTTAAATGTGCGTTGGAAACAAAGGCGGTCGAAGAGGAAGTACCTGTGGCCTTCTTCTTGATAGTGGATGATAAGTGCTTCATAAAAGGCCTGGTACTCTTGAGCTTGCTAATGGGTCGTGAGTGCTTCCCCTTCTTGGATGGACCCTCTTGGAACCCTGGAGGGGCAGCAGCGGATGAGCTAGCTGTGCGACTAGCAGTTCTTTTCAGCAGGGAACGTGTGCGGAAACTTTCAGTCTTGCTGTTGCCTTCGTCTGAAGTCCCCAATACTTCTTTAGCAACTTTCCCAACTTCTCTCTTCTCTGAGTCTCGGAGTGCATCTTCAACAACTGGTTGGATCTTATCAAAAAGGGAAAGAGGGAGTGATAGCTTTCCCTTCCCACATCATCTCCCGAAAATCAGCTCGAGAACTATCACCAGAGGATTCAACTTCAACGGTGGTGTGCATAACTGCCTTGTCAGCCTGTGGGCCCTCCTCTAGAAGAGTGCCAGCTGGCTTTGAGATTTGTGCTATAATCATGGGGTTTGGCTGCGGTGAAGGATCTTCCGTTGATTTCGGTAATAGTGGAAGGATTGGTGCAATCTCCATAGATGGTGCTAAATCAATCTGATTGGGAGCATTTGAAAAGAATACCATATCAGGAGCTGCATGCGAGGATCGCGCGCCCAATCGTTGCCCCTCCCCCAAATTACGGGGATTTGAAAAATTCTCATCCGCCACGGCCGTGATCCGCTCCCGGCGCTCCGCCGTACCCTCACCTCTGTGAACAGTATGGTCAATTGGTCTCCAAAAGCTCGTGCTCCCCGGCTCCACCGAGGTCCCAGTAGTGAACAATTGGACTCTGCCTGCCTGTACGTCCTCCACTGGGATGGGGTTGCCAAGCAAGAGAACCAGAACATCATGAATATGGGTCTTCTGATCCCAAGGAGTTGCATACTTAACAGTCAAGGACTTTGGCACCATGGTAAGGTCTTCCACCTCGAGAAGAACCAGTGCTTGGTCTCTGCTCTCAGCTTTCAACATTTCTCGACTGAGGGTGATAAGCTTGCCAAAGCGTTTAACCAAGTGCTCAACCGACTCTCTATTCCACAGGTGGAAGAGGAGAAGGGGCAGATTGACCCAAATGTAAGAAGGCTTTGGCCTCAACCTTGCCCCGAACTCAGCGGACCATGGTGAAAAAGTCGCATTGAAACCAGAAAAATTAAAGAACCCCTCGGCGATCGCCGCTTCTGCCTCAGTCACGGTCGGGAATTGAACATGATAAACACCGTCACTGACATGCTTGAGCGACCTCCAAAAGCTTCTCCTTCCCCACGAAAAATTGAATGCATGTTCAAGGTCCTTCGTTGGGGGGATCCGTCGTGGGTTGATTAGATGAAGAAATGCACTCGCATACAGTGTTGATAGGGCTTGGTTAATGGCATTGTTGTGGGGGAGTTCGACCTCCAGCGTCTCTAGCCTGTTATAGAGAGGGCAATCCCGCGCCTTATGACCGAACTTCTTGCATTTAAAGCAGTGAAAGCCCAGCTTCCTGCATTCCGCTGCCAGATGGTCGCCGTCGCCACATTTGAAGCATCTCATTTCCATCTTCCGCGGCGTGGAACGACGTGCAGGGCGTCTCCAAAAAGAGGGTTTTTGGGGGGAAATGGTGGTGGGTTTTGGTTGAAAATATGGCTTTGGTTGGGAGAGAGAGGGATTGTTTATGGCGGTGGGATGTGAAGTGACATTTTGGGGGGGGATTTTGGACGGTAGTGGGGGGTGGTACGGGGATCGAAGAGGCAGTTGGGGAAGGTAATGATGGGGGGGTCTGCGTGGGGGGAGTTGAAGCACCTGAGCATAGGATCTGCTCAGGTCCCGAGGGAAGGCAGCTTCTCTCCTCACCCCGCTCTCTCTCTCTCTCTCTCTCTCCATTTTTTCCTGACAAATTTAAGAAGTTAATTAAAGTCTTAGCTTTGGTTGCTTTACCCTTGGGCCGGCCCTGAATGGAAGACAGACCCACCCGTACGTACAGTAAAAATGAACAAACTGTAACTACAGTATAAAGTTAATAATTAAGCTATCAATTTTGGTATTAATATACTTACACCAGTTCTGGATTCAGCAGTTGATGCGGCCATTTCTTCAAATTAGTTAGTTGCGGAAATTAAGTAGCAAGCACCTGCACCTCTATTTTTCTTCATGAAAAGACCTTATGAGTATGAAAAGCTCAATATTGTAATTATGAGTTAAAATTGAGAACTAGGGTATAGCTAAGCCTTATACCAGCAGTAAAAGAAATGTGGAAATGATATTTGAGATGAAAAGACCAAGGTTTGGGTCATGTGAAATAAATAAATAAGACCGGTATAGTGGGAGTGCTAACCCTAAGGGATTGATTTTATTCATGATTCAATTAAACTAAGTATATATATATATACTTTGTGCAAGTATAAAATCAAAACACAAACACGGCCGTAGTACTACTAGTACCTAGCTGCAGCATTTTCCACACAAGGAATGAATTTGAAGCTGCCAACGACAACCAGATAATCTCCTACATCTTTAAGCAGGCTGAACTTCACTGTGCCAGCTGATCTGACTATGAATGGTATAGATTCGACCTCCTTCCAGCCATCATTGTCGTCGTCGTGCAAGAAAAGTGAGTTCCTGTAAGAACTGGTTTGTGTTTTGACGACTACAGTTAGTTCAGTTAATGTTTCTGCAGCTGCAGGTCCAATTCTTGTTGATTTATCCACTTTCACTTTGAAGAAAAGCTGATACATATCTGCGCATGCTTGCGGTGCTGCTTCGACCATTCCACTTGCTAGGATAAAAGGCTCAGGGGCATGCACCTGTACGTTTGCATGCCATAAAATTTCATTTCATACTTAATGGAAGCAGGGCCGGCCCAACACTTATTGAGGCCTAAAGCGAATTTCGAAATGAGGCATTTTAAAAGTTTATAATAATATTTTGTGAAAATTAATATATTTTTATTTAAGTGTTATCTTTCGGGTTTTTTGAGATGCAAAATCATTTATTATATTATTGTAATCAATTTCGGGCTTTTTGGTACGTGAGGAGGCCTATTTCGAAATTTTTAGCATGTGGGGAGGTCTTTATTATTATATTATTGTAATCAATTTTGGATATTTTGGTAAGTGAGGAGGTATTTATTTTATTTTATTTTATTTTATTTTATTTTATTTTATTTTATTTTTTTGAGGCCTAAAGTCCTAGCTTTGGTTGCTTTACCCTTGGGCCGGCCCTGAATGGAAGACAGACCCACCCGTACGTACAGTAAAAATGAACAAACTGTAACTACAGTATAAAGTTAATAATTAAGCTATCAATTTTGGTATTAATATACTTATACCAGATCTGGATTCAGCAGTTGATGCGGCCATTTCTTCAAATTAGTTAGTTGCGGAAATTAAGTAGCAAGCACCTGCACCTCTATTTTTCTTCATGAAAAGACCTTATGAGTATGAAAAGCTCAATGTTGTAATTATGAGTTAAAATTGAGAACTAGGGTATAGATAAGCCTTATACCGGCAGTAAAAGAAATGTGGAAATGATATTTGAGATGAAAAGACCAAGGTTTGGGTCATGTGAAATAAATAAATAAGACCGGTATAGTGGGAGTGCTAACCCTAAGGGATTGATTTTATTCATGATTCAATTAAACTAAGTATATATATATATACTTTGTGCAAGTTTAAAATCAAAACACAAACACTGCCGTAGTACTACTAGTACCTAGCTGCAACATTTTCCACACAAGGAATGAATTTGAAGCTGCCAACGACAACCGGATAATCTCCTACATCTTTAAGCAGGCTGAACTTCACTGTGCCAGCTGATCTGACTATGAATGGTATAGATTCGACCTCCATCCAGCCATCATTGTCGTCGTCGTGCAAGAAAAGTGAGTTCCTGTAAGAACTGGTTTGTGTTTTGACGACTACAGTTAGTTCAGTTAATGTTTCTGCAGCTGCAGATCCAATTCTTGTTAATTTATCCACTTTCACTTTGAAGAAAAGCTGATACATATCTGCGCATGCTTGCGGTGCTGCTTCGACCATTCCACTTGCTAGGATAAAAGGCTCAGGGGCATGCACCTGTACGTTTGCATGCCATAAAATTTCATTTCATACTTAATGGAAGCAGGGCCGGCCCAACACTTATTGAGGCCTAAAGCGAATTTCGAAATGAGGCATTTTAAAAGTTTATAATAATATTTTGTTAAAATTAATATATTTTTATTTAAGTGTTATCTTTCGGGTTTTTTGAGATGCAAAATCATTTATTATATTATTGTAATCAATTTCGGGCTTTTTGGTACGTGAGGAGGCCTATTTCGAAATTTTTAGTATGTGGGGAGGTCTTTATTATTATATTATTGTAATCAATTTTGGATATTTTGGTATGTGAGGAGGTATTTATTTTATTTTATTTTATTTTAATTTATTTTATTTTATTTTATTTTATTTTATTTTATTTTTTTGAGGCCAAAAGTCCTAGCTTTGGTTGCTTTACCCTTGGGCCGGCCCTGAAGGGAAGACAGACCCACCCGTACGTACAGTAAAAATGAACAAACTGTAACTACAGTATAAAGTTAATAATTAAGCTATCAATTTTGGTATTAATATACTTACACCAGTTCTGGATTCAGCAGTTGATGCGGCCATTTCTTCAAATTAGTTAGTTGCGGAAATTAAGTAGCAAGCACCTGCACCTCTATTTTTCTTCATGAAAAGACCTTATGAGTATGAAAAGCTCAATGTTGTAATTATGAGTTAAAATTGAGAACTAGGGTATAGCTAAGCCTTATACCGGCAGTAAAAGAAATGTGGAAATGAAATTTGAGATGAAAAGACCAAGGTTTGGGTCATGTGAAATAAATAAATAAGACCGGTATAGTGGGAGTGCTAACCCTAAGGGATTGATTTTATTCATGATTCAATTAAACTAAGTATATATATATATACTTTGTGCAAGTTTAAAATCAAAACACAAACACTACCGTAGTACTACTAGTACCTAGCTGCAGCATTTTCCACACAAGGAATGAATTTGAAGCTGCCAACGACAACCGGATAATCTCCTACATCTTTAAGCAGGCTGAACTTCACTGTGCCAGCTGATCTGACTATGAATGGTATAGATTCGATCTCCTTCCAGCCATCATTGTCGTCGTCGTGCAAGAAAAGTGAGTTCCTGCAAGAACTGGTTTGTGTTTTGACGACTACAGTTAGTTCAGTTAATGTTTCTGCAGCTGCAGGTCCAATTCTTGTTGATTTATCCACTTTCACTTTGAAGAAAAGCTGATACATATCTGCGCATGCTTGCGGTGCTGCTTCGACCATTCCACTTGCTAGGATAAATGGCTCTGGGGCATGCACCTGTACGTTTGCATGCCATAAAATTTCATTTCATACTTAATGGAAGCAGGGACGGCCCAACACTTATTGAGGCCTAAAGCGAATTTCGAAATGAGGCATTTTAAAAGTTTATAATAATATTTTGTCAAAATTAATATATTTTTATTTAAGTGTTATCTTTCGGGTTTTTTGAGATGCAAAATCATTTATTATATTATTGTAATCAATTTCGGGCTTTTTGGTACGTGAGGAGGCCTATTTCGAAATTTTTAGTATGTGGGGAGGTCTTTATTATTATATTATTGTAATCAATTTTGGATATTTTGGTATGTGAGGAGGTATTTATTTTATTTTATTTTATTTTATTTTAATTTATTTTATTTTATTTTATTTTATTTTATTTTATTTTTTTGAGGCCTAAAGTCCTAGCTTTGGTTGCTTTACCCTTGGGCCGGCCCTGAATAGAAGACAGACCCACCCGTACGTACAGTAAAAATGAACAAACTGTAACTACAGTATAAAGTTAATAATTAAGCGATCAATTTTGGTATTAATATACTTACACCAGTTCTGGATTCAGCAGTTGATGCGGCCATTTCTTCAAATTAGTTAGTTGCGAAAATTAAGTAGCAAGCACCTGCACCTCTATTTTTCTTCATGAAAAGACCTTATGAGTATGAAAAGCACAATGTTGTAATTATGAGTTAAAATTGAGAACTAGGGTATAGCTAAGCCTTATACCGGCAGTAAAAGAAATGTGGAAATGATATTTTAGATGAAAAGACCAAGGTTTGGGTCATGTGAAATAAATAAATAAGACCGGTATAGTGGGAGTGCTAACCCTAAGGGATTGATTTTATTCATGATTCAATTAAACTAAGTATATATATATATACTTTGTGCAAGTTTAAAATCAAAACACAAACACTACCGTAGTACTACTAGTACCTAGCTGCAGCATTTTCCACACAAGGAATGAATTTGAAGCTGCCAACGACAACCGGATAATCTCCTACATCTTTAAGCAGGCTGAACTTCACTGTGCCAGCTGATCTGACTATGAATGGTATAGATTCGATCTCCTTCCAGCCATCATTGTCGTCGTCGTGCAAGAAAAGTGAGTTCCTGCAAGAACTGGTTTGTGTTTTGACGACTACAGTTAGTTCAGTTAATGTTTCTGCAGCTGCAGGTCCAATTCTTGTTGATTTATCCACTTTCACTTTGAAGAAAAGCTGATACATATCTGCGCATGCTTGCGGTGCTGCTTCGACCATTCCACTTGCTAGGATAAATGGCTCTGGGGCATGCACCTGTACGTTTGCATGCCATAAAATTTCATTTCATACTTAATGGAAGCAGGGACGGCCCAACACTTATTGAGGCCTAAAGCGAATTTCGAAATGAGGCATTTTAAAAGTTTATAATAATATTTTGTCAAAATTAATATATTTTTATTTAAGTGTTATCTTTCGGGTTTTTTGAGATGCAAAATCATTTATTATATTATTGTAATCAATTTCGGGCTTTTTGGTACGTGAGGAGGCCTATTTCGAAATTTTTAGTATGTGGGGAGGTCTTTATTATTATATTATTGTAATCAATTTTGGATATTTTGGTATGTGAGGAGGTATTTATTTTATTTTATTTTATTTTATTTTAATTTATTTTATTTTATTTTATTTTATTTTATTTTATTTTTTTGAGGCCTAAAGTCCTAGCTTTGGTTGCTTTACCCTTGGGCCGGCCCTGAATAGAAGACAGACCCACCCGTACGTACAGTAAAAATGAACAAACTGTAACTACAGTATAAAGTTAATAATTAAGCGATCAATTTTGGTATTAATATACTTACACCAGTTCTGGATTCAGCAGTTGATGCGGCCATTTCTTCAAATTAGTTAGTTGCGAAAATTAAGTAGCAAGCACCTGCACCTCTATTTTTCTTCATGAAAAGACCTTATGAGTATGAAAAGCACAATGTTGTAATTATGAGTTAAAATTGAGAACTAGGGTATAGCTAAGCCTTATACCGGCAGTAAAAGAAATGTGGAAATGATATTTTAGATGAAAAGACCAAGGTTTGGGTCATGTGAAATAAATAAATAAGACCGGTATAGTGGGAGTGCTAACCCTAAGGGATTGATTTTATTCATGATTCAATTAAACTAAGTATATATATATATATACTTTGTGCAAGTTTAAAATCAAAACACAAACACTGCCGTAGTACTACTAGTATCTAGCTGCAGCATTTTCCACACAAGGAATGAATTTGAAGCTGCCAACGACAACCGGATATTCTCCTACATCTTTAAGCAGGCTGAACTTCACTGTGCCAGCTGATCTGACTATGAATGGTATAGATTCGACCTCCTTCCAGCCATCATTGTCGTCGTCGTGCAAGAAAAGTGAGTTCCTGCAAGAACTGGTTTGTGTTTTGACGACTACAGTTAGTTCAGTTAATGTTTCTGCAGCTGCAGGTCCAATTCTTGTTGATTTATCCACTTTCACTTTGAAGAAAAGCTGATACATATCTGCGCATGCTTGCGGTGCTGCTTCGACCATTCCACTTACTAGGATAAAAGGCTCAGGGGCATGCACCTGTACGTTTGCATGCCATAAAATTTCATTTCATACTTAATGGAAGCAGGGCCGGCCCAACACTTATTGAGGCCTAAAGCCAATTTCGAAATGAGGCATTTTAAAAGTTTATAATAATATTTTGTTAAAATTAATATATTTTTATTTAAGTGTTATCTTTCGGGTTTTTTGAGATGCAAAATCATTTATTATATTATTGTAATCAATTTCGGGCTTTTTGGTACGTGAGGAGGCCTATTTCGAAATTTTTAGTATGTGGGGAGGTCTTTATTATTATATTATTGTAATCAATTTTGGATATTTTGGTATGTGAGGAGGTATTTATTTTATTTTATTTTATTTTATTTTAATTTATTTTATTTTATTTTATTTTATTTTATTTTATTTTTTTGAGGCCTAAAGTCCTAGCTTTGGTTGCTTTACCCTTGGGCCGGCCCTGAATAGAAGACAGACCCACCCGTACGTACAGTAAAAATGAACAAACTGTAACTACAGTATAAAGTTAATAATTAAGCGATCAATTTTGGTATTAATATACTTACACCAGTTCTGGATTCAGCAGTTGATGCGGCCATTTCTTCAAATTAGTTAGTTGCGGAAATTTAGTAGCAAGCACCTGCACCTCTATTTTTCTTCATGAAAAGACCTTATGAGTCTGAAAAGCTCAATGTTGTAATTATGAGTTAAAATTGAGAACTAGGGTATAGCTAAGCCATATACTGGCAGTAAAAGAAATGTGGAAATGATATTTGAGATGAAAAGACTAAGGTTTGGGTCATGTGAAATAAATAAATAAGACCGGTATAGTGGGAGTGCTAACCCTAAGGGATTGATTTTATTCATGATTCAATTAAACTAAGTATATATATATATACTTTGTGCAAGTTTAAAATCAAAACACAAACACTGCCGTAGTACTACTAGTACCTAGCTGCAGCATTTTCCACACAAGGAATGAATTTGAAGCTGCCAACGACAACTGGATAATCTCCTACATCTTTAAGCAGGCTGAACTTCACTTTGCCAGCTGATCTGACTATGAATGGTATAGATTCGACCTCCTTCCAGCCATCATTGTCGTCATCGTGCAAGAAAAGTGAGTTCCTGTAAGAACTGGTTTGTGTTTTGACGACTACAGTTAGTTCAGTTAATGTTTCTGCAGTTGCAGGTCCAATTCTTGTTGATTTATCCACTTTCACTTTGAAGAAAAGCGGATACATATCTGCGCATGCTTGCGGTGCTGCTTCGACCATTCCACTTGCTAGGATAAAAGGCTCAGGGGCATGCACCTGTACGTTTGCATGCCATAAAATTTCATTTCATACTTAATGGAAGCAGGACCGGCCCAACACTTATTGAGGCCTAAAGCGAATTTCGAAATGAGGCATTTTAAAAGTTTATAATAATATTTTGTTAAAATTAATATATTTTTATTTAAGTGTTATCTTTCGGGTTTTTTGAGATGCAAAATCATTTATTATATTATTGTAATCAATTTCGGGCTTTTTGGTACGTGAGGAGGCCTATTTCGAAATTTTTAGTATGTGGGGAGGTCTTTATTATTATATTATTGTAATCAATTTTGGATATTTTGGTATGTGAGGAGGTATTTATTTTATTTTATTTTATTTTATTTTATTTTATTTTATTTTATTTTATTTTATTTTATTTTATTTTTTTGAGGCCTAAAGTCCTAGCTTTGGTTGCTTTACCCTTGGACCGGCCCTGAATAGAAGACAGACCCACCCGTACGTACAGTAAAAATGAACAAACTGTAACTACAGTATAAAGTTAATAATTAAGCTATCAATTTTGGTATTAATATACTTACACCAGTTCTGGATTCAGCAGTTGATGCGGCCATTTCTTCAAATTAGTTAGTTGCGGAAATTAAGTAGCAAGCACCTGCACCTCTATTTTTCTTCATGAAAAGACCTTATGAGTATGAAAAGCTCAATGTTGTAATTATGAGTTAAAATTGAGAACTAGGGTATAGCTAAGCCTTATACCGGCAGTAAAAGAAATGTGGAAATGATATTTGAGATGAAAAGACCAAGGTTTGGGTCATGTGAAATAAATAAATAAGACCGGTATTGTGGGAGTGCTAACACTAAGGGATTGATTTCATTCATGATTCAATTAAAATCAAAACACAAACACTGCCGTAGTACTACTAGTACCTAGCTGCAGCATTTTCCACACAAGGAATGAATTTGAAGCTGCCAACGACAACCGGATAATCTCCTACATCTTTAAGCAGGCTGAACTTCACTGTGCCAGCTGATCTGACTATGAATGGTATAGATTCGACCTCCTTCCAGCCATCATTGTCGTCGTCGTGCAAGAAAAGTGAGTTCCTGCAAGAACTGGTTTGTGTTTTGACGACTACAGTTAGTTCTGTTAATGTTTCTGCAGCTGCAGGTCCAATTCTTGTTGATTTATCCACTTTCACTTTGAAGAAAAGCTGATACATATCTGCGCATGCTTGCGATGCTGCTTCGACCATCCACTTGCTAGGATAAAAGGCTCAGGGGCATGCACCTGTACGTTTGCATGCCATAAAATTTCATTTCATACTTAATGGAAGTAGGGCCGGCCCAACACTTATTGAGGCCTAAAGCGAATTTCGAAATGAGGCATTTTAAAAGTTTATAATAATATTTTGTTAAAATTAATATATTTTTATTTAAGTGTTATCTTTCGGGTTTTTTGAGATGCAAAATCATTTATTATATTATTGAAATCAATTTCGGGTTTTTTGGTACGTGAGGAGGCCTATTTCGAAATTTTTAGTATGTGGGGAGGTCTTTATTATTATATTATTGTAATCAATTTTGGATATTTTGGTATGTGAGGAGGTATTTATTTTATTTTATTTTATTTTATTTTATTTTATTTTATTTTATTTTTTTGAGGCCTAAAGTCCTAGCTTTGGTTGCTTTACCCTTGGGCCGGCCCTGAATGGAAGACAGACCCACCCGTACGTACAGTAAAAATGAACAAACTGTAACTACAGTATAAAGTTAATAATTAAGCGATCAATTTTGGTATTAATATACTTACACCAGTTCTGGATTCAGCAGTTGATGCGGCCATTTCTTCAAATTAGTTAGTTGCGGAAATTAAGTAGCAAGCACCTGCACCTCTATTTTTCTTCATGAAAAGACCTTATGAGTATGAAAAGCTCAATGTTGTAATTATGAGTTAAAATTGAGAACTAGGGTATAGCTAAGCCTTATACCGGCAGTAAAAGAAATGTGGAAATGATATTTGAGATGAAAAGACCAAGGTTTGGGTAATGTGAAATAAATAAATAAGACCGGTATAGTGGGAGTGCTAACCCTAAGGGATTGATTTTATTCATGATTCAATTAAACTAAGTATATATATATATACTTTGTGCAAGTTTAAAATCAAAACACAAACACTGCCGTAGTACTACTAGTACCTAGCTGCAGCATTTTCCACACAAGGAATGAATTTGAAGCTGCCAACGACAACCGGATAATCTCCTACATCTTTAAGCAGGCTGAACTTCACTGTGCCAGCTATCTGACTATGAATGGTATAGATTCGACCTCCTTCCAGCCATCATTGTCGTCGTCGTGCAAGAAAAGTGAGTTCCTGCAAGAACTGGTTTGTGTTTTGACGACTACAGTTAGTTCAGTTAATGTTTCTGCAGCTGCAGGTCCAATTCTTGTTGATTTATCCACTTTCACTTTGAAGAAAAGCTGATACATATCTGCGCATGCTTGCGGTGCTGCTTCGACCATTCCACTTGCTAGGATAAAAGGCTCAGGGGCATGCACCTGTACGTTTGCATGCCATAAAATTTCATTTCATACTTAATGGAAGCAGGGCCAGCCCAACACTTATTGAGGCCTAAAGCGAATTTCGAAATGAGGCATTTTAAAAGTTTATAATAATATTTTGTTAAAATTAATATATTTTTATTTAAGTGTTATCTTTCGGGTTTTTTGAGATGCAAAATCATTTATTATATTATTGTAATCAATTTCGGGCTTTTTGGTACGTGAGGAGGCCTATTTCGAAATTTTTAGTATGTGGGGAGGTCTTTATTATTATATTATTGTAATCAATTTTGGATATTTTGGTAAGTGAGGAGGTATTTATTTTATTTTATTTTATTTTTTTGAGGCCTAAAGTCCTAGCTTTGGTTGCTTTACCCTTGGGCCGGCCCTAAATGGAAGACAGACCCACCCGTACGTACAGTAAAAATGAACAAACTATAACTACAGTATAAAGTTAATAATTAAGCTATCAATTTTGGTATTAATATACTTACACCAGTTCTGGATTCAGCAGTTGATGCGGCCATTTCTTCAAATTAGTTAGTTGCGGAAATTAAGCAGCAAGCACCTGCACCTCTATTTTTCTTCATGAAAAGACCTTATGAGTATGAAAAGCTCAATGTTGTAATTATGAGTTAAAATTGAGAACTAGGGTATAGCTAAGCCTTATACCGGCAGTAAAAGAAATGTGGAAATGATATTTGAGATGAAAAGACCAAGGTTTGGGTCATGTGAAATAAATAAATAAGACCGGTATAGTGGGAGTGCTAACCCTAAGGGATTGATTTTATTCATGATTCAATTTAAATCAAAACACAAACACTGCCGTAGTACTACTAGTACCTAGCTGCAGCATTTTCCACACAAGGAATGAATTTGAAGCTGCCAACGACAACCGGATAATCTCCTACATCTTTAAGCAGGCTGAACTTCACTGTGCCAGCTGATCTGACTATGAATGGTATAGATTCGACCTCCTTCCAGCCATCATTGTCGTCGTCGTGCAAGAAAAGTGAGTTCCTGTAAGAACTGGTTTGTGTTTTGACGACTACAGTTCGTTCAGTTAATGTTTCTGCAGCTGCATGTCCAATTCTTGTTGATTTATCCACTTTCACTTTGAAGAAAAGCTGATACATATCTGCGCATGCTTGCGGTGCTTCTTCGACCATTCCACTTGCTAGGATAAAAGGCTCAGGGCCATGCACCTGTACGTTTGCATGCCATAAAATTTCATTTCGTACTTAATGGAAGACAGACCCACCCGTACAGTAAAAATGAACAAACTGTAACTACAGTATATATATATTAAGAAGAGTTTACTGTTTTTTGGTCTTCGTACGTGCAGTGCAATATAAAATTTACGTTTTGGGATTTGTATAGGTGGACCCCGGTCCGGTCTGGTTCGGCAACAACATGCATGCGTAACGTTTCATTTCATATATGAGTAGCAACAGACGCAGAACAAAAAAGCGTACGTAGCTCAAAATTAACACAACAATTAACATAACAATTTTAATTTGATTATAATAAGCAAAAGAAAATTACTTAAACATGACAGCAAATAATAATTTTGCATGCAACGACAAACATATATATATTTAGAATCCAAACACTTGGATGCATGCATACATATATATATATATATATATATATATATATATATATATATATATATATATATATATATATATACTTTGTGCAAGTTTAAAATCAAAACACAAACACTGCCGTTGTACTACTAGTACCTAGCTGCAGCATTTTCCACACAAGGAATGAATTTGAAGCTGCCAACGACAACCGGATAATCTCCTACATCTTTAAGCAGGCTGAACTCCACTGTGCCAGCTGATCTGACTATGAATGGTATAGATTCGACCTCCTTCCAGCCATCATTGTCGTCGTCGTGCAAGAAAAGTGAGTTCCTGTAAGAACTGGTTTGTGTTTTGACGACTACAGTTAGTTCAGTTAATGTTTCTGCAGCTGCAGGTCCAATTCTTGTTGATTTATCCACTTTCACTTTTAAGAAAAGCTGATACATATCTGCGCATGCTTGCGGTGCTGCTTCGACCATTCCACTTGCTAGGATAAAAGGCTCAGGACCATGCACCTGTACGTTTGCATGCCATAAAATTTCATTTCGTACTTAATGGAAGACAGACCCACCCGTACAGTAAAAATGAACAAACTGTAACTACAGTATATATATATTAAGAAGAGTTTACTGTTTTTTTGGTCTTCGTACGTGCAGTGCAATATAAAATTTACGTTTTGGGATTTGTATAGGTGGACTCCGGTCCGGTCTGGTTCGGCAACAACATGCATGCGTAACGTTTCATTTCATATATGAGTAGCAACAGACGCAGAACAAAAAAGCGTACGTAGCACAAAATTAACACAACAATTAACACAACAATTTTAATTTGATTATAATAAGCAAAAGAAAATTACTTAAACATGACAGCAAATAATAATTTTGCATGCAACGACAAACATATATATATTTAGAATCCAAACACTTGGATGCATGCATACATATATATATACATATACATATATATATATTACATACTATATATATATATATATATATATATATATATATATATATATATATATATATATTATATACTATATATATATATATGTATGTATGTATATATATATTTGTATGTATATATATATAGTATATAATATATATATATATATATATATATATGTATATATATATATATATATACTTTGTGCAAGTTTAAAATCAAAACACAAACACTGCCGTTGTACTACTAGTACCTAGCTGCAGCATTTTCCACACAAGGAATGAATTTGAAGCTGCCAACGACAACCGGATAATCTCCTACATCTTTAAGCAGGCTGAACTCCACTGTGCCAGCTGATCTGACTATGAATGCCGTTATTGGGAATAACGGCACGATATTGGGAATAATAAGCAATGTCGTATAGCTCTTTACAAAAAATAAGCAATGCCGTTATTGGGAATAATGGCACAATAATTTTTTCAAAAAAGAGATGCCGTTATTGGGGAAAACGGCATCGAAATAACTAATGCTGTGTTTCCCAATAACGTTTGTTGCTGATGTGTCACAGACAAGGGCATCTCGCTAAATGTTTTCGAAAGCAGGGCAAGTCTTTAATTAATTTCAAAAAAGAGGGCAGTTCTGCAAAATTTTCGTTCCTGTCATCGTCTTGGCCGGCGTTTCGATCTAGGCAGCATTTTTCGGTGTACTAGGTCACAGATTCCCACCGACGTGCAGAAAGGTGGCCCAATTGATCACGCCGTGTGTGGCCTACTTATTGGGCCACGCATATGGCCCCATAAAAGAATAGATGATCAGCATGCATCTCAAAGTATTAATAAATTTACGTACGTACGTATGAGATGCATGCTGATCATCTATTTTTTTATTTGTTTGAATTCATATTGGAATATTATTTTAAAGCCTACTGAAACCCACCCGAAACAAGTCCAAATTTATTCACAATAATATTTGTTACAATATTAATTAAGGGTAAAAAACAAAGTACCCCCCTAACGTTTGGGCTTAATACAATATGCCCATATAACGTTTGAAAAAGTACATTTAACCCATTCCACCTTTAACTTAACCTCATCCGTTAAGTTATAATTATTGAATTACTTTTTTACCCTTACCCTTTCATAATCAAATCTCTTCTTCTTTTTCCTCTTTCTTCATTCTTTTTCTTTTTCCTCTTTCTTCATTCTTTTTCATATTATGCAATTCATTTCAGATTATGCAAACAACTTATATCTTATTCATATTTCTGAAATTTAGTCAAGTTGCAATTTTTTCCCCAAATCTAGTACTGAAATAAGTCCAAATTTTACTATCTATTGTGCTAATACATAAGACTTGCATACTTAAAGTGAAAGCACAGAAACTAGAAGTAAACAACATACAGAAGAACATATACGCCACATTCCTCTTTACTTTTTTGAGGAACCTGTGAAAAGTTTACCAGGCATCTATATATCAATAGGTGAGAATATCATTGATAAATTGTAAAGAAGATGTGATCATTAGGTGACTACCTTGGGAATCAAAAGAGGAATTTTAGATATGTAGTCATCCCTCTCCGTCCTTTCCTCTGATCTATATATGTCACGTACAAATCTGGAAAGAAGTTAACAAGTTGGCTTCTATATCGTAAAAATCTTATTACACTAGGAAAAGAAGACCATCTAATGTCTGGTTCCAATCTTTTAGGATCTACAGACTGAAGCGAGTCTAGAAGCAGCATGCATGGTTGTTTCGTCTTTGATTTCTGCTTCTCTCCAAAGTGGCACAAAATAAGAAGACTCCAGTGCCTCCTACAAATATAACAAAAGATCAGACTGCATATGGTGGTTCTACTAATAAACAGAAAATTGCCATGTGAGGAAAAAAGTATTACCCACCAACAAACTATAGGAACAAAGATATATTTTCTTGTAAATATCTGCTTCTTCTTAATCCATAGAAGCACTTTAGATTTCATTGATCCTTTTCCGTACAACGAAAACCATAAAGAATCAAAATATGTGAAGGAGCTCCTCTTCTCCTCAGAAATCTTGCTCCATAGATCCCTGTTGAAACAAGAGATTTTTTTTTACTGTTCAAGAAATGTAGCAAAGAAAATGCTTACTACATTATAATAGTTAATGAATGTGGGACTAACTCTAAGTAAAACTCAAAAATATCAGTGTCCAGCTTATCCTTCTTCTGACGATTGGGGTTGGTTAGCTTCTTCTTCTTATGACGATTGAGATTGGTTGTATCAGTATCCATTTGCTGAAGACTGGGGTTAGTTGTATCGGTATCCATTTGCTTCTCTGTGTGCCTCTGATTAGGAACAGAGGCAAAAATATCTGAGCTGGGAACTCCAGAGCTCATTAGTAATTTGGCTGCTCGCCTTGTTATCATAATCCATTATGATACCCATCCTAGTACTGATTATATTTTCGGATCGGATAAGAGTTAACAGATATCAACACTAAAATTGAGCCATAAATCTGATATAACAATGAGTCAATGAATGATGTAGAAACCGAGAAGAAAACATATATCATATTTGCATTTGATTTGGGAAAAAAATTGCAACTTGACTAAATTTCAGAAATATGAATAAGATATAAGTTGTTTGCATAATCTGAAATGAATTGCATAATCTGAAAAAGAATGAAGAAAGAGGAAAAAGAAAAAGAATGAAGAGAGAGGAAAAAGAAGAAGAGATTTGATTATGAAAGGGTAAGGGTAAAAAGGTAATTCAATAAGTCTAACTTAACGGATGGGGTTAAGTTAACGGTGGAATGGGTTAAATGTACTTTTTCAAACGTTATATGGACATATTGTATTAAGCCCAAACGTTAGGGGGGTACTTTATTTTTTGCCCATTAATTAATTGGGTGCATATAATACTAATGGAGTACTATATTATTTTCCATTTGTGCAGCCTTGTAGCACCCTGACGTACGGCCATCAATAACTGCGAACAAGTACTGTTGGAAGCAAATGAAGAGTACTTGATTAATTCTTAGTTTAAATTAGTATCGATTACAAAGTTAATTAAAACAAATTAATAACTGTACTACTAAACTTTTTTTTTTTTTTAATCTGAGTCTTTTACTGTAATAATTGAATGTAATAGTCAGTGTTAAACTTGATTTACCCTGCCTAATTTCTTCATTATAGTTTCCTTGTTTTATCGTCCATTTTGAATAACTATAGTTCTAGGTGGCCAATTTCGGGTTCCTGTAATCTTTTGTTGTTTCTTGTTCCATAGCCAACTGGTTATTATATATGGGCTAAAATTGAAAAAACCTCCTTAAACTAATCCATATATACAGAAAATCTCACTCACCTTTTTTTTATGCAGAAAACCACACACTCAATTATGGGTGCGAAAAACCACACCATGACTCCGTTAGGGTTCTGTTACTTTTCGGTCACGTGCAATGCACGTGACTTACAAAATGACGAATTTACCCCCTTTATTCAGAACTCATTCTTCGGCTAAAATTGAAAACAATCCCTTAAACTACCTCATATATGCAGAAAACCTCACTCACCTTTATTTTTTATGCAGAAAACCGCACTCAACTATGGGTGCAAAAAACCACCCATATAACAGAACCCTAACGGAATCATGGTGTGATTTTCGCACCCATAGTTGAGTGTGATTTTCTGCATTAAAAAAAAAGTGAGTGAGGTTTTCTACATATATGAGTTAGTTTAAGGAATTTTTTTCAATTTTAGCCTTATATATGATCAGTTTAATTCGTTGAAGTCGACCTACTTCTTAAATCCGAAAAAAAAAAAAAACAAACAAACAGGACACTTTTTAGAGTTAATTTACACAAGTAATCCTATCCTAAATTTTGATAAATTGCCCAAGAGAAGATCACGACATTAATTTTTATTTTTTTTATACTCTTAATTACAACTATAAAAAATTGATAAAAGTTAGAAAATGACTGGGGAAAGAATTTCATAGTATTAGTTGGACCAATTTGTAAATGACGATCACACAAGCACTAGGGGTCGGGGATGGGAGGAAACCAAAGTTTGGAAGCAGAGATAACGTCTCCTCTTGTAATTAATTTCATGGATGTTTTGTTTTTGTGATTATTTATTAAATAAAAATTATTTAAAGTACCAAAAAAATCTACATATAAAGGATGTGATGAATAGTGTGTTGGAATTAATTTTTGCAGTTTTTCGGACCGGATTCCGGCAAGCTCCGGTCATCGACGGCGCCGAAAAATGAGTGGATTGCGATACTCTCGACGAGTACTATTTCATGGTGTACTCACTTGCCAAAATCGAATTCCGTATGAATGAGAAATGTTGGTCCAAAGTTGGGTACTTGAAATGTATTAACTTGGCAACTTGGAGAAAATGGATAGTCCCATATCGAAAATTGGGAATGATTTTTTCTAGTATATATACTAGAAAACTGGACTAAAGGACATGGTCTGAAGGTTATGCGAGATGATAGTTTGTCGGGCTAGGAGTTCTGCATGATAAACACAAATCTCATTTAGTTTTTGAAGTTTGTTGTCCACATACAAATAGGAAATAGTAAAAACTTTTGTATCTTTAATTTTTGTATCTTTAATTGTCATCTATTGCTGTGTGAGAAAGAGAGAGGACTTGGAGATTATGAAGGCCCAACCACAACATATCAATCCCTTGGGAGGTGATATCGGTACGTCTTGCTGAGATTTAAATACCACAACTTTTTCCCGGCCAGTCGAATGTACGCGGCTTGTTCAATTAAACTGTCATGCTGAGATTTAAATACCACAACTTTTTCCCGGCCAGTCGAATGTACGCGGCTTGTTCAATTAAACTGTCAGTAATTGCCGTTGAACTGAGATCGAGATGCTATAACTAACTCGTACGAATTATAAAACTAAAGTCGCTATTTTTTTCAGGTGTGAGAGCAATCATATGATGAGTTCAGATTTTAAGGGGAAACCAAAAGATCAAACCGTCAATCCTGGTAAAAAAATATAGTTGAGAACTCCTTGTTGCTGAATTTGGACCTTTGAGAAGACTTGGATTTGGATTTGAGGGCTGAAATGTTGCCAGCGAATCCGCACAAAGTCCAAACACTTGGATATTCCCTGGCAAAAGACCTTCGACGCTCAAGTTAGAACTCAGAAAAATAGCGGAGATTTTTGTGGCAAAAGATTGATTACCTAACTATGAAGAAGTTGGATATTATTTATAAGCTAGGAGTTAGTTACAAAAAATTATACTGAAAAAAAAAACATCGTTTATGTTTAAATTGCTGATTCTCACGGTTAGGAGATAAAATTAGTTGAACTCTACTATAAATAGAGAATTTGGTCAAGAGCTTTTAATTAGCTATGACTCTTCTTCTTGGCCTACATATTACTCTTTACATGTAGATTTGTTTGAGTTGATGGGCCTCCAATCGGCCCATGTTCTCCATATAGGCATGCCTTTATTCGCTGTAAAATTATCATTTTGCCCTCTGAAGCTTTGAGATTAGCGCCACAATCATGTGGCCCTGATTCGATCAGATTTTCACCCTCATTATTAGTCCCTTGCTCAGGTCGGATATCGCAGCATTCGAAGAATAGTTTGCCGAGTGTCAGATTATTTGATGAGCTATTTGTCTTTCAGGGACGATTGATGAGCTATCTGGGAGCAGTGGCAAATTTGTAGAACTTCCAGAAAATTTTCCAGATTTTTCTGAATCGTTCTGATTTTTTCAAACTGTTTTTCAGAATTTTTAATCCTTATTCCTGATTTTACAATGAACTTTAGGATTTTATTTAATTAAATTTTCTAAACTCATAATTATTTTTCCGAAGTTTCTATCAATTTTCTGAATTTATAATTATTTTATAAAAATTTAACTAATTTTCCAAATTATTAATTATTTTTTCGTGAACTTTAACTAATTTATGGATTATAAATCAATAAAAAAAAAGAAATACCATCTTATCGTGCTAAATCACGATTTTGAGGAGATCGAGTGGCTCAAGCCCGCTCTAAACATTTAGTAGAGTGGGTTGGTGGCACTCCTCCCCAGTGCGCGCCACCAAGGAAAGGGTTTCCCAGTGCCATCTCTCCGAGCCCCCGTTTGGGGAGATGGGGTGGCTCCGGACCTGTTCGAAAACGTCGAGCGGGTCGGTGCCATTCCTCTTTGTGCTTGTTTGAAATACATAAAGTTAGATAGTTATTAGGAGTTAGATAATCATTAGAAATAATTTGAAATACATTAAGTTGTTGTCATTTTCCGAGAAATTCTGGATTTGACTGATTTTACCATATTTTACGGTATGTAGTCCATAGTTTTAGGACTCTTTTGAGAAATTCTGAATTTCATTATTTTTTTCCATATTCTATGGTCTATTTCCATAGTTTTGGGCTATTTTGATAAATTCTGGATTTCCCTACTGATATGGCTAAAATTGGGGTTAAATCGGAACCGTCCAGATTGGGCGCGAATCTTGAAGCTCGGGGGTAAAACGGTAATTTCACATACAAATGGGTCCAAAACGGGTACTGGGTCTCCTTCTCACAGATCCAATAACCCACGAACGGATCCACTCCGATCGGGTACGGGTCCCGACCCGAGGCGAACCCAGACCAACAAGAGGCAAATCAGGGTCACTGACTTGACCAAGTCAACGGGCCTGATTTGCTCTCACCGGGAATCAGGGATTAGTTTCCCAAACAGACTGAGGATTTTACTCCTGGCAGTTACACAGGAAATCAAGCCCTTAACGACTCCCCTGGCGACTATAAATACCTCCCCCCTACCACTGTGACCAGGTAATCACTCTTTTCCCACCTTAAGCTCTTTCTTAATCACCGCTGATTACTGACAAGAGCGTCGGAGGGTGCGTCGCCGGAATCAACCCCGGTGTATCGCACTTCCTTGCAGGTTGCGGCAGGAATCAAAAGGCTTGGATCCGCTGTTCAGGTTTTTCTTGAACTCACAAATCTCGTCTGTTTACCCCCACACCGAAATCAGCGGTAACAGATTGGCGCCGTCTGTGGAAAACAACCACACGAACAGCCTCTGCCTCTTCCTCGTCAACTAGCCCTTCTCCAACCATGCTTCCCAAAAAGGTCAGATCTAGGGGGTCTAACCGCGGACCCAATCCCACTGATCAGCTGGAGGAAGTCCCCGTCCATCCCGCTCCACAGCCTGAACTTCCTCCCCCGGTCCAACAGGGCCAACCTCCTCTTCCCAAACAACAACCCCCCAATGGCCCTTCCGGCCATAACGGGCGGAGGCAGAAACAACCCCTACACCCAGACCATGTCTCGGTTCATAATGCCTCCTCGGATTCAATGGCTTCTCATTACCCCGACCTCCGCAACACCGTTCTGAACCGCCAAAAGGATGAGGACCTTCGCACCCACCTAGATGAGAGGCGGGCCCGAGAGGGAGCCTCCCGCCAGCATCATGGTGAGCGATCTCCTCACCGCCGAGACGGTAGAAGGTCTCCGGACCGAAGGGGCCGGGCGGAATCTCCCGATCGCCGTAGGAGGAGACCACATTCCCCCGCGGATCGGCATCATCCGAGGAACAATGAGGCACCTATCACTCGTGCCGAGTTCCTACAATTTCAGGAGACCGTGTTGCAGGCCCTCAACCTTCGCCCCAACAATCAGCACGCCCAGAGGGTTCCAACACCCCCGCGGGTTCCCAGTCTTCGCCACCGATCCAGAAGTCCTCTCCCAGCTCCCAGTCGCCAGCAGCACCCCTATAGTCCTCGCCGATCCCAGGACTACCGACGCCGCAGCCCCCGCTCCCCTTCCTATGAAGAAGAGTCCCGGGGATCGTTTGATTACCAGCGGAGGGACGATGCCCTCAACCGTCGTCTCCATGAGGTGGAGAAGCGCATCTGTCGCATAGACAGAGAGGAGGAGTCTATAGCAGGGACCATCCGTCCCAGCAGACCTCCCTTCTCTCGGACAATCATGGAGGCCCCCATACCGAGGGGTTTCAAACCTCCGCAGTTTGAAACGTACTCAGGGGAGTCCGACCCAGTTGATCACGTCGAAAGTTTCATGCTGATCCATCAAGCTTCCGACGCCATGCTCTGCAAGACCTTCCCCGTCACCCTCAGGGGGTCGGCTCGGGAATGGTACTCCAGGCTCGCTCCCTCTTCCATCTTCTCATTCGAGCAGTTCGAAACGCTCTTCATAACTCACTTTGTGAGTAGCAGGCGAGCTGAGAAGACGAGCCTCTCCCTACTCAACCTGTGACAGGAGAGGGGAGAAAAGCTGAAGGACTATGTGAGGAGATTCACCGCAGAGGTCAGGTCTATCGCCTCCCTAGACCAGTCAGTGGCGACCGTTGCGTTCTAGTCGAACGTCCTCAACTCCAACCTCCGGTCGTCCCTCGCCAAGAAGCCCCCGCACAACTTCGCCGATCTTCTCCTAAGGTGCGAGAAGTACATTCGGGGGGAAGAGGCCGAGTGCCTCCCGAATTTCGGGGGATCGGCCTCCGGATCCAAGAGGAAGGCGGCAGAGGAGGAGGGGTCCAAGAAACTGCAGAAGGACAACGACGGTCACCGCCGTCCTCCGCCCAGGTTCGAGAAGTTCACTCCCCTCACCACCAATGTCTCCACCATCCTGATGGAAGTGGAGAAAGAAGGAGTCATACCTCCGGCTCCGAGAATGAACACCCCGGCCAAGAGGAGGAACAAAGAGAAATGGTGCCATTACCACCGGGACCACGGCCGTGATACCAACGACTGCCGAGCGTTGAAAAATGAGATAGAGGCCCTCATCCAGAGGGGGCAGTTGGCCAAATTTGTAAAGGCAAACGATCGGGCGGATCGCAACACTCCTCCGCCTCGGGGGGCTAACAAGCGCTCTGAGCGGCGCGATAAGATGCCCGAGTTCGAGGAAGAATAGGTGCTACACCTCATCCACGGAGGCCCCATGGGGGGCCCCTCCAACTCCTCTCGGAAGGCCTTCGTCTGAGAGGTCAACTCAGTTCACAGCGCCCCTCCTCCCAAAGGCCTCGGCGTCCCGATGACTTTCTCCGATGAAGACCTCGAGGGGGTCCGAACTCCCCACTGCGACGCACTTGTCATCGACCTTCGCATGGCGAACTTCAAGGTGCAAAGGGTCCTGGTTGACAATGGGAGCTCGGTGAACATCCTCTTCCTCTTGGCCTTCCGAGGGCTGCAGCTGTCACGGGACCGTCTCAAGCTGGCCAGTTACACGCTCCACGGGTTCACGGGGGTACCAGTAACTGTCGAGGGGGTTATAACCCTAGACGTAACTGCTGGGAAGACCCCTACTACCCGGACCGAGCCGATGGACTTTATGGTCGTCGACGTCCCGGCCGCATATAATGTCATCCTAGGCCGACCGGCCTGGCTGCCCTGGAAGCAGTCCCTTCAGTGTACCACCTTAAAATGAAGTTCCCCACTCGGTCGGGAGTGGGAGAAGTCAGGAGCAGCCAAGAGACGGCTCGGAAGTGCTATATGACTTCCACTGGGGGACCGGTGCTCTCCCTCGAGACTCTAGAAATCCCCGAGCCAAATGTCCGACCCACGTCCGAGCCGGCGGACGAGTTGGAAGAAGTGCTCTTCTCGGACGAGGACCCGAGTCGAAAGTTCCTCATCAGCAAGTCCTTGCCGACTGCACTGTGTTCTGACTTGGTGCAGTGCATCTGGGATAACCGCGACCTGTTTGCTTGGTCAGCCGCGGATATGCCCGGAATTTTCGAGGAACTGCTAGTCCACCGCCTAAGTGTCGAACCGGGGTGCAAACCGGTTCAGCAGAAGAGGTGAAAGTTCGCTCCCGAGCGACAGTAGGCCATCAAGGAGGAGGTGGATAAACTCTTAAAGGCTCGGTTCATACAGGAGGTGAACTACCCCGAGTGGCTCTCCAATGTTGTAATGGTCAAGAAGTCCAATGGCTCTTGGAGGATATGCATCGACTTCACCGACCTGAATAAGGCGTGTCCGAAGGACCCATTCCCTCTTCCAAATATCGACACCCTCATTGATGCCACCACTGGCCATGAGCTCCTCAGCTTCATGGACGCCTTCTCCGGCTATAATCAGATCTGAATGTTCCCCCCGGACATTCCGAAGACCTCCTTCATCACCGATCAGGGCCTCTACTGCTATAGAGTCATGCCGTCCGAGTTGAAGAATGCTGGTGCCACCTACCAGCGCCTCGTCAACAAGGTCTTCCAGAGCCAGATAGGCCGCAACATGGAGGTGTACGTTGACGACATGCTCGTCAAGTGCATCCGAGGTACTGACCACGTGGCCGACCTCCAAGAGGCATTTGGCATATTGAGGAGGCACAGCATGTGGCTGAACCCGAACAAGTGTGCGTTCGGGGTCTCATCGGGAAAGTTCCTCGGTTTCATGGTGAGCCAGCGAGGGATCGAAGCAAATCCCGAGAAGATCAAGGCCATACTGGACATGGCCCCGCCCCGGAACGTCAAGGAGGTGCAGAAGCTTACGGGTCGGCTCGCCGCTATTGGCCGGTTCCTCTCGAAGTCTGGGGAAAAGTGCATCCCCTTCTTCAAGGCTCTCAGGGGGGCTAAGGGTTTCGAATGGGGCCAACCACAACAGGAGTCGTTCGACCAACTGAAGGCCTACTTGGTGAACCCTCCTCTGCTCAGCAAACCCGTTCCGGGGGAAACCCTCTTCATCTACTTGGCTGCTTCCGAGCAGACCCTAAGTGCTGTGTTGGTGAGGGAAGAAGACCGGGCCCAGAGGCCCATTTACTATGTGAGCAAAGTGCTTCGGGACGCTGAGCTCCGCTATCCGAAGATAGAGAAGATGGCCTACGCCCTGGTCATGGCGGCAAGGATGCTCCGTCCGTACTTCCAGTCCCACTCGGTTGTGGTCCTCACCGACCAACCGCTGAAGCAGATCCTCCACAAGCCCGAAACCTCGGGCCGGCTAATGAAGTGGTCCATAGAGCTGAGCCAACATGACATCTCCTACCAACCTCGGACTGCGATCAAGGCACAGGCCCTCGCCGACTTTATCGTCGAGTCCACCATTCCCGAGGCCAGCCACGTCCCGAACGGACCCCCCATTTGGACAGTTTTTGTAGACGGGTCCTCTTGCAACGAGGGTAGCGGTGCTGGTATCATCCTGAACGGGCCCGATGACTTCGTCCTCCAGTACGCCCTCCGCATGAACTTCAAGGCCTCAAACAAAGAGGCGGAGTATGAGGCACTTATCGCAGGCCTCGGACTTGCCCGAAGTGCCAGGGCGCAGCGCCTCCGAGTCCATAGTGACTCCCTGCTAGTTGTGAACCAAGTCTTGGGCGAGTATGAGGCGCGAGACGAGCGGATGGCAAAGTACCTCGCCAAGGTCCGAGCCCTCATGTGCCGGTTCGAAGAGGCACTCATTCAACGATTCCTTCGTGAGGAGAATTCACAGGCCGATGCCCTCTCCAAGTTGGCCTCATCCTCCCTCCAGGGTCTCGAACAGACCGTTTTGATCAAAGTCCTCCCAAGGCCGAGCATAGAAGACGAGACCCCTGACTCTGCGGAGTCTTTACCGGTCCTGCTCTAAGATAATTGGATGAAACCCTTAGTGGAATTCCTAAGGGACGGACTCCTCCCCGAGGACCCCAAAGAAGCACGCCGAGTCAGAACCAGGGCCGAGCGGTATGTCTTGATCGAGGGTATCTTATACAAACGCTCCTTCTCGCAAATTGACGGTCGACCATACCTAAGGTGTCTCTCCCCAGAACAGGCCGACTATGCCTTACAGGAGCTCCACGAAGGCATCGGTGGAGCACATTCAGGGTCTAGGTCATTGGCTCGGAAGGCTTTGAACTACGGATACTTCTGGCCGACTCTCCTCCAAGATGCCGAGCGACACGTTCGGCAATGTAGCTCTTGCCAGAGACACTCCAGCATTCGTCGCCTCCCTCAAGCCAACCTCGCCTCCCTATCAAGTCCTATCCCCTTCGCAATGTGGGGGATGGATTTACTAGGGCCTTTCCCTCCCGCTCCGGGTCAGTTCAAGTTCTTAGTCGTAGCCATCGACTACTTCTCGAAGTGGATTGAGGCCGAGCCCCTCGCCACTATAACCGAGAACAAGGTGGTTCAATTCTTCTGGAAGAACATCATCTGCAGATTCGGCGTCCCCCGTGTCCTTGTAACGGACAACGGGACTCAGTTCACTGGTGCAGCATTCCGAGCTCTGTGCGACGACCTTGCCATCCAGCAGCGCTTCTCATCCGTCTCCCACCCTCAGTCGAACGGACAGGCAGAAAATGCCAATCGGCAGATCCTTGCAGGTATCAAGAAAAGGCTGGACAAATGTTCCAAAGGCTTATGGGTCGACCAACTCCCCAACGTACTATGGAACTACCGCACGAGCAAGCGGACCCCCACAGGAGAGTCCCCTTTCAACCTCAACTATGGATCCGAGGCGGTGATACCCCTCGAGGTCGGAATACCTTCCCCTCGCCTCGCTGCCTACAATGAGGAACAGAACACTAGAGACCTCAGGGCGAACTTAGATCTGGTGGACGAACTGAGGGAGAGAGCATCAATTCGGCAACAGAACTACCGAAGGAGGGTAGAATTGACATATAACAAGAAAGTCCGACCCACCAATCTCAAGCAAGGGGACTTGGTCTTGAGAAAACTGGCCATATCCTTCCCCAATCAGAAGAGAAAACTGGCTCCGAACTGGGAAGGACCTTACAAGATCACAAGGGTAGTTCGGCCCGGAGCATATCGTCTGGAAGATCAAGAGGGCAGAGAAATTCCGAGGACCTGGAATGCCGACCACCTCCTAAAATACCAAGAAAGCGCCCCGGCGCCTCTCTGAGTATCACGAGGTGTCGAACCATTCCTCTCCTCCAACTTGTAATCTATTTCATAAGTTGTAATATGTAAAAACGGTTCGCCGTCGATTATCAATGAAGAATGCTCTTCCATACTTATAAATTTGCTTGCGTCTCTCCGCCTTTATCTTTTGTTTTTAATTTGATTTCAACCAATGATTCGGAGTCCAATGTCCCGCTCGACTTTACCTCCTCGGCTCGCCCCCGGACGAGCCAGAGGTAGATCGCCGTTCGGAACTGCTCCCACAACCGTTGAACTACACCGATGGTTTGGAGTCCAACACTCGGCTCGACTTTACCTCCCCGGCTCGCCCCCGGACGAGCCAGAGGTAGATCGCCGTTCGAAACTGCTCCCACAACCGTTGAACTACACCGATGGTTCGGAGTCCAACACTCGGCTCGACTTTACCTCCTCGGCTCGCCCCCGGACGAGCCAGAGGTAGATCGCCGTTCGGAACTGCTCCCACAACCGTTGAACTACAACGATGGTTCAGAGTCCAACACTCGGCTCGACTTTACCTCCTCGGCTCGCCCCCGGACGAGCCAGAGGTAGATCGCCATTCGGAACTGCTCCCACAACCGTTGAACTACACCGCTCGACTTTACCTCCTCGGCTTGCCCCCGGACGAGCCAGAGGTAGATCGCCGTTCGGAACTCCCCAAGCTTGCTTCTCGGCGAGCTAGGAGTGGATCGCCCTTCGGAATTGTTCCCACAACCGTCGAACACTCACTATGATCGGCGAGCACCGCCATGGGGAAGGGCTCGACTCACCCCTCGACTTCGCATGAGGAGGGAGACCGAGGCACTGTTCAGCATCACCGGTCGAGCACTCTTGTCGCAGAGACGAAAGCGAACAAGAAGGAGGGTCAGATCATGCTGCCCCCGGATGGCTAACCGAGCAAGTGCCAATCCGAGCCCACAAACGGAGAAAACTCACTTTTTCCTCAACTTTCGTGTAGGATCTCGATCAGACGGCCCAGATCTTGCCAGCGACGCTAAACGACAAGATAGCGTTTTCTTGGGAACTGAGTCGCCTCGAGATTCGTACCAGAATCCAAAGACCCAAATCTTGTCAGCGTCGCTAAACGACAAGATAGCGCTGCCATGGGGGGCTGGTCCACCTCGAGACCCCTGCCTAACACCTACGCCTCAGAGCGCGCCAAGGCACCGAACCACGAACAAAGGAGGATTCAGTTCGGAGACCTTGGCACGACGAACACAATCATGAACGAGACAATTACGCAGAGCAACAAAAGACATGCTAGTTCATTGAAGAAATTTTATTAATGATTGGGACATAATACAAAGCAATCCTTCCACGGTTACAAGGCATTAGAAAACAAAAAGTACAGCACCGACCCACTACACTTGGTTTCTAAACGGAAAAATCATCACTGTCCCGCTCGGTCGCCAGTCCGGCCACTTCGGCCGCAAGTTCATCCGCCTCCTTCCGACGCTTCGCCTCCAGGGGCTGCAAGTGACGGATCTCAGAGAGCAAGTCGTCCCGTTCGGCAATTATCTTCGACAAATTGTGCCGAATACATTGAACCCGAAGGGCGTTACTAAAAGCAGTCTGTGAATCCTTGTCCTCTCCTACAGGGGTCGCCTCGGCAATCCTGTTATCCAAGCGTTGGATCTCGGCATCTCGCTGATCGAGGACGACCTGAAGGTGGCCCCACTGGCTTTCTGTTCGGCGTAATTCCAGTTCGACTTCATAGAGTCGCTCTCGGCACCTCGCCGAACGCGACCTCGCCACCTCCGAGCCAACCTCGGTCCGAACGTCGTTGTCCGAGCAGTTGGAATCGGCGTCTTCAGCTGCCACCACGAGCTGAAAAGAAGAAAAAACGAATAAAAAAATTTCAAGACATTGCTGAAGTCCAACACTTGAAGAATTCTTCCAAACAAAACTCAGATTCGTATTCAGATATAGCAACTCTACATACTACAAGACCGACCCTACAATAGAGTTTTACAACAGCCAGAAGAAACATAAAACGACATGTTCAGGGCCTCTTCGGAAGGGGCACGCTCCGGTTCAAGGAAACACGAAGACGACGAGGTCTGACCTCCGAACTCGATTCCAAACCAACGAACCGTGATCCCCCTTTGCCACTGACCCTAACTGTGGCGCCGACCGAGGCACCACTGGACGAGACGGCCACACTACTCTGAGCGTCGGCAGGGCTCCACCTAGCCACAGGCAAACGTGTCGCGAGTTCGTAGAAGGAAATCCCTCTCTTGCTCTCTTCGCGAGTACACGATGTACTGCAAACGTTGGCCCTCTCCGGCAGAGTCTTGAGTGATGCGACCTCTTCCTCCAGTTCAATGATTCTGTCTCTCAAAGCGTCGTCCTTGTAGCGCCCCGAATTTCTAATATAATAACTTAGAAAATATGTGGCACATTCCCAGCGATCCACTTCAATGTAACAATACACATAGACCAAAAACACAATTTATTTTATTCCAAACTCTTATTACAATAACCTTTTTCAAATGCAGCGGAAACACAAACACCTTGAATTAAAATATTCTTTTACAACCTTCCTCTTTACAAATTTTACACAAGACTCTATTATATCACTCTAACTAAAAATGTCTCAAGCATCCAACCTCCAAGCTCTAAGCAATGACCTGCATCATATGAGGCTAGAGTTGAACCCTAACCCCCAAACTAAAGGGGTCAGCCATAAATGGTGTGAGTGATATAAACAACAAACATAAATAAACAATAAACATAAATTCTCGAGCAACATGTACTGAACAAAAATACATAAACTGAACATGTAATGTGAAACAGGAAACGATAGGAAGTACATGCTTAGAACCAAGTCGAGAAACAATGCCATCGATCAGATACCCTTCAATCCATCACTCTCAAAATAGTACAGCTCAACTGTACTGTACAGTCGACTGAATAATTGGCCAGTCGACTGTTTGCTGCCAATACCTGATTATCGGTTATTCTTAATACCACGGTACATGTCCAACGATCAATCACTAATAATGCCATCTACAAAGACTACCAATAACATAGATCGGATACCCGGTTATCGATCACTAACAGTGACTCCCAATACCGCAGTTCATATCCATCTACAAAGACTACCAATAACATAGATCAGATACCCGGTTATCGATCACTAATAGTGACTCCCAATACCGCAGTTCATATCCATCTACAAAGAATAACAATAACATAGATCGGATACCCGGTTATCGATCACTAACAGTGACTCCCAATACCGCAGTTCATATCCATCTACAAAGACTAACAATAACATAGATCGGATACCCGGTTATCGATCACTAACAGTGACTCCCAATACCGCAGTTCATATCCATCTACAAAGACTAACAATAACATAGATCGGATACCCGGTTATCGATCACTAACAGTGACTCCCAATACCGCAGTTCATATCCATCTACAAAGACTAACAATAACATAGATCGGATACCCGGTTATCGATCACTAATAGTGACTCCCAATATCGCAGTTCATATCCATCTACAAAGACTAAAGACTGGAAAGAACATTCAAGTTTGTCGAAACTTAGCATCACCAGTCGACTTACGAAGTAGTAAGTCGACTGCCCCGAGAACTAATATCCAAGATTATAATAAGTATTATAAGTCGACTTAAGAAACCATCAGTCGAATTACCCGAAGCAATTTCCAATAATTCTCAAGAAACATTCCAAGTGCTAACAGTCGACGTATAGAGATCATGGTCGCCTGTCCCGAAAAGACTGAACATATTTCACTCAGTAGGCCAGTCGACTGACAATAGTCCCAGTCGACTGTCCCGAACAATTCTCAAATTATTGAAAGTACAGCAGTAGCGTCTTACCAGTCGACTGCATAGTAGGCCAGTCGACTGTCGGCCTACAGTTTTCATAAATTAGGTCTGAATACGAAAATCAAGACTGGAGTTTTCTAAAGATTCATTGCTTATGAAAGATGACTCGTATTCAGGTAAAAGTGACAATCTCAAGATGATCCACTTTATGGATGCAATACTAAATTCTCATGTTCTCAATTCCTAAATCTTTCATTTGGGTTTCTTAATACTCAATTCTTTCACCAATCAAAACTATGATCTGACTATATACACGAGATCCAGATGTTCTTACATCCGATCAAACCATACTTGAATCTTAATATGATTTCGAGCAATAAAGAATTTGTTAAGCAAGATCTACTAAACATTGATGGGTTTCACATGCATAATATGAATAACGACTATTGCATCGATCACATACAAGATACGAAAACATCAAACAAAACAGCACACAATCATACAAAGTTCATATCACAAAACAAAACAAACAAAACAATATCACTCACCTTTTAAATCAAGAAAATCTACGAAAAGCCTTCCTTTGCTAGATCCAAAACTTCTTCTTCAATCACCAAGAGAATAAGAGATATAATAAAATCTGAGTTGTGCAGCGAATGACGGCTGCAAACTCTCTTATATAGGCCGGGAATATCATTTTTAGGCTTTAGGAATACATTTGCAAAATAGTCCTTTCAAAACATAATTTACATATATAGTTCTTATCCTTGGAAATTCAATAAAACCATTTATCTTAGGATTTAGTAGTGAAATATATTCATTAATCTCAATTGGTACAGTTCAAAAACGTCCAGAAATACATTTTGCATTTCAACCCCTAAAAATGTCAATTTTGCAAAAAGGTCCTTCTTTTATCAAAAATTGCAAATAGATCAAATTAATTTCAGAAAAATCTGGAAAAATAGTAAATAAATTCCAATTATTAAATGATGGTTTTTCATAAGGAAAACTTAATTTTCAAACTTCTCAAGAGTCATTTGCACGTGTTTTGCACGTGTTCAAAAGATAAATCTTTTAGAAAATGTCAATTAAATTCTCAAAATTCATTTAAATTCATTTTCAAATAATTAAAATAATATTTGAAAATACGGGGTTCTACATCACTCCCTCCTTAGAAGAGTTCTATCCTCAGAACTACGGCTAATGAGGTCCGAACCACCCACTAACAATGATTGAAAACTCATGGGTAAAAACATAAATCTTAGGAAATACAGTCACACCAAAGAATACATTCCAGCAAAACAAATACATCATACATAAGAAACACAATCATGCAAAGAATTCAGAAAATCAATCTTCCGCTGCGCGACTCTGATAAAGCCACGCTGCAACAACTACTGAACTCCTGCATCCACATCTGGCCTTCCACATCTGCTTCATCCTTCCGAGAATCAGTGGCCACTCCCTCCTTAGAAAGGACAGGACTAAGGATAGCCACCTCAAGACCTTGCTTGATCCACACTAAGATTAGTAATCAATGGGCGACACAATTGCATGCAAGAAAACAGTATCAAATAAAACTTTGTCTTTATTCCATTAATCCAATTAAACTTGTTACATGAAGAAAATACTCAATCTTCAATTATTTCCAAAATAAAGTTTTACTTAATACAAAAGAATAAATTCCTGCACACACACAGATCATATTCCTGGATTGCCCGCGTCCTCTTCAATCAATGCGAACACTCGCCCCTGCTTCGGATCCTTGTCTTTCCCTGCCTTCTCTTTCTTCAGCTGTGGGCAACTTGGTCGAATGTGCCCTTCTTGACCACGATGAAAACAAGTCTGCTTTGCCAACATCGGACACGCTGACCTGTAATGTCCTGTCTTCCTGCAGAAGTAACAAGTTACTTTCTGAGTTGCCGGTGCCTTCTGCACTGGATCACTGGTCTTGCTCTGCTTCACTGGGAATTCCTTCTCTTCCTGATCATCTGCTGGCCTCTTTTTCTTGTTCCAGGTCTCTTGCTTTACCCGGGACTGGTCCATATCCTCCTCGGTCATAGCTGCTCTCCTGACCAGCTTGTCGAATCTTCTGATGCCCAACGGAACCATCCTTGACCTCAAGTTTGGCCTCAAGCCCTGCTCAAACTTTTTGGCCTTCTTTGCCTCGTCCACAACTAACTCTGGCGCATACCGTGAAAGCTAAGCAAATTTAGTCTCATACTCCCGCACGGTCATGCTACCCTGCTGAAGGTTCAAGAACTCAGTCGCCTTCTTCTCCTAAACATCAAGAGGAAAGAAACGATCTCTGAACTCCTCCAGAAAAGCTTCCCAAGTCAACTGCTGATCTCCCAGAGTCCTCTTCAGCGACTCCCACCAGACACCAGCGTCCTTCTCTAGCTGCATCGAAGCTAACTTCACCTTGCTGGCTGCCGGAGTCTCCGACACCTCGAAGATCGTCTGCATCTTCCTAATCCAATCATCTGCTGCGGTTGGATCAGCTTGCCCCTCAAAGACTGGCGGCCTCATCCTCTTAAAGGATTCGATCTGCTTGATAGGGTCGGCGTTAACCAATCCTTGTCCAGCTCCATGGTTTGGCGCGGATTCTGCTGCTGCGCCAAGTTGAATGCCATCAGCGCATTCAGGGTCTGATACACCTTGACAAATTCAGCCTCGAGGTCAATTCCCGTTCCTCGAGAACTACCGGATCCATCCTCATTATTGCCACCATTCCTGCCCCTGGGTGCAACCATTTTGAATACTGCAAAACGAGGAAAAAGTTAGAGCATCACACACACAATTCATACTCAAATCAATACCCTATGGTAAAACCATAACCACATCCCAAGTCATAACATCATGTTTCAACTCTATGTGATACTCACACTCTAATGTCCACACCTAGGTACTCACTCTCTAGTGTCCACACCTAGGTTGGTTTTCATACTATGTCTATTATTACTATTGAAGCATGCTCTGATACCAATCTGTAGCGCCCCGAATTTCTAATATAATAACTTAGAAAATACGTGGCACATTCCCAGCGATCCACTTCAATGTAACAATACACATAGACCAAAAACACAATTTATTTTATTCCAAACTCTTATTACAATAACCTTTTTCAAATGCAGCGGAAACACAAACACCTTGAATTAAAATATTCTTTTACAACCTTCCTCTTTACAAATTTTACAAAAGGCTCTATTATATCACTCTAACTAAAAATGTCTCAAGCATCCAACCTCCAAGCTCTAAGCAATGACCTGCATCATATGAGGCTAGAGTTGAACCCTAACCCCCAAACAAAAGGGGTCAGTCATAAATGGTGTGAGTGATATAAACAACAAACATAAATAAACAATAAACATAAATTCTCGAGCAACATGTACTGAACAAAAATACATAAACTGAACATGTAATGTGAAACAAGAAACGATAGGAAGTACATGCTTAGAACCAAGTCGAGAAACAATGCCATCGATCAGATACCCTTCAATCCATCACTCTCAAAATAGTACAGCTCAACTGTACTGTACAGTCGACTGAATAATTGGCCAGTCGACTGTTTGCTGCCAATACCTGATTATCGGTTATTCTCAATACCACGGTACATGTCCAACGATCAATCACTAATAATGCCATCTACAAAGACTAACAATAACATAGATCGGATACCCGGTTATCGATCACTAATAGTGACTCCCAATACCGCAGTTCATATCCATCTACAAAGACTAACAATAACATAGATCGGATACCCGGTTATCGATCACTAACAGTGACTCCCAATACCGCAGTTCATATCCATCTACAAAGACTAACAATAACATAGATCGGATACCCGGTTATCGATCACTAACAGTGACTCCCAATACCGCAGTTCATATCCATCTACAAAGACTAACAATAACATAGATCGGATACCCGGTTATCGATCACTAACAGTGACTCCCAATACCGCAGTTCATATCCATCTACAAAGACTAAAGACTGAAAAGAACATTCAAGTTTGTCGAAACTTAGCATCACCAGTCGACTTACGAAGTAGTAAGTCGACTGCCCCGAGAACTAATATCCAAGATTATAACAAGTATTATAAGTCGACTTACCCGAAGCAATTTCCAATAATTCTCAAGAAACATTCCAAGTGCTAACAGTCGACGTATAGAGATCATGGTCGCCTGTCCCGAAAAGACTAAACATATTTCACTCAGTAGGCCAGTCGACTGACAATAGTCCCAGTCGACTGTCCCGAACAATTCTCAAATTACTGAAAGTACAGCAGTAGCGTCTTACCAGTCGACTGCATAGTAGGCCAGTCGACTGTCGGCCTACAGTTTTCATAAATTAGGTCTGAATACAAAAATCAAGACTGGAGTTTTCTAAAGATTCATTGCTTATGAAAGATGACTCGTATTCAGGTAAAAGTGACAATCTCAAGATGATCCACTTTATGGATGCAATACTAAATTCTCATGTTCTCAATTCCTAAATCTTTCATTTGGGTTTCTTAATACTCAATTCTTTCACCAATCAAAACTATGATCTGACTATATACACGAGATCCAGATGTTCTTACATCCGATCAAACCATACTTGAATCTTAATATGATTTCGAGCAATAAAGAATTTGTTAAGCAAGATCTACTAAACATTGATGGGTTTCACATGCATAATACGAATAACGACTATTGCATCGATCACATACAAGATACGAAAACATCAAACAAAACAGCACACAATCATACAAAGTTCATATCACAAAACAAAACAAACAAAACAATATCACTCACCTTTTGAATCAAGAAAATCCACGAAAAGCCTTCCTTTGCTAGATCCAAAACTTCTTCTGCAATCACCAAGAGAATAAGAGATATAATAAAATCTGAGTTGTGCAGCGAATGACGGATGCAAACTCTCTTATATAGGCCGGGAATATCATTTTTAGGGTTTAGGAATACATTTGCAAAATAGTCCTTTCAAAACATAATTTACATATATAGTTCTTATCCTTGGAAATTCAATAAAACCATTTATCTTAGGATTTAGTAGTGAAATATATTCATTAATCTCAATTGGTACAGTTCAAAAACGTCCAGAAATACATTTTGCATTTCAACCCCTAAAAATGTCAATTTTGCAAAAATGTCCTTCTTTTATCAAAAATTGCAAATAGATCAAATTAATTTCAGAAAAATCTGGAAAAATAGTAAATAAATTCCAATTATTAAATGATGGTTTTTCATAAGGAAAACTTAATTTTCAAACTTCTCAAGAGTCATTTGCACGTGTTTTGCACGTGTTCAAAAGATAAATCTTTTAGAAAATGTCAATTAAATCCTCAAAATTCATTTAAATTCATTTTCAAATAATTAAAATAATATTTGAAAATACGGGGTTCTACAGTCCTTCGCCAACTTCTTCAAACGAGGAGGCCTTGACGAGCTCGAGGCGTTGATGCTATCGGTCGCGAGCCGTCGGTAGTGGGTAACCTCGATCCCCCTATCTATCGTGATCCTCCTAAGCCTGTCGACCTCGGCCAACAACTTCTTGCGCTCGGACGACGCCTTCTCCAGCTCGGAAGCAAGCTTCTCTTCTTCCGCCGAGCGACCTTGCTCCGCTATCTCCAAGTGTCGGACTTTGGCCGAGAGCTCGTCGTTCTTCCACTCGGCGACGGCAAGCTCTCTACGAAGCCGCTCGACCTCACCTTCGGGACAGGGGGCTTGGGGTTGCTTCCGCAGTTGCTTCAACTCGCGACAATACCCCCTCACAGCTGCCTTCGTCTCCTCCAGCTTCAAGAACATGAGAAACCGCCTCTGCCGGCTATTTGAGAGCTCGCCCTTTGTTTTAGCCAGCTCCTTACGAAGGTGTGCAACCTCCGTGATCGGACCGAACTTCACCTGAAAAGCAGAGATAAATCCGAGACCCAACACTTGGAGAATTCTACGCCTAATCAAACACAAAATCCGAGACCCAACACTTGGATAAATTTTGGCCAAACAAAGTGTTTTCATTCAAAACTGAGAAGAAAGTTTTACAAGATCGGTGGCCAGTCCGCAGTTAGGCTTACAAAAAGAAACAAAACAACAAAAGACTAAAAGAGGCAACCGAGTCAGGGGTCGACCTTTTTGACATTCGGGTCTGTCGACCCCTCGGCCTGGTCCTCGCCTTCGGCCTCGTCCTCGTCCTCGCTCCCGCTCTCCTCCTCAGAGTCGTCTCCGCGACCGAAGGCATCTTCTGGGCTCGGCCGCCCTGAGGCCCTTCCGAGGGTCTCTTCTTCCTCGACCCCTGTTCCTTTGCCTTGGCCTTCGCCATTAAAGCCCTGTAGTCCATCTTGGAGGATTCTGTGCAAGCCGAATGAAAAAACTTAGATAAATTTTTCAAGAACTTTACGCAAAGTAATTAAACACAAGAATCATACTAGGGTCGATCGGACTGAGACCCCCCCGGAACAAAGCTTCCTCGGTAATGTCCTTCCAACTTAGCGTCGGCAAGGCACGGTTGTCCGAGCCTTCCAGGCCCCAGGTCTCGATCGGCATCCCTCTAACCCATGAGCAAAACAAAGCCTGCGGACTCGGAGCCGAGGCCACGAATCGTTCAGGGATTAGAGAGAGACCGCCAACTCACGGGGCCCAGTTAAAAAGCAGATCGACACACCTCCCATCTCTAACTCCTTCGGGCTGACAACCATCAGAAGCCGTCAGCCCGGAAGGAAGACAGAGATCGGAAGAGACCCATTCTTCCGAAACACATGGTCCCCCGAATCCGGACTTTGGTCATCACCTCTTCCACCATGATCTCCCCTGACCCTGACATCCGCATCGGGGCCGTCAGAGTCAGGAGAAGACCATGGTGGAAGAACGACCACCCATCCTTCCGAAGCAACTCGTCCCTCGGGTCCGAACTACGGTCGTCACCACTACTGCCCTGTTCTCCCCCGGCCCTGACACCCACCTCGGAGCCGTCAGGAACGGGAGAAGAACAAGGCAAAAGAGTGACCACCCCTCCGAACCTCTCGAGGTTAAAATTTCACAAGATAGGCATCCGCCTTGACTCTGGTCGTCACTTCCTCTGCTATGATCTCCCCCGATCCTGACATCCACATCGGGGCCGTCAGAACCAGGAGAAGACCATAGCCGAAGAGCAACCACCCAAGGCAGACGCCTCCGAGGGCTAAAACTCAACATTGTTGCGACTGAAATGACAAGGGGAATGGGGTACTTATAACCTAACCTCCAAGAACCAGCCATTATGACCCTCGGGAGCTGAAACGCCACGCATTAATTGAAGAGCGCCATTCTTAATGACTCCAGGGAGTTGGAACGCCGCACAAACCCCGGGGCACCATTAATGCCCGTGGGAGCAGAACCTTCTCGAAACTCGTTCCACCAGTCAACGGCCGGACCGCCATACCAGGCCCGGATCGCCGAACAGTCGGAGCTCCGATCGGCCAACCGAGCAAGTGCCATTCTGAGCCTGCAAACGGGGAAAATTCACTTTCCCCTCAACTTTCATGTATGATCTCGATCAGACGGCTCAGATTTCGCCGACGACACTAAACGACAAGATAGCATTTTCTTGGGAACTGAGCCCGTCTCGAGATTCGCACCATCATCCAATGGCTTAAATAGCGCCACGTTGTTCGATCAGCCGAACACTCAGAGCTCTGGTCGGCCAACCGAGCGAATACACATCCGACGGCCCAGAAAGTCGTTCGACCAGCCGAACCTTCAGAGCTCCGGTCGGTCAACCGAGCGAATACACGTCCGACGGCCCAGAAAGTCGTTCGACCAGCCGAACCTTCAGAGCTCCGGTCGGCCAACCGAGTGAATACACATCCGACGGCCCTGAAAGTCGTTCGACCAGCCGAACCATCAGAGCTCCGGTCGGCCAACCGAGCGAATACACATCCGGCGGCCCAGAAAGCTGCTCGACCGATCGGACCCTCACCCCTCCGGTCGGCTAACCGAGCAAGTGCCATTCTGAGCTTGTAAACGGAGGAAAAAACCACCGAGCAACTACGACCGTTGGATCTTTCAGAAATTCGCGCTCTTAGTGATGAACGGTCCAGATTGCGCCGCGTGCGCTAAATGACAAGATAGCATTTTCTTGGAAAACGCGCTCGTCTCGAGATTCGTGCCATAATCCGATGGCTCAGATCGTGCCACGTCGCTCGAACTGCCGAACCCCTGCGTCTCTGGTCGGCTGCCGAGCAAGTGCCCATCCGAGCTCGCAAACGGAGAAAAAAGCTTCCGAGCGATAACAACCGCCAGATCTCTCAGAAATTCGTGCTTGTCCATGATCAACGGCCCAGATCTAGCCACGTCATAAATAGGTATTTAAAAATTAATTTTTATTTATTTAAATCGTTTTATTTATTTAAAAATTGCGAAAAATTGCTAAAAATTTGGGGAAATTAACTAAAAATTCTAGAAAATAATTAAAAATTCGGGGGGATATTTTTGAGCCCCTGAACGAACAATTATTGCCTAGAATGTACTGTTAAGGCCCCCGAACGATTAGTTAACACATCGCAAAATTAAATAAATAGTCCGAAGAAATGGATAAAAACCGTCAAATACTCGATATGGCTACAGAACAGCACATGACATCAAAAAATTACCTTACTACCCCCTTCGAGATTCATAACTCTCCATTCGGACTCCGATACAACTCCACCAGCCACTAAAATGGTTAAACTACTCCTCAAAGGCTGATCACACTCAGTCTTTAGGAGTGGGGGGCTCGTGATATGGCTAAAATTGGGGTTAAATCGGAACCGTCCAGATTGGACGCGAATCTTGAAGCTCGGGGGTAAAACGGTAATTTCACATACAAATGGGTCCGAAATGGGTACTGGGTCTCCTTCTCACAGATCCAATAACCCACGAACGGATCTACTCCGATCGGGTACGGGTCCCGACCCGAGGCGAACCCAGACCAAAAAGAGGCAAATCAGGGTCACTGACTTGACCAAGTCAACGGGCCTGATTTGCTCTCACCGGGAATCAGGGATTAGTTTCCTAAACAGACTGAGGATTTTACTCCTGGCAGTTACACAGGAAATCAAGCCCTTAACGACTCCCCTGGCGACTATAAATACCTCCCCCTACCACTGTGACCACGTAATCACTCTTTTCCCACCTTAAGCTCTTTCTTAATCACCACTGATTACTGATAAGAGCGTCGGAGGGTGCGTCGCCGGAATCAACCCCGGTGTATCGTACTTCCTTGCAGGTTGCGGCAGGAATCAGAAGGCTTGGATCCGCTGTTCAGGTTTTTCTCGAACTCACAAATCTCGTCTGTTTACCCCCATACCAAAATCAGCGGTAACACCTACTTTGAACATATTTTGGGAGCTATAGTTCCACAGTTCATAAATTTCGGTCGATTTAATTCTAGATATTCTGAATTTCACTCTTTTGGTCAAATATAAAATTCATTACACAAACAAATAAATACACACAACATTTTATTCTTCTAATTTTTTATTTTTTTTCCTTTTAATTTCATTTTTTAAGATAATTTTTATTTTCTCTCTATTGCATATATCATATACAAAAAATGGTAAATAAAACTATTATGATTTTCCTTTGCACAATTTTAAGCCAACTTTGAATTTTTTTGGATTACACAATTTTGGCCATATTTTATGGACTTATAGTCCACAGTTTTTGTTCATTTTTTTCTTAATTCTAAGTTTTTACTATTTTGTCTAGATTTTGGTGGCTATATAGTACATGTATATTCAATCGTGTTAGAGAAATTGTGGAATTACAATCTCAACTATATCATTTATCATAATATGCAATAGCCAAAAAGAAGTAAAATTAAAAGAATATAATGAAGTACTTTATCATAATAATACGCAATAGGAAGAAAACTTTAATTGAATAAAATGAAGAAAAAAAAAGAGAGATCATATGGAATTGGGGAGAAAATTGAAAATATACAGAAAATAAAATAAAATTAACAAAATACAAAAAAATAAATTAGAAGAAAAAAAATGATTTTTTTTTATCATATTAATATGTGATAGTAAAAAAAACATGAAAAAAAAAATCATAATAGTTTTATTTACCTTTTTTTGTATATGATATGTGCAATAGAGAGAAAATAAAAATTATCTTAAAAAATGAAATTAAAAGGAAAAAAACATAAAACCAGAAGAATAAAATGTTATGTGTATTTATTTGTCTGTGTAATGAATTTTATATTTATCAATAAATGCTTGGCTATGGCCATTTCACCCATAATGTATAATTGGGATTTATATTATGGCCATTTCACCCATAATGCTTGGCTATGGCCATTTCCCCGTACCTCTCGCATGCTAAGCGAGCGCTCTACCATCTGAGCTACATCCCCAGATGCAAGGCATCTCATTGATTTTATATATAACGTGCGAGGCCAATTATTCAATTATTTTACTACAACACATGACACCAAGTTTACGCTCCCAAAATCTTCATAGGTCAAACCTTGCATTTTAGACATTTTGGATTGATGAAGCTGCGAAGATTTAGCACCTCAAACCTCTTCTATAACAAATATAAATCCCAATCGATCGAACACCTGAAGAGTAAGGTAAGTATCCTGATCATCGTCATCACTAAATTTGTAACCTTTGCACTACGCACTAGTACGGGATATGCACGACAATGGTACTGAAATTACCACTCATTTAATGTGACTAGCAATCTGCAAGTGCGGTGCACGCCCTAAGTTTTTTTTATTTAAGTAAATACTACGACGTTGTCTAGTATCAAACCTGAGAACTCTTTTTACACTATCAACTCCTTAGCATACTCTTTAAAGTTACTCCTCATGGTACCAACTTTTATTTTATATAAGTAATACTTCTGTAAATAATTATGTCGTAAATAAATTTGAACTTTGAGGGTATTATGGTAACTGACAACATTTGATTATTTGTAAATAATGGATGATTAATATAACTTCTACTAAAAAATAAGTGGTTGAAATTAGATAGTTGAATGTCTACATATTACAGGTTATGTACAAATGACAACTCTAATTCTCTCATTATAATATTAGAGATTAGGCATAAAGTCTTCTTATAAACAATAAAACAAAAAGAAGCAAAACATGAACTTGATAGTGGTGAACGAATAGAATTGTTTCGCAAACAAGGAATGTCACTGTAGACAAAGAACAAAAATGAGATAATTTTATCTTCAATTCCGACCTTGAAGATAATTCAATTAAGACTTTATTTTCGCCACTACTATGATGCACACAATTGTTTAGCGGTAGTCTCCCGAGATACAATTGTTTGGACTCCAATTAACTCACACTGGAATAACGGAGGTCATGACGAGATGGATATGACTGCATTATCTGATTAAGTTAGCAATAGTAATGGTGTTGTAAAATGGAATAACAAATTGATCAGAATCATCTTATATTTATAGGCTTACGCTTTTAGCGGTTTTTACAATTGAAGAACCTAGTACTAGTTGTTTACAATTGGAGAACCTATCAAACTCCACCTTCAATGAAGTACTCTCTCTCTCTCTCTCGCTTGGCTCCCAATGGAGGCCAATTACAACAATAGAGATCTAGAGAAATCTTAGTTTGATATCTTGATACAATTAATAACCATTGGATATTACAGAAAAGATAATCCTACGATAAGAGCCATACGATCTATCATGAAGAGCATGTTCGGGCTTTAGCGAAATAACCTAGACCCGCACCCGAAATCTGTATCAACCATGCTCGGTCGACCGCACCGCACTTACGGTCGACTGTCCCCCTCTCATAAAAACCCATACAATCGGGCGGTCGACCGTCCCACAAGTATGTCGACCACAACTGCTATTATTGCTGTTGTTGTTGTTGTTGTTTCCTCTTGCTTTCACTTAGGGCCGGCCCTGAGTTTACAGGGTCCCGAGGCGAACTCCCGAGATGGGGCCCCCGTACAGAATTTGTTTTAAAAAACAAATTGGCAAAAAAACAAAAAAATTGCTACAATTATAAAAAACATATTTATATGAAGAAATAGATGAAGAATTAGAAATTTGAGAAAATTCTCCATACAAATCCAAGTCCAACTAAAATAAGTGAACCCAAGTATTAATTTAAAAAAACGAAAGGAAAAAAAGGTTAAATTTGGAGCCCTAAAAAATACATTACGTGCAAAATACATATATATAAATACAAAAGAAAAAAAAATTGGGGCCCCTAGAAATGCGCAAAATTTGGGAGCCCGATGCAGCCGCCTCTCCTGCCTCAAGGCAGGAGCCGGCCTTGCTTTCACTCTATCTCCAATCGTCTCGATCCTTCATCGTCTCATCATTTTTTTATCCAATATAGTATGCAAGACATAAATTCAACATTGACATCTTTAGAAGCTAATAAGCATCAATCTGAGGACCAGGGTTCAGATGTGTATTGGGCTATATATTCGAGAAAATATCTAAGATAAAAAATGATCCATATATCCATGCGCTTTTGTATTGTCTATGAACAATCTCCTTTAGTAAGGGGGATTGTAATTGACTAGAATTCCTCATTTTGTAGGAGTTAGACTTGAATAGTTTGTTTTGTACTAATTTTGCTGGGGAGTTCTTTTCCCATCTATGATACCAAGAAAAGAAAGATATCAACGAACTAGTTCATGTATAGTACTTAACAAAAAAGAAAGGAAGACATATTAATTATATATTCATCATATGAAGTAATGAAGATTTATCAGTCCGTCTTTGGTCCCACTCAAAGTTTTATCATTTACAGTTGCACTACAAGTAACTATACTCCATATATATTAATAAGTATATATATATATAGCACTTCCATCAGGCTCACGTACTCCACAATTTAACCACAATGAGACTAATTTCATACATCTATACATAAATATATATATCACACTCAGGAATTTAATACATCATCGATCATGATAAATATGAAGTACCCCTCGTTTAAAATGAGTATGGTCCCTCATAATTAAAGCAAGGAAAGACAAACAATTTAAATGAAGAATAAATTAGTCCTACATGAAATGAGAAGACAATATGAAAGACGAACATGGTCGATCTCCATCTCTTCTTGTCCTTGCTAATTATTCAGTACTTGTCCGTGTTGCTCGTGATGGAAATGCTCATCCACTCGTTCATTATCATGAAATCCTGAAACGATCTAGTGGTTCAAGCTAGCATGATGAATTGATCAGTTCAAGTCTATTTAAGACAGCAGCTGACAGGAGAAGCTTTTCAGAAGCAGCGCAGCAAATAGACCAACAAGTATATAGAAGAGTGAAGCTGCTTAATTATTACCAAACTCCTCAAATGGATACTACTGTAAGTCTTGTAATTTCTTGATCTTGATTAATTTAGGTATTAGATACGTAGAGCTGGCCTATACATTTTGCATGCTTTAGTGAAGCCTAGCTAAAAATTGGTTTAGACTTTATGATTATCAAATTTTAGCTAGCTAGGCTTTCTAAAGTATATATACATGTTGTTTTGGTTAAACCAACTACTTTTACATGACCAAACTCACATGGTAAGGGTTTCGGGATAAGTAAAGTATCTATAATGATGTAGAGATGTAAATGTTTCTTCATTTGTAGTTGAGTTCGATGAATTTTAATTAATGAAAACAGAAAGTAGAAGCCAAGAAGAGTAATGTAGAGAGAAGCACTGTAGAAGTTGCAGAGAAGAATGGTTTGGCTTTAGGTGGGGTGACTCCGCTGTGGACAGTAATAGTGGACAGCTCAAGTCTGGTATCGGCCAAGACTTATCACATTACCGTCGAAATGAAAGTTAACGCTGCCAAACATTCAGGAGAAAAGGCGGCGGTAGCGTTTCTTGCGGTTGTTGTAACCAACGAAGGAGTGCCAGCAGGCCTGCCGATAGTAGGGGGGCCGTGGACTGCTGAAGACCATTGGAAGAAGTTCAAAACTGATACTTTCACAGTGGTTCCAAACACGAAGATTACGGTCACTTTGACACCTGCAGCTACTTCATCACAAGTCCTCGTTGAGTCCGTTAAATTTAAGGAAGAATAAGGAAAAGTCGATCGGTCCCTCCTCCTTGTTCGTACCCTTATTTTAAAAGCAACTATTTGTGATCGATGATTTTATGTTAAATTGTGTACTCATCCCATGTTCTCAATCACTGGGGCACATCATTAGGCTTCTTCTCCTAATGTACGCATTAAGTCATGTTATTATTATAATAAGATTTCCCTGGTCTGGATCTTGTTTGCAAAACAATTTGAATTAGTCAGGCAAAGGCACGTCCATGAAAGGAAAGAAGGAGAGGGTAATGGCCACAACAGGAGAAAGTTCAATCACTAGTAAATGATAGGTGTAGCAAGTGGGCTGGGCTGGCCCACAGCCTACATGGATCCGGCCCACCTAGCCCGCAACCCAACCCGGACCGCTAGCAACTGGGGCGGGTCGGGCCTACCCTGTCGATGAGTTAGTGGTCCAACCCCGGGCAGCGATTTGGTGAATTTGGCCCGAGTTGGCCCGGCCCACCATCGAGCCCAACCTGCCATCGATTTGAAACCGGATCATCCATTTTTGGAGCGATTAGGGCTAGCCCGGCGGGCCGACCGGGCCATCCGTTAGGTTTTAATTTTTTTTTTAATTCTGAAATAATTTTGGACTTCCTATTTTACACCCCACGGTTGTAATTGATTTAAGATTATTTATATATCTTTTGCTTAATTATGGCTATACCCCAACCCCATATGTGACTGCTGCATCGCTCTCTTTTATCGTTCCCCATCCTCGATGAGGATGCGGGGGGGTAAGGAAGAAGGGCGGAGGAATAGAGGGAGGAGCGGAGCGGAGGTTCGGCTGGACTTCTGTGAGATTTTATATATATACTACTGAAAATTGTAATGGAGATTATTTTGTCAAACTGATAATGCATATGTTTGGCTTCATATTATGAATGTCTTTGATACAGTTGCTGAGCTGATACTGATGCTGCTGAAAATACAGACAGTCAACTGTGTGAATGTCATGTCTCTGCACGCACTTAGTGCACTCTTTCTTTGTTGAACTTGAATGTAGAGGGATGGCGGGAAGGCAGTAAGAGGCTGTAACTGAATGAGTGTGGCTTCTACTATAAATAGTAGGACCTTGTAATAGATAGGTTATGCATTGAATGAATGAATTCTTGATTTCCCTTATCTGATCTCTTTCTCTCTCAACCCACGTTCTTCCCCATTTCTCTCCAAATATCCAATTCTTGAATCTAATTCCCAAATTTCTTGGCACCAGTCTCAATCTCTTCCCCAAATTTTATTCTACTCGTATCAATTGGTGCTTTCACCGATTTGAATTCGACAATTTGATCATCATCTCTCCAAATTGAGCTTCGGCAATGGAGATTGAAAACCGATCATAGGATGAGTTGAGGGTGGAGATGATGCGTGTGTGTACATCAATTGAATCGAAACTCGATTGACTTATTCAGCAACGATCAGCAACTGATCAGGTCGTGAATCGAATTGCGGCATCAGATAATTCTTCATAAGCGAATCTGATCACTAGCACTGTAAGAAACTCTTTTCTCTCTAATCAAAAGGTCCATGATAGAAACCCTAGGTTGGATTTTCCATGATTTGAGGGGGCATATCCAATAAAATGGTTATATTAAGCCTATAAATTTTTCGAATACCACAAATCGACTGAAGAACATAAATTGAAGCTAGCGGCTGTTCACATGGATAGTTGGGCTCGGGTTTGGTTTCAATTTCGACAACCATTCCAATTATGGAATTCATTTGTGGAGGCTTTCATACAATGGTTTGGATCCTTAGATTGGAAGGAAGATTAGAGAAAGCAAGTTGTGGCAACTTTTTCTTCAAATTCAGATTACATAGAACCTGTTTATGAAAATGCTTCACTGGATTTCTGTAACGCCCCGAATTTCAAAATACACTGAATTCGAGATTCCACAGGATCTTTACACTTCTTTCGTACAATTTTATAAGGAAATTAAAACTTTTCACTTTACATCAGAGTTTACATGAAACTTTACACTTTACATTTTACAGCAGAAGCAAATTTACAACATTTAAATAAATGTACATCAACATTTGAATAATCTCTAAGCATCTGTGCTTATTTAATCTTTATCATGTCATTTACCCTGCACACAAACTGTGGGTACATCAGTTTATTCAACCGACGAACATTATATACGGTCATCCTCTCTATGCCGGAAATAGTATAACTAATTTTTCATATTTAACAAACACAAACTTATCACATATCAAACTAAAGGAAATACCCTAATGATGTCGTATTGTGATTGTGCACTTAGTCCTTAATGCAATTATTTATATTACATGACACTAATGCACACTTGTTCGGATTCTATACATCCCATACTACATATGTCCGAGGGCAAGCCTCTTAATCGTTCTTCATCTTGTAGGGTTCAATCCCTCGTCATGACTTAATCTACTACTGTAACTACGGTAAGTATCCTAGATGATCTATAAGTACAAGCTCGTGTACAAAAAACCTGGAGGGGATCCCACGCCACGTCTTGACTCATCAAGCATGCATTCTGTGGCAATTCAGCCTCCTTCATGACACACGATCCTCTTGCAGTCACCAAACATCCCACAAGCGTCGCCAAGGTCCGATCATTCTGAGTAGTACCCATGCCATGTCTTGACGCATCAAGCATGCATTCTGTGGCTCACACCCGCATCGTAGACTCGAAGCTCTCATACTTGTGTTTTTCTCTCACTTTCATCACCTCTTCACTATGCACTAATTTTTAATTTAATAAAAATCATGAACAAAACCAATCTATTAGAGTTAGCCCTCTCACTACTACCGGTCTTATTACTTTCGTTTCACAATGACCCAACCTGGTCTTTTCAATATCAATAATCATAATTATTCATCACTTTCACTTGCCGGTGTGAGTTTTGGCTACACTCTAATTTTCAATTTCAATTCATAATTCATATGTTTGGGTTTTCATACTCGATAACATTTCTCTTTTCCAATCACATGATTTCTAAATAATTCATGAGTCTATAACCATACATAGAATTCAATTATTCATCAAGTAATTCCTCAATATTTATTTCCACATCTAAAAATCATTTCAAAATTTAGAAATACCCACAACTCATTATTGTCTCAATAACTACGGTAAGTATCCTAGATGATCTATGAGTACAAGCTCGTGTACAAAAAACCTGGAGGGGATCCCACGCCATGTCTTGACTCATCAAGCATGCATTCTGTGGCAATTCAGCCTCCTTCATGACACACGATCCTCTTGCAGTCACCAAACATCCCACAAGCGTCGCCAAGGTCCGATCATTCTGAGTAGTACCCATGCCATGTCTTGACGCATCAAGCATGCATTCTGTGGCTCACACCCGCATCGTAGACTCGAAGCTCTCGTACTTGTGCTTTTCTCTCACTTTCATCACCTCTTCACTATGCACTAATTTTTAATTTAATAAAAATCATGAACAAAACCAATCTATTAGAGTTAGCCCTCTCACTACTACCGGTCTTATTACTTTCGTTTCACAATGACCCAACCTGGTCTTTTCAATATCAATAATCATAATTATTCATCACTTTCACTTGCCGGTGTGAGTTTTGGCTACACTCTAATTTTCAATTTCAATTCATAATTCATATGTTTGGGTTTTCATACTCGATAACATTTCTCTTTTCCAATCACATGATTTCTAAATAATTCATGAGTCTATAACCATACATAGAATTCAATTATTCATCAAGTAATTCCTCAATATTTATTTCCACATCTAAAAATCATATCAAAATTTAGAAATACCCACAACTCATTATTGTCACACTATTCTTCAATAAGAATAATACGCATCACTTCACGTCATATATTTTCCTTCTTATTCATATTTCTTTTCTAACACTTTATTTCAAGTTCTTTTACAAAGTGCAACTTTCACAAAAATACAAGTGTAGAACCATAGTTTCAATTACACTTTTGTTCTCAAAAATATATTTTATTTTATTTTAATAACTCCCAATTTATTTTTCATAAGTCCTACACAATTTTAGGATAATAATAATATTTTTTTCATAATTTTTAACTATCAAAAACCACCCAAAAAATAATTCTTTCCAAAATTTAAACCCTGGCCGAGACCGGGTTTCGAACCAACAACCACAAGGAACCAAGCCACAGGCACTGACCACTAGGCCGATCGCACCAAGCGGTATAAAAGGGGGCTGAGAGCTATACATGCTCTCGGCTGTAGCTTTATTATTTTTAAATGTACAAAACAAAATATATGATGCCAACAAGAATCGAACCGTTGACCTTTGAGACCCACCGCATAACACTATAGTGATTAGGAGCCTCCCGACCACTTGAGCTGTTGGCTCAGGTTGTCATAATACAACTCGAACTCTAATTAAATCAATTCTTTCTGTTTAATAGAACATTTCGATGTTCAAAAGCTCTCATTTGATTTTGCTTTTACTAAACTTACTGTAAATTTCTAGATTAATTATTTTCATAATAATTTATACTTCAGTATATTAAAAATAATTTTTCCCAATAATTAACACATATTTTCCATACAAATTGGTTAAATTATAAGCTACTACTACCACATTTTTTTCCCGACAATTCTTATCCAATTGTGATCTCAACAATCTCTATATCAATTCTGTGTTTTTATTCATTTTACAAACCCACAAATTATATTTTAAGTCATTCATTTCAACATTATCACAAAAGTCCATTTAAGCATATAAAGCAATATTGTCATCCACTAACTTTTGCAAATCTCTACTATTATAATGGGAGAAGGGCTTAGTGTCATCTGTCACCGGATGTCATTTTGTCAACACGTGGACAAAATGACTCACTTTGGTAAATATTTTCGAAATTGGACCAGTTTGGTAAATATTTTCAAAAGTGGATCAGTTTGGAAATTATTTTCTTTTTATCCTTTTCATTGTCCCTTCAATTTTTTCCACGTGCACGTGTCACGTGCTGGCAAGTTTTTTTTTTGTTTTTTTCCTTCTTCCTCCACGTGCATCGCACGTGCATGATACTAGTAGTTCTTGATGCTAGTAATGAATTTTTCTTCAAATAATCCATAGCTATAATTAATTTACACACAACTTAAATTAAATGATGGAAACACATACAAGCTATTTATTAACATTCCAATCAATTAATAAGCCATTTTTCCAATTAAATTGTACTCTTATTAATCTTTTACATGCATCATCATTTCAATTTAATTCTAGCATGCTTTCTAATTAGAAATGTAGAAAATAACCCACCTTAATTGGAGAGAAATACAATTGTAATACCTCCTAAAAAGTCCTTGCCAAGAGAGCGATCTTCCTCCTCCTCGATGTGCACACGAGCTCCAAGATGTCAACCCGAGCTCCTTTGATTGCCAGCATCTCCTTCCTTGGTGCAAACACAAACTCCTCACACACAACTCTCAATCTTTTAACTCACTTGCTATACTACTAATAATGTATTTTATACTATAGGTCTTGGAGAATTAAAGAGTACAAAAATAACTAGGCTGGGGGAGGGGGGGTATTTATACTAAAAATTTGGGTAAATGGAAGGCTAGGATCAAACTAGGAGTTAGAAACAAAATGCTAGGATTCAAGGAGGAGTTACAATAACCAACCATGATCAAGTAACCACCACCCATGACTCCACTTGAATTTTTTTCATTTCCCTCCAATGTAAAAACCGGCCATACATCATGTGGTGCATTTGCACGTGTACGTGCAATGCACGTGCATGCATTTGTCTCCATTTAACAAAAGTTGTACATTATATTTTCCATAAAAATAATCTTTAAAAATATGTTCTACATTACAAGTTGTATTTAAAATAAAAATAACTCATGGGCTTTAGTTTATGGGCCAAAATAATAGTTATAAAAAAATAATAAATAAATTAGATTTGGGCTTAAAAGAAAAGGCTTATGTTTATTTGAAAAAGACCTTTATATAAAAATAATTAAAGAGCACATATACATATATCTATACTCATCATGGAAGAAATAAAATTTAATATTACCAAAAATATTGCACGTGTACACTACGTGCAAAATAAATTTTCATAAATGAAAATCGGGGCACTACAATTTCAATAGATCAAATTATGAAACTGAAGAATTAGTAATTGATGAAGAGGCCAAGATGCATAATAACTATTCAGTATTGGAGAATAATGAATCAAAGCTTCAATAAGAAAATCATAACACAAATATTAATGTTTGTCATGAGCATGTCCTGGCGGATGGTTTTGAGGTTGTGCAAAAAGTCTTTGTTGACGAGAATATTACTACGAAAATTGTTCAAAAAGAAATTGTTACAAATGGAAAGTGGTCGCATAATTTGTACAAATTCCAGTTTGAACAAGATGTCATTCCGAATGATGAAATTACTATCACTCAATGAACATATCAGACTATAGTATCAGATCTATACAAGGATTTGCCACATGTTACTAAGAAGCTAATCATAGTATGGGTTCTAAAGGAAAATTCAAAGTGGCTGAAGGGATTCAAAAGAAGAAATTGCTTCCTGCATCTGAAACCAATGGTATAATTCAATTGTCTCCATCTAAAGTATCAGTTGTTGAGATTTATGGAAGATTCTATACTAGTGCCAATATCAAACACCTCTAGTATGTAGAGTCAATGCAGGAGAAGAAGGAGATAGATCTATCTGTTTCTTTTGATGATGGTGAGGAAATGCTTGGAGAAGAGGGTCCTGCGAATGCCAAACCTGCTAAAGGTAATTCTCTAAATTCAATGGCCATGATTTCTTTGGGAGAGCAAGGGAAATTTGATGTTAGGTTTGACTGGTTCCATTGGTGGGAATAGTACAATGGAATAGTGAAGAATTTGAAGTTTTTAACAACTATCTTTAGGGAATTTAAATTTTTCATATCAATTACTATAGACGAGTTTTCATATATGGGAATGCAAGGATAAATTAGTTTATTGGCAGCCTATAGAGAAACTATAGCTAGGGAGGCAAATCTAAGTGAGTATATGGGCTCAATTCAAGCTCTTGATTCTTTTGATATTGATAAAAAGAAGTTGGGCAGAGAAGAGATTGTGAATGCCCAATCTACTACAAGAGTTAATCATAATTTCAGTGGTGTAAGGGTTGAGTGGGTCATAGCTGAAGGGGATAAGTCACAAAATGTTGAAGCACTGACTATGAGCTATAGTAAGGCCATTGTGGATGCACAAGGGAATCAAACATTGGCAACTGTCACCTATAATGGAAATATGCAGACCCCTACTTGCAGTTTTTTCTAATAAATTTGATGTGGGTATAAAGCATGATCAAGTTGGATTTTTTCTCACGGCCTATGTTGAGAAGAGGAAGCAAGCTATTAAATGCAACTTTGATTACTCTCTTATTGTTCTCAAATTTGAGAAGATTGAATTTTCTGCCAAAGGGATTGACGCCACTGACTGGGAAGGAGCCGAATGTTAAGTTGAGGCATCTGAGAATGGATTTTTGTAGTGGTTAGAGACTTAAATGCTGAGAAGTCTACAGAGGGTTGGGTGTATATTACTTGATGCTTCTAGTGAAGAGAGTTTCACTACGGTTGGAGTGTTTGATTTTCAAAGAGAGATCAACTTAGAAGATGTTCAACAATTGAAGACTGATATAGCAAAAGCAATGATTTATTAAGCAACTGGGAGATTTGTTAGTAGTGTTGAACTTGGAGTTGAGATTGTGATATATTGCCTTACTAAAGAGCTTGTTTCTCAAACTCTTGGGGTGGTGATTGATGGTGCAATGCAAAGAGGAGAAGTTGAGCATCATGCAGAAGTCACAGGAACTTTAAAATCCCAGGACCATGAAGGTCAATAAATATTTCCAGGATCAGCAACATGTACATATAGTTGGATTGGGTGTTTTCCTATTCGTGCTGGACGAGTCGTGGAACATGGGGATCTTAAATTGCAGCTTGAGGTCTTGAATTGTCGACCTCCATCAACTCCATCTTGGGCTGTCTTGCTTCATCATCTCTCTTGCAAAAGCTTCACCCTAAAGACTTTGAAAAGGTATATATGAGGTCCGTGGCGGAGGCACTCATAGGCCAGGGTGAGCGGGCGCTCTCCCTGGCATGCCAGCTCCTATATGGACATATGTAGGCCCAAGACAAATTTTCAAAATATAAGCTCACGCTCCCCCTGAACTGGGCCAAGTCCCCACCTTGGCCCAAGTCCAACTCACTTGCTCCTTTTCTTCCCCCGCTGAGACCGCTCCTCGTCTTTCTTCGCTTCTTTCTTTCCGTGCTCCTCTGGAACCATCGCTCCTAATCCATCCAAGCCCTCAATTCCAATTTCCAAACCTCAAAATCTTCAAGAGTTCCTCCGTTTCTCTGGCTCTCAACTGCGATGCGCCAACGAGGCAACTACGATGCCCGTTCTCCTCTGAATCTCTCATTCTTCGCAAACCCCATTCTAAATGGGAATGGGTTTACCGGTAAAAAGATTGTGATTTTGGTTTTTGGATGTTTGATGTTTGAAGTTTGGTGTCCCTAATCTCAAATCTTAAAACCCTAGTTTTTTAATATAAATTTTATGTGTAGGTTTTGAAAAGTAGACGGTTACTATGATGATCAGAATCTCGGCTTTTTCTGATGCTCGTCACATCAATGGCTCTGGGGATTCAATGCAGCCAAATTTGCTAAGGTAATATTGATGCTGTTTATAATGTGTCTTTCAATTCATATTCAGTTTGATTCTAATCTAAACTCTTATCGCAGATGCTTTCCGCAAAGACCTGCTAAGTGCTAACTCTGTAAGTTTACCGTTCCATTATTTTTTACCGCCCACCATGTGTTCGATGAAATCCTGTTGTTTTATCAAAAGTAAAATGTTCTGTGGTTGAACTTGTTTAGGTGGATGAATGCATCATTGATGGGTAAGCGATGAATTTTATGCATCAACACAAGATTTCAGTGCTGGTCAAGGTCTTGAGGGATCTTGTACCCGGAACACATTTTTGTTCCTACATACTCCATGTATGTATGTTATGTTATGTATGTATGTACACTTTTGTTGCACTGCACATTGATTTGTGACTTCACTCGACTTACTAATTTATCCACTTCCAGGTTTCTCATGGATTCAAACTGACTGGCGTATCAAGTCTAAACCAGCTAAGCAAGATCGGTCAGGTATTGCGTCCATGGTCCATCATCACTCTATAATATGTGCATTGGAGAAGTATCTTATGATGTTTTTAGGGTTTGGTTCTATAAGCTTAATCTCTTATATTTACATGCATTTAACGTAGCATCATTTAATAGATCTTTTATTGTTCTACACACTATAAGATGGCCATAAAAAAAGTTGCAGGGTAGAAATAAGCAAAGCAACACAGATCAAATTATAGTAATAAGAAGATAGGAGTGCTTATAGTCATAAAGTTATGTCCAGGATGTAACAAAAAGAAATGGCAAAAGCTCATAGAAATTTACAGAGAACAAAGCAAAACAATAGAGCAGAATAAGTTCGACAAAGTATGAGAACCTTGTAGCGTGCAAATAGGCAATATACACTAACATTGACGTATAAAAAAAATATTAATAACGGTTAGAGATAATTTGTTCTTACTTTGAACAGAAAGGCTAATAATACATTTGGAACAGTTAGATACCATGTCTTTACAAAACTTTCAACAAAGTTCAAAAAGTTAACCAGCTAAGCAGGTCTTGTTTACAAAACAGCTAGAGAAGTAATCGATTAAGACTTCTGTTTATCATTACTACTTGATACAGTTTTAACTGCTGCAGATATTCCTTGATTTCTTCATAATTTGCTGGTTATAAAATATCACCTGAGAAAAGTAAAACAGATAAGAGAGTAGTTGATGGATATAAGATTATAAAACTGTAAACGCAATGCACGGATGGAAAAATGCAGTTAAAACTGAACTATTGGGTTATCAATCACAAGTGCACGGTTACTGTACAATTACCTAAAATATCAGGAATTGAGATTAACTTAAGTTTCAGTATATTCAATATGTTCTTACCTTAAGTGAAAGGCGGGCTTTTTGTGTGTTTGATATGGGAGCAATGTACGTTGTGTGTTTTAAAGTCATACATTCCTGTCTATAAGCTGGTAGTATATGAGAATAGGATGAAAAAATAATTCAACATGTGTCATAGGACCTGCTCTTTATAAGATGGTAGCCATGCTTATTCCCTTGTGATTTCGCTCCCGGTGGATAAAAAACCTGGCTCCGCCAATGAGGATATATTCTATGGAAGAAGGGAGGTTTATCATCAGGTTGCATCTAATGAAGAAGGTTACACAAGTTGACCTGCACATACATTTCCATAATCTTGGTGCTGGAACAATTGAGGTGGTGGTTTCAGTCAGTCAGTCTATGGTGCAATTTCAGCAAGAGAGCTTCAAATATCATGCACAAGGATTGAAATCATTCAAATCACATATGAGTCAACAAGAGAACTTAAAAGGTCAAAAGTTTAATCGATAAAATATTTATGAAATATACAATACTAGACATATGCATGTTATGATGTTATTATTATAAGGTGTTACTCCATTTTACGGCTTGTAAAATTACTGATTATTGATTCAATATATTATGTTTTGATGGCTGGGGTCGTAAGACTCTATCCGATTCATCAAAAAAAGACATATGCATGTGCATCAAATTTCGTGTACTTGATACCTGGTACTTGGTGTATATCCAATTCCCACTAGTAACTTGAAAAAGGAAAATATGTTTTATTTTGTGCTGGGCCGACTTATTATAGCCCAAGGTTGCGTGGGTAATTTGCGTAATAATTAGGCAATGGGAATGGGAAAACCGCCTTAAACTAGGGTCATACTGTAAAATAAACCGCCTTAAAGAAATAATGCGTGATTAGTGAGAATAAAAAAAAGGAATAATAAACGCGTAATAAATAGGGGTAAAATTGTAATTAGAAAATAAATATTGGCGTGAAAAATAGGCTATGGTTAAGACCCTATATATAGGCCGCCAATATGCAAAATTATAGAAAGCCCAACCCAAACAAAACCCTAATATGGGCCGGGCCTCTGGTTCCCGCCTTCTCTTCTCAAATCCATCCTCGATCAGAGATCTAGGGTTTTCCCCTCTCTATTGGCGCCGCCGCCGCTGCCGCTGCCGTAAAGAACATCGGGATCGGATTCTGGTATAAAATTCTGTTCATCATCTTCTTGTTTTTGTTTCTTGCTTTATGTATGTATGTAGGATTTAGAGTTAGGGTTTTATTTTTGAGATATGCAAATTGTCATTTCTAGGGGTAGGCCCACCGCCGCCGCCGGCGGAGGAAAGAATATTGGGATCAGGCAGCCTCCGGCGGTGTCTCCGGCGATGGAGAAGTTTATTGGGTGTCACGTGAGGAGGAACCTCATCGAGCTTCATCAGGTTCAGGTATAATCTGTTACACATTGTCTTCTTATTTTTGTTTCTTGCTTTTTATAGGATTTAGGGTTCTATTTTTGAGTTGTGCAAATTGATGTTCTGATTGCGGTAGGAATTAGGATTTGAAGAAGAAGGGCATTATGGTAATAATCAAGTTTAGAAAGCATGACATTATTTTTGTATAGGATGAAAATTGTAATGTTTGAATGTTTTAGTGTTATTTTACTCAATAATGTAGTTTATAACTTTCATATTTATCAAAAATTGTATTTTAAAATTTGTCAAACAAATTTGTTAAATTTCGTCAGGTACTTTTACTATTTAAGATATAGTGCTTTTTTTGGAACATCGCTACGCTGGTTTAGTGCCAAGGTCAGGAAGACACAAATGCTTTAACAGTAGCCCTTACCACACACAGACACTGTTTGGGGAATTTTAATGTATTGTAAGTTTTTTGCATACATTTTTTTTTTTCTTTCTTCTTTCTATTTTTTCCTTGGGTTTTGTTATTTATGGCTATTTTCTTTTTTTTGTGTCTATTTGGATTGGGTATATTTACCTTGGTATTTAACTGATTTTGGTTCTTTCAAGAAGGTGGTCATTTACTTGATATCACCTAGAGCGGTTGGAACATGTAAAGTTCGAACGTTTTAGTGTCATTTTACTCAATAATGTTGTTTATACCTGTCAAAAAGTACTTTTAGATTTATCAAAAAGAGTATTATAATTTTTGTCAAATAATTTACTTTATTTTTTAAATTTCTTTTGGTATTTTTACTATTTACGATTTATTGCATATTTTGGTACATCACTACGATGGTTTAATGCTAAAGTGACGGACACACAGGCTTTAACAGCAGCCCTAACCATATATATGTACATTGCATATTGCACAAGGGGAATATGTTGGCGAGAAAAGTTGTTTATATATGGTTTGGGGCGAGACTGTCAAAGACAACAATTTACTATATGCTGGCGATTTTCAATGTATTGAAAGTTTTTTGCCTAGGTATTTTTTCTTTTTCTTTCTTGAGTTTTATTATTTGATGGATGTTGTCATTTTGGTGGCTATTTGAATTGGGTATGTTTACCTTGGTATTTAACTGATTTTGGTTATGCGAGAAGGTGTTTATTTGAGATCACCTAGAGCGGTTGGAACATGTAAAGTTTGAATGTTTGTGTGGTTTTACTAAACAATGTAAGATTATACTTGTCAGAAAGTACTTTCAGATTTATCAAAAAGTGTATTTTACATTTTGTCAAACAATTTACTTTTTTTTGTTAAATTTCTTCAGGTACTTTTACTATTTATGATTTATTGCTTATTTTGGTACATCTACGATGGTTTAGTGCCAAGGTCACGAACACAGATGCTTTAACAGCAGCCTATATATATGGTTTGGGGCAAGGCTGTTAAAGACAATAGTTTACGGTTGACCTGAGTGGGTTTTGTCGCCCTCAAACTGAGCCAAAAAAAAGTATCATGCTTTTATTAGCCAATTTTTATCATTCATTTTTCTTGGATTTTGTTATTTGATGGCTATTTTCATTTTCGTGACTATTTGAATTGGGTATGTTTACCTTGGTATTTAACTGATTTTGGTTCTGCAAGAAGGTGATCATTTACTAGAGATCACCTGGAGCGGTTGGAACATGTGAAGTTCGAATGTTTTAGTGTTATTTTACTAAACAATGTAGTTTAAAACAAGCTCTTCTCAAAAAACGATTCAAAATAAGGCGATTCAAAAAGCGATTCTCTCCTGTTTCTTCTCCGGCTTTCACCAGCCAGATCTGGCGACTGCTCAACCTTTCTACCCTCCTCCCCTTCATTAAACTTGGTCAGCTCTCTCTCCTCTCTCGACCCATCTCCTTGTTTTAGCCTCTCTCTGTCGCCTCGGTGATCGTCCCACTCTCTCCTCCTTTTCTCTCCTCGACATCTCACTATCGTCGGCACGCTCGGAGTGGTTTCTCCCGACCCCGGAAGAGACCGCGCCCTTCTCGATTGCTTCCTGCGGTAGTGTTCCCGCCGCCTTCTGTGGTTCCAGGGCCGTTCACTATCGAGCGTTACTTCCGGTAGACCCCCCGGCTTAGAGATCCATTCCGGTGGTCCCCATACTCCGGCGGCCCTCCTTCTCATCCTTGGTCTGAGAGTGTATTCCCGGTGGTTCCGCCGTATCATCACTGTGAGTATTCTGCTTTAATAGGGTGCTGTATGTATTGTTTGACTTTGGTAGAGCTTCACGTTCTCTAGTGTGTTCGATCTCGATTTTTTGGTGCTGTGGCTTTGATTGTGGAACTAGTGTTATTTATCACAACTTTTATTCTCTTCCCCCGGCGGCTCCGTTCCGTCAGTAGCTGGTTTTCAGCGTTTTGCGGTGCACTGAGCTATAGTTCACTCAAGATCAGTCACCTCTATTTTTCTTCCCTAATTGATTCTTTTCCCCTTCCTTTTCTCTCTATTTTGAGGGAGCTTTTAACCCCCATCGTGGGGAGTTTTTAACCCCATTCGTGCTCCACTGTTTACCTCCTCGGTGGTGCTATTTTGGTGCATTTGGAACTGTACTGTACCTCCCCTTTTTTTGTACAGTTCCTTATCTGCTGGTGATCTTGTTAGGCAAGGTTGGTATGGCTCCTACCATGCATCTCGCCGAGCATGATGCCAAGTCTAAAAATTTGGTGACGGTTATAGTATCGCAAAGGGAGTTGTCTTCTCCTCGACCCGATATCTCCTATCTTTCTCAATGCTCTGCTATCTCCACTAACCCCCCTTCCTCTTGTAGGGCCGATCCTCTTGTGGTTTGCTTCAGATGCCTTCTCCCCAGGCATTTTATACGCGAGTGCATGAATAAAATTAGATGCATTTTCTGTGATAAGTGTGGTCATTCTCGCAGTAGATGTTTTTCTCTTCAAAAACTTCTTGGTTTTCCTAAAGGTCATCTCCTTCCGGCCAAACTTCTCTCCTTTCTAAACTACCCCCTTTTAAAGCGCAAGTACCTTGATAGCTTGGCTAGGAAGTTTCATGAGAGGTTGGCTAGCAAGAACAGCATTGTTTCGGGCAAGAACCTCGACTCCTCAGTAATGGTTTCACCGTCAGCGACGAACTCCTCCACTCCTACATCCCCTTATAGTGATCCTCTTGTTACCCTTCACTATCCTAATATTGCTAACCTATTTAAGGATCGCAACGTTAATACGCCTCTGGTTTCCTACCCCCGATTGGGGTCTTATAAGGGCCGTACCCGTTCTATCTCTATGGCACCTTCGTTGATTTGGAAGCTGGATTACAATTCTAACTTGGTTAAATCCTACCCCCCTTCTCTTGAGTGGTCTCGTATTGCGAGGGGGCACGCTTTGCACTGCGTTTTCTCTGATTCCCCTGTGCGTCCCGACAGGGCTATTGTCGACATTATGACCTCTTCTTTTTATTATAACTATCCGTGTGATTTAAAGGTTTCTTCTCCCAAACTTTCTACGTTCTCTTTTCATTACCCAGGATGCTTATTCTCTTGGTATCAACATTTAGGGGTTCAATCCGGACTCTATCAGCTGTTGACGGCTTTTAAACATCTATTCCACTCCCTTTCCCTTAAGATCTCTCCGAGTTTTGATGATCCTTATCTCCCTCGTTCGGACGATTCTACCAAGTCCATCCCAACTGTCACTTCGGACGCTCTCAGTAGTTGCTTTTCCCCGTCGTGCCCTATCAAAGTCGAAGCCTCAGCTTCGGTCTTTGCGATTTTTTCGCCCTCTTCGGCGAGGGATGCCCCTCTCCCCGTCAAGCAGAGTTACAAAAAGAAAGTCACTAATCATTTGCCTATTCGAGTGAGTGCTCGCATTCTTGCGAGGAAAACTGCTCCTGTGTCTGCTCATCAGCTTCTGCACAGTTGAGTCTTGCCTTCACGTTGATACCCTTGATATCGGCTGTGCATCGCCTCCGTGGTGCTGCTAGAGTTTTCCTTTGGACTGCTAGCGGATTGGGATGCCTTCGTAGGGGGAGGGTTGTATTTCTGTATCATGGCCCAATCTTTCAAGTCCTGCTCCTCTATCGGGTTCAGCGGTCTGGATTGTCTGGCCGATTGTCTCGCCGTTCGTTCCGCCCTCTTGTTTCGGCGTGGGAGTTTGCTGTGGCGCTGTTATCTGTATTGTTGGCTTAGCAGCCTTTGTTTGTTTTATTTATTGTTCGCTTTTTATTGTTTTACATCTTGTAAAGCCATCGATTAATTATTTGTATCTTTACTGTTATTATTGATTAATATATTTTTTTGATGGCTGGAGCCTTTTGGCTCTATCCGATATATCAAAAACTAAACAATGTAGTTTATACTTGTCAAAAAGTACATTCACATTTATCAAAAAGTGTATGTTAAAATTTGTCAAACAATTTACTTTATTTGTTAAACTTCTTCACGTATTTTACTAACTATGATTTATTGCTTATTTTGGTACATCGCTATGTGGTTTAGTGCAATGTCACACACAAGTGCTTTAACAGCAGCCCTAACCATATATATATGCAGTGGCGGAGGCACTCATAGGCCAGGGTGAGTGGGCGCTCTCCCTGGCATTTGCCAGCTCCTATATGGACATATGTAGGCCCAAGACAAAATTTCAAAATATAAGCTCATGCTCCCCCTGAACTGGGCCAAACTTCACTTCTGCTCCTCTTTCGGCCCAAAACTCAGCAATCTCCTCCCCACCTTGGCCCAAGTCCAACTCACTTGCTCCTTTTCTTCCCCCGCTGAGACCGCTCCTCGTCTTTCTTCACTTCTTTCTTTCCGTGCTCCTCTGGAACCATCGCTCCTAATCCATCCAAGCCCTCAATTCCAATTTCCAAACCTCAAAATCTTCAAGAGATCCTCCGTTTCTCTGGCTCTCAACTGCGATGCGCCAACGAGGCAACGACGATGCCCGTTCTCCTCTGAATCTCTCATTCTTCGCACCCCATTCTAAATGGGAATGGGTTTACTGGTAAAAAGATTGTGATTTTGGTTTTTGGATGTTTGATGTTTGAAGTTTGGTGTCCCTAATCTCAAATCTTAAAACCCTAGTTTTTTAATATAAATTTTATGTGTAGGTTTTGAAAAGTAGACGGTTACTATGATGATCAGAATCTCGGCCTTTTCTGATGCTCGTCACATCAATGGCTCTGGGGATTCAATGCAGCCAAATTTGCTAAGGTAATATTGATGCTGTTTATAATGTGTCTTTCAATTCATATTCAGTTTGATTCTAATCTAAACTCTTATCGCAGATGCTTTCCGCAAAGACCTGCTAAGTGCTAACTCTGTAAGTTTACCGTTCCACTGTTTTTTACCGCCCACCATGTGTTCGATGAAATCATGTTGTTTTATCAAAAGTAAAATGTTCTGTGGTTGAACTTGTTTAGGTGGATGAATGCATCATTGATGGGTAAGCGATGAATTTTATGCATCAACACAAGATTTCAGGGCTGGTCAAGGTCTTGAGGGATCTTGTACCCAGAACACATTTTTGTTCCTACATACTCCATGTATGTATGTTATGTTATGTATGTATGTACTCTTTTGTTGCACTGCACATTGATTTGTGACTTCACTCGACTTACTAATTTATCCACTTCCAGGTTTCTCATGGATTCAAACTGACTGGCGTATCAAGTCTAAACCAGCTACGCAAGATCGGTCAGGTATTGCGTCCATGGTCCATCATCACTCTATAATATGTGCATTGGAGAAGTATCTTATGATGTTTTTAGGGTTTGGTTCTATAAGCTTAATCTCTTATATTTACATGCATTTAACGTAGCATCATTTAATAGATCTTTTATTGTTCTACACACTATAAGATGGCCATAAAAAAAGTTGCAGGGTAGAAATAAGCAAAGCAACACAGATCAAATTATAGTAATAAGAAGATAGGAGAGCTTATAGTGATAAAGTTATGTCCAGGATGTAACAAAAAGAAATGGCAAAAGCTCATAGAAATTTACAGAGAACAAAGCAAAACAATAGAGCAGAATAAGTTCGACAAAGTATGAGAACCTTGTAGCGTGCAAATAGGCAATATACACTAAGATTGACGTATAAAAAAAATATTAATAACGGTTAGAGATAATTTGTTCTTACTTTGAACAGAAAGGCTAATAATACATTTGGAACAGTTAGATACCATGTCTTTACAGAACTTTCAACAAAGTTCAAAAAGTTAACCAGCTAAGCAGGTCTTGTTTACAAAACAGCTAGAGAAGTAATCGATTAAGACTTCTGTTTATCATTACTACTTGATACAGTTTTAACTGCTGCAGATATTCCTTGATTTCTTCATAATTTGCTGGTTATAAAATATCACCTGAGAAAAGTAAAACAGATAAGAGAGTAGTTGATGGATATAAGATTATAGAACTGTAAACGCAATGCATGAATGGAAAAATGCAGTTAAAACTGAACTATTGGGTTATCAATCACAAGTGCACGGTTACTGTACAATTACCTAAAATATCAGGAATTGAGATTAACTTAAGTTTCAGTATATTCAATATGTTCTTACCTTAAGTGAAAGGCGGGCTTTTTGTGTGTTTGATATGGGAGCAATGTACATTGTGTGTTTTAAAGTCATACATTCCTGTCTATAAGCTGGTAGTATATGAGAATAGGATGAAAAAATAATTCAACATGTGTCATAGGACCTGCTCTTTATAAGATGGTAGCCATGCTTATTCCCTTGTGATTTCGCTCCTGGTGGATAAAAAACCTGGCTCCGCCACTGTATATATGTACATTGTATACTGCACTGTGCACTGTGGGACACTATTTCTGAGAAAAGTTGTTTATATATATGGTTCTGGGCGAGGATGTCAAAGACAATAGTTTACGGTTGAGCTGGATACAGTGTTTTGTGTGCTCAAACCGAGTCAAAAAAAGTATCCTACTTTTATTAGCTAATATGGTTGCAAACTTTAATGTATCGTAAATTTTTACCTAGGTTTTTTTTTTTCTATTTCTATTTCTTTTCATGGGTTTTTTTATTTGATGGCGATTTGGATTGGGTATGTTAAGGTGATAATTTACTTAAAATCACCTAGATCGGTCTGAACATGTAAAGTTCGAATGTTTGTGGTTTTACTAAACAATATAGATTATATTTATCAATAAGCACTTTCAGATTTATCAAAAAGTGTATTTTACATTTTGTCAAAAAATTTACCTGTTTGTTAAATTTCTTCGGGTACTTTTACTATTTATGATTTTTGCTTATTTTGGTACATCTTCGGTGGTTTAGTGCCAAGGTCCTGAACACAGCAGCAGTCCTAACTATATATATAAATTGTACGCTGCACTGGGGGACACTGTTTGCGAGAAAAGTTGTTTATATATATGGTTTGGGGCGACGCTGTCAAAGACCATAGTTTACGGTTGACATGAATAGTGGGTTTTGTCGCACTCAAACTGAGCCAAAAAAAATTGTCATGCTTTTATTAGCCAATATGTAGGCTAATTTTAATGCATCGTAAGTTTTTCGCCTAGGTTTTTTTCTTTCTCCTTCTTCTTGGATTTTGTTAATTGATGGCTATTTTCATTGTCGTGGCTGTTTGAATTGGATAGTTTACCTTGGTATTTAATTGACTTTGGTTCTGCAAGAAGGTGATCATTTACTTGAGATCGCTTAGAGTGGTTGGAACATGTAAAGTTCGAATGTTTTAGTGTCATTTTACTAAACAATGTAGTTTATACTTGTCAAAACGTACTTTCACAATTATCAAAAAGTGTATTTTAAAATTTGTTAAACAATTTATTATTTGTTAAATTTCTTCAGGTACTTTTACTATTTATGATTTATTTCTTATTTCGATACATCACTGCGATGGTTTAGCCAAGGTCACACACTGGTGCTTTAACAGCAGCCCTAATCATATATATATGTACATTGTATACTGCACTGTGCGTGCACTTGGGGGACACTGTTTGTGAGAAAGTTGTTTATATATGGTTTGGGGTGCGGCTGGTTGACCTGAATAGGGGGTTTTGTGGCACTCAAACTGAGCCAAATAACGTATCACACATTTATTATTAGCCAATATGTAGGCGAATTTTAGTGTATTGTATGTTTTTTGCCTTGTTTTTTTTTTCTTGGCTTTCTTTATTTGATGGCTGTTTTCATTTTTGTGGCTATTTGTATTCGGTATGTTTACCTTGGGTATTTAACTGATTTTGGTGCTGCGACAACGTGATCATTTACTTGAGATCACCTAGAGCGGTTGGAACATGAACATTTTGAAAGTTTTTATGCCATTTTACTCAACAATATAGTTTATATGTGTCAAAAAGTACTTTCAGATCAGAAAGTAAATTTAAATTTTGGTAACTAAATTTACTACATGTGTTAAATTTCTTCATGTACTTTTACTATTTATGATTGATTGCTTATTTAGGTTCATTGCTACGATGGTTTATTGCTTGGATCACGAACACAGATGCTTGAACAGCATCCCTAACCATATATATATATTGCACTAGTGGACTGTTTGCGAGAAAAGTTGTTTATATATGGTTTGGGGCGAGGCTGTCAAAGATAATATTTTTATGGTTGACCTGAATAGGGGGTTCTGTGGCGCTCAAATTGAGCCTAAAAAAGTATCCTACTTTTATTAGCCAATGTGTAGGCGAATTTTAATGTATCGCAAGTTTTTTGCCTAGCTTTTTTCTTCTTTTTTCTTTCTTTTTCTTTCTTTTTTCTTGGATTTTTTTATTTGATGGGTATTTTCATTTTTGTGGCTATTTGGATTGGGTATGTTTACCTTGGTATTTAACTGATATTGGTTCTGCGAGAAGGTGATCATTTACTTGAGATCACATAGAGCGGTTGGAACATGTGAAGTTTGATTGCTTTGGTGTCATTTTACTCAACATTTATACCTCTGAAAAAAGTACTTTCCAATTTATCAAAAATTGTATTTTAAAATTTTGAAACAATTTACTTTATTTGTTAATTTCTTCCGGTACTTTTACTATTTCTTATTTATTTCTTATTTTGGTACATTGCTACGATGGTTTAGTGCCAATGTTATGAACACAGATGCTTTAACAGCTGCCCTAACCATAGATTCTACATTGTATACTACGCTGAGGGACAGTGTTTGCTAGAAAAAATATTTATATATGGTTTCGGTCGAGGCTGTCAAAGACAATATCTGGTTGATCTGAATAGGGGTTTTGTGGCTCTCACACGGAGCCAAAACTATCCTACTTTTATTAGCCAATATGTAGGGAAGTTTTAATGTATCGAACTTTTTTTCCCCTCCCTTGGGTGTTGTAATTTGGTGGCTTGTTTCATTTTCGTTGCTTTTGAGATTGGGTATATTTACCCCAAAGTTTAACTGATTTTGGTTGTGGAGAAGTTGATCATTCACTTAACTAGATTGGGTGGGACCGAGAAAAGTTTTTAAAAAAATTCATTGTCATTTTACTTTTCATTGTACGGTATATTTTCCATATGATGTACTTTCAGTCTTTCAGATTTGACAAACAATGTGTTTTTAAATTTTGTCAAATAATTTACTTTCAGGTGCTTTACTTTTTGTGGTTTATTTCATATTTGGTACATGGGGTTTAGTGTCGATTTCACAAACATCTCTACTATTTTAATGGAAGAGTTGGGGTTTGTAACTATATAACACGTATAATATACGTTCAAACTATATCCAACAAATATAAATGTACACCGCACGTGTAGCCCAAATCAAAATATTCAAATATAAACTATTCTTTTCTTATTCGATATATATTCATTTAATTTGATGACTTCACTTTTTTTAGATGTGCATCGCACGTACATTATACTAGTAGATGCTTTAATGGCAGACCTGACCATATATAGTGATGGTATAATGTATTTGGGGGGCAATGTAATTGCTTAAAACGATTTATATTGTTGCGGCGAGACTGCCAAAGTCTACGATTTATGGTTGACCTGAATTGTTGGTTTTTCGGTACCCTAAACTAAGCCAAAAGAAGTACCTTACCTATTTGATTTCCCAATTTATAGGCGAATTATGATGTATCCTATGTTTTTAGCCGACTCTTTTTTGTTTTGTAATTTGGGGTTATTTCTGTTTTCTACGCTGTTGGGATTGAGTATATTTACCTCAGATTCTTTTCATTTTAATTGTGGAGGATCTGATTTATTTTACATTTTGTGCATGGCTCATGTTTTAGTGCGGATTTCACAAAGATAGATGCCTTAATAGAAGCCATTGCCTATTGTAATGGCTATGATTTTTTAGTGCGTTTTTTTGTTGTTGAGAAAAAGGTGACATCGTCACCGCTTTATTAATAAATTATTAACAAAACAAGTATTACAACTACTATAAATCTATCTGTTCCTAAAACGGAACAACGAAAAATAATTACATATCTAAGTATACAACAATAATTAGTCTCTCCCCAAGCTAAACTTGTAGACAAAAGCATCTGCAACCTGTTCTCCCACCCATCTCTACTAGATGTAATTTGAATTTCAAAAAATCTAACTTGAAATTCGAATTCCATCAATATTCCTTGCCACCCAGAACTCCCTCCACCTTCCCCCAAACGTCCACCTTGGCAACAACAACATCCACCATCTCTTGATGGAATGCTTTCTTCTCTCCCGATGACGTTGCTGTCATATCGCCACTCTAACTCCACTACGACGCCATCTTCCGATTGCGTCAAATTCAACCCTCAACAGTAGCCATAGGTCTCAACCTACAAGCTGACGTTCCGGACAAACTCCCCGTCGACGAACACCTTCGCCGTGACAGCTCATATTAGGGGATTCCCCTGTCCAGCCCAAATTCCCCAAACATACTTTGAATTTTCAAAAATCTTGTATGAAATTCAAAAGCCAATCAAATTTTCTCTCGTGCTCACCAAATATGTTTTGAATTTCAAACATCTAAATTGAAATTAAAAAATGATCCATATCTCCCCCTCCATTTATGTTTTGAATTTCAAAAATCTCAATTGAAATTCAAAAACCATCCAAATCTTTTCCTCCACCGTCCAAAATGTAATTTGTATTTCAAACCCTATTTTGAAATTCAAATTTGTAGAATCCATCCAAAATTCTCTTCTCCTTCATTAAAATTTCCTCTATACAATCCCCAACTATAATTTGAATTTCAAGAATCTAAATTTGAAATTCAAAAATAATCAAAATCTCTCTCCACACCCCTAAATCAAATTTAAATTTCAAAATCTCAATTTGAAATTCAAAATTCAAAATTCAACCCGCTCCCTCCCTCCGCATTCCCTCTTAAATCCGCTCCAGCATTTACCCCGGCCACCGTCGCCCTCGGCATACTTCCACATCTTCCGGCTTCCACATCTATCAAGCCATTTCTGCCCCCACTTCGCCATCAACCGATGACTCCCACCCACTCATACAGCCAACTTTGCTGCCAGCCCCTCTGTTAGCCTTGATGAGGCCCACCAATCCTACCCAAAGGTAGCCGACGCTACCATCCCCACCGTCACCCCCGTTGATGTCGGCCCCGATGCCAACCTCGGCGAAGGCCGCCAATCACTCCCTACAACTGACGACGATGCCGACAACCACACAGTCGAGCCTGCCCCGACGTCAGACGCCAATCTCGGCAACCTAACCTCACCGGCCCCGTCTTGCACTGTCGTGCTCTCTCTCCGTACCCGTTGCACCCCCATATCATAATCTCATGCCGCCGTCACCCGACCTCGCTCCCGCAAGCGTGCGCCTCACCTTGCGGCACTGCACCTACCCTCGATGCCCGCCATCGAGGCGCTGATCCTCCTGCTGTGCAACCGCCTCTCTACATCTCTACTCCAAGAAAAATTCCAAATCTGTAATACCCTAAACTTTCTTTTTAATAAAAATGTTGATTTTCACGTGTTGTGCACGTGCAAATTTCGTATGTATATTTATTTATTTATTTTTATGAACAATTATTTCTTTCTTTTCCTTTATTTTTCTAAAAGCCTATTTTGTAAAGCCTAAAACATTGTTTCTTATTTTGAGCCCACTTTAATAATTTATTATTTTATTATTTTGGCCCCACTAGTTATGAAGTACGGATACTCTGCGGGGTGTCGCGTACCAAGTATCCTGAACGTATCGGACACGATACGCGTACGGTACTCATCCGATACGTATCCGATACGTATCGGAATTAATTAAAAAATTAAAAAATTAAAAAAATATCCGATACTCTTCCGACACGCGGGGATACGCGTATCGGAAGGGTGGGATACGCCACGGATACTTTTTTTTTTCGTTTGGCTCGGCCCAACAAGCCCAAATTCATTTCTTTTCTCTTTTCTCACCCAGTCGCCGTTCTATCTTCTTTGCCTCTCTCTTTCTCATCCCAATCGATCCAAACCCTATCCCCTTCTCTCTCTCAGCCGATCCTCCTCTCTCTCACCCCGACCGGAACCCTGGCGGCTAACCCTCTCCTTACTCTCTGACCCTGATCGTCAAATCTCCTAACCCTAGCGGCGCGGCCATCTCTCTCTCTCACCTCAATCGGCGACCTAGCCCTCTTCTCTCTCTCTCTCACCGTGATCAATGACCATCTCTCTCACCGTGATCGGAAATCTCCTGATTCTCCTTTCTCTCTGTCACCCTCAGATCAAAGCCATAAAGGTGTTTTTAATTTTTTTTTACTCAGTTCTTTATTTAATTGTTCTCATATATATATATTTTTTAATTTTTATTTATAATATATATTATTATTATTTTGATTTATTTTATTTAAGCGTATCCTAACGTACCCGTATCCTAGTTTTTGAGAAATTGACGTATCCGCGTATCCGATACGGTACGTACCGTATCGGATACGCGTACCCGTATCCATGCTTCATAGCCCACAAGCCTAAGCCCACTATTTGTGAAGCCCACAAATTTAATTAATCCTTTAAATTGTCACACTTGTCATGTAGACACAAATGGTGAACAATTGTTTAGTTAAAATTGTACAAAATTCAAATAGGGGGATACTAGAGGGCACGTGCATGCACGTAGTGTGCATTGCACATCTTGGAGGCCGGATTGTGCATGAAGAGATGGGAGAGTGGGTGTGTGTGTGCATGGGTGGTTACTTGATTATGGGTGGTTGCTAAAACTTCCCCTCTTATCCTAGCCATCCGTCTCTAACCATCTAGTAAAATTCTAGCCCTCCAATCCATCCTAGAACTAGTATAAATACCCCCTACCATCATGTATTCTACACTAAGAAATTATTGAAAGAAAGAAATTATATAGGAGAGAAATATATTAGGGAGTATAAAGTTTGAGTGCTCATTGGTGTGTCCCAAGCAAGAGGCCGGCCCCATCATCAAGCACAAGGAAGCATTCGGTTTTTGCACCAAGGAGCAAGAAGGGGAGCTTTTGCAACACAATTTAGGAGGAGACGGCTACTCTCTTGCATTCTAGGAGACTCTAGGAGCTTTTATTTGGTTTTTTCTCCAAAGAGGTGGGTGTTTCTCATTACTTCTAAATCAGAATTCATGCTAGGAATGAAATTGAGTAATTATTAAAGAGCCACTAGTTACATTTAAATTCATGTTTGCCTAATTAGAGAGGAATTGATAATCTAGTAGATGTGTGTTATATGGTTGCTAGATTGATTAATTATGAATGAAAGTGGATGTTTTTCACACTCCTAAAATTAGATATCATGCTAGGTATGATTTTAATGAAATTATAAGAATTAACTAGTGAGGAATTGGAACCATGCTTGTTGAATTAAAGTAGAGTGGTAATATTAGAGATAAATTGATGGAATGATTGCTAATAGATAATTGCTAATTAATGTGATAGAAATCTCCATTTTTGTATCTGCTAAATGAATGGTAATAAATAAAAAGGATTGTATTTGCAAATAGTTGATTGAATGCACTATGTGTAATTAGTTGACAAGAATAGAATTTTTATTTTGTAGAAAATATGGTTTTTGTGTTCTAAAAATATGGTAGATTGTCAATAAGAAAGAGAACAAAAACGTAGTGATTTTGTGGAAACATAACTTTAATTATGAAGAGTTGTGCTATGATTCTCAATGTCGAAATTATGGACATGAAACACAAAGTATGACTAAAATACATGTTTTATAAAGCTAAAAATGATTATAAAAATACTGGTTGCTGTAGATTTATGTGTATTTTAATTCTGGAAAAAAATGCTTTCAAAAGAGAAGAAAAAGAGACAAATTTATTGTGAGAATTCATGAAGTATAGATATGAACGGAGAACTAACTTAAACCCAATTAAATTACTTTCAAATCGATATGGCCACTTAGACCAATTGGTCGGTATAGTTTTCAGTCGCTACAGTAGCAGGGCTAGTCTTGGGTCTCAGGTTCGATGCTGTGGATTGGAGCTTTCGTTTGTAATTTTTTTTGTTAAAAATCCGAAATGCCGAGAGCTAATACATAGGGATAATAACCCCTATTCATATCGACTTGGTTACTTGGCGCAGTGGTCTTGTGCGTTGTCCTTTGGGCCGCTGGTTGTGGGTTCGAATCCGGTTGGGTGTTTGGATTTAAAAAATTGTTTTTTTTGGGATTTTAATATTAATTTGAGTTTAAAAATATATTAAAATTTAGTAAAAATATGAATTAATTACTGAAAATTATTTGGACTTTATGAGAAAAAATTGCATAACTTTTGATAGAGTGTAATTAAGAAATTGAGGCTATTTGCAAGAAAGGACTTCTTTTTAAAATTAAATTGTCTTTTAAACAAAGGAAAAAAAATAAATGAGATTTTTTAAAGTGATAAAGATGAGAATTAGTAATGAGGAATTTTGAAAATTGTGATTCCTGTGAAATTAATTGGACTTATAAATTGTGCTTGCAGTATGAATCGAAATGAGAATAATAGATTCGTGGAATAAATGAACTATTGATTACTACTAGTTGAAACTTATTAATCTTACGCATAAATTGTACATGAAATTGAATTATTGATTGTGATGAGTTATGAAAGATGTGAATACATGAATACTATGCTTATGAAATGTGAATTGGGATTAATCATGAAAAGACCTTATGAGTATGAAAAGCTCAATGTTGTAATTATGAGTTAAAATTGAGAACTAGGGTATAGCTAAGCCTTATACCGGCAGTAAAAGAAATGTGGAAATGATATTTGAGATGAAAAGACCAAGGTTTGGGTCATGTGAAATAAATAAATAAGACCGGTATAGTGGGAGTGCTAACCCTAAGGGATTGATTTTATTCATGATTCAATTAAACTAAGGATTAGATACATAGTGAAGATGTGATGAAAGTAAGAGAAAATCATTGAGTATGAGGGCCATTAGATTGGCGGCGTGAGAGTATTCACAGGATGTCCCATGATACGTCATGATAGGGCGTGGATACTGCTCCAGAGTACCGTCCCGGTGACGACGCTTGTAGGGTGTTTGACGACTGCGAGTGGTGTCATGTCTATGGTAGGAGCTGAATTACCACAGGATGCCTACATGATGAGTCATGTGTCAGTGCGTTGGGATTCCCTCCATGGCGCCTAGACATGAGTTCGTAGGTCAGAAAACATCTAGGATACTTACCGTAGTTACAGTAGTAGATTAAATCATGACAAGGGATTGAACCCTACAAGATGAAGAACGGTTAAGGGCTTGCCCTCGGACCTATGTAGTATAGGCTGCATAGACTCTGAACATGTTTGTATTAGTGTATATAATACAAATAATTACACTAAGGGCTAAGTGCACATTCACAACACGACATCAATAGGATAGTCCATTTAGCTTTGTTTGTGAACAAGTTTGTGGTTTGCTAAGTATTGAGGATCTTTATACTGTTTCCGGCATAGAGAGGATGACCGTGTATAATATTTTGTCAGTTGAATAAACTGATGCGCCTACAGTTTTACATGCAGGGTAAAGATGCTTGACAAAATGAAGTATACATGCTGCTCAAGATTGATTTAAATGTTGTTTCATGTAATTTATTGTAAAAATTGCTTTCGCTGTGATAATGTAAAGATGCAATGTAACTCTGATGTAAGAAATATTTTTATTTCCTTATAAAATTGTACGAAAAAAGTATAAAGATCCTGTGGAATTTTGAATTCAGTTGTATTTTGAAATTCGGGGTGTTACAAAATCTTTACTCGTTGGAGGCACTGATGCCAACTCACCACTGCACTGGTGGCGGGATGAAGGATGGGGGATGAAGGATGGAGGAGGAGGATGGTGAGGGAATCCGCCCCTTCCTAAGCCGATGCTACAAAACTCTCTCTTTTGGTTTTTGGGTTTTTGGGTTTTGGGGGGGGGGGGGGGGGGGGGGGGGGGGGGGGAGCTTCTATCTCTAGATATCTAGAGAGAGAAGCTCTAGTTGTCTTCATGTAATTTTTTAGTGCGGTTTCTCAAAGATAGATATACATTCCATACTGTTTCGGGGGACCCTGATTGCACAAAAACCTTTTTATATATGGTTGGGAGGAGGCTGTGAGAGGCAGTGATTTACAGTTGACTTGAGGTTCTGTGGCACTCGAACTGAGCCAGAGGTAGCCTACTTCTTTTATTTGCCTGTATATAGGCGAGTTATGTTCTATGTTTTTTTCCGTCATTTTATATTTAATTTGGTAGTTTTTTTCACTCGTTGGGATTGGGTTTGCTTGCCCCAGAATTTAATTGATTTTGGTTGTGACGAAGCTGATCATTGACTTTAGATCACCTAAGAATGGTTTCTGAAATATGATGCTATATACATGGTATAGATTCTAATTGCTGAAAAAGAGATTTAAATGGTTGCGGCGAGGGTGCCAGAGTCTGTGATTTATGGTTGACCTGGATTGTTGGTTTTTTGGTACACTAAGAAGTAGCCTGCTTCTTTAATTTCACAATTTATAGTAGGAGAATTATGATGTATCCTATGTTTTTTTTTTCCTGGCCTTTTTTGTTGTTGTGATTTTGGGGGTTATTTCCGTTTTCTAGGCTGTTGGATCGAATATATTTACCTCAAAATTTTATTGATTTTAACTGTGGAGGTACTGATTTACTTTACATTTAGTACATGGCTATGATGTTTTATTCCGGATTTTACAAGGATAGATATATACATTCTGTACTATTTTGGGGGATCCCATTTTCTAAAGAAACTATTTATATGGTTGGGTGAGGAGTCAAAGTCAATGACTTAGGGTTGACTTGTATTGGTGGTTCTCTGGCATTTGAACTGAGCCAGAAGAAGGCCTACTTCTTTTACTTTCCTGTATATAGGCAAATTATGTTCCTTGTTTTTTCTTTACGTTTTTAATGTAATTTGGCTGTTATTTTCACTCATGGGGATTGGGTTTTCTTGCCCCAGAATTTAATTGCTTGCGGAGAAGCTGATCATTTACTTTAGATCATCTACAGTGGTTGGAACCTAGTAAAAGTTTGAATCTTGTAATGCCATTTTACTTTACAATGTACTTTATATTTATCGAAGAATGTACTTTCGGATGTTTCGACAAGTACTCTTAAATTGTCTCAAACAATTTAGTTTTATCTTTATTATATTTCTTCAGGTAGTGCTTATAATTTATTGCTTATTTTTTGTATATGACTACTATGATTTAGAGCCAAATTCATGAGAATTGATGCTTGTTACAAAAATTCTTTTAGAAAATTTGTTTTACAATAACACAAACGATCGAGAGGCACAAAACAGAGAAGAAAATAAGAGTAAAAAAGAAAAACGAAAATAAAATAAAATAAATAAATAAGTAACAATTTACAAGAACTAATTGAAGATTACAAGTTGAGAAGTAGAGGTTTGTGTATCACAGTGTCCTTAAAATAGATTTCGCCTCTTCCGGTTGCTGGAATGAACGAAGGCGTCTGTCTCCCAGGATGCAACAACCGGAGTGATCACGTAGGCACCACGTAGCATTCCCGAACTGGACAGCATCGGTTGGATTCTATCACCGACTTACCAAAACAGCAGGAGGAAAGAAATGAACAGGACTCAGAGGAGGAAGGAAGAAGGTTTTTGTTGTGCAGGGAAGAAATGAGAGGGAAGGCTTCTATTTATAGAGCTTGGGTTAATACTGCAACGGCAGACAAGGCTTTGAATGCTTTCAGTGTAACGGGAGACTCAATTGAATGCCGGCATTGTAACAGCAGACATCAATTGTCACGCCCCACTTCCCAGAATACGGGAACACAGTCACGTAACTGAGGCCCAACGAATGATATAAGTACGCCAACTCATATCATTCATAAGCTGTATCAGTCTTAGCTCAACAATATAAGAAAAATGAATCACAACCACGCAGGAAACATGATCACATAAACGAGAATGGAATTCAATAACCAATTCTGGAATATAAAGACTTACCAAATAACTCGAGAGATTCCTGCTCCAGTTGTAGAAGATCTGCTAATCAATGCCTCCTAGAAATTCTCCTTGTGCACATGTACTTGATTATCTAAAAAGAAAGAATAATTTGTCCTTAGAGCAAGTACGGACAGCAAGTAGTGAAAACAGAGAGTAAAGGAAACAGGGTACATGAAGAAATATGAATCAAGATCAAGTTTGCAAGGACAATGATGGCATTAATAAACATTGGTCTTAATAAAGTATACATATGTCAATTTATGTTCATTAGAGTGTCATTTCTCCTATCTAGTGCACGTACTACTGCATCCCATACTACAGGTTCGATGCACGCACAACAGTGTTCGTCTTAGACTTCGTGGTGGGATCTACAGAGCGTGTACTCGGTGTCAATAACAATCATTTACCATTTTCAATTAATAAATTCCCAATTATTCAATCAATCATTCACAATCATTACTTCTCCTTCCATATCAATACAATATCAATATAGGCCTTACCGAGTACATTTTCTGAGACTTCCCACTACTAGGTCAACCCTTATAAATCTCGGCTTGTTTAGTATTTTATTATTAAGTCATTCATGTACATGCACGTAGTTATAAGAATGTCAAGGGAACGATACGAATGCAACAAAATGATATTTGCACAATAATAACATAAAATAGTAAATCTGAAATGGCTGACACAGTCGCACTAAACCGGTGATAAATCATAGACTACAATTCAGAATTTGAAGTTCCAGGATGTTATCAGCAACTAGACACTTAGGGCTACAATTCATCTTTATATCATTTTGACTGATTCCTATTATAACTGGGTCGAAACCTCAGTACAAGACAGACAAGACAACAGGAATTACAAAATGTCATCACATATATGTTCATTCAAGTCGATAATCAACAGGTTATTGTATCATGAAATGCATTACACTAATGTACAACAATTAGGATGTTCTTTACAATGTACGAGTCCATTTATCATGTCATTGTTCAAGTCACAATATCTCAATCGATCAATGTATTCAATCTCTATTCATTTTCTTTGTATACATTTTCTAGTCATTTTATTCATCTCAATTGTGTATGCAGGCTTAGGTTTGAGTCAATGGATAATTATAAGAGGTCAAGAGTACGTCGGGTTAGCTCGTGTAAACCCTCGATACTCCCAACGGAAGGGACACAATGCAATTTAAGATAATTGAAATGGAACTACTTGCAGGAGATCAATAAGCTTGAACTAGAAAATTAAAAGGGTTTAAGTGGACTTGCCTTTTTCGTAGTAGTCGATTCGAATAATATAAGAATAACGGGATCAGAATCCCGGGGAGCAATCCCAAGAGCACGTGCGAAATGCGCGCTAAAATACCAACAGCAAACAGCAAGAGTTGTTTTCCCCCACACAGGATCGACAAAACAGCAAAACAGCGGACGGATTCCCTGCGCGCCGAACAGCAAACAACAACAGCGCCCAATCAGGAGTCGATCTCGCACCGGATCACGCTGAACAGGGGACAGCGAAGATGGATCTGTTGCGGCCGAACAGCGGACAGCAAGGGCGACCAATGGACGGTCGTCTTCTTCCTCGCGATAGCAGCTAGCGGAGGACGAAGGCGCAGGGCTCGAGCGACTGCGGCGATGTGACGCGGCGGCTTGCGACGCTGGCGGTGGTGACGTGAGGCGGCGGATGGTCGGGGAGTGGCTGCGGCGGCGATGCTCTGCTTTGGTTCGAAAACAGGGGAGAGCGGGGAGTTGGGTTCTGGGTGTCGAATGTGAGGACGGCGCTGAGGTGGGAAACAGAGGCTGTGGAGCTTCGGAGCTCTGCAATGGCGATCGGGGAAGACGAGGTGATGGGCGGCGTCAAGGTGGGCGAGCTCGACTTCGGTGGTCGACTGGCTCGAGCGGCGAAGGCGATGAGCAGCGGGGAGGCTTGAAGGCGGCAATGGTGAGGTGAAGCTTCGGTGATGGGTTCGACGACATGAGGAAGAGGAACGGGAAGATGCGAGGCAAAGCTTCACGGTGGTTGGTCGAGGTGCTTCGATGATGATGATGGCACAGGAGAGCTCCGGTGTGACGATGGAGATGAGCGACGGGGTGGATGACTGCCGGCGAGTCGCGAGGTTGGGGATGGGTTGCGGTTGTCGACGGGGGAGAAGGAGGCGATGGAGATGGGTTTGTTCTGGGAGCTTTGGGTTCTTTGAGTTTAGTTCTGTTTTGTTGGTTTTGATTTGCTTGTGGCTTTGTTTTGTTTTGGTTTGGTTTGTTTGTTTGTTTGTTTGGTTTTAACAGAGAAGAAGAGAGATAGTACGGGAGAGAGGAGAGTGGGGTTTAGTTGTAACGGGAGGGAGAGAATAACAGGAGAGAGTGGGGGTGTTTAGAATAAAATAATATTTAAAGTAGTGGGTAGTTGGAGATTGTGGGGATGCAGTTACGGGGATGTGGAGAAAATTGTATACGGTTGAGTAGTATATGGGTTTGTGGGTTTGGGTTTAGGGTTAGAATCCAATAGAAGATGGGCTTGGGTTTGAGCTTCAATCCAAATAATTAAATAACATAACTTATATCAAAATCAATGGGCTTCAAATGAGATAAATAAAAGAAGAGAGACAAATTCTAGCTTGGAATATAAATTTGGGTTCCAACAGAAAATTTGAAAGTATTTAAATGCATTAGAAGGATTTATACGGAATTTGAAATACAAGAATACATGGAAATCCGTATAATCGGAAACAGGGGTTACAAATCCTACCCACCTTACACAAAAATTTCGTCCTCGAAATTTGCTTAGGCGGTACATAAGACAGGGTAAAAGCAACTTAGGGGAGGGTAACAAACAAGGGATCCAAAGAAAAGTCAACTCGGTAGTAACACCCAAAATAAGAAGGGGTAGATAATAACAGTGTCAAATGGAATGCATAGAAGAGAATAAACGGTATCGAAAGGAAAGAACAACACGAGATAATAAAGAAAGATAAGGAGCCGGCAGAACTGAAATCAAAGAGAGAAGACAGGGAAGAATTGAATCAATAAATGAATGAGTGCATGATGGTAAAATGGAATGTAAGAAAGAAGTAACCGGTATCAAAATGAAGAATGGACAACACATGACTTGTAAGATAACAAAGCAAGGAGATGAAAAGTAGATAGAGTTGAAATAGAAGAAGCGATGGACAAGGAAGAGATGAAAGAAGAAATGAGTCAAGGGGTGAGGACAAATGCAAGGAATGGAACAAAACAAACATTACAAGGGAGGAGAAGCAACAAGAGGATCCTGGGACCTGTGGGTTATGGGCCCACCACGCTTCCGCTGCGCTACTCTGATGGCGATGTCCCAAGCAACATACATGTCGATGTAGGCCACATGACACCAATCGATGAACCGAGCAGGAAGGCAAGAATGAGACACCATGATCAAGGACAGTATGGGCTCGAGATAGATATAATTAAATAATGCAGAATGGATATAAGGTTTTTCTTCAATTTTAAATGATCAAAAGATATGTTATAGATCAAGACTAAAATGGGTAGGAGAATTGGGTTATAAATCAAATAACAGGTTTAAATCCAATAAGGAAATAGGCTATAGGATTTTTAAAATATACATTAAATCAAATAGTGAAAAGTATATAAAATGGAGCATGTTCGGGCTCAAAACAAAATAATAGTAATAGTAACAACAAGCATAATAATACCAATAACAATAATAATAACAAAATATCAACACTGCTAACAATAAAATAACAATGATAATAACAATAATATTAATAATAATAAGAATAATAACAATAACAATAAAAATAATAATGATAATAATAATAATAGCATAAATGGATATAATAATAATATGCACATATGTGTCAGAATGGAAAAGTGAGTTTAATAGATTTACTAAAATAATCCAAACAGTAGTAATATATGATATAAATATTCGATCACTTAAATGTAAAATAAAATTAAAATACATCGTTGTTTGAAATAGATAAAATTTTCAGATAGTCAGATGAAATAAAAAGTTTCTTAGAAACCAGAATAATTTTTTTTATTTTTTATTTATTTATTTTTTATTATTATTTTTTTATCCGATCAATTGAAAATGTAACTTGCTGAAAAGAATTTGAAAGTGAAAGGAAGCTATAAAAATCTTAAATACAGAAAGTACACGGAAAGATCCATATGTGCAGGAACAAGGGTTTGAGCTCAAGTTAAATATAGTGCAGTCAAGTGTAATATAAAATTTAGGCTTCAACAAAAATACCAATAATAACACCAATAATAATAAAATATTAAAAATACCGGTAAAAATAATAATGTAAGACAGAATAAAATTTGGTTCAACAAATTTTTATTTTTTTGTACGAAAGTAATCCATTATTAACAACAGTAATAATAAAATAATGCAAACAACAGTAACAATAACAACGGCAATATCAATAATAATAATGATATCAATAATAATAACGAGAAACATAACAATAATAATAACATTATAAAACAAGGTAAGAATCTGGCTTATCAACTCTATAAATGAATCAAACAAGAATGTATATAGTCGATCAATTATAAATGGAAAGTAAAATCAAAATACACCGTTAATCCCCGATCGTAAGAAAATAGGAAGACGACCCACATAGAATAAGAATTCAAAGAGAAGGGATAAGCCCAAATATAAAAATGTTGATAATCATACAAACAACAGAGGAACACAACTAAAAATAATTTTTTGGGAAAAATAACCAGTCAAGATACGTAGAAATACGGACAAATTTAACTAAGGAAATATTAATAACAATTAATGAGAAAGGCGTATAATAATTATTGAATGTTGACTTTATAATCAATACTCGGAAACACATTAAAGGGTAGTGAGTAAAATAATCCCAAACAAATATATGCAAGGAGACTTAAAAAGGATTCCATTAAATATTACAAAAGTAAGCGTCAAATCATTAATTAGGACGTGAAAACAAGATTAAGCGGAAGATCTAAAATGTTAAAGAATTGGAAAATGGTGGCAATAAATAATAATTCACAAAATAACGAAAACTTAGACCATAGTTGATGTACTAAATCTTAACATAAATGTAAAGAATTTGTAAACACAAAATAGGGTAAAATCAATTATACTAGTTCAAATTATATGAAAACATAAAGTGTAATTGTATAAACAAAACATCATAAAGAAAGCATTTATTTACCATTAGTTTCATTATATAAGTAAAAATTGTCTTGAAATATAAATTAGCAATTAGGTAGAAAATCTTGCATCCTTAACATCAAGTTGCATGTTTGCCTTCACGACATCAGGTTTCAAGTTGCCGTCCGGATATTCGGCTGCACATTTTGCCTCGCCGATATCCAGTTGCAATTTGCCTCCATTGACATCGAGTTGCATATCTGCCATCTCGACATTAGGTTGCACCGAAATGGTGAAATGGAGGATGGAACTCCCATATACATAGGGATAGGGGACATTCAATTTAAGTATGATGATGTGTTTTGAAATTCGTGATATAAAAATAGTAGAAAATAAGAAATGACGTTAAAAGTCATGCAATAGAATATCAAAATAGATGTATAAATTATAAATATCAAACACAATAGTACAAAATAATAATAGTGAAAATGACTTATAAAAGTAGGAAGAAAACAGAATGAAATATATACATAAGTACAATCCAAAAGAGAAAATAAATATGCAGTATAACAAATTTACACAATAATTATATCATAAAAATATACGGTAACGTAGGAATTAAACGAGCCTCTAACGTGTCCTTGAAGATCCACCGATGTCAATCGACGAACCAAGCGGGAAGAAAAGAATGGATAACTCCAGAATCAAAGGAATAATGGCACAAAAGAATAAAATTATACCCAGTGAGGAATCAATGAAGATGAGGACTGTAAGGGACGGAAGGAACCAAGGATTGAAAGACTTGAATAAGAAGAGATCAAAGAGGAATCCAAATGAGAGGGTATCCAGATTATATGTTGGTTATTCATGTTCATGTGATTAACGTGGTGCGCCTATTATCGAGTTAGACTGGCTAGAACCAAGCTTGACTGACATATTAGTCAAACATGACTAACACATTAGCCAAACCAGTTAAACTCCAACATAGTTAGAGCCTAACCTGGGCTCTGATACCACTAAAAACCTGTCACGCCCCACTTCCCAGAATACGGGAACACAGGCACGTAACTGAGGCCCAACGAATGATATAAGTACGCCAACTCATATCATTCATAAGCTGTACCAGTCTTAGCTCAACAATATAAGAAAAATGAATCACAACCACGCAGGAAACATGATCACATAAACGAGAATGAAATTCAATAACCAATTCTGGAATATAAAGACTTACCAAATAACTCGAGAGATTCCTGCTCCAGTTGTAGAAGATCTGCTAATCAATGCCTCCTAGAAATTCTCCTTGTGCACATGTACTTGATTATCTAAAAAGAAAGAATAATTTGTCCTTAGAGCAAGTACGGACAGCAAGTAGTGAAAACAGAGAGTAAAGGAAACAGGGTACATGAAGAAATATGAATCAAGATCAAGTTTGCAAGGACAATGATGGCATTAATAAACATTGGTCTTAATAAAGTATACATATGTCAATTTATGTTCATTAGAGTGTCATTTCTCCTATCTAGTGCACGTACTACTGCATCCCATACTACAGGTTCGATGCACGCACAACAGTGTTCGTCTTAGACTTCGTGGTGGGATCTACAGAGCGTGTACTCGGTGTCAATAACAATCATTTACCATTTTCAATTAATAAATTCCCAATTATTCAATCAATCATTCACAATCATTACTTCTCCTTCCATATCAATACAATATCAATATAGGCCTTACCGAGTACATTTTCTGAGACTTCCCACTACTAGGTCAACCCTTATAAATCTCGGCTTGTTTAGTATTTTATTATTAAGTCATTCATGTACATGCACGTAGTTATAAGAATGTCAAGGGAACGATACGAATGCAACAAAATGATATTTGCACAATAATAACATAAAATAGTAAATCTGAAATGGCTGACACAGTCGCACTAAATCGGTGATAAATCATAGACTACAATTCAGAATTTGAAGTTCCAGGATGTTATCAGCAACTAGACACTTAGGGCTACAATTCATCTTTATATCATTTTGACTGATTCCTATTATAACTGGGTCGAAACCTCAGTACAAGACAGACAAGACAGCAGGAATTACAAAATGTCATCACATATATGTTCATTCAAGTCGATAATCAACAGGTTATTGTATCATGAAATGCATTACACTAATGTACAACAATTAGGATGTTCTTTACAATGTACGAGTCCATTTATCATGTCATTGTTCAAGTCACAATATCTCAATCGATCAATGTATTCAATCTCTATTCATTTTCTTTGTATACATTTTCTAGTCATTTTATTCATCTCAATTGTGTATGCAGGCTTAGGTTTGAGTCAATGGATAATTATAAGAGGTCAAGAGTACGTCGGGTTAGCTCGTGTAAATCCTCGATACTCCCAACGGAAGGGACACAATGCAATTTAAGATAATTGAAATGGAACTACTTGCAGGAGATCAATAAGCTTGAGCTAGAAAATTAAAAGGGTTCAAGTGGACTTGCCTTTTTCGTAGTAGTCGATTCGAATAATATAAGAATAACGGGATCAGAATCCCGGGGAGCAATCCCAAGAGCACGTGCGAAATGCGCGCTAAAATACCAACAGCAAACAGCAAGAGTTGTTTTCCCCCACACAGGATCGACAAAACAGCAAAACAGCGGACGGATTCCCTGCGCGCCGAACAGCAAACAACAACAGCGCCCAATCAGGAGTCGATCTCGCACCGGATCACGCTGAACAGGGGACAGCGAAGATGGATCTGTTGCGGCCGAACAGCGGACAGCAAGGGCGACCAATGGACGGTCGTCTTCTTCCTCGCGATAGCAGCTAGCGGAGGACGAAGGCGCAGGGCTCGAGCGACTGCGGCGATGTGACGCGGCGGCTTGCGACGCTGGCGGTGGTGACGTGAGGCGGCGGATGGTCGGGGAGTGGCTGCGGCGGTGATGCTCTGCTTTGGTTCGAAAACAGGGGAGAGCGGGGAGTTGGGTTCTGGGTGTCGAATGTGAGGACGGCGCTGAGGTGGGAAACAGAGGCTGTGGAGCTTCGGAGCTCTGCAATGGCGATCGGGGAAGACGAGGTGATGGGCGGCGTCAAGGTGGGCGAGCTCGACTTCGGTGGTCGACTGGCTCGAGCGGCGAAGGCGATGAGCAGCGGGGAGGCTTGAAGGCGGCAATGGTGAGGTGAAGCTTCGGTGATGGGTTCGACGACATGAGGAAGAGGAACGGGAAGATGCGAGGCAAAGCTTCACGGTGGTTGGTCGAGGTGCTTCGATGATGATGATGGCACAGGAGAGCTCCGGTGTGACGATGGAGATGAGCGACGGGGTGGATGACTACCGGCGAGTCGCGAGGTTGGGGATGGGTTGCGGTTGTCGACGGGGGAGAAGAAGGAGGCGATGGAGATGGGTTTGTTCTGGGAGCTTTGGGTTCTTTGAGTTTAGTTCTGTTTTGTTGGTTTTGATTTGCTTGTGGCTTTGTTTTGTTTTGGTTTGGTTTGTTTGTTTGTTTGTTTGGTTTTAACAGAGAAGAAGAGAGATAGTACGGGAGAGAGGAGAGTGGGGTTTAGTTGTAACGGGAGGGAGAGAATAACGGGAGAGAGTGGGGGTGTTTAGAATAAAATAATATTTAAAGTAGTGGGTAGTTGGAGATTGTGGGGATGCAGTTACGGGGATGTGGAGAAAATTGTATACGGTTGAGTAGTATATGGGTTTGTGGGTTTGGGTTTAGGGTTAGAATCCAATAGAAGATGGGCTTGGGTTTGAGCTTCAATCCAAATAATTAAATAACATAACTTATATCAAAATCAATGGGCTTCAAATGAGATAAATAAAAGAAGAGAGACAAATTCTAGCTTGGAATATAAATTTGGGTTCCAACAGGAAATTTGAAAGTATTTAAATGCATTGGAAGGATTTATACGGAATTTGAAATACAAGAATACATGGAAATCCGTATAATCGGAAACAGGGGTTACATCAATCATTGCTTTTGAATACCTGCAGACAAAATATTCAATACAACACTGAAACGGCAAACAGAACCGTTTCTGCATTCATTTCAGTCGTTACAAAAGGAAAAAATCAAAACTGTAGCAAAAAGTGGCTCTGCACGGGTCAAGCCGGCCTTTCGGCATTCTTGTCCGCAGGTAATGCGGGCGCACACAAGTCGCATGTAATTCGGTCCGAGATTTGCACCCCTCCCCCCTACGCGCACCAAAAAGAGCCTCTCTTCTAGCTATCATACAATACTTAGAAGAAGGTTACTATATATCCTCTTCTATTTCCATTGATTTTTCCGATGTGGGACTATGTTCCCTTAACCCATTTCAAGAATGAAAACGTCTCATTTTGAGAGACAATTTCTCATTCACCCCTTAACCGTTTTTAGCAAACCAGTATATGATTTTGATCTACTCACGAAGGAGAACACAAATCAATCAAGATCTCTCAATAATTTATTGAGGATCTTACTCAAAAAATTGCTCAAAAATCGGTTCGTAAATGGTGTATAAAACACCCATTTTCTAACATGCACAACAGCCTTAACCATATGTACAGGGTATACTATTTTTGTGGATTCTATTTGCTAAAAAATCTATTTATGTGGTTGGGGTGAGGCCGCCATAGACCTCTGATTTATGGTTGATCTGAATTGGTTGTTATGGCACTAAAATTGAGCCAAGAAAAGACGTGTTCTACTACCATTATTTGGCAATATATAGGCAAATCACAGTTCTGGTTCAATTCTTTGTTTTGACCTACATTTTTGAGTAATTCGGTAGTCATTCCATTTGCCAACAATTTAGAATTTCACTATTTTAGTCTATTTATATGAGTTATAATGTTTTCAGCTGATTGGGTATGTTTTGAATTTATCAGTTTGAGCAGATTAGATTTTGTAGGCTATAATTAAAAAAAACATATTTCTTTATATTATAAACTTCAACTATTTTCATTAGATTTTGTAGGCAATAATAATCCACAATTTTTTTAGTTGTTGTAATCAAATTATGAAATTCACTGTTTGAGGCCGCCGATTTCGTAAGCCATAGCTCCCTTTTGCTATTATCAAGTTTGACCTTCATTTTTTGGATTACGATCTATTTTAAGAAATTAAGAAGAGTTTACTGTTTTTTTGGTCTTCGTGCAGTGCAATATAAAATTTGAGTAATGCTACATCCACTACCAAGTTTACTACATTTCTCTTAACTACCTTAGGTAGCACACTAGGGTAAGATAGAATAAGTGGGAGAACTCTTCAATAGGAGTATGCCACCTAAGATAGTGAAGAGAATAGTAGTGAAATTGGTAGTGGATAAAGCATTACTCATAAAATTTACGTTTTGGGATTTGTATAGGTGGACCCCGGTCCGGTCTGGTTCGGCAACAACATGCATATGTATCATTTCATATGTGAGTAGCAACAGACGCACAAAATACGGGCTATAATAGATTTTTGGAGAGGTAACTCAGCGGCAAGAAAGAGGATCAGATTCGATGGGGACGAGTAAAGCTGGAGCTAAGGAGTGCAGGCCCAGTCTACAGATTAGGAGACTGTCATATCCGTTGGTGGACTATGGGTGCCAGCTGTGTTTGGATATTTTGAGGGATGGCTGTACATTCCTAATTTGTTGTATCTTTTAGCTTTCAGCTTTGTTGTTATTCTGTACTATGTTGGGGCGGGCCGGTAGGCCTCGAAGATTATGATGTGGTGTAATATGGATATTTTGTGGTTTCGTTAATTTTTCATTAATGAAATCGATGACCTAGATCACTTGCTTCTCAAAAAGAAAAAAAAAACAAAAAATAAAAAAGCGTACGGTAGCACAAAATTAACACAACAAAAAACACACAAAATTAACACAACAATTTTAATTTGATTATAATAAGCAAAAGAAAATTACATAAACATGACAGCAAACAATAATTTTGCATGCAACGACAAACATATATATATATATCTATATATATCTATATATATCTATATATATATATATATATATATATATATATATATATATATATATATATATATATATATATATATATATATATATATATATATATATATACTACTTGTGCAAGTTTAAAATCAAAGTACAAACACTGCCGTAGTACTACTAGGGCCTAGCTGCAGCATTTTCCACAGGATTGAATTTGGGCCTAGCTGCAGCATTTTCCACAGGATTGAATTCGATGCTGCGCACGACTACCGGAAAATCTCCTACAAATTTAAGCAGGCTGAACTCGACTGTGCCAGCTGATTTGATTATGAATGGTAAAGTTTCGACCTTCTGACAGCCATCATTGTCGTTGTCGTCGTCGTGCAAGAAAAGTGACTTCCTAAGAGAACTGGTTTCTGTTTTGACGACTACAGTTAGTTCAGTTAATGTTTCTGCAGCTGCAGCTCCAATTCTTGTTGGTTTATTCACTTTCACTTTGATGAAAAGCTGATACGTATCTGGTTCTAATTTGGTCGTTCCATGTACTAGGATAACAGGCTTAGGGGCTTGCACCTGTATGTTTGCATGCCATAAAATTTCATTTCGTTAATGGCAGACCCACCCGTACAGTAAAAATGAACAAACTGTAACTAGAGTATAAGTGTATATATATATATATATATATATATAAATAAAGAGGAAAATGATCGAGTGAGAACTCTTTTGGTGAGAACCACTTGAGAACTTTTGTTTGGGACATTAGTTGAAAGATCTGAACCGTTCATTTTGATCTACACGACTCAATTAGTCGTGTAGATAATTGATATAAAGTTAATAATTAAGCTATCAATTTTGGTATTAATATACTTACACCAGTTGTGGATTCAGCAGTTGAAGCGGCCATTTCTTCAAATTAGTTGCGGGAATTAAGTAGCAAGCACCTGCACCTCTATTTTTCTTCACCTGAAGCTTGATATGATTCCAATCCAACTGATGAGTATTTATAAAAAATAGTTATATATATATATATGTATATATGCATTATTCTATGTATTTTCTTGAGTTAGCCATCTTAATCAAATAATCAATGAAATCTACTATTTTAATGGCAGAAATAAATTCCATTTATAACTAAACAAACATGTACATTGCAACCAAATAAACACGTGCTATGCACATGCATAACTAATATAAATGAGGTTTTAGGTTTGATAACAGACAACGGCGGGATTTTTTTAATAAAAAATACATATTTGCACGTGTAAATTACCAGTATATATAGTCTGAATATTATGACAAAGATACAAATTAATATATGTTACAGACTTTTTTTTTCCTGCACAGCTTGAGCCTGAATTGCATTTAGGGACCTCGACCTATATCTTCTTCTTCTTTTTTCTTTTTTTTCCGTAGCATTGACTTCTAATTTTTTGCTAAGTCGATAATTACTTACAGAATGCGAAAGGCACTTTCATTTGAATAATAGATTAGGATTTGAGTGAGCGTACGGTGTTCACATGAGCGAAACAAATTATTTAATTAATTTTTTAATGTTAGATGGAAAGTGAAGTTGGATCGAAAGAAGAAAAAAAATTCAAAAAAAGTGACAGACGCAAAGTGAAGTTGCTACGCTCGGTTTTTCGAATTTTTTCCAAAATTTTTAATATTTAAAATCAATTTTTAGTTGAATAATAATAATAATAATAATAATAATAATAATAATAATGCCCCCCACTGTGAAGTTGCTTCCAGGGGAGAATTTTGTTTGGTTTTTAATTACGATTTATTAAATTTTTTTGGTGAGCGACGCAAAGTGAAGTTGCGTCGAAAAATTAAAAAATAATTTTTTTTCGTGAGACGCAAAATGAAGTTGCGTCGGAAAATTAAAAAATAATTTTTCTTCGCGGGCCGCAAAGTGAAGTTGCGTCCTGTATATTATGCATTTCTCTCAAATCCACTCTTATTTATAGCAATCTACTGTAGCTATTTATGTATAAAATACATAAATAGCAAACGAGTACAGCTCGTCATTTGTTATAAAATACATTTTATGTATAAATAGCATACGAAACTGTGGCTGCTCTTGACCAACCATAAAATGCTTATACGCCTATTAATCATCTGTTAATGTGATAAATAATTTTGTTAAAATGGACCCTAATTAAGATTATAATTGCTAATACACAAGTATTACTTACAATTAGCGACAACATTTTGTCAAACTTAAGATCCGGCTAGTTAGTTTAATATTTATTCTCTCCGTAATTGATGTTAAACAAGAACCCAGTAACCCTTAGTAGAGCTGGTATTGGGTCATATCGAGTTAGTAGAGCTGGTATTGGGTCCTATCGAGTCGGGTCCTCCACTATCCGGATTTAGACCCGGTATCTCATGGGTTCAAAAATTGGATCCGGACCCGGACTTGCAAGAATCGGGTTCGGGTCCTAGTTAAAAAAATTACTCGTCGGGTCCAGTAGTAGAGAATAAATATTTGCACTTAAGTATTTTTGCACCCGATACCCTATGATTCTAACAATTTTTGTACTTAAGTACATAAATTAATATTATATTTACACATCTATCTTCAATAATTACTTTTATATGTATATTCCTATAATCATATTATTCAAATTCTATATGCTTGGGGGGTATTTTTTAATGGGTCCGGATTCGGGTTCGGGTCGGTTCTATTTTGAGCGGATCCGGAGCCGAAAGTGTATCGGATCTTTTTTTAGGACCCGGACCAATGCCGATCGGGTCGGTTCCGATCCAATGCCGGGTCCGGGTCGAGTCTGGATCAGATCCAGATATGGGGTAAAAGTGACAGTGCTAACCCTCACTTATTTAAAATACGGCTAGTTTAGAAGTTTCATCAAGTGTTTGGATTTGCAACTTTTTTAGGAAATTGGATGTTTTTTGCAAATTTGAGATTTCACTATTGTTGCTAGATTTTGCATGCTAAATAGATTTAATGAAATTATCCTGGATTTGACTATTTTACCAGAATTATGAGCTATAGACAATAGTTTTTTGCAGTTTTAGAGAAATGGTGGAGTTCCTTGTTTTAGCCAGATTTCTTGAGTTGTAGGTCTATTTTCTGCCAATTTTGAGAAATTTTGATTCACTGTTTTCTCTAAATTTTGTGAGCTATTGTACATCATCTTTGGCTGATTTTGTGGAGAGAAAAAAAAATGAGTTTCACTGTTTGTTCTAATTTTCAGGGAAGCACTTCATAGTTTCAGTCCGACCGATTTTCAAAAATGCTTATTTTCAGTGTTTTGACAAGACATTACTATCTATATAATAAAACACAAAGAAAGCTATCAAGTGACTCTCCTTCAATCCTCCCAAAATCAAAGGCGCAAATCTAACCTCACAAAATACCCCCCCACCACCCAAAACAACTCCTTTATTTATTTAATTATTTCTCTCTCCCTCTCTCCTATTCAAAAAATTAAGAAAATAAAAATTTTAAAAAAATTTTAAAAAAATTAAAAAACTTAAAACTTAAAAACTAAAAAACTAAAAAAAATAAAAAAAATCCAATGTCGAACCCCAATTAAGAGGTCGTCGCCGATATCTGATCCACTGCTGATTCCGTATCGGTAACTCCCCTCTACCAAATCGAGCGTGAATATCAAGCGACTCCGTATCGGCGACTCCCCTCCACTGAATCGAGAGCCTCTATATGCGATGCGACGACTCTAATTTCATCTTATTAACCGAATTCTCATTCTAATTTTTAATTTTGTGTGCAGGGGATTACTCAGTTTTTTGTTGACTCGAATTTTGTGTGTTCATAGAATCTATGTTCAGAGATGTATGATTGTTTTATTTTTTGGTTTAAAAGTTTTAATTTAGTGATTTATTTGTTGAGTTTTTTTTGGTTTTGATTTAAGGTGTACGCAAGTGAGAGATGGATTATTTGCAACATTAATTTCTTTACTACAAGAGAAAATACTATCATGAAGTGTTCCCTTCACTGGTTATTAGAAACCATAGATAATATAACATATAAGAACTTTTAGTGTATGTTTGGATATATAGGATTGAGATGACTAGAGTTTACCAGTGAATGGTGCTAACTCTCCACTCAATAAAGACAGCTAAAGTAAATTTGTTGTTTATCCATTTTTGATTTTTTTTATAAAGGTACAATGGGGAGACAAAGTGGATATAAAAGAAATGATTAGCTTGAATTAGAGTTTTGAGAACTTCATGTATTTTATTTTGGTTGAAATAATAATAAGAGGTATTTTAATTGCAAACTGATTCTCATACAAACAAATATTTAGATTATTGGTATGTAGATATCTTCACACCTGCACTTGCGCTACCATTATTTTTAGACATGCTCATAGTGGTTTTGGGATTAGAGTAAGCTCTATAAAACCTATATGATAATGTCCTTACATAACGATTACAAGCATCTAAAAGTGATGCTGAAGTTAAAAAAAAAACTCCATGCAGTGTTTCTAACAAACTATATGCATTCCAGGTAAGTTTAAGCTAATGATCAAGAAGACGATGGTTGAGCTTAAAGGTAGATATACTGCTTCCTCATATTATATGTGTGCTACTTCAATTAATTTGCTGGACCTCCAAAACTATTTTATATAATCAAACCAGGTGCACCGTTCCGAAGACGTGTCGTAGGCACGTGTCAACGGGCAAACCTAGTATTCAATAACTTTCGGCTGTTTTCCAAAATCTACAAGCACTCAAAACAACCAAACATGAAAACCCTAGATCTAAACCACTAGGGGCGGCGGTGGCTAGCCCTCAGTGCCCCCCCCCACCCCGTCCTCCCCCCTGTCCATTCCTTCCTTCCTTCTGCGGAGCTCCACAACATTGAAGACGATGTTCCTTCGTGTCATCGGAGCTCCACGGCGTCCCCTGACGAAGCTCCACGACGGAGCTCCACGGCGTTGAAGACGATGCCTGACGAAGTCGACAATGCCCAAACGCTCGCCCAGACGACGGAGCTCCTCGACGAAGCTCCACGGCATTGAAGACGATGTTCTTGACGGAGTCGACGATGCCCAAACGCTCGCGCCTCCCCAGATCTACGATGCTCCGCCTCCATCAACGCTCCCTGTTCGCGCGACGACGCTACGGTGCACCGCCTCTGATGATGGCAGCCATGTCGATGGTGCTTGAGCTCTTCGCTCCTCCCATGGCAGCCACGTCATCACGCCCGGTTCGGATTTGGTCGACTGGTGTCCCCCCCCCCCCCCGATGGCGACTGCTGCTCGGACCCTAAGGTTGAGTAGCTGTTGGCACGGGGTTGGTGTCCCTTTTGGTGTGAGAGGTGTTGTATTGCATGATTGTGGGGCTTAGGCCCGAGATGGGGTCCCTCCATGATGTGCAGTGTCTGTTCTAGACAATTCAGATCTGGACATTCTTGTCGGATCTAGGGTTTTCCATCCATCCATTGCGCTGCTCCATCTGTTACCTCTGCTACAGCGTCCTTCCTCCATCCACCCATTACGCTGCCCCGTTGCGTTGCTCCACCATTACCGTTTTCCAATTTGCTCTTGGGGCCCGGATGCTGCCGCCACCATGTCCACGCTCTCGGGGCCAATCACAGCTATCTGTGTCTATGATTTGGATTTTGAGGGTTGGTAGTACGTGTGAAGAAGCCGGGATTTGCAATGGTTGCAATGAAGAGAGAATAAGTGCGGTATTAGTAAGGTATTATTGGGGGGGGGTGGAGGAGGTGTCTGAGCTGGATTTGATTCGGTGTGAAGAATGAGGTGTACTATAATTGTGGGGTTAGGGCTCGAAGACGGGGTCCCCTCATGATCGTTACTGCACAGGGTGGGGGTTGGGCCCATAGAAGGGGTCCCCACATGAGGTGCACAGAGGGAAGATGTTTGTATTTTTGGTCGGCAGTATAGGAGTCACACCCTGAACTCGACCTTCTTTAATCCACTGCCACAAGCTTTGCAACAGCACCGCCACTACGCCCTCATCATTGACCCTGAAATCTACATCATCCACCGCCCGCAGGGGCGAGAGGTGAAGGTGATTCTTCAGATTGGTTGTGATTTGGTTGGGTTTTACGTGAGAGAGAGAGTGAGAGAGTGAAAGAGTGAAAATGTTGCTTCTCACTACTCTATGCATGTATTTGTTTGTGTTTGTGAGAAATCACCTGAGAGAGTATAAGCATGAGAGAGGTGAGTACCATCTTCATTGCTCTCTTAGACTGTGTCCGTGGGTAGGGTTAGTGAGGGTTTTGCTTAGTGAAAAATTGCTTGTGAGAGCTAAAGCGTAAGAGAGGTGAAGGTATCCTCTCCATGGCTCTACTTTGGTTGTGATTGGGCAGAGAGTGAGTATGTTGGAGAGGGTGTGAGAGAGGGGGAGGAGAAGGTTGGGACCGGCGAATATCCAAATCTCACGTAATTCGCTTCAGGTGGGTGTGCCCACGCCGTGGAGGCAGTGCACGAAGCTTACGTAACGTACATACAATTAGTTAGTACTCGCTATGTGATTGGGCCTAAGCAGGGGTCCAGTATATTATTGGTGGAGGTCGGGGACAAGCTGTAGCCGGTTCGTCCTAGTTGTAGTTTTAGTTTTTGTGACCCACCTTAAAGGGTTTTAGAGTGAGCCCTGATTGTATGTATTGGTTATATTGCTTCATGTTATATTTTGTTGTGTGTATGTTGTAATTTGTCCCAGTACTCTGGGTTTGTTTGGTTAATTCTTATTAATGAAATAGAGTGGCCTTATTCCACCTTTTCCTTAAAAAAAACAAAAACAAAATATGAAGTTCGAAATTTTGGCATGATTTTGTGTAGTCTACTGTTTTCCACCTGTTTCCAGAAAATATGAATTTCACTCTTTTGGCTAATATTATAGGCTATATAATTCATAGTTTTCAACTAATTTTTAAATTTTAAAAAACAAAAAATCTAGAAAACACTATTTTAGCAAAGATTTTAAGGTAAGAATCAATAGGTGAAATTCTTATTTTTGATATTTTGGTAAAACTTTATGGACAATAATCACAGTTTTCGATTGCTTCTTATAAATTCTAAATTTCAATCGTTCAACCAGATTTTATGGATTATAATCCACAGTTTTGGACATTCTTCATGAAATTCTTAATTACATTATTTTTGGCTCATTTCCCTTTTGGCCCATTTTTGTTAATTCTTCATTTCATTCTGTTGGCAGATTTTTTCTAGCTCCACAATTTATCTAATTTCATGAATTTCCCTATTTGGGCGTGATTTTTCAGTCTTTATGCGGATTAAATTTCACTATTTATGCTTGGTTTAGTGGCTTGTCCATCATTTTCCTTCGATTTCCGAGTAATTATGCAGTTCACTGTTTTGCCCAGATTTTATAGGCTACTACACAGTTTTCGGACGATTTCATAAAATTGAGAACCTCAAATTTTTCTGATTTTATGGGTTATAGCTCACTCTTTTCGACCAATTTCTAGAATATATGAATTTCTCTGTTGTTTTAGTCTGATTTTCTGGGTTACCATCCATCCATTGTTTTCAGATGACCACAATGAATTCTGGATTTCATTAATTTAACAAATTTTGTGGACTATTGTCCACAGTTTTCTACCTTATTCAAGAAAGTTCGGATTTCATTGTTTTGGCCAAAATTTCTAGGCTATAATCGAAAGTTTTCTGCTGATTCCAAATAAATATGAATTCCACTGGTTTAACCTAATTTGGTGAGCTATTTTCCTACTTTTTTGACAAATTTTGAGAATATTTGCAACTCAGTTGTTTTCGCTAAATTATTTACTATTAGCATTGGTATCGGGTCGGGTCGGGTCCTTCACTACTCGGATCCGGATCCGGACCCGGACCCGTGAGGACCGGGTCCGGTTCCGGGTCCGGGTCCTATTAAAATATTCCTACCCTAACGGGTAGGAGCGGGAGTGTGAGTGGCAAGCGGAGGCGGCGAGTGGATGATTTAGACTAGATGAGAGAAGAAAAATGCATGAGTTTTGAGTTGGGAAGAGGAAAATTTAGAATTGAGGAGGACGGAGGGGAGGGATAAGGATATAATATTTATTTTTATGTTGATTTTTTAGATTTTTTTAACGGGTCCGGGTCCGGGTCCGGGTCAGGTTTCTTTGAGCGGATCCGGACCCAGATCCAAAAGTACAACGGGTCCCATTTTAGGACCTGGACCCGGATAGGCCGGGTCGGTTCCGGTCTAATGCCGGGTCCGGGTCGGATCCGGGTTTCGGGTATTTATACCAACGCTATCTACTATATAGTCCACAATAATGTATAAAATAGCTTGCTAGCTAACCTAACTTTAGCCCTTCTGTCAATAAATTAACGTGCACAATCCATTTCCTATATCTCTAAGCTATTTTCGATTAGTGCACGCTATTTGCGATATGTAGCTTAATCTAAATAGTACAAGCTACAGACGAGATAACCTTTCATTTAATTTTTTAAAAAAGAAATGAAAGAAAGAGTTATTAATAAAAAAACGAGAAAATTAGCACTGGTAACGGGTCGGGTCGGGTAGCTCAATACCCGGATCCGGATCCGGTCAATGACGGGTCCAAATACTGGACCCGGACTCAGACCCATGAAATTTGGGTCCGGGTCCGGGTCCGGTTCCCCACAAAAAATGTTACCTATTAGCTTTCGGGTTCGGATCTGGGTCCGGGTCCTATTTCTAATCACGGGTCCGGTTCGGTTCCGGGTCTTTAAAGTATAACACAATATTACATAATACAACTCGTGACTTTCTTGGAAAGTGATGGTTAAAATTAAATCTCAGTATGGTTGTTGTAGCTCCAAATCATACACTGATCATTCTTAAAAGCTCCAAATCAGAATACTTATTGTTTTTTAACATAGCCAGATTAGATCATACACTCAAGGTTGAATGATCAACAGTTACATGCTCCTTTTTTAACTCACTGACTACTTTTGATATACTGACTAATTTATGAGTCAGTGACTGGCAATCTACTTTTGATATACTGAGTGGCACTGGTAACGGGTAACGGGTCGGGTCCGCTTCGTTTATTGATTAATTCTCTATTGCGGGTCTGGGTCCGGGTCGGTTCCATTTTTAGGGGACCCAGACCTGATCCAAAATTTCAACGGGTAGTTATTTAGGACCTATACTCTTCCCAAATTAGATCGGGTCGGTTCCGGTCCAATGCCGGATCCGGGTCGGATCCGGATCGGGTCCGGATCGGGTCCGGGTTCCGGGTTTAGTACCAATGCTAGAGAAAACCCATTCGTTTCTTTAGCTCGTTTTGCATGTACATTTTCTTACAATGAAGGCACCCACCCAATCTATGTGACTTCTCCACTGCCTTCTAGTGAGCAACTCTGTGACTTCTCCACTGCCTTCTAGTGAGCAACTCCATTTTTCAATGACTATGGCGCCCCTTCACCAACAAATCTTTCAGTATCAATATGCTTTTCCTCTAATTTTGTTTAGTACCGACAAGCTAAAGAATTCTCCTATTCTTTTGAATCTCCAATTTTCGGATGCTTTCTTATTCTAGTTTTACGATTCTCCATGCTTTCTCTTTGCACTTGATCTTTCATTATTTCAATCTCTTAGTTATAAATCTTTTGGATTTTTTTTTTTTTTTTTGATAAAAGATGACCACTGTTATCGCTTCGTTAATGCGAAATTAAAGAAACATAGTAGAACTAATTACAACAGATCCAAATAAACTCCTCTATCAACCTAACACAGTAGTGACAAGAAAAACAGGAAAGAAGGAATTAAGATACAAGAGATTGTAGACAAAGCTCGCCACTCTGCCTTACAAACCCACAATAGTAGAACTAAATAAGTAGAAGAAAGCATAGCCATAAGTAGTCGGTCTGCATAGCCAGAAGTAGTTGATCCGAACTAGTGGTGCACACTTTCCCTTTCCTTGCTCTTCAGTAAATAGTCCTACTCCTCCATCCTCAGCCTTTTCATCGCTCTCCTATCACCTGTCCATTCATTAGTTAGAGCCAAAATTTTATGCAAGAGAGTTGAAAATGTACATTTGCTATTGTGAAAAAATAAATCATTCCGGATAAGCCAAAGACACCACATAGTAGCAGATGCTATAATACCCCATGCCTCTCTATTTTCTTTTCTAATTAGATCTACCCACCAGCGGCCCCAGACCTCTGAGCTAGACATAGGACATTGTAGACACCCAAAATGTAGGCACACTACCTCCCCAGCTGATTTGGCTTTAGTATACAAGAATAATAAATGATTGGTATCCTCATCCGCGCTCGCACATTCCCCGCATCTAACATCAATTTGCATATTCCTTTTCTGAACATTAATCTTCGACAGAATAGCGCCGTTCATGACTAACTAGTCAAAAACTTTAACCCTCAATGGAATAGAAAGCTTCCAGATAATGTTTGCATCCCTACATTGCATACCTCCGTCGTTTATCCGCTTGTACATCGAGGATACTGAGAACTCCCCAGATGAATCGAGCATCCATTCTCTGCTATCTTCGGTGTCGTTCTTGTACCGGCTTTCCTCCGTAATAAACTTATTGAGGTTATTCAAATCTATAATAATCCTCTGTGATAATTGCCCCTTAATGTCCAGCTTAAGTCTCTTGTTAATCCACACATCTGAAACTACCGTATCGATATTAATAATAGCCTCTGCTGCTTCTGGGAATAAGCTCAATAAGGAAACGTCCCCACACCACTTGTCCCTCCAGAATCTTGTGTCTTTCTCATTCCCAATCCTGCATCTAGTGTTTGCATGGTACATAAGACCAACCATTGCCACTCCCTTCCATAACATCGATGATTTTCCGAACACACTTTTCCCTCCAAATCGGTATAGTTTCCTACTTCTATATTTAGCAAAAGATTTGCACCACCAGTTGTTGTGTCTCCTCTTCATTTTCCACTACCACTTGCTGAGCAGCGCTTTGTTCATATCCCTTATGTTCAAAATTCCCAGACCTCCATATTCTCTCCTTTTGCATACACGATCCCATTTGACCAGCGGCATTCCTTTGTTAGATTCATCCGCTCCTCTGCATAAAAATCGTCTTCTGCACTTATCAATCCACTGAATTACCTACTGAGGAATCTCGTATACAGACATCAGGTACGTAGGAAGGCTACTAAGCACCGAGTTGATAAGTGTGATTCTACCACCTAGCGTGAGGAAGCGTCCCTTCCATCCGGCTAGCTTTTTCTCTACTTTTTCGATCAACGGTTGCCAATCATCTCTTTGAAGAGCCCCTGGTCTAATTGGGATACCAAGATAGACCAGCGGAAATTGACCAATTTCACATCCAAAAAAGCTCTTGATGTAATCAATGGGGATCGATAGTTTCTCGCTAATAGGAAGAACACAAGCCTTTGCTAAGTTCACTTTCATCACTGACCAAGCCCCAAAGCACTGCAAAGCCATGCCTGTAGCCGCCATCTCTTCCTCCTTGGCTGCTCCAAATAGAAGCATTCGTCTGCGTATTGAAGGATAGATATAGTTTGTGAGATTCCCATGTGTAACCCCTGTTTTCCTAAATACGTATTTTCTGGATATTGTTTTTCGTATTTTGATTTATTATAAATTCAGTATTATTTTAAACTCGAATTGTGCCTTCTATTTAAAATCTTTTCGAACCGGAAGTTGTATTTTCTTCGAATAGTAGTATATTCTAACTTTAATGATTATTTTCTAAGTGATCGGCTATTTGTATTTTATTTTATTACTATTTGGATTTTTATTAAACTTGTTTATCTCAAATCTCATTTTTGATATGTATATCAAAATTATTATTGTTGTTATTAATATTATTATCTTGATCGTTGATTTAAAAATCTATTTCTATTGATTTTTGTATTTGTAGCGATTTCAAATAATTTTCATATTGTAGTACAATATATATCTTGATATATAATCCTACATTTTATTAGTTAATTTATTTCCCTATTGTATTTTAAACCCAAATACCCATTTGACTAAATCCTATTCCTATTGGTTTTTATAATCTCCAAACCCATTATCTTGTTGGGTCTTTTAATTAAACCCTACCCTATTCTGATTGGATCCATTACCCAATAACCCTAAAAACCCAATACCCTATTATATAAATACCCATTGAATTAACCCTAACCCTAGAAACCCTACCCTAGTCTACTGTGCAACCCCTAACAAACACAACCGCCATCTCCTTCCCCCGTCTCCTTCCTCCACTCGATCGCACCCATTTTCCCTTTAGCCGACGTCTTCCCCATCCCCTGCACATCCTCACCATCATCCACGAATCCGCTCTCACCCTCCACCCATCGTCTTCCTCGCGTCGTCCCACATCCCGAACCCATTAACCCAACTCCACCTCGCCATTACCCATCACCTCTCGCCACTCGCCAGCCCTCAACCGATCACCGCGACCCCCTGGTCCCCGTCTCCTCCTACTCGCGACGCAGCCGCGACGCTGCGAAGCCGCAGCCAGTCACAACCCTCGTTAGCGACTCCCGGCCTTCATCTCTCCTTCACCCACTAGTCTACAGTGCCCAAACCCTACACCATCGACCTAGCACATCCATGTGCATCCCCGCCTGTGGTCGAGCTACCCTCGAAAGTCGCTGCCTTGCCACAGTCGTCTTCCAGTCGAGCCTCCGCCGCTCCTCTATTTTTACTACCAAAACAGAGCACCCCCATCGTTGTTGACCATCATGAGTCAGCCCCTTCGCTGCACCTGAGCTCGGCCTGAGCTCCTCGCCGTCTACAGCTCCCCAGTCGAGTCATCGACGCTGCCACCGCAATGCCGTCACAGCCACAGCCAAAGTTTCCCCTACCATTGTCACTGTGTTTTGGGAGAGCATTGAGTTTGAATCTCGACCGTCCGATCTCCTCACGATCGTTGCCATCATCAACCAGATCAGATTTCGGCCATCTGATCTCCCTCGCGATTCGTATTCATGAATCGTGCCTGCTTGATATTTGATACCTGAGTACGCTGCTCTATAAAATCCATTACTAGGTCTAAACGAAATTGTATTGACTGTAGCAACCATGTAGTAAAAGTATGGATGCATGAAGTGTAGAACCCCGTATTTTCAAATATTATTTTAATTATTTGAAAATAAATTTTTAATGATTTTGAGTATTTAATAAATATTTTCCAAAAGATTTATCTTTTGTACACGTGCAAAACACGTGCAAATGATTTTTAGAAGTTTGGAAAATTTAGTTTTCTTTATGAAAAATCATTGTTTATTATTTGAGAATTATTTAGTATTTTTCCAGATTTTTCTGAAATTAATTATGCGTATTTGCAATTTTTGAGAAAAGAAGGACTTATTTGCAAAATTGACAATTTCAAGGGTTAAAATGCAAATTATAATTTCTGGGCATTCCAATCAGTATTTGTTGAAGTTTAGAAACATATTTTTCTATTAGACCCTAATTTAAATTATATTTGATTTAGTTTTCAAGGATACAATTATATATGTAAGATGTACTCTTAAAAGGATTATTTTGCAAATTGGGTGAAAACCCTAATATTTTAATCCGGCATATATAAGGGAAATCCCTTTCCCAGCCGTCATTCACAATATTTAGAATATTGAGATTTGTTTGAGGAACAAGAGGAGAATTCTTGGATCTAGCAAGGAGAAAGTTTGTGGATCTTTTCTTCAAATCAGGTGAGTTGGTTTGTTTGTTTTGCTTTGTTTTGTTTGTTTTGATTATGACGTGAGATCTTTGTTATGTTTGTTTGTGATCATTATACCATTCTTTGTTAGTCCCATTGTATGTAGGACATGGATCTTTAATTCGATATGGATGATGAGAACTTTTATTTGATATTTGGACCATGATGAGAAAAGATTTAGATTTGTTGAGGATATGTTGATTTATGAGATCATGTTGTTAGAAAGCAAATTTAGAACTGATTATGTTAAGCTTGGATATTAAACATCTGGACCTAGTGATTGCAAACCAATTTTGATTATGTGTTGAGGAAGACATTTAGCTTGGTTGAGAAAACCCTAATGGGAGAATTGAGAATTTAGATCATGAGAATATGAGATTGGAGAAATTGATTGATTGAGTAATGTAACCATGATAGAGATTGTTGAGAATTGTTCATTTGCCCGAATATAAATTAACTTTATGATCAGTAATTCTTTAGAAAACTTCAAGATGATTTTGTGTTCAGATCTGTAGCCGTCAGTCGACTGATCCGATGTGCAGTCGACTGGTACGAGCTTACAGTGTACTTTTGAGTCTTGAGATTTGTTCGGGACGGTCGACCTAGACTGTGGTCAGTCGACTGACCCTCTGCTTGTGGTTTTGTTCAGTTCTTTCGGGGCAGTCGACTGACTTCTTGGGTAAGTCGACTGGTCATGCCTTAGATTATTTTCGTAAAATGTTGGGATATGTCCTCTGGACAGTCGACTGGTCCATCAAGCAGTCGACCGGTCCTGTAGGATCTTTGTATTTGATTTGAGATATTTTGTTTAGTGTTAGATTTTGAGACATTTGTTTAGTACTTGATTCTGAGATATTGTTCAGTATTTGATGTTGAGATATTTGTTCAGTGTTTGATTTTAAGATGTTCAGTTAAGTATTGGTTTTTGAGATGTTCAATTAAGAACATGATTTTGAGATATTTTGTTGAGCCACTTGTTAAGTGGAATTTGTTCAGATATTTGTTTTTGAGTCTCTAGAGGTAGGTGACCCTAGTATACCGGTGTTTGTTCAGTTATTTGTTGAGGCCCATCGAGGCAAATTTTCAGTTATTCAGATTTTTAGTCCGGTAGGGTACACTACTCTAGGAGATTTGTTCAGCAACCCAAACTAATAAGGACAGGCATTAGTAGTGTCATGACGAATGAGAACATGAGTTATGCACCTCAGTATGACTTTTGATGTAGGATTAGTCTCCTGAATTATCCAAGTAGTTAACTTGAGATGTGTGATTTATCTCCGGAATTATCCAGGTAGTTAACCTGAGATGTGAGGTATTTCTCCGGAATTATCCAAGTAATTATCTTGAGATGTGGGATTGAACTACGGAATGATCGGAGTCGAGGCGACACTTTTGGGGTATTATTGTGGTTATGAGTCTATGTTTAGATGTGGGATGATCTCCTGAATTATCCAGGGAAAATACCTGTGATGTGGGATCAATCTCCGGAATGATCAAGCATGGGCAAATTATCATAGTTTATCTTCATCTCTGAGTAGTCATCGTTGTCAGCATGTAGTCATGATGTTTTCTTGAATCACTTTTATGCATTTGGATTTCCTGTTTTCGGCACACACTTGGCTTTTGGTTTTGGTATCACCCCTTATTCTTTGTTGTTACTTCATACTTTAGTGTTGATTATTATTTGTTGGATATTATGCTTTATGTTCATTTATGTTATTTGTTTGATTAGTTGCCACTCACACCATTTTTATGGCTGACCCCTTTAGTTTGGGGGTTAGGGTTCAACTCTAGCCTCACTTGTTGCAGGTTACTGCTTAGAGTGGGAGGTTGGATGCTTAATGTTGCATTTGAGACTATTTGGACTATTTAGTTTTGTGTAAAATTTGTAAAGACATATTGTGTGGTTATTGAGTTGTAAATGTAAAGAAATATTTGGGTTGAGATGATTAGACTTCCGCTGTGATTTGTAATAATTGTTGTAATAAAGAAAGAAAATGTTAGTGGTGTTGTTGGTGTTTATTGTTCTATTGAAGTGGATTGCTGGGATTTCGCCACTTATTTTCTAAGCTCTCATATTAGAAATTTGGGGCGCTACAGAGATTGGTATCAGAGCTCCGCTTCAATGTAATAATAAACTTAGTATGACAACCAACCTAGGTGTGGACACTAGAGAGTGAGTACCTAGGTGTGGACATCAGAGCGTGAGTATCACATAGAATTAAATTATGATGTTTGGTTTGAAATTATGGATTGGGATATGGTTATAGTTTGTCCGAGGGTATTGATTTGAGTTTGATTTGTGAGTGTGTTGCTCTAACTTTACCCTCGTTTTGCAGTATTCAAAATGGTTGCACCCAGAGGTAGAAATGGTGGCAACAATGAGGATGGATCAGGTAGTTCTCGAGGAACGGGAATTGACCTAGAAGCTGAGTTTGCCAAAGTATATCAGACGTTGAATACGCTGATGGCACTCAATGTGGCGCAGCAGCAAGCGCAGCAGCAGAATCCGCCGCCCAATCATGGAGCTGGTCATGGATTGGTGAATGCCGACCCCATCAAGCAGATTGAATCCTTTAAGAGGATGAGGCCGCCAGTCTTTGAGGGGCAAGCTGATCCAACAGCAGCAGACGATTGGATTCGGAAGATGCAGACGATCTTCGAAGTGTCAGAGACTCCTGAAGCTAGCAAGGTGAAGTTGGCTTCGATGCAGCTGGAGAAAGATGCTGGTGTATGGTGGGAGTCATTGAAGAGGAACTTGGGAGATCAGCAGCTGACATGGGAAGGTTTTCTGGAGGAGTTCAGAGATCGCTTCTTTCCTCTTGATGTTCAGGAGAAGAAGGCGACTGAGTTCATGAACCTTCAGCAGGGGAGCATGACTGTTCGGGAGTATGAGACGAAGTTCGCTCAACTTTCGAGGTTTTGCACCAGAATTGGTCATGGATGAAGCAAAGAAGGCCAAAAAGTTTGAGCAGGGCTTGAGGCCGAACTTGAGGTCAAGGATGGTTCCGTTGGGTATCCGAAGATTTGAGAAGCTGGTCAGAAGAGCAGCGATGACTGAAGAGGATATGGACTTGTTTCAGAAGAAGCAGGATTCTTGGAACCGGAACAAGAGGCCAGCATCAGGCCAGAGTGGGAAGGGATTCCCCGCGAAGCAGGCGAAGTTCAGTGGACCGGTGCAGAAGGCATCTGGAGCTCAGGGAGTGACCTGCTACTACTGCAAGGAAGTAGGACATTACAGGTCAGCATGTCCGAAGTTGGCAGAGCATGTTTGTTCTCAGTGTGGGCAGACTGGACACTCAAAGCCCCATTGTCCACAACTGAAGAAAGATGGTTCGGGTGGAAGCAAGTTCCCGAAGAGGCAAGGGCGAGTATTTGCATTGACCGAGGAGGATGCGAGAAACTCGGAAGATGTAATACAGGGTATGCAGGAATTTTGATTTCTTTCATTTTTGAATCAGTGTAATGAATAAAAGCTTTTCTTTCAGAATAAATTAAGATTGAGTATCATTCTTATTGTAACAGGGGTTGTTTTAATAAATGGAATAAAAGCAAAGGTTTTGTTTGACACTGGTTCATCGCATACGTTTGTATCGCCAAGTTTTGCAAAGGGCTTAGGTTTGGAACCTAAATTGTTTCCAGGCAGGGTTTTGTCAGTGGCAACGCCGTCAGGTGAGGAGCTGGTAGCGGATCGATATTACGAGGGCTGTGATATCGAGATTGGTGGAAGGATGTTCGGCATCGACTTGATTGAGCTACAAGTGTTGGGAGTGGATGTCATAGTGGGCATCGATTGGATGGCTATTTATGATGCCACGATTGATTGCAAGCAGAAGGAGGTGTTGGTGAAAGCACCAGGTGGACCCGCAGTAACTTTTCAAGGGAAGAAGAAGATCCCGCAGGTGGCTGCAATGGTATCTAAGAAGTCTATTGCAGATGAAGTCCAGGGCATTCCGGTGGTTCGAAGGTTTCCTCAGGTGTTCTTGGATGATTTTCCAGGATTACCGCCACAGAGAGATGTGGAGTTTTGCATCAATGTTCAGCCGGGGAGTGCGCCGATTTCCAAGGCTCCATACAGGATGGCACCTGTAGAGCAGGATGAAGTGAAGAAGCAGATTGAAGAGCTTTTGAGCAAAGGGCTTATCAGACCGAGTTCATCTCCGTGGGGAGCGCCAGTGTTGTTGGTTAAGAAGAAGGATGGGTCGATGAGGATGTGCATTGACTATCGGGAGTTGAATAGGGTGACTATTCAGAACCAGTATCCATTGCCGCGGATTGACGATTTGTTCGACAGGCTTCGAGGAGCAGCGGTGTTTTCGAAGATTGACTTGAGGTCAGGGTATCATCAGGTACGAGTCAAAGAGGAAGATGTGAGTAAGACAGCTTTCAGGACTCGTCATGGGTTGTATGAGTTTTTGGTGATGCCATTCGGGTTGACGAATGCGCCAGCAGTTTTCATGGACATGATGAATCGGGTGTTGAGGCCATTCATTGATTCCTTCGTGGTGGTCTTCATCGATGATATCTTGGTATATTCGAAGTCGGAGGAGGATCATTCTAAGCACTTGACAGCGGTATTACAGACATTGCAAGAGCACAGTTTGTATGCCAAATTGTCGAAGTGTGAATTTTGGAAATCTGAGGTAGCTTTTCTAGGTCACATTCTTTCTAAGGAGGGAGTGGCTACTGATCCTCAGAAAGTGGAAGCAGTGAAGGATTGGCCCAGGCCGACGTCAGTGAAGGAAGTGAGAAGCTTCTTGGGATTAGCTGGTTACTACAGGAGGTTTATTCAGGGGTATTCTCAGATTGCTGTTCCATTGACAGGTTTGACCCGGAAGAGTGTGGCGTTTGTATGGACAGATAAGTGCGAGGAGAGTTTCCTTGAGTTAAAGGAAAGGTTGACTACCGCACCCATACTAGCATTGCCGCAAGCTGGAAAAGATTATGATATCTACAGCGATGCATCTCTCAGAGGTTTGGGATGTGTGTTGATGCAGGAAGGCAAGGTCATTGCTTATGGTTCGAGGCAGTTGCGTCCGCATGAGAAGAATTATCCGACGCACGACTTGGAGTTAGCAGCTATCATTTATGCCTTGAAGCTATGGAGGCATTATGTCTATGGTGAGAAGGTTAGCATGTTCACTGACCACAAGAGCCTGAAGTATATCTATCAGCAGAGGGATTTGAATCTTCGTCAGAGAAGATGGTTGGAGGTATTGGAAGACATTCGTCCTGAGATCAAGTATCATCCAGGCAAGGCGAATGTAGTGGCTGATGGACTTAGCAGAAAGGGTAGTTTGGCAAGGTTGATCACTACTCGAAGAGAGTTGGCAGCAGAGATCGATCAGGCAGGTATCGAGGTTGTACTGCGAGGTTTAGGGGCATCTTTGGCTCAGTTGAGGCTGCAGCCGTCTTTGAGAGAGAAGATTGTGGAAGGTCAGAGATCAGATTCAGAGATCCAGAAGATGTTGCAGCAGGTTGCTGAGGGCAAGTTATCAGAATTTCGTGTCCAAAATGGAGTTCTTTGGTTGGGTGAGAGGTTGTGTGTTCCAGATGACGCAGAGTTGAGGGGGAGTATCTTGCAGGAAGCACACAGTACCTTATTGTCAGTTCATCCTGGAGGTACGAAGATGTACAGGGATATCAAACCACATTTTTGGTGGTCTGGCATGAAGCGAGATGTAGCAGATTTTGTGGCAAGGTGTCTGACTTGTCAGCAGATCAAGGCAGAGAATCAGAGACCTGGAGGTTTGTTGCAGCCTTTACCCATTCCGGAGTGGAAGTGGGAGAATATCAGCATGGACTTTATCACGGGTTTGCCGAGGAGTTCGAAGGGAAATGACTCGATTTGGGTTGTTGTGGACCGATTGACTAAGTCGGCACATTTTCTAGCCATGAAGATTTCTTGGTCGATGGAGAAATTGGCTGAGTTATACATTGAAGAGATTGTGAGGCTTCATGGAGTTCCAGTTTCGATTGTGTCTGACAGAGATCCGAGGTTTACATCAAGGTTTTGGAGAAGTTTACAGGCAGCTTTGGGCACCAGAACTGATTTCAGTACGGCATTTCATCCGCAGACAGATGGTCAAACGGAGAGGGTGAATCGAGTACTGGAAGATATGTTGAGAGCTTGTGTTATGGACTTTGGTGGTAGTTGGGAGAGATACTTGGCATTGGTTGAGTTTGCCTATAACAATAGTTACCATGCAAGTATTGGGATGGCACCGTATGAGGCTTTATACGGCAGGAGGTGCAGGACACCTGTATGTTGGTATGAGGTTGGCGAGAGGCAGATGTATGGTCCTGAGATCGTACAGCAGACGTCAGAGCAGATTGAGCTGATTCGCAAGAGGTTAGTTGAAGCTCAGAGTCGGCAGAAGAGTTATGCTGACACTCGACGGAGAGATTTGGAATTTGAGGTTGGGGATTCAGTTTTTCTCAAGGTTTCTCCGACCAAAGGAGTAATCAGATTTGGTAAAGGTGGCAAGTTGGCGCCGAGGTATATTGGTCCGTACAAGATCGTGGAGAGGATTGGCAAGACCGCATACAGATTGAAGCTTCCAGAGGAGTTAGCACAAGTACATGACGTGTTTCATGTGTCGCTACTGAGGAAGTATGTGGCCGATCAGAGGCACCAGTTGGTGGAAGTTCCTGAAGATCTACAGGTGAACCTGAGTTACAAGGAACAGCCTGTTGAGATCGTTGATCGTAGGGAGAAAGTCCTTAGGAGCAAGGTGATACCTATGGTCAAGGTATTGTGGAGGAATCAGCAGTTCGAGGAGGCTACTTGGGAGCCAGAGGATCGCATGCTGAAGGATTTTCCTGAATTGTTTGTATGAATGTACTTCTTGTATGGGAATGGAATTCTTTGGATAATTGTATTGTTGATTGACAAATGATGTATTTCTTTATTTTGATTGTGATGTTATATGAAATTGTTTGGGTGATGATCTATTTATGAAGTATTGTTTCCTTTTGATTGGTATGTGTTTGAACTCATTAGTAGTAGTTCTGAGGACAGAACTCTTCTAAGGAGGGAGTGATGTAGAACCCCGTATTTTCAAATATTATTTTAATTATTTGAAAATGAATTTTTAATGATTTTGAGTATTTAATAAATATTTTCCAAAAGATTTATCTTTTGTACACGTGCAAAACACGTGCAAATGACTTTTAGAAGTTTGGAAAATTTAGTTTTCTTTATGAAAAATCATTGTTTATTATTTGAGAATTATTTAGTATTTTTCCAGATTTTTCTGAAATTAATTATGCGTATTTGCAATTTTTGATAAAAGAAGGACTTATTTGCAAAATTGACAATTTCAAGGGTTAAAATGCAAATTATAATTTCTGGGCATTCCGATCAGTATTTGTTGAAGTTTAGAAACATATTTTTCTATTAGACCCTAATTTAAATTATATTTGATTTAGTTTTCAAGGATACAATTATATATGTAAGATGTACTCTTAAAAGGATTATTTTGCAAATTGGGTGAAAACCCTAATATTTTAATCCGGCATATATAAGGGAAATCCCTTTCCCAGCCGTCATTCACAATATTTAGAATATTGAGATTTGTTTGAGGAACAAGAGGAGAATTCTTGGATCTAGCAAGGAGAAAGTTTGTGGATCTTTTCTTCAAATCAGGTGAGTTGGTTTGTTTGTTTTGCTTTGTTTTGTTTGTTTTGATTATGACGTGAGATCTTTGTTATGTTTGTTTGTGATCATTATACCATTCTTTGTTAGTCCCATTGTATGTAGGACATGGATCTTTAATTCGATATGGATGATGAGAACTTTTATTTGATATTTGGACCATGATGAGAAAAGATTTAGATTTGTTGAGGATATGTTGATTTATGAGATCATGTTGTTAGAAAGCAAATTTAGAACTGATTATGTTAAGCTTGGATATTAAACATCTGGACCTAGTGATTGCAAACCAATTTTGATTATGTGTTGAGGAAGACATTTAGCTTGGTTGAGAAAACCCTAATGGGAGAATTGAGAATTTAGATCATGAGAATATGAGATTGGAGAAATTGATTGATTGAGTAATGTAACCATGATAGAGATTGTTGAGAATTGTTCATTTGCCCGAATATAAATTAACTTTATGATCAGTAATTCTTTAGAAAACTTCAAGATGATTTTGTGTTCAGATCTGTAGCCGTCAGTCGACTGATCCGATGTGCAGTCGACTGGTACGAGCTTACAGTGTACTTTTGAGTCTTGAGATTTGTTCGGGACGGTCGACCTAGACTGTGGTCAGTCGACTGACCCTCTGCTTGTGGTTTTGTTCAGTTCTTTCGGGGCAGTCGACTGACTTCTTGGGTAAGTCGACTGGTCATGCCTTAGATTATTTTCGTAAAATGTTGGGATATGTCCTCTGGACAGTCGACTGGTCCATCAAGCAGTCGACCGGTCCTGTAGGATCTTTGTATTTGATTTGAGATATTTTGTTTAGTGTTAGATTTTGAGACATTTGTTTAGTACTTGATTCTGAGATATTGTTCAGTATTTGATGTTGAGATATTTGTTCAGTGTTTGATTTTAAGATGTTCAGTTAAGTATTGGTTTTTGAGATGTTCAATTAAGAACATGATTTTGAGATATTTTGTTGAGCCACTTGTTAAGTGGAATTTGTTCAGATATTTGTTTTTGAGTCTCTAGAGGTAGGTGACCCTAGTATACCGGTGTTTGTTCAGTTATTTGTTGAGGCCCATCGAGGCAAATTTTCAGTTATTCAGATTTTTAGTCCGGTAGGGTACACTACTCTAGGAGATTTGTTCAGCAACCCAAACTAATAAGGACAGGCATTAGTAGTGTCATGACGAATGAGAACATGAGTTATGCACCTCAGTATGACTTTTGATGTAGGATTAGTCTCCTGAATTATCCAAGTAGTTAACTTGAGATGTGTGATTTATCTCCGGAATTATCCAGGTAGTTAACCTGAGATGTGAGGTATTTCTCCGGAATTATCCAAGTAATTATCTTGAGATGTGGGATTGAACTACGGAATGATCGGAGTCGAGGCGACACTTTTGGGGTATTATTGTGGTTATGAGTCTATGTTTAGATGTGGGATGATCTCCTGAATTATCCAGGGAAAATACCTGTGATGTGGGATCAATCTCCGGAATGATCAAGCATGGGCAAATTATCATAGTTTATCTTCATCTCTGAGTAGTCATCGTTGTCAGCATGTAGTCATGATGTTTTCTTGAATCACTTTTATGCATTTGGATTTCCTGTTTTCGGCACACACTTGGCTTTTGGTTTTGGTATCACCCCTTATTCTTTGTTGTTACTTCATACTTTAGTGTTGATTATTATTTGTTGGATATTATGCTTTATGTTCATTTATGTTATTTGTTTGATTAGTTGCCACTCACACCATTTTTATGGCTGACCCCTTTAGTTTGGGGGTTAGGGTTCAACTCTAGCCTCACTTGTTGCAGGTTACTGCTTAGAGTGGGAGGTTGGATGCTTAATGTTGCATTTGAGACTATTTGGACTATTTAGTTTTGTGTAAAATTTGTAAAGACATATTGTGTGGTTATTGAGTTGTAAATGTAAAGAAATATTTGGGTTGAGATGATTAGACTTCCGCTGTGATTTGTAATAATTGTTGTAATAAAGAAAGAAAATGTTAGTGGTGTTGTTGGTGTTTATTGTTCTATTGAAGTGGATTGCTGGGATTTCGCCACTTATTTTCTAAGCTCTCATATTAGAAATTTGGGGCGCTACATGAAGTGCTACCTAGATAGTAATAACCACAAGACTTGAACATGAAACTTGAACTTGATACATGCTTACTTGATACTTGATGACATGATACATGAGACTTGATACTTGAATATAATACTTGACACTTGCAACTTGATACTTGTACTTGACAACTTGACACTAGAATTGAGACTTGTTACTTGACACTTGTACTTGATACTTGTTACTTGACACTTGTACTTGATACTTGTCACTTGATGTTGGATACCCTTATATGTTCACTTGCCACTTACTTCACTACTAGTATTTGTTACCCAATCTTGTTACTTGAGTTGTCCTTCTTGCTAACTAGTTTCTTGAATCCGCACTACTTGTTGCATCCCAATTACATTCTTGATTCCAAATCTTGTTCTATGTTGCTTGTACTTGTTTTTACTATTTGTTGCCCTAACTTGCACTAAGGTCATTCATCTTGTTTTCTCTATTTTCTCCTTTTTATAATTATTTGGCAGACTTTGGAGACGTGTTGCCTGCTGGAATTGTGAACAGAGATTTTAGGCTTCAAGTGGAGAAAAAACATGCTTAAATTATTTATTTTCTTTGAATTATTTATTTCTTACTACTTAAAACTTGTAACGGGCTTATGTTCCCGAGTTTTATCTTTGATCCAGACTTGAAAACTATTTGGATATTATTATTTGTTTCAATTGTTTTCTGTTACTTAATAAATTATTCATGCATGCTTGGTTGTATATATATCTTGTTATATTCTTGTTGTGATGCGGAGTCGATCCTACAGCTTATGGATGATGTTAAAATCATTTGCTGGGCTTCGTCAGTCACTCGTATTCCGTATTTTGGGAAGCGGGGCGTGACACCATGGCTCTTATTCCCTGAATGATTCCATTAGCCCTGCCTCTACTGATCATTTCTGCCAAACCGTCTGCTAAGATAGTGTTGCCGCTGAATCTGGTGTGGGGGCAAACAGATAGTATTTGTGGATTCTTGGGAAACTTTGAATAACAAACCCGTTGCCTATTCCGCCAGAGTTTGACCGTTGCTCCCACCGTTCACCTGCAAAAAAGTACGAGACACCGGGGTTGTTCCCAGCGATGCACCCTTCGACGCTCAAGTCAGTAATCAGAAGTGATTATGAAAGAGCGTAAATTGGCAAAAGATTGATTACCTCTTAATGGAGATGGATGAGGGGTATTTATAGGCGCCGCTGGGGTCAGATTAGGAATGTAATCCCTGTGGTTAGATAAGGAATGTAATCCCTAATCCCCAGTGAAAGGATAGATATGAATCAGGGCTGTTGATTAGGATTTAATCAGAAACCCTAATTCTATCTTTCTGGACCGGGTTTGCTGCGGGTTGAAACCCGCACCCAGTTGAGGTGGATCCGTTCGCGGGTTAGTGGGTCTTTGAGGAGGAGAACCCGTACCCGCTTCAGACCCATTGGTGGGTGAAATTACCGTTTTACCTCTGGACTTAAGATTCATGCTCAATTTGGACGTATCCGATTTAACCCCATTTTTAGCCATATCACGAGCCCCCCACTCTCGAAGACTGAGTTTGATCAGCCTTTGAGGAGTAGTTTAACTGTTTTAATGGCTAGTGGAGTTGTGTTGGAGTCCAAATGGAAGGTTTTGAATCTTTGAAGGAGGTAGTGCGGTGATTTTTCAAGTTGGTTGCACTCTGAGTTCTTCTGGTCATGTGGTGTTTTCGCAGGAATATTCGTTTGACTTTGCGAAGTGTCGATCCGTCGTTCGGGGGTCTTAATAGATTCTCCTTGGTAATAATTACTTGCTTGGAGATTAGAAAATGTTTCCCCAACTTTATAACTATTTTCCAAGAGTTTCCCTTAACTTTCCCGAATTTTTAATTGTTTCTTCGCAATTTTTTGGCGAACGGCTCGGTTGTTTCCTTCGTTGTGCGGCCTACATGCTTTTACTTCACCGCCGATCCCTTCGAGCGCTCGCTGCCAAGGAGGCCGAAGTCAATGGGTGGTTCAGTGCCTTCTGCCGAAGAGCAGAGGCACCTCGGCCAGGTTGTAAGTGCGGAGAGGGGGTTTGGCGAGGTCCGAGGTAGTTTTTTCCATGTAACATGGTCGGTGTCAAGAACGCTCGGCAGCTGGTGCCGAAATCCAACTTTCCATGTAACATGGTCGGTGTCAAGAATGCCGAAATCCAACTTTCCATGTAACATGGTCGGTGTCAGGAGTTTAAATTGTACTGTGACAACCTGAGCACGTAGCTCAAGTGGTCAGAGAGCGCGGTTGGGTTCTCTGTGGTGACCGGTTCGAATCCCGTGGGCAACATTATTTCGTTTGTTTTTTTTAAAACAAATTTAACAGCGGGCCGAGAGCATTTAATGCTCTCAGCCATGTTTATGCCGCTTAGCACGTTCGGTCTATTGGCCTGTGCTTTCGGCCGTGTCTCTGGGGTGCTGGGTTCGAATCTTGCCCTCGGCAAGATTGAAAAAAAATTGTTTTTTGGGGTTTTTAATTGTCCAAAAATTATGAAAAAAATATGGTTATTCTCCTAAAAATATAAGGGACTTTATAAAAATGATTTGGGAATTATTTGCATGAAATAAACTATGATTTGGGGATAAAATGCATAAATAGAACTATGGTTCTATATGTATATTGTTGTGAAATTATAACATGCAAAAAGAAATTAAAATGAGGAATTAGAAGATTAATATAGTAAAGATTGAAGTGATATTATGTGATGGATGTGATTTATTCCTAATTGAGAATAGTATGAAAATATGAATTGTGAATATTCGTTAGTGATGTAAAGTATTTCTCATTTTGAGAATAATGTGACAACTATGAAATGTGAATTATTCTCGTTGGAGAATAGTGCGACAAATTATGATGTGTGAATAGAATGAAGGAATGATTCCTTAATTTGATATTATAACCTGTTCAGTCGACCGAATGTGTGTAACAGTCGACTGTATTGAACTTGAGAAATTACATAATTGCACTATGCAGAACAGCCGACTGGGTTGAACGACGGTCAACTGTCCTGTAAATGATAATTGAGATTTTGAACGCTGCAGAACAGCCGACTGACCATGTGCAGCAGTCGACTCTTCCGAGCGATTATTGAAGAACTTTATTTGACTGAACAAGTCGACTGGATGAGCTCCAAGTCGAATGTTCAGAGTACTTTTGGTATATCAGAAATTCTATGATTTGTTTATAATAAAGGTTATGAATCTTATGTTGATTATTGATTATGACAGTAAATTCGATTTGTCTTTGCGTGAATTTACATGAAGTGAATCATTTATTAGAACTTGTCAAAGTTGTATGAATGTGAAAGCTATGAACATGAAAAGAAAATCTATTATGATTATGAAAAATGAACTTATGAGCTAGTAATGCTCAATGTTGAAAATTGTGAATTGGAATTGAAACGAAAGAGTAGCTAAGTCTCCCCCGGTATTTGGAAAGAAATGAAATGAAATATTGAAATGAAAGACCAAGGTTGGTCATGTTTGAATGAATGAATAAGTCCGGTTTAATGGAGAGGCTAACTCTAGAGCTTTAATTTTTGTTCATGATTCTAATAAAAACTAAGGATTAGTGCATAGTGAAGATGTGATGAAACTGAGAGAAAAACACGAGTATGAGAACTAGGGTTTACGGTGCGGGTGTGTGAGCCACAGAATGCATGCTTGATGAGTCAAGACATGGCGTGGGCACAACTCAGTAATGATCAGACTTTAGCCATGCTTGTGGGATGTTTGGTGACTACAAGAGGATCATGTGCCATGAAGTGAGGCTGAATTGCCACAGAATGCATGCTTGATGAGTCAAGACATGGCATGGGATTTCCCTCCAAAATTTTTTGTACACGAGCTTGTACTCATAGATCATCTAGGATACTCACCGTAGTTACAGTAGTAGATTAAGTCATGGCGAGGGATTGAACCCTACAAAGATGAAGAACGATTAAGAGGCTTGCCCTTGGACCTATGTAGTATGGGATGCATAGAATCCGAACAAGTGCGCATTAGTGTCATCTAATATAAATGAATGCATTAAGGACTAAGTGCACAATCACAACATGACATCAATAGGGTAGCCCCTTTAGTTTGATATGTGACAAGTTTGTGTTTGCTAAATATGGAAAATAAGTTATACTATTTCCGGCATAGAGAGGATATCCGTGTATAATGATCGTCGGTTGAATAAACTGACGTACCCACAGTCTTATATGCAGGTAAATGGCTTGATAAAGATTAAAGAGGAACAAATCCTTAAAGATTACTCAATGTTGTTGTATATTTGTTTCATTATTGTAAATTTTACTTCCGCTGTGTAATGTAAAGTGTAATACTGATGTAAACTCTGATATAAAGAGAAAAGTTTAAATTTCCTTGTAAAATTGTACTAAAGGAAGTGAAAAGATCCTGTAGAACATCTCGAATTCAGTGTATTTGGGATTCGGGGCGTTACACTCCTCTTCGAAGTTGGGCGTTTCATCGCGTTCAGGACGCTTATTAGCCCCCCGAGGCGGGGGAGGAAGGTCGGCTCGGTCCTTTCTCACGAACCTGGTCAGCTGCCCCCTCTGGATAAGGTCTTCTATCTCATTCTTCAAGGTCCGACAATCATTGGTGTCGTGGCCATGGTCCCGGTGGTAACGGCACCACTTCTCTTTATCTCTCTTCTTGGTGGGGGTGTTCATCCTCGGAGCAGGAAGTATGACCCCCACCTTCTCAACTTTCATTAGAATGGTGGAGATGTTGGCATTAAAGGGAGTAAAATTTTCAAATCTAGGGGGAGGTCGGTGCTGGCCACTATTATCCTTCTGGAGCTTCTTGGCTCCTCCCTCTTCTGTTCCCTTTCTCTTAGGCCCGGAGGAAGACCCCTCCAAGTTGGGCGGTGCTCAGCTTCTTCGGCCCGAATATACTTTTCGCTCCGGAGGAGGAAGTCAGAGAAGTTCTGTGGGGGCTTCTTGGCGAGGGAAGAGCAGAGGCTGGAGTTGAGGACATTGGATTGAAATGCTGCTGCAGCGACCGACTGATCGAGGGATGCTATGGACCTGGCTTCAGCTGTGAACCTTTTCACATAGTCTCTCAGCTTCTCACCCTTCTTCTGGTGGAGGTAGAGTAGCGAGATGCTGGTCTTCTCAGTTCTGCAGCTACTCACGAAGTGGGTGACGAAGAGGGTCTCAAATTGCTCGAAGAAGAATATTGAGGAAGGGGCAAGGCGAGAGTACCATTCTCGAGCTGTGCCCTTGAGAGTTGCGGGAAAGGTTTTGCAGAGCAGAGCATCAGAAGCTTGATGGGTGAGCATGAGGGTCTTGAAGCTTTCGATGTGATCGACGGGGTTAGTCTCCCCGGAATAGGTCTCGAATTGAGGAGGCTTGAAGCCGATTGGTACGGGTGCATCCATTATGGTTCGAAAAAAAGGAGGTCGACTAGGGCGAAGGGTCCTTCCTCTAAGTTCTTCTTCTCGGTCTAACTGACCCAAGCGCCTCTCCATTTCGTGGAGACGACGGTAGACAACGTCATCCCTTCGACTGTAATCAGCCGAGTCTCTAGACTCGTCTTCGTACGAGGGAGAGCGGGGGCTACGACGACGGTAGCTCCTGGAGCGGCGAGGACTTGGCATGTGCCGGGGGTTGCTGGGAGCTTGAGGAGGAGTTAGGGACCGTCGGCGAGGACTTCGGACCGGAGGAGGAGAGGGAATCCTTGGAGCATTGGTGTTGGGACGGAGATTGAGAGCTTGTAGGACGGTTGCTTGGAACTACTGGAACTCGGCACGGGTGATGGGTGCCTTATCGTTTTTAGGATGTTGCTGACCGGCAGGGAAATGGGGTCTTCTCCTGTGATGTTCGGGGGACTCTCTCCGCCCCCTTCGGATAGGGGACCTTCTGTAGTCTCGGCGGTGAGGAGATCGCTCATCCGGACGTTGCTGGCGGGAGGCTCCCTCTCGGGCCCGCTTTTCATCCAGACGGCGGCGAAGATCCTCATCCTTCTGCCGATTGAGGACGGTGTTGCGAAGGTCGGAAGCTCGGGGATTATGGAAGGCCATAGAAACCGAAGAGGCATTGTGGATGGAGACGTGGTCCGGATGGAGAGGTTGTTTCTGCGGGTTGGGACCTTTAGGAGGTTGTTGATTCTGAGGAGGAGGTAGGTCCTGCTGGAGAGGGTCCTCGGCTTGCGGCGGAAGTTGCCCCTGCTGTTGAGCGGTTGAGGGGAGACTTCCTGTTGCTGATCGGGGTTGGGTCCTCGGTTGGACCCTCTGGATCTGGCTTTCCTAGGAGGCATGGCTAGAGAAGATCTGATCAATGGGAAGATGGGAGGTTGCTATTCGTTGATTCCCACAGACGGCGCCAATCTGTTGCCGCTGAATCTGGTGTAGGGGCAAACAGATAGTATTTGTAGAATCTTGGGAAACTTTGAATAGCAAACCCGTTACCTGTTCTGCCGGAGTTTGACCATTGCTCCCGCCGTTCACCTGCAAAAAAGTGCGAGACACCGGGGTTGTTCCCGGTGACGCACCCTCCAACGCTTAAGTCAGTAATCAGATGTGATTATGAAAGAGCGTAAATTGGCAAAAGATTGATTACCTCTTAATGGAGATGGATGAGGGGTATTTATAGGCGCCGCTGGGGTCAGATTAGGAATGTAAACCCTGTGGTTAGATAAGGAATGTAATCCCTAATCCCCAGTGAAAGGATAGATATGAATCAAGGCCGTTGATTAGGATTTAATCAGAAACCCTAATTCTATCCTTTCTGGACCGGGTTTGCTGCGTGTTGAAACCCGCACCCAGTTGAGGTGGATCCGTTCACGGGTTAGTGGGTCTTCGAGGAGGAGAACCCGTACCCGCTTCAGACCCATTGGTGGGTGAAATTACCGTTTTACCTCTGGGCTTAAGATTCGTGCTCGATTTGGACGGTTCCGATTTAACCCCATTTTTAGCTATATCAGATAGCGAACAAAAGAGAAGACAAAGGATCTCCCTGTCTGAGGTCCCTCCTGCATTTTATTTCTTTACCCAACTTTCTGTTTATCTGAATAAATGACTTCCCTCCCCGAACACATTTTCTAATCCATGGATTTTGAAGTATAAATTTGATAGATTAGGTTAAAGTCGATATGTACTTAATTTACATAAACACTTCCAATTTGTGTTTGTCTTTATGTGAGTTCTTAGGTCTTGTAACTTGAGAAGGAGATCGAATCATTTTAGTATGATTTTTTATTTTTTTAAATTTTAAAATTTTTTTTAATTACGGTGATCTACCGTCCTTCACAAAAATTTAAAAAATAAATACGCAAATCAGTAAACGGTAGATGATCTTCCGTTTGATAAAAACAAAAGCTTTTTTTTTTATATTTTTGACAACTGCTACGCTACTCTCTAATTATTTTTTTTTGATGAACCGGATAGGGTCCTAAGGACCCCAGCCATCAGAATATCATAATATAAGCTAAATAATAGTCAGATACAAGCAATTTTACAAGCTGTAAAATGACTACAATAACACGCAAAGGAATAACAACAAAGACAGAAATAAACAATAACTTAGTATAACATAGCTAAAGAGGCCAAACAAGCAGGAATCGGGCTAGTCTCAAAATGCATCCAAAAGCGCTGAGCTTCAGAGACGGTGATGGAAAAGGCAGCGAAAAACCCATCCACACCGCAACAGTCAAACATCCCCTGACCTGGAGAAACACACCGCAAGCCAAAAAGTGGGGAAGCAGCGCCTAGGCTAGGGTCGAGCGACAGGAAAAGCACCTGAGCAAACCAAACAACGCAAGCAAATAGAGCAGCAATCAAAATAGAACAATCGTCAGAGATCATAATAGCTCAGGAGCGCTACGGAGCCAGCAGCGAACTCCGAAATAGCTCAATCTAAACTAATTGGTCAACAACAGCAAAGGGCGAAACGATCATACAGAAACCCACTCACTGAGAGAGGCACAAAGCAGCTACTCTCTAATTGTTATTTCTATATTTTCCATATACCAATTTTTTTAATAAAACCACTGAAGATGCTCTAATAAGATGGTGCATATCCACTTGGGTCCCACCACAAGCTGACTCTCAGTCTCAGGTGCACATAGAGAACCCGACTTTCCAACCTCTCTTTGGTCTTTAGTGCGCCGATGAACTCCCAAAACGCCCAACAGTTAATCCCTTCGATTCCCCAAGCTATCTGCCACGTCAACCCTCCCAATCTTCTCCGACCACTGTTGTCAACACCCCATATCTCGCACCCGCACCCACACCGTCACCCACATTTCCCTTAGACCCCACCCCCATCCACGTCAGGGCGCTTCTAGAACCTAGCACCGTCACTAGCTACTTAACCCAAACCCAAACCCAAACCCACCGCTCTTAATCCACTTCCCACTGCCACCAGGTTGAATCTCAGGTGTCCACGTGTCGCATTTGAACGCTGATTTACTCTTTAAATACTTCCTGTTCTTGCTGTGCTCCTCCTTCATTCACACATTGTGATCCGCTAAACTGAGAGTGAATGTGAGTGAAAAAATCAATCATAATCATGATGAGGGACCAGAGTGATAAACAAATCGTTTCAGTTTCCGAGGAGGGGTCGCTTTCTGAAACACAAGTTTCGGAGGGTGCTTTTAGCAAACTTTCCATGGTATCGGAGAACTGTCTTTCTGAGGGTGACTTCTGCAACGTTTCCATCGTTCCAGAGGAGGGGTTGATTTCTGAAACTAAAGTTTTAGAGGGTGATTTCTGCAAACTTTCCATCGCAGCGGCCGCCGCCTCTGATTTACCAAATTCGGAGGGTGCTTTATTCTGCGAAGATCAAGAACCGCAACAACTCCCTATACAATTACTGTTACAAAACCCCATCCCCGAAATCACTCACGCGGCTGCTGACGTGGACGAACCTCAATGTCAGCACTCCGTCCTCACCACCGGCGTCGCCTCCAAGATCGGCGACCGCAGCTACATGGAGGACACGTGGACGACCGTGCGCCACTTCCTCACGATCGGCGGTGATAAGTACGGATTCTACGCGGTGTACGACGGCCACGGCGGCGCTGAGGTGGCGGTGGCCTGCAGAGAGAGGATGCACGTGGTGGTGGCGGAGGAGGCGGCTGCGGCGATGGCGGCAAGGGAGGTGGAGGGGGAGAAGGAGTGGTGGGAGGGGGTGATGGAGAGGAGCTTCACGAGGGTGGATGAGGAGGTGGTGGAGGGGGCTGTTAAGAACAATGTGGGGTCCACCGCCGTGGTGGCCGTGGTGGGACCCAGGGTGATCGTGGTTGCAAACTGCGGCGACTCGAGGGCGGTGCTGTCGACGGAGGAGAAGGTTGTTGCACTTTCTGAGGATCACAAGGTACCGTATATTATAATTAATTAATATCTAAATTCTTGATTATAATAGTCAGTTGTTTTGTTTAGATGATTTGCTTAAGTTAATCATGTACATGTTGACCTGAACTTTGTTTTAGTGTAAATGGATTGTCGTCTAACATTCATTCCTCTTATGTTGTTTCATTGTCCACTATGATTAATGTGTTGTCATAGTAGGGGATAATAAAATAAGAAGCACGGGCATGCCATGGACACAAAGTTAATTATGCAATCAATTAATTAATACATGATAAAAAATAAGAAGGGTAAATACTGTCTAGAGTTTGGATTTCCAGTAAACCCCATGACCTATTCAACTCCTATTAAACCCCTCATACTTGAAAAGATATATAAAAAGCCCTTTGGTACTTTTAAAATGTATGATAAAGCTGTGGAGGTACATACATAATTAGTGTTTACCTTTTTTTTAATAGCAACATTGCCGTCAAGTTAAAATCCCCAATCCTTGTTTATGTTTCATCCACTTTTCTTTTTTACTTGAGGTTGAATTTAAGAAAATTATAGTATTGTACTGTTTTGGATGACGATGTACCATTTATGGGGCTTGTATATTGTTTTTGAAATTTCTGTATTGTTAATAGCCTTAAAGATACTGTTTTGAAAAACATGACATTATATGAGCGGTCTATAGGATATAAATAGAAGAATGTTTTATTTTGTATGAATCAACATCCCCACTTTAATCTCCTTGGTGGCCATTTAAAAAAATACAAGGTACTTTATTACTAATGTACAAGAAATTGTACAAAAGGAGTTTTCAGATAATTGTTTATGTATGGTGGTTTTATAGGAGAGTTGAAAAGATCAAAGAGTTTATTAGAAATTCAAAATTCACCGAGAGGCCTACACACTATTTACACAAATACTCGCTCCGCTAAACAACATAAGTCATTTTAGATTTCTACACGAGTATTTAGGAACAACCTAGGATTGTGTAAGAGTACTATACTTTCTTGAAAATTGAAGCTCCTAAGAGCATCCACAATGGTTTCTTATAAATGGCAAATTGCCATTTTATAAGAAACGGAGCGCTGCAGTGGTTTCTCATTTTGCCATTTTATAGCAAACTTTCTATACTCGTTTCTCATTTAACATATACCGTCCGGTATATGTTATACCGTCTCATTAATTTTTTTTTTTAAAGTGGGTCGGACGGTATAACATATACCATCCGGTATATGTTATACCGGCCCACGTATATATTTTTTTAAAATTTTTTTATAATCCAACGGTCAGATTTATTCTTTAAAAAAAAAAAAGTTAAAATCGTCAGACGGTATAACATATCCCGACCGGGATATGTTATACCGGCTGACCAAGGTGTGAGTTAATATACTTTAATAGGTTTTAGTGGGTAGGTTAACTGGATATAAATAGGTTTAGTTAGTTTTTGGATAGGTTTAGTTATTATTATATTATTTAATTTATTTAATTAATATAGTTTAATAGTTAATAAGTAATTAACTTTTTTAAATTTATTTTTAAACGATGAGACGGTATAACATATACCGTCGCTCGCTTATTTTCTAAAAAATGAGAAACATATAGCAAACGACCACTGCAGCAAACAGGTATATTTGCTATTACTGTAGCTGCCATTTTTTAACATATGAGAAAAATGACTGTGGATGCTTTAAATGAGCTAGATATTATAAAATGTCATACTTACCCTCCTATATAATTAATTAATTGAGCTTTAAGAATATGAAGAGACATGGATAAAATTGGAAATCTCTTAGAAAGTACTTAATGGAACTTTAAGAATGACAAGACATCTATCTTGAAAACCTAGAGCGACTTATATTGTGGAACAAAAAAAGAGAGCTAGAATAACTTATATTTTGGAACGGAGAGAGTAATAATTAAGAAATGTGGTGTCCGATACTAATGTCAGGCACTATCCGAATTAAGGTTGCTTTTAATTAGAAGCCTTTGTACTTTAAAAGGGGTTTTTGAATTTGTGCAAGTTTGATGTCGCTTTGGTCTTGTTAATTATAATTCTTTGGGCAATTTTATATGGATTGTGCACATTGTTTAGTGATTGATTGTTTGATTATGGATAGGTATCTTTGAGATTCAACTTATTTTTCTTTTTAATATCTTCAATGTGTTAACAATTTGATTACTTCATTAATTTAATTGGAAGTCCATAATGGGATTACGCAAACCTTTCCGGAGTTAATCTGATAGGAAATCTCTACCATGCACTATTGGTTGACATTTTAATGCATAACTAAAAAGACGTGAGAGAGAGAGGGAGGGGGGAGGGGACAAAATAACCCGGACAAGGTAGAATCTAGGAAGGTTGTCATTTACCGGGGAAGACAAGGCAGAATCTAGTAATTGTTGTCGTTTAGCAAGGAAATTTACGGGTTTTCACAAGTCGATGTGTGTTAAGTACGTGGCACATAACGACATGCAAGATTTATGGACCAAGAACAACCCGGACATCTAGGAAACTAACAAAATCTCTCAAGTTTGTCGTTAATAAGAAGTTAGAAGTGTCGTAGGAGGACAACTTTGCTATACGTGGTAATGCAATCTATCCCTGTCCATAGTTTGTCCTCAATTTGTCGTATTTGGGTACTATATATTCTTGTCGTATTCGTGATGGTAGATAAACTCGTTTGGTTAATTTTTAGGCTTTTAATTGCTTTGCTTATTACAGAGTACTTCTGTGCAACATGATAACATTTTGCGATTTAAACATGTTTAAGTATTGCATTGCTTTTTTTTGGATGGTGTGACATTGTCTTGATGATAGATTGTTACTTTCTCAGACAAACTTTTAACTTGATATTAATTTCTTCTATTTGAACAGCCTTATCGGGACGATGAATGGGACAGAATAAGATTAGCAGGAGGGTATGTAACACAATTAGGTGGTTACCGTGTTATGGGTACATTGGCTGTTTCTCGATCTATTGGTATGTAACTTTCACTAATAATATTAGTTTTATTTAGTTGTTCGTATAATTGAAAATTGCAGCTTAATAAATTTTGGAGCAGTAACTATAAAACCCTTTTGCAGATGTGTTCTCATTTGCTTCCATCTTGTATTTAATGCTGCTTCTTTCTCAAATCACATAGTATCCACTTTTGATTTACTAACAACGAGCTTGGTCAAATCTGGTAGGAGTATCCTACCATTAATCTGTATTGATTTTAAGCCATTTTGGTACTGGACTTTTTCACACTAGAGTTTAGTGACACACAAGGAATTTGTATGAATGAACACTGTTGTGCTTTATATTCCTAATTTTCAATTAAACTAACACCATAATGATTTCATTGAATGGTTAATAGTGAAGCACCCAGATGTTTCACATTAATAATAGATGCAAGATTGATAGTGTAAATCCGAGATTGTATGATATAGTTACTTCTTATATATATATATATATATATATATATATATATAATTATTTTTATATTTGACAATCCGGGAAGTGTGTGTATGTGTGTGTGTTAAATACTTGAAACAAGAAATGAAGAGATAAATTGAAATATCAGGCTTTGTTCACTAAACAGAAATTTGGTGGCAGGGGATAGTGAAGTAAAACCGTTTGTAATACCAACGCCTGATATTACCCTGACGGAGAGGACAGCCGCGGACGAGTTTCTACTGTTAGCATCTGATGGGTTATGGGATGTAGTTTCTAATGATCTAGCATGCGATGTAGCTCGTAGATCCCTTAGTCGAAGTAAAAGCCGGAAGCATCCGCATGCTGTTAAAGGCAATGCTGCTAATGCAGCGAAAGCACTAACTCGGCTGGCATTGTCATTGTCAAAGGGACGAGCGGACAATGTGACGGTGATGGTAGTAGAACTGAAGGAATTGCGAAGGAATTCTAAGATGCCTACTGTTATACACAATTGTGCCTTGTGCCTCCCTTTGTAAATGTGATATAATATGGTCTTACTGTGTGTATACTGAATTAGGGATATAAAGTAGTAACCCGTACTAAATCGAAAGGAGCATTCTGGTTGTACATCTTTGCTGAAGTTTGTAATGAACACCTAAAAAATTAAAACTGTTAAGTTATGTTTAGAGGTTGCTCGGCTGAATAGTATCGTTGAAGAAGGGCTTAGATTATGACGAGGAAATGACTTCCATAGTCATATGCTTTTGAGGATTGTGAGAGCTTCCTTGCTTCTATGGAATTCACTTATTAGCATTTAATGGAAGTTTTAGATTGGACAGAGCTGCAAAATGGAAATGATTACATGGAGGAAAGGAACCAAGAATGCTGGGATCTGATTATGTTTCCTGAGAGCATGGTTCAGAAACTTGATATGAGGCTCAGATAATGATAAGTCATAGTTTCAACTTGTCTGCATCTAAAATACTGCAGATAGTTGACTTGGTAATGCAAGAAGAAGGACACAGCTGTGGTTCGTTCATAGTAGAATGTGACCCTATAGCTTGCACTGGTTTGTTCAGTTCCAGGTTATCGGTAGTTCACTTGTTCATAATGTCTAGAAGGAGAGAATTCATAGAAGAAACCCAGGAAAAACTTAAACTTGTTAACTCAGTTTGGAAAATTGAGTTATCTGTCATATACCTAGCTTCTTATATATGATTTATGTTTATACAAGCAAACAACAAAACTCGAAAAGACACAGGACATGGATAGTGTAAATGTCAAGAATATGAAATTAGGATTTATGTAAAGGCAGCTATATTTCTTCCAGGCTGTATGTATTGTATAGCCAATACCGACTTATTAGGCAAGGCATCACACCATGCAGTTGGTTTAAATTTGTTTTAAGACTCGTTACCAAATGATTTATGACGTAACTCTATATATAGCTCGTGCTTGTATACAACATAAACAATATAATAATCTTGGAATATATATAGTGAGAGTCTGAGAGAGAGAAAGAGAGAGGGAGAGTCGGAGAGAGTTACGTCATTGATTGCAACTATATATATATATGTACTCTTCAGTTGCCAACTACTCATTTGCGCACTCCCGTGCGCACTCTCCCACAACTGCCCGATCAATCATGATCTTCATCAAGATCGGGCGGCTCTCCTTTCTCATGTTCTCTCACTTATGATGAAGGGAATAAATTAGACATTTCACTCATTTCTCTCTCCTTCTATCTCGTCAACAGACAGGTGAAGGTCGGACCATGAAATAAGGATAAGATGTTAACAGAACTGTACTGAAATTTCGCACCAAAATATTGAAGACAGAAGTGAACTAAACATCACTTGCTAGTATGAAACTTAGACAAGTTCTGAATTACAAATAGCTAGATTGCACCCACAGCCATTACAGGAATCTCTGTAGATACAGGATAGGAAAATAAGTTCTTAAAAGGCTTACAAGATTCAAATCACAACCAGTAGTTGAACAAAACACAACCTATGTAAAAACTCAAAAAAGAAACACACAAACTATCTGAAACAGCTGAGAAGCTTCTTACATCCCAACCATTTCCAACTCAAAACACTATCATATCCTATCGACTAAAAGTAAGGTCAGAAGAGAAAGAGGATGAGCACCCTCATACTTGTCCCTTCACTCCTTTCTCCCCACGCCCCTTCGATGTTCTTGTTATATTATATATGTAACCTGGAAAAACTTCTTCCCAAGTTTTAACAGTGGAAAAGGTGATATAAAAACCCCTTTCTCAACTGTAACTATATATATAAACTGCACAATCCTCTTGTTTTTTTTCTATCAAACCTTTGAGAAGTTCTTTCACACAAGCGTATACCCTGAAACTGAAACGTCTGCAGGCGAAGCGGAGTGAATATACACAAACTCGAGGCTCTTCCCTGAAGGGAGGGAGTTTAGCCATGTAGGGAATCCGTAGCCATTGCCTGATTTGTCGAGACCCCAGAGAGGACCGTACAGTTTGGCTATTGACAAGTTGAGGTCTTTTGCGGTTTGTGATGATTTGTTAGTCACAATGACAGAGTATCTGTAGTAAGTCTTCCCCTTGGCATTCCATGACGTAGTCGTGGTTTGTTCCACGGTAAACGGTGACGATGATGATTTGACAACCGGTGCTGGGGATGATGATTTGGCAACCGGTGCAGGGGATGGCTTCAGCTCAGGCGCAGGATTTGGCTTCTCGGTTGGAAGTGGAACAACCCCTGCAAGTGAATATTCACAACGTCCATCAGTCTTGAGAATTGAGTCTTGAGAATTGAATCTAATCCATCAGTCTAAGAATTGAATCTAATTACGTTATGAACCATAGAATCTGGTGTACGTATCAATGGTTCTAGCCCTGAGATAAAGTGGGGTGTGCATCCAAAAGGATCCCCTACATGATCTTCCCTAAACTCGAGGAGGTTGTAGCTTGTTTATTTGGTTTAAAGGATTATTTCTCAAGATAGAATGTCGAATGCATACCAGAAAGTAGCTGGCTGAAAGGGGTTTGGCCACCATGGAGGCGAGCCAGGACACCGACCAAAGGAGCATTGTTGTAGGTGGCCGGCTCAGTTTGTTCATAATTGTCTCTCTCATCAGCAAAATCATCATAGGCATCAGGACCACCAACAATGGCGCCATCCAAGAGGTTAGGGTCACTAGCCTTTCTGCTGAACCATGTAGCGTAGCCGCCTCTACAGTTGACGAACGAAGGGTTGACCTTGATTGACACAATCGAGGCCCCACGGTGATGAACTTGTTGCGGGTATGTGCTTCCATAGCCCACCATGTAGCTCGTGCCCCTAGGATTGTCTCCGAGAATGTAGTCCACCTAGTACATGAAGAGGATTTGCGACAATGAGAAATACATACACAAAGAGTTATAAGCACGATGCAAGTGCATTTTAGCCGAAGTTGTAATATAGGAGATAATGTTTGACTATGAATGAAGCAAGTTACCTGAGACTGTGCGAAGCTGAGGAGCTCAGTCGGATTGACAGTCCCTGAAGGGCACTGAATGTTCCTCCCAGCAGAGTGAAGATAGTCCGAGTAGACAGTAAGGAGGAACGAGGCGCCAGTAACAAACTGAAGATTGTTCCACCTCTGTCGATAGATTAAGCCACCGGGTGTCCTCTGAACATTGTGGCTCCCCTTTCCAAGGCAAGAACACATGAAATATTCTGCCTTCTGTTGGTACTTCTCGAACACAGGCGAGTGCTGGGCTGCCTTCCCTTGTAGAAGGAACTGCAAAAAAAGAAGAAAATTACAATCAAAATGTCGAACAATCCTTATAAATGGGTCCGTTCAAGCCCCACATATATCAATCTAGTTGTCACATGCTGATAAGAAATGACTAGCAAGATTTTACCTTGGCAGCGAGAACCTGCACTCCAGCGTATTTGACATCCCACCCGAACTCGGTCATCCCCCAGCCAGTCCCACCGAGAGTGTCGCCGTTGTTGCCCAAGTAATCAAGGTAGTAGTGGTCATTTGTGGCTTGGTACAACCAGGATGCAGCCCACAACAGTTCATCCTGTTGAACAATCAAAAAAACAAAGAAGGGTTAAAATTAGCTAGACGTTCAATTCTATGTATAAACTGACAACTTTTACTAACAATATGTACACAGAACATACATCGTATCCACTGACTGACTGGTAATACTTCTGAGCTACAGTGATACTGCTGTCGTACTTTCCTCTGTATTTGTCGGCAAACTCAAAGAGCTGAAACACAAAAAGACAGTAGAATTAATTAGTTAGCAATAAATATTAGTATTTAATCTAAAATGGAAATTTTCATAATATAAACTAGTATAATATATGCAATATATTACACATAATTTTCAAAATTTGAGAAAATAACAAAACTAATTTTGAAAATTTTCTTTAATAACATCTATACAATATTGCACGTTTTTTATGGTTTAATTAAGGGATAGGATTACACTTCAAAATTTTAATGGAGAAAGAGTGAGAAGTTCTCTCCTATATTTGCTCTTTTTTTAAAAGAAAAAAAACTAGAAAAATCTTTGGACTAAAATTAGTTTAGCATAGTATATTGTATAGATTGACTGAAAAACTTCTTAACAGTTTAACAAAGCTTCTAATTTTCTTTCTTGGTATGTTTTGTTTGAATATTTATTGAGTTCGCAAAAGCTTTAGTTTCATCTGTCATATCTTATTACGCCATGCTAATTGTCGTTAACAGCTTTATTTACTCTATCAACATATAATACTTGCCACCAGTTGTTGTCGTTGTTTGTTATATACTTATATTCTTATGTTATAGCTTTTTTTTTCTTGTATATTAGGCATGGAATTTAATTCATTAGCTTTGGGGCTTTCTTTTGCTTAGAAGCCCAAATTATTATTACCATCTATGCATATTGTATTTTGTACTCTTGTTGTTATTTATATTATACTAGTATAATGTACGTGTGACGCATATCTTAAAAAAGTAAATTAAGTCATCAAATTAAATGAATATATATCAAATAAATAAAAAAATAGTTTATATTTAAATGTTTTGATTTGGGCTATACGTGCGGTGCTATAATTTGGACGTGTTTATATAGTTACAAAGTTATGTTTTGTTTGCTATAAACCCCATTTCTTCCATTAAAATAGAGATTTTTGGACACGGGTTCTGGGTTCTAGGAGTATCCGTTTACCTAAAAAAATATTATTATTATTATTATTATTATTACCAAAACTAAATGAGGATAGGAATCATAGGATCCCTTATTGCTCTTCTCTAACAACGAGTACCCTCAAGTTGAATGGCTGCAGCAAAAGCATGTAAAAAAAAAAAAGTGTGTGTGTGTTGGGGGGGGGGGGGGGGGCAAAACTGAAAAGGGGCCCACTACCAAGTGCACCGACCCCCGACAGGCCACGTGATTGGAACCGTCCAATATAAATATAGCAAGGACGATTTGCGGATCCGAGCAGCCCAAGATCCCGCTAGTCACGGGAAACATAACGCTAAAAAGCACCCCACTTATTAGTACAGGCCTGTGGCCCACCAAATTTCACCAACATTCCTAACAGTCATAAGGCAAAATTACTATGGATTTGAGCAATGGCTGTAGACGACCTACCTGTTTGGCATGGTTGACAAGCTCGGCGGAGTACGCCGGGTCGGAGTGTCGGAACACCATCGATGCGGCTGCCATTGCTGCTGCAGTTTCTCCGGCAAGGTCGGAGCCTGGGTGGTGTACATCAATCCGGTATGCTTGTCGGCTTGTTGTCATGTCCTCCGGCCTCTGCCAGCAATAGTGGTCGGTGTTGCCATCGCCAACCTACACACCGTCCACGTTTTACCGTTAGGTTAATATGATGAATTGACAATACAATCTCCAGGTCAGGTGTATAAAGTAACATTCTCAATTTTTTTTTTTTTTTAAAAACCTTGAAAGAAATTAAGTAGTAGAATATAGGATTTATATATATATGTCTTTTACTTTATGGGGACAAGGAAGATAATAATGGTTGCAAAATGGGGTACTTTTTCTTCTACCTGCAGTCAAATGTTCCAAAGTGTAATGAATAAAAACAAAAGTGTAAAAATTGTGGGTGGGTGCAGCGCAGGAGAGCCACTGACAAAAAAGATAACAAAGCTAAGCTAGGGTTGAGTCAGAATATGTCTTCTACTTACAATGTAAGAATGTTTTATACTTTCATACAAGGTTAGAAAAATGAGACAAACCAAAACATGCCAAAAGTTCTAAAACTAATTTCTCTTGGACCCATACTTGTAGTAATTAGACTCAATATCTTAATTAATTTACCTCCAAAAAGTCTATAATTAATATCTTTTACTTTCGGTCCAGTTTTTACAACATTTATCAATCCTCTGGTTTTTATTTTTATAACATTGATCTATTCGGTTAAACTATCTATTACACGCATTATTACATGCATTAAGCGTTGTGTCAGCTACCTGTGTTTTGAAACTTTGAGAGATAATATGAAAGTGAAAGGGACGAGACACGCACAAACAAACAAAGGTTAATTATTAATTTTTACCTCTCCATAGAGGACATAGGGCTGAGGGTGAGCTTTGATGAGATAGTCAGTTCCCCATCTAACAGCATTCATGGCATGACCCAACTCCCCGGTAGAAGCCATTTGCTTGGCATACTCCACAATGCTCCAGCTCATCATGGTAATGGTGAAAGCCATGGGCAACCCAAACTTCACATTGTCCCCTGCATCATAGTACCCTCCCACTAGATCTACCTGTAAATTAACAAATTATGAATAATTAACACCACAAGTTTGTTAATGATTGCCATATGCAAGAAACTTTGAGTTAAACAGGGTGGTAGTTGAGCAAATTTAAAGTATAGTCATAAATCTTTTTTCCTTTGTAAAACAATATTACTTACAAGTATAATTAGTTCAGAATCAATTGATCATTGGAGTGCTAACATTAATGGGTTAGGAGAAAACATTATTAAAAGGGAGAGGAGATTAATTAATAGTCCTGTTTTGTACTTGTGGGACGTTAAATGCACAAGAAAGGACAGAGCATAAACAACATGGAAATGAATAGAATATAATAAATATAACTAGAGGTATGGATCTTGGCATCTTTGGTTTTCAGAAAACAGAGTAATTTGTTTCAACCATATGATACATGCAAGTAAATATTTCACAAATATATATAAAAAAAACCATGTAAAATAAAAATAAAAATAAAAATTGAGAGACAGAAATGGAGAGTATTTGGCTATGGCCAATTAGCCCTTATATCAAATTTTTTTTTTTTTTACTAAAACAAACAGGATTAAAAATAAATTAACTAGAGAACAGAGGAGTTTTCTTCAAGCACATTCCATCATTAATAACTAGAATAACTAATATAATTTTTTATTTTAATTTTCTTAAAGACAACTATGCAAGAAAGTGAGAGCTTGAGAGGGTTAGTCTATTCTTATGGTCCATATTAAAACCCTTTACAAACTTTTCACAAGATTTTAAGCAATAAAGTAACAAACTAGATAGATGAAACACTGCCATTGACTTTTGAGTCAAGAAATATAACAAAGATTATTCCTTTCAAACTCATTTCCCTCACTAAAATCACACACAAAAGAGAACAAACTATAAATAATTTAACAAAAAATTAAAATTAAAAAAAAAAAAGATAAGAGGAAGTAGTAAATTACCCCATTAGCCTTGCCATCCTCAAGGCCAGAGTTGGACCTCCAAGTGACCCTCTGGTTTTTAGGGAGGTACCCAGATCTCTGAGCCTCAAAGAAGAGAATGCTCTTACTAAGAGCCTGCCCATAATCATGCCCTCCTTCAATCAATGGCACCAAAGCCATTAACATCATCACCATCACCACACCACTCTTCCCCATTCTTCTTCTTCTTCTTCTTCTTCTTCTTCTTCTTCTTCTTCTTCCTTATTGGGTTCTTCAAAACTACCCTTTAGAATGACAATGTCACAAAATTAGAGAAGAAGGAAGGAAGTGAGGAAGGGAAGGAATGAAGGAGACTGTGAACCTCAAGAGGGCTATATATTGAGGTTAGGCTAGGGACCCCGGCCCTTTTGAGTTTGGCAGGCATTTAATTAATGTTTTTGTATCTTTTTTTTTTTTAAGGGTTTTTTTTTTTAGCTTACTTTATTTACTGCTGTCTATATATCTATTCTGGTTAATAGTTGAGAGAGTTAAGAAACATGTCATGTGCAGCTTCTGCTTTTGTTTCAGAATGCAGTCGGTGTGATTTTATTTCCTTCTTTTTCCACGTAAATAAAACAAGTTGCTGTAAACTAAATTACAGAAAACCATTATATTCTTTTAGCCAATCTTTAGAACTGATAAACACTCTAAACTTACTATAATCTATATAATAAATTACAAAGAAAGCTATCAAGTGGCTCTCCTTCAATCTCCCAAAAAATTAAAGGTCCAGATCTAACTTCACAAAACATATTTTTCCTCCAAAAAGGTTCCCCCAAAACTCAAATTCAAATCCCCACCCAAAACAACTCCTATATTTATTTAATTATTTCTCTCTCTCTCTCTCCCTCCCTCCCTCTTCTATTCAAAAAAAAAATAAGAAAATAAAAATTTTAAAAATTTTAAAAAATTAAAAACTAAAAACCTAAAAAAATTAAAAATTTAAAAACTTTAAAATTAATTTATAAAAAATCAAAAAATCATATAATATGTTTTTTGCTGGACCCCCAAAAGTTTCTCATACAATATGTTTACTACTTCAATTAATTTGTTGAACCTCCAAAACTATTTTCTATGAACAATTAAGGTGCACCGTTCCGAAGATGTGTCGTAGGCATGTGTCAATGGGCAAACCTAGTATGTATATAACTTTCCACTTTTTTCTTTAAAAAAAAATGTATAACTTTCTAGTTGATTGCAGGGCTGGCCCTCAGTTTACGGGCCGGAGGTAAACTCTCGAAATGGTTCCCCATACAAAATTTATTTCTTCGGAAAAAGTTGTTAAAAAATAAAAATTTTAATTTTTTTTAATACAATGCTTTAAAACCCGTATATATGAGGAAATATATGGAGATTTAAGAATTTGAGAAAAAAAATCTCCATACAAATCTAAGCCCAAGTAAAATAAGTCAGTCAAAATACTAATTTTAAAAACAAAAACCAAAAAAAATATATTTGGGGTTCCGAAAAGTACGTATATGTAAATATAAGAAATTTTTTTTAGGGCCCCTAAAATTAGGAAAATTTTGGGGGTCCGAGGTGGTCGCCTCCTCGGCCTGGGGGGGCTGGCCCTGGTTAAGTGCATGGTGTAGGATAGTTTTTTTTATATATAAAATTTGTTATAGTTTAGCCATTAGGATGTTTTTTTTTTAATACTAGTTACAGGTTTGGAAAGATGTGAAAATATGAGAGGGTTACATGTTAAAAGTTAAAACAAGTTTCTGATAATTATTTGAAGAGGGTCAAAAGAAGGATTGGGGAGTTTTCTGTAGTAAAGCTATAAAAAAGATACGGTAAATTGTAGTATTGAATTAATATATATTGTTTTTTTTTTTTGGAAACAATTGATTTGGATAGTAATTAAATTTTGCAATGTAAATATGGAACTGCAATGCATCCGACCAATTAAATTTGTAGGATTTTAAATGTGAACCTGCAAATTCCAACTACAAAAGTGAGATCAAGAGGGTGGTGCTTTAATGCCGGGGCTCATTTTCTATCGCTTCCTCTTCTGTTTTTCTCTGTTTGCAGGTAAGAACTAAAAGGAGGGGGAATGGATGTTTACATGTAACAAATTGCATTGCAGTTCATTGTCATTGTTTATATAAAAGTAGTAGTTGGTTCATTTGTGGAGTGTGTGTATAAATTCTAAGCACGTAATTCAACAATATTTAATATTCGGAATTCGGGTAAAAAAATTGATAAATTCAGAAGAAGAAAAAAACTCGGCAAAACTTTGGGAAGAAAGAAATAAAAAATTCAATGCATGTTAGTACTTATCACTTATGTAAAAATATATTTAAATTTATAAATATGAAAAATAGTAAAAAATCTAGCGATTAATTCGTTTAATACACAAATTATTCGGGAATAATTTGCGCATTAGAAAATAATTCGTGAAGTGCGTAATTTAAAAAAAAATTGGTGATTAAATTGCAAATTGATTCAGCAGATGAATTATTCGTGAATTATTCGCAAATTTTGTTACTATGATAGAAGCAGTGGATGTGTTAAAGTATGAAGCATTTAAGAATGTTTATAAATTTGTAGTGCTGAGATTCCACATTGAAGTATCAAACAAAAATGAGTAATGCTTTAGCCACTACCAATTTTACTACCATTTTCTTCACTATCTTAGGTGGCATACTCCTATTGGAGAGTTTCCCCACCTACTCTATCTTCTTCTACTTATTGGAGTGTGCAACCTAAGGTAGTGAAGTGAAATGTAGTGAAATTGGCAGTGGATGTAGCATTACCCAACCAAAATTATGCATGAAAATGAAGTTCGTAAATGAAATGATTAGGTACTCTGATTTTTGTTATCGTAATGATAATGTTTCCGTTTTATACATTTATTAAAATGGAAAAAAGGGGTATGAGCAACTTGCTCATTTAGTAAATAAGCAATTGATGATGTGGCATATATGTGATTGGAAAATCATTAAAAGGGTTAGTTGTCCAATATATCACATGCATGCCACATAATCAATTGCTCATTTACTAAATGAGCAAGTTGCTCCCTTTTATCCTATTAAAATTCTTTACTATGGTATCGTGTGTTGCGTAATTTTTCTTATTTGTCAAAATGGACATAAGTGGCATTTGAAAGTTGGACCAGGTAGGTACCAAACAAAATTTTCAGTTACCCTTCATTAGAGTAAGCGACAACTAGTAATTACTACTATCTCACCAAATTTCTCTTTCATTTTTTCTGTCAACTTTGACTGGTAAAACTCTTACAATTTACCAGAGAGTTTACTGGTAAAAGTTTGACAGTGACTCTTCAATGTGGTCGTTTATTACAGTTACCCACTTAGAGCTGTTTTTTTTTTTTAATGAATCGGATAGGGTCTTACGACCCCAGCCATCAGAATTTCATTATATTAATGCAATAAAAAGTCAATTTTACAAGCAGTAAAATGAAAAAAAACACGCAAAGATAACAATCATAACATGGATAACAAAGACACAACAACGAGAAGCGAAGGAGAGCTCTGATGCTGCATCAGGTCCAGAACAGCAAACGCAATCAACAGAACAGTGCCCGCATCGAAGAAGTTGGAGCACCAGCAGCCCCCAAAACTATGAAGAAGCATCAAACTGATCTCCCAAGCCACTGTCCGCATGGATGAATCCGCTAGCCAAAAGAAGGTAAAAAAACCCACAAGGCCAGGACCAAGCTGCTGGAAGAGAACCTGAGATAACATCGCAATGCAAGCAAACAGAGAAAAACCGCAGAAAAGCAACAGACTAGGAAGAAAATACCCAAGAACATCTCAGAAACAAATGCAATCTCCGAAAAGACGCAGCCTAAATAAAAACCATCTGAAGGAACAGTATAACAGATAATGCAGTAATCATCACTCATAGAGCGACAATAAGTAAGCTATGATCAGATCCACAGATAACTTAATAATAAAGCTCAGAGCATCAAAAAAACATAGTCCTTCCATAAAAAACAGTAAATCCTTGAACGGATTGAAACATCTGATGACAAACCTTCCTAGTAAAGTGGATACAATAAGACTGGAAGATCAATACAGAAGCTAAATATGCAGATGATAGATAACATCAGAAACAAACGAGGACCTTCAGAAACTTAATAGAAGAAGAAGAGAGTAAAAACGCTGCCAGAGCAATCAAAACTTAAAACCAAAACCCATAGAAAGCGTCCCAGTCAAGTACCATGAACACCGGGAAAAGCAAAAAACTGATCTGGCAGCCGCACTCTACTAGATGATTCAAGCCTGCATAAGAAGGGTGACGCAGAATTTAAAAGATAATAAAAAACAGTAACCCACTTAGAGCTGTTGAGATTCAATTTTTGGGTACTTGACAAATGAAAATGAGAAATATAGCTTTGGGTTGTAGTTGTCGACTGTAAAAAAAATTTTAAAAAAAATTACTGGACAGACCGGAAATAATCTCCTGTTCGTCGAAAAAAACAATTTTTGGCAAAAATTGTTTCAACCGGACGGGAAATAATCTCCCATCCGACGAAAGGGGTCGTTGGCATTTTCTGAAAAATGGATGGGACGGAATATCTTCTCCCGTCAGACCATTTAAAAAATAGACAATAATTTTTTTTTAAAGGACGGAGAATAATTCCTTGTCCGATACGTTCGGAAAAAAAATCTCTCCGACGAAAGATAATATTTCATCCAATCAAACGAACGAAAAATCATCTTTCGTTAACAATATTTTGACAATTGCCAATTTGTCTGCCAAATATGACCGACTACTGTAGCGACGAAATCCATTTTGGGGTATTTGGCCAACGACTGTAATATTTTTTTTGCCAAATTTTGAAAATTTTGGTAAAATGGCGAAGGACTACAAATGCTCTTACCAACTACTTTTACTTTAATAAACAAAACTAAAGGTTTGGTTTTAGTAGTACAATATAGGGTGGTCCTAAAGATCCTTAATTAACAATTACTGTGCATGCAATCTATGTCTTCTTGTATTAACTGGACTCAAAAAGTTATATAGTGTCTTCAAAATGAGGATCCTGTATAATTTTCTCACAATTCAAGTTTTATATATACTTGTAAATCTTTTTCACTGTCCAATTGGCTTATTCATTGTTTCTCTAGCTTGTTTTTTTACTAGAGCTGGCCCCAAAGACGAACAAAAGACGAACAAGATCCGATGTCGGACATCTTATTGTCGACAACATTCTTTGATGATCATGTAAGTTCGTATTCGCGCATAAATGAAGAATAGAAGGGAAGAAAGGATCAACCGAGCATCCGGCACAATGTGTAAGGAATTTACCTTCAAAGAAATGGTATGTACCTTATTCGTGATGTTGGGATCAAATAATGTTTTTTTTATCATAAAAGGTTGGCCTAGGCTCCCCCTAGTTTCATTAAAAAGTTTTTAATAAAACAGAAAAACCAGTTACGGACAATGATATTCATGAGAGCCACATACGGACCATGATATTCATAGTCCCACCCAAAAAAAAGAACCAACAACATGGGACTCTCCGGATCCCGTGAGACCCACCAAAATACATACAAGTAATTTAAAAAAAAGGCCCAAAATACATCAATAGGAAGCCTCAAAACAACATCAAACCCCACACATTCCCAAAAGACTCCCAGCTTAGTGTCCCGCCTCCCACCATGGACTCAACCTTCCTCTCCTGTCCCATCCCCTTCCTGTAATTCGACCTCGCTGGTGGAAATGTCCTTGTATATGTCCTTGATCTTCTTTGTCTGTTCGTCACCTGCCGTTTTAGACCAGAACATAATATTAGCAATGATCTTGAAGAGCAATTGTTGATGCATGATGTGTTTGTGGGTGCTTCTAAAGATTCGATTGTTTGTGGGATCAAATAATGTTTCTCATGTGTATTTTCGAAGAATTGTGGTTGGTTGCTAGCAAGCTAAGATGTCAATTATTTTAGAGAATATCATGGAAAAAGTTGATTTCTAAAAGATAAATGTGAGGATCTTGTTTTTTTACTTTCTTTTTGCTTCGGATAAAGCCGGATTACAAGGCTTAGTTATAGAAATCTTATTATTGTAATAGTTACTTGGCCTGAATGCAAGACGCACCATACGGATTTTGAGTATATATAATGGAACTCCTGCAACACACAAATGTTGCCAAAAAATGGTATTGAATTAAGTCTGGAGGCCTAGAGGCCTAACCACTTTAAATCGTTGTGTCTCACTTGCTTGTTGTGTTTGTTTTCTCCAAACTTTATCTCTTACTTTTGTATTTCTTTCAAGTTTTTAATTTTTGTACTGCCCCCATATAAACACCACCCCCCCCTCCCCTCCCCACCCACACACACCCACCCACCCCAGTGATTATTTTTACTTAAAATAAAGTAAAATTTATCCTTTACCCTTTCCATTAAGAGTAATGCTACATCCACTACCAATTTTACTACTTTTCTCTTCACTACCTTAGGTGGCACACTCCAATAGGTAGGGGAAGATAGAGTAGGTGGGGAAACTCTCCAATAGGAGTATGCCACCTAAGGTAGTGAAGAGAATGGTAGTGAAATTGGTAGTGACTGAAGCATTACTCTTCCATTAACCCTTCAAATGCAACAAATGCAAGGATTCACATTAAAAATTCAGGAAATGGAACATGATTAAAATAATACAGGTGTGCAATTAAAGTGAGTATAAAAGCAGGCATTGTGGATTAGTTAAAGAGGGGAGAGAGCGAGAGAGTTTATGGAATATCGCGCGCGCAATTGACTCGGGTTTCCCGAAAAGTTCCAAAAATGGTACGGTATGATGCGACAGTGGAACTCAATATCCGGCACCGTATCCGCTATCATCACCGAAACTTTTTTTTTTCCACACACCACTTTTCATACGATGCTACCTAACACACTTGGCAACTTCCGCTTGTCTTAAAAACAGCAACAATTGCTAACAATTCATCCAGAGTTTCTCTCTCTAGAAAAATCTAGAGAGATAAACTAACCTTCAAAAACAAACTCAAAAGAAATCCTAGATCTGTGTTTGGTTGGGGGCGGTGGTGACCTCATCGCCGCCACCCCCGACGCAATGGTCCCCGTCGTCGTCCCCCATCGCCTTCAACGGTGCTCTCCTCCCATCGTGGTCCCCTCCCGTACCTTCCTCACGTCGCTTCGAAGTCGGGGACACTATAGATGACGAGCTCCTACGGTGGGGAGCTCGCGCTGACGTCGCGTCCACCTTCGAGCCCGAGGACGAAGACCCAGATCTGATCTTCTCGAATCTGGGTGACGGCGAGAGGGCCCCCCCTCCCCCCGTCTCACTTCGCTCTCCCAGACGGGGACACCAAAGATGGCAAGATCCCACGGTGGGGAGCTCGCTCCGACGCCGTGTCCACGCCCGGGGAAGAAGACCCAGTCTTAGATCTGAGCGATGGTGAGTGGTGCCCCCCCCCCTTCGTCCGTCACGTCGACTCCGACGATGGCTGACGTCAAGCTTCCCTTTTCGACGATGGCTGACTTTGGGTGTCTTCAGTCCCGATAGCTCAGCGAAAAAGTATACGTTGTGTTTGTATTTGTGTGGGTGGTGTGGAGGGTGAAGTATGTTGTATTGTACGATTGTGGGGCTTGGGCTCGAAGATGGGGTCCCTCCATGATGTGCGCTCACTTGTTTCCACTTTCGCCTGTCTTCCCAATTCTGCACTACTCCACCTCACAACAAAATACATGACTGGCATGCAAATTTAATTTTACATTGACATTTTAATTTATTTTTTTAGAAAAATATGACATCATCACCGCTTCATTAATAAGAAATTAATGATACAATTATTACAGATACAACACATCTATCTGTTCCTAAACGGACAGTGGAGAACAAATACAAAGCAAAACCTACACTCCTAACTAGTCCCTCTCTAGCTAAATTTCTAGACGCTGCTTCTGCATCTAGTTCTCCAACCTATCTCTTCCAAATATAGTTTGAATTTCGCAAAAGTCCAATTTGGAATTCAAAAACCTCGCAGATAACGCTCCACCCCTGAAACTCTCCAATAGGAGTATGCCACCTATGGTAGTGAAGAGAATGGTAGTGAAATTGGTAGTGGCTGAAGCATTACTCTTCCATTAACCCTTCAAATGCAACAAATGCAAGGATTCTCATTAAAAATTCAGGAAATGGAACATGATTAAAATAATACAGGTGTGCAATTAAAGTGAGTATAAAAGCAGGCATTGTGGATTAGTTAAAGAGGGGAGAGAGCGAGAGAGTTTATGGAATATCGCACGCGCAATTGACTCGGGTTTCCCGAAAAGTTCCAAAAATGGTACGGTATGATGCGACAGTGGAACTTAATATCCGGCACCGTATCCGTTATCATCACCGAAACTTTTTTTTTCCACACACCACTTTTCATACGATGCTACCTAACACACTTGGCAACTTTCGCTTGTCTTAAAAACAGCAACAATTGCTAACAATTCATCCAGAGTTTCTCTCTCTAGAAAAATCTAAAGAGATAAACTAACCCTAAAAAACAAACTCAAAAGAAACCCTAGATCTGTGTTTGGTTGGGGGCGGCGGCTCGACCTCATCGCCGCCGCCCCGACGCAATTGCCCCCGTCGTCGTCCCCCATCGCCTTCAACGGTGCTCTCCTCCCATCATGCTCCCCTCCCGTACCTTCCTCATGTTGCTTCGAAGTCGGGGACACCGTAGATGACGAGCTCCTACGGTGGGGAGCTCGCGCTGACGCCGCGTCCACCTTCGAGCCCGGGGACGAAGACCCAGATCTTATCTTCTCGGATCTGGGTGACGGCGAGAGGGCCCACCCCTCCCCCCATCTCACGTCGCTCTCCCAGACGGGGACACCGAAGATGGCGAGATCCCACTGTGGGGAGCTCGCGCCGACACCGTGCCACGCCCGGGGAAGAAGACTCAGTCTCGGATCTGATGATGGCGAGTGGTGTGCCCCCCCTCTCGTCCGTCACGTCGACTCTGACGATGGCTGACGTCAAGCTTACCTTTTCGACGATGGCTGACTTCGGGTGTCTTCAACCCCGATAGCTCAGCGAAAAGGTGTACGTTGTGTTTGTAATTGTGTGGGTGATGCGGATGGTGAAGTATGTTGTATTGCACGGTTGTGGGGCTTGGGCTCAAAGATGGGGTCCCTCCATGATGTGCACTCACTTGTTTCAACTTTTGGGGTGTCCAACGATGTCGTCGGTGCAGTCTTGACAGCGTCTACTATCATGCTATTGAGCTTCCTCCAGCTTAGGCCACTACCTCTTACAGCGTCGCCTCTTCCACGTCAGCAGCCCTCACATCGACAACGCCACCGCCCATCGTGGCGTGAGGTCCTCTGTTGTGGTTGTTTGGGTTTCTGTTTCAGAGCGAGAATCTGTGGGAGAGATGAGTTAATCTCTCTCTTTGTATGTCTGTGTGGTGAGAAATTGGCTGAGAGAGCAGGTGAAGGTATCATCTCCACAGTTCTCTCTTGGAGCGTGGTTTTTTGGTGGGGGGAGCGAGATAGTTGTTTGGTGAGAAATCGCCTGAGAAAGTACAAACGTGAGAGAGGTGAAGGTATCCTATTCACGGCTCTCTCTTTAGTAGCGACTGTGGGAGTTGTTGGCGCATTTGTAGGATGAGTGGAGTAGATTGTGGGAGGGTGCGGTGGATGTGTGTTGTTTTTGGGTTTGGCGGGTGTCAAAATTCCTCCTGTAGGAGAAATAAAATTTCATTTGCTGCAGCACGGCTGCGGGGCTTGAGCCCGTAGAAGGGGTCCCCCATCGCACGGCTGCGGGGCATGGGACCGTAAGGCAGGGCTCAGCGAGTGATAAAATCTTGCCAGACTAATTTCATGTGGGTGTGCATGTACCATGGAGGCAGTGTACGAAGCTAAACTGACGTATATTCAATTTTGCTGAACCGAGCTTGTTTGTCGGCCAACCCTCCAGGGTTGTTGGAGGGATTTGTTGTTTGCACGGGTTATGTTGCTTCATGTATGTACTATTTTCTGTCTGTAGGTTGTAACTTGGCCCAGTACTCTGGGTTTGTTTCTTTAATTTCTTATTAATGAAACAGGGTGGACATATTCCACCTTTTCCTTCAAGAAAAAAAAAACTTTCGCTTGTCTTCCCAATTCTGAACTACTCCACCTCACAAAAAAATACATGACTGGCATGCATATTTAATTTTACATTGACATTTTAATTTATTTTTTTAGAAAAATATGACATCGTCACCGCTTCATTAATAAGAAATTAATGATACAAATATTACAAGTACAACACATCTATCTGTTCCTCCTAAACGGACAGTGGAGAACAAATACAAAGTAAAACCTACACTCCTAACTAGTCCCTCTCTAGTTAAATTTCTAGACGCTGCTTCTGCATCCAATTCTCCAACCTATCTCTTCCAAATGTAATTTGAATTTCGCAAAAGTCCAATTTGGAATTCAAAAACCTCGCAGATAACGCTCCACCCCTGAAACTCCCTCCACGTTCCCCCAAACGTCCACATTGTCAACAACCACAGCCACTATCTCTTACTGGAAAACTTGTTCCTCTCCCCACAATGTTGCTATCATGTATCCGCCAATCCAATCCCACCGCGACGCCGTCTTTCGATTGCGTCAAATCTAGCTCTCAATAGTAACTGTTGTTCTCAACCGAAACTTAGACACTTGAACTCGCCGCCGAACTCACCACAATATATATTTTGAAATTCAAATTACACCACATACACTCCTTAACTAAAATTTGAATTTCAAAAATCAATGTGGAAATGCAAAATTCAAGGAAACTCCCCCTCCTCACCTCCAATTCAAATTTGAATTTCAATAGCCTAACTCAAAAATCAAATTTGAGCCTCAGAACTCTACTGCAAAACTCAAATTTTGAATTTCAAATCTGACTCCTCATCTCCTCTCCGACTCCACGTCGCCCATCGTCGGTTTCATGCACACCCCCACTCCTCCAAGAATTATCGTTGTACGCATCCATCACTCATCCGCTCCTCCTCTTCTCCATCAACTAATGGCACCACCCAAACGAACAACAAACCCTTCGTTAGCCCTGCCGCATCCTCGATGATGCCACTCTAGTCATCACGAAACTGAACCTCCCGACACAGCGACGCTCTCTGCACCCTCCGTTGATCCTGATCCGACTCCTCACCTAATTGAGCCTAACTCTATTTGGAATCTCGACAAGCCAAAGCACAACGACCGACTATCCACGAAATTGCACTACTTCGACAAACTCCGGTTGTAACATTCTGGTCCGAAACAACGATTTTTCTAACACCTGCCAACCACATGTTTGCCTTATAAAAGGTGCTATAGCTGATTGGTGACCTTCAATCCTAAACAATCATATATATATATATATATATATATATATATATATATATATATATATATATATATATATAATTAATTAATTTTTGCAAACTCTCGATGTGGAACAAATCCCACACCTCTCCCTGTTCTCTCTCCTCGCGAAAGAACAGTCGAAGCATCTAAGGGGCAATCCAATTAATTAATTATTTTGGGAAACTTCTATAGGTCAATCCATATATATATATATATATATATATATATATATATATATATATATATATATATTCTTAACACGGGGTATTACACCAGTAAGAACCTTGATGCACACTAACCCGACAATAACAGCCCACCACTATCCCCCCTAACACTCCCACTACTAATAGTCTTAGGAAATTTTGAAATCTAAGTAGAAATTCTCTAAACACGATAATTTTCCCCTCCGAATTTTGAAACAATCTTGAAAATCGAAATCAAAGACCATTCCAGACCCAACCCACTACTCCGACCACCCCCCGAACACCGTCGCCCTTTTCCACTCGTCAGCCTTGCTGTCGAGCCACCTCTACTCCAACAATCCCTACCAACTCCAACAACCCCGCCAACTCCAACAACCCCAACCACACCTTCACAATCGAGCCCTCCCTGTCAGTCGACCCATCCCTGACTTCGCACCCTCGATGACGATCTCAACCTGATGCGTCGCCGGCTCCTCCAACCCCTACGAGATCAGATCCCCCCACCGTCAACAGCCTTCTTTGCCGCCTCGACGTAGCCTCAGCTTCCCCTGATAGCTCTCCTCCCTCGAAACGTCAACCACACGACACGTCGTCACTGCTGCCTCGACGTCGCCGGCCGCGTTGCCAAACCCTAAGATCGCGAAATCCTAGACATGTCTCCAACCTCCGCTGCACTGCTCTCGAAGTGAGAATGAGGAGGAGGAGGAGGAGGAGGAGGAGATGATGAGGGACTCCTAGTCCTCCCTTCCCGATCGAAACCGTCGTCGCCGCCTGACTGTTGAAGATTTGATTTTGGGTGTTTCTCTCTCTAAGATTTTCTATAGAGAAAAACCCTTTTTCATACACTTACATTTAAATTTACATGCATACTTTCTGTTTTGACTAATATGCATGTCTCGTAAATCTTGATGATCTTGGATTTATTATATCTTAATTTGTTGAAAATAGCAATTCAATCAATGTAAGGGTCAGTTATAATAAGGAGTCTGAGTTTATAAAAAGTTAGTTAGATAATTAGAGTTTATATTTATTTCTAAAACTGGTTGGTTAAGATAATCATTGTTTTGATTTTTAAATGCATGAGAATTATTATTATTATATTAAGCTAATAGGCTTATCCTATCACTCCTTTCTCAGTTTTGAAATAGAGAAATGAGAACAAAAGTATGAATTAATACGTGCAGCTCACATCACTTAAAAAAACACACAAAAATATTTCTTCTACCACATCTCCCCCAAACCCTCTAACCCTAACCCTCCCTACCCCAAAACCCACTCAAATATCCTCTGTCGCAGCTGCCCATCGCCACCCACCGCTACCCTCGCCATCGCCGCCCGTCGCTATCCTCCATCGCCACCCATCGCTGCCCATGTGGGAAAAACCCTTATATATAGTATATGTCTGTAATGTGTGGATTTCGATCGCTCGAACTTATGGACCTCCCTCTTCTCTCAATCTCAGGTAAAATTTTTTTCCTTTTTATCAAGGAATTGTAAATTTCTTATTTATAATAGGTTAATTATAAATTAGAGAAGAAACCCATGAATTATTTCTTTGGTACGATCTCCATGGTTCATGATGCCAACCAACTGTTTGTCGAAAGGCCCATTAGACATAAGTTGTTTATCTTTTTGTAAATAGAACATATAATGCACCCATTTCGAGTTTGTGTGGCTGAAAATGGTAATGTCTGTAACATGAATAGAATATATTTTATTTTGAGGAGATGGGTATGATGGGTTATGTTTTACCTAAAAAAATGTTCATGATGCCCACTCCTAAGATGTATTCTGTTTTGCTGAGATAGAATGTTGAAGGTCATTCGTGATATGCCCGAGTCAATAACATGGTTTAGATAAGTTACGTTAGAAACACCTAAGGATGATTATTCCTATCGAATTATGCTTCGGGAGGAATAAATCAGGTCATGGGGAATTATCTGATCAAGGAGATTAAACTTTTGTAGTTTTCTAATCTGTAAAAAATGTACATGGATCAAAGTTTTCATTATGAATATTTTTTTAACCTTGACTTATATTTGAAATGAGCATTTTTTAAAGATTTTTTTTTGTTGAAAACATATCTACATGGAATTGAATTTCAAAAAAGAGGGCTTCTTCATGCTCACATCTTGATTACTGTTCGAAAAGATGACAAGATTACCAATATTGAAGATATTGATATATTAGTATCCGCCGAGATTCCAGATAAGGAACAATTTTGAAGTATGCTGGAATAGAAGCTTCGAAATATGCTGGAATTATAAGGAAAACAACATGCAGATAGTGGTATCTAATCTGCATCTTTTGTTTTGTTTGAAAAGTTTTGGAAAATTGTAGTATTTTATGTGTGTTTTATGGTATGATCATTTTGTAGAGACATAACTAAGGAGTAATATAGAACAACTGAAGAAAAATATTGAGGAACTTCGTAGACAATATGAGTATTTGCAAGCAAGTTTTAGAATGAGGAATCTGACAATATTGTAAGTGATTTTTGAAATTATCTTTTTCTTGACATCTCTAAATTTATGGATCTAGGGTTTACCTATGTCTTTGTGCTCGAATTGTTGGAGAGTTACACACATCGAGAATTTTGGGGTTTTCTTTTAATTGAATAGAAAATATAGAATGATATTGGTTTTGAAATGTGAATAGGTTAATCTATGTATTTGTCATCTTTTTATATAGCTAATAAACAATTATTGTTCCCTCCATGTGTTTCTGATGTTGATTATATTTAATTTGATAGGGAAAGTCGTTAAGATGCACGCAGTCGAGAAGGAGATAACAGAGTACATCAAGGAGTCCGAGAAGAATCACAACCCAACTTCGGTAATTATTTGATGTTTTTTTATATTTCCTTTCAATTGAATAGAAATATAGAATGATATTGATTTGTTTGAAAGTGTGAACTAATATGTAAATTTTTCATCTTTTAATTATATTGTGAATGAAATAGTTAAGGGGCATCTCTAATTTTTTAAGTTTCATATAATTTTATAAGCTTCTAAAAATTATTTTAGTCTGTGAAAATTGCACTAAATTGCAAAGGGTAATACTAGTCCTATTTATAAAAGCTTTGAATGACTGTATTTCAGTTTGATAAAATAAATAGAGAAAATAATAGAAAGTCAGTTGTTTTATTAAGAAAATCATAAGTGGTATCAAAGCAAAGATCGGTTTTTAAGAAAAACCAATATAATCTTTTTGACATTTTCTACTTGATTCTTTTGAATCAACTATACTAGTATTTTTCACGTACGATGCACGTTTTGATAAGAGTTGGAGGATTTTCACGTGCGATATACGTATTAAGAAATATTTTTGAAGTTTGACGTGCATTGCACATAATTGGAAAAATTATTTTGAAGAAAAAACTTCAATATGTACGTGCAATACAAGTATTTATAAGTAGAATTTGAGTTGTATGTGCAACATATGTGTATGTTTATTATTAAAAAAATATTATAAAATTGTTTTGCACATGCGTTGCACATTTTAAATATGTAGAATTTTTTGTTTGTTTGTTTGTTTTTGTTATAATTAATGAGAGAGTTGGAGTTGCACGTGCAACACATGGGTTTGTATGTTGACAAATGACAACTCCAACTCTCCCATTATAATATTAGAGATAATTTGCAAATCGAGAGGAGAAAAACCCTTATCGACCTTTAGGGACCATAAGAGCATCTGCAGTCGTTGTCTATATATCCAAAAATGGATAAAAAGCTCTGCAGTCGTAATCTATTTATTCATTTTTTGGGTTTAAGATGAACATTAGACAACTATATTTGGCAGCGCAATTGGCAATATGCATATAACAGCAGACGGAAGATGATTTACCATCTATGTGTCGAACGGCATGATATGCCGTCTGAGATGAATTGTTAGATTTCTAAATTGTGAGACGACATATGATCTTCCGTTGAATTATTATTAAAAAAACGAAGAATGATGTTCCGTTTCAAGAAGAGAGAGAAAACCAAGCTTATTCTCACAAGTGTTGGACGGCACATGACATCGTCTTTCACTTTTTCGATATTTTTTTAAAAAAAATTACGGGACGGTAGATCCTTCACAAAAATTTTATTAAAAAAAAATGCAAATCTTCAAATGGTAGATGATCTTCCGTTTCATCAAAAAAAAAAACAATTTTTGAATTTTGACGACTGCAGCGGTACGCTCTAATTGCTATTTCTATATTTTCTATATACCTATTTTTTTAACAAAACGACTGCAGATGCTTAAGAGGGCAAAATGACTTATTTGAGCGGTGGTTTTTCATGCAAATCTAAGTACTAATTGTTGAGCAACTGCCTCTTAGCTTGTGCCAGAATCTAGTTCCGATCTTTTATAGCTCGAATTATTATAACCCCTTTTGCTCTCGAAATAGTTCACCATTTTCTACCTTTAATAAGACAAATAATATTTTGGATTAAAGGATAATTCCCTCAAAAGTTAAATTAATATATAGCTATCGACAGTTCAAATTAATGTGATTAATATGAAATTAATGTTATAAAATTGTATGGCTGAAAATTATTATTTTTTATAGTAATATGATTGATGGACAAATTAATTTCAAATGATTTAATTTTACATATTTAGACTAATTTAGATGTGTAGATTAATGTGAACGGTTCGGGTCGTGAATTTCAAATGATTTGATTTTAGATATTTAGACTAATTTAGATGTGTAGATCAATGTGAACGGTTCAGATCGTCGATATGAAGGGATGGAAGCCGAGTGCACACGGAAGGATGGTGCACAATTGAAGATTTTTCTATATATATATATATATAATAAAACACAAAGAAAGCTATCAAGTGGCTCTCCTTCAATCCCCAAAAAATCAAAGGCTCAGATCTTACCTTACAAAACATATTTTCCCCCCAAAAATTTCTCCCAAAACTCAAATACAAATCTCCCACCCAAAACAACTCCTATATATATATATTTTTTTTCTCTCTCTCTCCCTCCATCCCTCTTCGATTCAAAAATTTAAGAAAATCAAAATTTTAAAATATTAAAAAAATTTAAAATTTAAAATTTCAAAATCTTTAAAAATAATTTTTAAAAATTCAAAAAAAATCATATAATATATTTTTTGCTCTATGTTTGCTACTTCAATTAATTTGCTGGACCTCCGAAACTATTTTATATAATCGAATAAGGTGCACCTTTCTGAAGACGTGCCGTAGACACGTGACAACGGGCAAACATAGTATATATATAATATGCACATGTAGAGTGAAACGTAATCTACCAAACATGTGAGTACACACAATAAGTCATGATGATGAACAGTTATACATCCATTTGTGGGAGACCAAATTGTGGAATTGGTATACTTCGCACATGCTTTTGATTGGCCATCAATAGTGATAATTTCTACCCTAATAAAATATATATAATGATAATTAGTAATTAACACTTGCTTTCTTAAATTCGTTGCAATTTGTTTTTCAATCTGATCTCTTCACTCTATAACGATATATTACTATCATAACTTTTTTGTGTCACATATCATTTTTTATAACTAGTAATATACACATTCGATGCATGTGTGTTAAATTTTTTTAATAAAAAAATTAAAGTAAAAATTCTGATTTACACGTGTGATGCATGTCTTAATAAATAAGATTGTATATTTTTAAAAGTTAATATGAAGACTATAATGAGAGAGTTGGAGTTGCACGTACGTTGCACGTAAATAGGTAGATTTACAGTTCCAACTCTTCCATTATAATAGTTATTATATATTATATTATAGATAGATAGATATAGATGGATAATTTACAGGCGTGATGCACATTTAATATATTTTTAAAAAATTAAAGTAAAATATATGGCGTAGAGAGGATTCGAACCTGAGAACTCCTTCATATTATCTATTATATTATAGATAAATAGATATAGATAGATAATTTAAACGCGTGATGTACATTTAATATACTTAAAAAAATTTAAAGCAAAAAATATGATCGTAGTGAGAATTCGAACCGAAGACTTTCGTTATATTAGTTATGCACGTGCAATGTACGCGTTGGTAGATTGACAGATGACACTAAGGTCTTCTCCCATTATAATATTATTAGAGATTAGAGATTAGAGATTGATACATTAAGAAGCGCTTTATTATTTTAATTTTTTTTAGGATGCTAGTAAGCTGGTCAACTTAATTTTAAATATCTTGCTTAACACTTAAACTCAGGATCTGAAATAATTAATGGATTAAACCCATTAAGTAAGCCCTTGCGTAATAACCCAAGCTAGCTACCATGCGCAAATGAGCCAACAAGAACCATTAAATGCATGTCTTTTTTCAACAAATTTCATTCCGAATCTCAAGACCTCACATTGTTGTTTTCATAAACAAATCTAGATCCCATGAGTGGACATAAATTAAATAGAATGTTTGTGAACAGTATCAAACTTATCAACTAATAATCGAAATTAACATTAAACTATGCAATATGTTAGACGTACATGAATTTTTATCTCAAACATATATTATAAATACTAATAATTTATACGTGCGATGCACGTTTTAATAATTTCAAAAAATAAAAATAAAAACTCTGACGTAGAGAGGATTTGAACTGAAAACCTTTTTTATATTAGCTATGTACGTGTGTTGCACATGTTGGTAGAATGACAAAATCTAAAGTCTTCTCCCATTATAATATTACTAGTATTTTTTCCGTGCGATGCATGTTTTGATAGGAGTTGGAGGATTGTCACGTGCGATTTATGTATTAAGAAATAGTTTTGGAGTTGGACGTGTGTTGCACGTAATTGGTAAAAATATTTTCAAGAAAAAACTACAATTTGTACGTGCAATGCACATGTTTATTAGTAGAATTTGAGTTGTATGTGCAACATATGTGTATGTTCAGTGTTAAAAAAATATTGTAAAATTGTTTTGCACGTACGTTACACATTTTAAATAGGTGGAAATTTTTTTATTTGTTTATTTTTGTTGTAACTAATGGGAGAGTTGGAGTTGCATGTGCAATGCACGGGTTTGAATGTTGACAACATTACAACTCCAACTCTTCCATTATAATATTAGAGATTAGAGATACATTGGGGCCCACTTCTCACTAAAAGACAAGATTTTAATCTTGTCTTTTAGTGGGAAGTGGGCAACCCATGTATGTGTAGTCATATAACAGGAAAACTGAGTTATGTCGCATTGAACAGGAAAACAGTGCTCGGCAAAGATAGACAAAGAAATGACTAGAGATAAATGCAGAAAAAATTGTTCATTTTCCTGAAGTTTTAGGGCGGTAACTAAGCTATGTTAGAGCATCCACTATCGTTTGCTATATATCTAAAAAAATAGATATTGTGAGTTTTTTGTAGTCAATACTGTTCGCCTACGCTTTAGAAAAGTAGTGAACAGTACGCTGCTAAATATAGCAGCATATTTAGCAATCACCAAAATATAGAAGACAGAAAAAGATCTTTCGTCTCTGAATACTTTAATATATTTTTTCCAAAAAATTACTATAATGTCGTCAAAATATTTACCAAATTGCCATTTAAATTTAAAAAATCGATTAAAAAAATGTCATGTGCTCGGACGCAAGATGTTCTTCCGTCCAGCCAATTTCCCTAAAAAAAAATTCCACATATGTACGATAATGTCATCCACATATTTACGATAATGCCATTTCATCAATTTTAAAATTTAAAAAAAATGTCAAACGGAAGATCATTTTTCGTCTGGCAATTTTTTTATTTTTATTTTTAAAAACAAAAAATTCACAGGCGGAGAATGTTCTTCTGTCTGTTAATTTTTTATATTAAAAAAACGTTAGACGAATGATGTTCTTTCGTCTATTTTTTTTTTTTTTTTTTTTGGGTTTAAAATTTGGCTCAAACGATGGTAGAGAAACTCTTTTCATTGCTATTTTCGATTGCCAAATGCCAACTTTTTAGCAGCAACGATAGTGGATGCTTTTACCACATCAACATGACTACATTTATCTTCAAAATTATAATTATAATTATTAAAATGAGCATATATATACTAAGAACAAACTATTCTATATAAAATAGAAACCAAAGAGAAAGATCCAAGCTATTTCTCAAAATAATTTTATCTCTAATATTATAATGGGCAAAAACCAAAATACCCCCCCAACGTTTGGCCCGAGTACAAAATGCCCATACAACGTTTGAAAAAGTACAATAAACCCATTTCTCCGTTAACTTAACCCCATCCGTTAAGTTATAATTATTAAATTACTTTTTTACCCTTACTCTTTCATAATCAAATCTCTTCTTTCTTTTTCCTTTTTCTTCGTTCTTTTTTTTAAAATTCCGATCGATCTGTTGATCGAATAAATCAGAGTTCTCTTTTAAATTTATGGATAAAAATGCAGAACTCATCCTTAAAAAGCATCGTTCGTTTAATTTGTCAGGGGAACTAGTATTCCCTTGACAAATTAATTCTGAAAATTGATTGAAATAGTCATATATATCCTGACATTTTGTTTGAACAAAATGAAAATTGCAGACAGATAATATTCTTGCACCTATGATCACACATGGTATTTACTCTGCTATCGTTCTCGGCCACGGGCTTTGGAAAATTCACGACCATCAACGAAGACTATCTAACAGAATTAAACAAGTACGGGAAGCAACCCGAAATTCCAATAAATAATAGAACCGCCCATTTAGTTAATGTTCGGATGAAGGAAGATAGTTTTTGATTCAACTCACACTACAATCAAGCTGCACATTAGTGCTATGGAAGATTTGTATATAGATACTGTACTATAAATACATAAAAAGAGAGACCTTTTTTCCTAAATAAATGCTCATTTTTGTTTGTATTTTTTGATTTTGTGCAATTAGATGAACTTCTTCTGATTGATTTCAGCACATATGCCTACAGGATTCAAAATTTACAGGTCTTAATACGACATATTTATAATGGTAATTCTTGTATGTTATTCAACTGTAATTTATGCAAAATATTTATTTGTTATTATCATTTTGGTTGATAATCTGCAAAATAAGTATTTGTTACGGAACAGAAGAAAGAGAAAGGACCATCGATTGTAGAGAGAGAAGCGGCAGCACAAGTAGGAGAATGAGGAGCTTCTTGGCCATGGCAAGGATTTCTGAGAACTCTAATTTATTCAATCGACGGATTGATCGGGATTTGAAAAAAAAAGAACGAAGAAAAAGGAAAAAGAAAGAAGAGATTTGATTATGAAAGGGTAAGGGTAAAAAAGTAATTTAATAATTATAACTTAACGGATGGGGTTAAGTTAACGGAGAAATGAGTTTATTGTACTTTTTCAAACGTTGTATGGGCATTTTGTACTCAGGCCAAACGTTGGGGGGTACTTTGGCTTTTGCCCTATTATAATATAATGGGAGAAGGTCTTAGTGTCATTTGTTAGTCTACCAACATATGCATCGCACGTGCATAACTAGTATGAACGAGGTCTCAGGTTCAAGTCCTCACTACGTCACATTTTTTTACTTTAATTTTTTTTTAATATTAAACAAGCATCACATGTATAAATTATTATCCATCTATGTATCTATAATATAATATATTTACTTACTATTTAATGGAAAAGTTTGTCACAAATAAATAATTTTAATATTTTTTTGTCACAAAAGAAACACTACTTTTGTTACTAAACAAACATGTGCATTGCAAGTGCAACTCCAAATCTATTTTTCAACACGTGCATCTCAAATACACATCAAAGTTTTTTTTCTTAATTTTTTAAAAATGCGCCCGTTTAGCTCCATTTTTTTAAAATTAACACATCACACGTGCTAATTACTATTGACTTACGTGTATCGCACATTTAATTCCAACTCTTTATTAAAACGTGCATCGCATGTGAAAAATACTAGTAAATAGGGTGTAAAATGAACAGGACGGTCCGTCGTCCGTCCGAGTCCGACTCAAGAAATAGTTCGACTGTGGACCGTCCGAACTGTTATAAGAACTGAACTTGAACAAATTATTAGGTCCGATTATTTACCGAGTTCGAGGCAGACATAAGTCCATCCGAGTATTATTACGGTCCGATGCTTTACCGAACTGAGTGCAGACTATAAAAATTTTATCCGACCTAGATCGAGCCGGACATAAACCCGTACGAGTAGAATTTCGATTCGAACTTGAATATATAGATGTCCGTTCCCGTCCGGTCCGATTTACAGCCCGATTAGTAAATAATAAGGTAAGAAGATGCGTAATAAATTTGCCGACACTCACGTTATTAATAAGATCCAGCTAAACCAATGTAATCAAACAATTTTTAATGAATTTTGAATTTACCAACCAGCAGAAATTTCAGTGACAATTTTGTAATTAAACTCAAACCTGGGAGTATGTTTGTAATCTTATGTTTAAAGGTTAAAGTTTGGTCGTTTAAGTCAAAAGCGCAAATTGACCGCAATTAACGGGCTATTCCCGCCGAAAATTAGTGCCGAATTTTGAAAAACTGCGAACTTTTATTTATTTATTTTTTTTAATAAAAAGCGGGCACGTGGATGACCGGCGAGCGCCGGTTAATTAACGGCGACGGCGCTTTTTTTCTATCCTTTTCTTGTGCAGGGTTCACACGCACCCGCACCCACACCCACGTTGGAGACAGTTCAAAATGTTAAGTAGGATGGGACCCACTAAAACCTAACATAGGTCAAGCATTCATAGCTTTTGTTTATGGTCCCCTTCTTTGCTTAATTTTAGAATGAAACTCATTTTCTTTTTTTTTCTTCTTTTTTTCCCTCCTTTTTACCGTTCACACTTTCATTATTTGCACTTTTGTCTAGTTGGATATATAGTTTTATGTTCACATTTTGATTCTGTAATGTAAATAACAGCTGACGACGACGACCTGATTTTTTACTCCACAGACTCAACTAAAGGAGGCGTTAGCCTCCCTGATTCGAACAAGTCTACAAGGAGGCAGAAGAACACGTCGACTGAAATAGAAAGAATCGAGCAATTTCAAGAAAGATGAGAAATGGGAGGAAGCTATCCCATTATGCTATGTCCCAATATCTGTTTGTTCAGTTAATTCAATAGCTTTTTTCATTGCCTTCTGAAATGAAACTCTTTTTGCAGGGATAATTAATGTTCAAGTTGTATTTTATGAAAGCACTGATAGCTTATGCTCGTAAAACGATTAGTATTTTCTTAGTTTTGAACATGATTTTGTCGATTGTTGTAATCTCATTATCTGAAAAGTAAAGAATCAGATTCTGGGGATGTTTAGAGCATCCACAGTCGTGATTGTCAAAATTGGCAAAATACATATTTACATATAGCATATATAGTATTTGCTGCAGTCGTCGAATGCTATATTATAGCAATTTAAAATAAAAAATATAAGACAGACTTTGGAGATCCGTCGGAGGACGAAACGTACATGAAATCGATTATTTAATATAAAAAATTCGTTAGACGGATCTTGAAGATTTCAAGATCCGTCGGAAGAAAAAAAAAATTCAAAAAAGCGTCAGACTTCAGACATAATTTTAAATAATTTTTTCGATTTTTTAACAATTAAAAACGATTTTTTAGTGAAAAAAAATGTGGGCCCCTCCACGGACGGATCTTCAAGATCCGTCCAAGAGGGTAACCCTGTTATTGAACAATTTTTTTTATTCAGAAATTTAAAAAAAAAACGTGGGACGGACTTTCAAGTTCCGTCCGATGATTTAAAAAATAATTTTTCCGCGTGCGACGGATCTTGAAGATCCGTCCTGTATAATATGCATAATTTCTATATCCGCTCTCATATATAGCAATCTACTGTCGCAAAATCGTCAAAATATGCAAAAATGGCAAACAACTGCAGCGCTTTTTAAGCTAAAATATGCATATTATGCATAAATAGCAAACGAATGTGGATGCTCTTACTTATATTGAACCTTAAGGAATTATTTAAGCTGGGGTTTAGAATATAAATCTTCGGAAGTGTGCCTTACTTGTAATCGAAGCGGTTCTTTAATTATCACTTTGAGTTGTCTTCAGACCATCCACAATGGTATTTCTCAAATATGAGAATATGGCAAAATAGCATAAAGCAAAAAGAGCAATTTGCTGCAGTCATGATTTACTATAATGTGAGAAAGAAATATAAAAAAAGGAGCTCGAACGGAACATCTTATTTCGTCCTTTTTTTTAAAACATAATGTTTAGTTAATTAAGTAATGATTAGATATTAAAATCGGTAAATTAAATAAATTAAATGTTAAAATATATACTAATCTACCTAATTAATACACTAACCTAAGATTAAACGAGGTAAAGCTTGCAAAGGAGCTGGACGGGACATGTTGTCACGTCCAAGACATTTTTTTCATCAAACGGGACAACATGCCTCATTTGACGATTTTTTTTTTTTTTTGTTCAGACAGTACAACATGTACTGTCCGATCATAAATAAAAAAAAACAAAGGTCCCCTATAATTTGAGAATTGCCAATTCGTTTCTCAAATATGAGAACAGACTGTAACGATTTTGTCAAAATATGGCAAAATGGCAAACGACTGCAGACTTTCGTTTTTCAAAATATGAAAATTTGACAAATATAGCAGACTGTGGATGCTCTCATGAATTCTTACCACTTTTCATTTTAAAGAGAGGGTTAGTACACCACCTGAAAAGAAAAGAAATATTTATTATTCGATCCTCTTAAAATCTAATTAGTGAATGTAACACTGAATATTTTTGGTGCAACTTGATTGGATTTAATATGTTCAGTTTCTTTTGCTAGCATGCTGACATTGAGAGCAAAGTCAAAATGCCAAAATTGATTTCCCACTACTTTACTACTAGAAAACAGTAAAGCGAAGTATACCGATTCTTTGTTTAGTTTGATAATTTTGTATACCAATTCTTTGTTTAGTTTGATGATTTTGTGTTCAAATTAAGATAATAAAATCAAAGCTGTGTGATTTGAACTGGAAATGAATTAATCATATATAATACATAGACTATTTTTTTTTCTAAAAACCACTGAAGTAGTGGTCATTTAAAAAAAAATCACTAAACTTTTTTTTATAAAAAAACACGCACTTAACTGCTGTTTAAAAAAATCCACAGCGACGGAGTTTTCCTTTCGTTAGGTTTTCATCACGTGCGTCGCATGTGACTTTTTTTGGACGAAAATGGCCACATATCAGGTACGCTGAATCATAAAAAAAATGCTTGCACGATCGATAAACGGTCCAGATCTCTTCAAAGTATGATTTATTAATTTTAATTTTTAAATTAGATTAATTAATTAAAATTCGGAAAAAAATAATAAAAATTCTAATTAATAATTCAAAATTATTATAAATTCAAAAAAATATGAAAATATTTCGAAATTTTAATTAGAAATATAGAGCAATTAGTTATAAAAATTGAAAATTTTGATTTTAAATTTTCAAAAATAATTAAAAATTGAAGAAAAAAATATTAAAATGTTCAGAAATTTGAAATAATTGATTACAAATTGGAAAATTTTTGGTAAATTCTTCAAAAATCATGAAATTTTTTTAGAAGTTATAAAAAGATGCAACTATTTCCAAAAACTCACTTTATGATGTTGATTCTTCATATGCTAGTAATATGTACATGTGATGCACGTTTCTTTTTTCCTTAAGCTCATTCTTTCACAAATTATCCCTAAAGAAAATGCCCACCCACCAAAAATAATTATAAATTTGGAAAAATATAAAAATATTCCAAAAAACTGCACAAGTAATTTTTTTTTTCTTCTTTAAGATCATTCTTTCACAAATTATCCTTAATATGTGAATATTTTAATTTCGGATTAATCAATTAAAAATTTCTAAATATAATTAAAATTTTGGATTGATCAATTTGAAAAACTAAAAAATAATTATAAATTTGAAAAATATGAAAATATTCCAAAAAAAAAAAAAAATTTACAATAATTATTTTTTAAAACCAAAAAATTAATTAAAATTTTTGATATTGATTTTTTAGAAATAAAATAATAATAAAGATACTAAAAAAATATAGTGAAAATCCGAAAAAGTTCTAAAAATTCTAAAAAATAATCAAAAAATTCAATAAAAATTGAAAAAATTACTAGAAGTTCTATAAGGCTACAACTACTTTCAAAAGCTAAAAAACGCACGTTAATCAATATTTTTCTCAAAATTTTGGAAAATAATCAAGAAAAATTTGAAAAAATTCAAAAAGGTCAACGTGCTTTTGTGAGATTTTTGTTTTGTCTTTTAGAACTTCTAGTAATTTTCCTGGATTTTCTGAATTTTGAAAATAGTTTAAAGATTTTTTCGGGATTTTCATTATTTTTTTCTTCCAAAATTTAATTATTTTTTAATATTTAAAAATCAATTTTCCATAGTTTTAATTAATTCTTGGTTTTTTAAAAATAATTATTGTAAAACTTTTATCATCATTTGGAATATTTTCATATTTTTCGAATTTATAATAACTTTTTAGATTTTTAAATTAATTAAAACATAGTTTTAATTATATTTTAAAAAATTTAATTAATTAATCTGAAATTAAGAATTGCACATATTAAGAATAATTTATGAAAGAATGAGGTTAAATAAAAAAATAGCATCACACGGGCAAATTACTAGTATATGAAGAATCAACACCATAAATTGAACGTTTGGATGTAGTTACATCTCTGTTGAACTTTTATGAACTTTTCCAGATTTTTCTAAATTTTTCCTAATTTGTTCAATTGTTAATCATTTTTTTACAAAATTTTATATTAAATTTCTCTATTTTAAAAATAAAATTTTTATTTTTAATTAATTATTTTAATTTCTTAATCATTTTCTTAAAATTTTAATGAAAATTTCCCATTTTAATAATACATTTTTGAATATTTAATTAATTATTCTTAACTTTTTGGAATTTTACATTTTCCCGATTTTGTAATATTTTTTATCGGTGGACATTTTCTTTAGGAATAATTTGTGAAAGAATGAGGTTAACGAGAAAAATCGTGCATCACACGTGCAGATTACTAGTAAATGAAGAATTTACACCATAAAGTGGGCTTTTTGAAATAGTTGCATCTTTGTAGAGCATCTAGGATTTTTTTTCACACTTTTCTAGAATTTTTGTTTAAAATCCAATTTTAAATTATTTTTAAAAAATTGTAAATCTATATTTCCTATTTTTATAATGAACTTTTGATTTTTTAATTTAGTAACATAAATTTCTAAAAAATTTTTTTTCGAATTATAATCATTTTTGAAAATTTTAAATCAAAAATTTTAATTTTTACGAGGCCAGACTACATCAAAATTTTTACTTTTAAAAATTATATTTATAAAATCCTATATTTCACGTGTAAAGAGAGATGAGAGAGGAAAGAAAGGAGAGGAAAGTAGAGAGGTGCGTGCATGACTGCCTTAGAACAAGATCAAATCTTTTGCTTAAGTTCGAATGTCTACACGTCCCACCTCTCATCATTACCCTCCCCACCCAACCCTTCGATTCCCTCGCCCTCCTCGATATCCCCAAAAAAACATCATTTCTCCACTATCTCACCTTCCCCCACTTCTCAAAAATCCTACTTTCCCCCCCAATCCCTATCCCCGAAACCCTAGACCCCCTCATCCCAATCCTCGCCCTAGAAGGATGGAGAAACGATGCATGAAGTGCGGCGAGTCCAACCACCTGGCAGTCAATTGCCGCAAAGCGGGTTCCACTGCTTCAACTGCTGAAAATTCGGCCACCAGGTTCGAGACTGTCTGCTCCACAACCGAAGGGAATCTATGACCATCGAGGTCTCTCACAACTCAGACTTCGCCTTTGCTCTTCCAGGGCTACATGCAAGCGCCTTCCTCCACTTGATCAACCCCCGCACTCGTCCTGATACAGCGAAGGTTGAAATTGCCTTGAACTTGGCTTGGAGGAGCCAAGGAGGTTGGTGGTTCGTGAAGCGGGTCAATGAGGCGGTGTTCCACGTGCAATTCCCCAACGAAGACGAGGCAAAGAAGGCAATCGCTGATGGTGTCTTCCAGTTCTGGGGTTTCAATGCCACTTTCTCGCCCCAGTCAAGGGATTATGGTGCTAAGCTTAAGCCCAAGCCAAGCTTCATTTGGATTAATGTGCCGCTCCTCCCCTTCCACTTGTGAAACCAAACCTCTCTTGAGCAGCTGATACACCCTTCGACAAATTCATCACCATGAGCGGTGACATGAAGAACGTGGTCTCAGAGACCAGGCACTCATCCTCATTGAAGTCGAAGATGCTAGCCTCATTCCAAAGAACATCCTCCTCGACTTCAGAGTGCCTTGGACCCAAGAGCTTCAGATCTATGAAGTCCTCGTTCTTATTCTCGGCAGCCCTATTCCATCTGATGATGTTGCAAAAGGCAAGGTCCAGCTCTTCACCTCTGGCACCAGCTCGTCCACCTGTTTTTGGTGCCGAAGGGAATCTCCTGCGAAGAAACAAGACGGAAACAACCAGCTGCAAAATTTGGCAATCGTTGGAGATGCAAAAGGACAGGCACCTATCTCGGAAGCAAATCTTTCCGTTAGAGGATCAGCAGTGCAATCATCACACCCTCCTAATCTTGCCACCTTTGATGGAAAATTCCTTAATATCTCAGGCTAGGCTGACTCTACCGTAGAAGGTTCAAAATTAGTCCCCCAACCCCCCTATAAGCGGGATGTAGTTGATCCTGTGGGGACCAACCTGGATGAGAATATTGTATTCAATGCCCCACCCCTAATTGATATCCCCTCAGATTTCCCTAAGGGCAATTTGGGAATTGCCTCAAGTGCTTCCAACAACAATCCTGACAGCTCTTCAAGCTCGCACTACATCTCCCCAGAAGAAGAGATTCGGCAGATGGTTTGGATGGGGAAAATCGTGCATATCCCCCTGTCTCTCTTTAAGGAAATTCAACCTGCTGTTTAGTCCGCCCTCGAGAACTCTGTGGCTAAGCATGTTGGCAAATCTGAAGCTCCCAAGATTATGCAATTCAACACTGACACCAAGGGAGTGCGCGCTTCCAGCTTCCGCACTAAGTCTCTCATCCTAAGGTACCGCTGACTGATCTCCTCTTCTACCTCAGACTCAGCACCTCCAAGCTTCGACGAAGGTAGTAGCAAACGACGCAAATGTTGCCTCTCAGCATCCAAAGTTTCTTCCACCAGACCCTTCATGCAACATCTGCGACTTCCGCCAAGTCAGTCTCCCACCGCAAGACCGAAGGTACCTCCTCTTCTATACTTTCAATTACCAACGCATGCAATAATCCTTTTGCTTTACTTTCTAATGAGAACATTCTTGAGGTAGCTGAATCTATAGGAGTGAAGGCTTTTGGGCCACACTCGGTTGATAAGCTCAAGCAAATTATAGCGGTTACTGTGTTGATTCTTAATTTTGATGATTCCAACACAATGCAAAGTTGTTGTGCTACTTCTTATATATATACAAGATGTACACAAAGGCAAAATGTCCAAACAAGCTCAAAGCAAATTGATCAAGCTCTACAAGGTTCTAAAGCTCAAGTGTGATCAAGCATTCAAAGTCAAAAATCCTGTGGCTAAAGCTCCATCTCAAGACTCAAGACTCGAGACAAGACTTATGTTTTAATGTGTCGTATTAAGTATCTTGTAACAATTGTAACTTTTTATTCTTTGAGTCTTAGAATGCTGTAATAGCCTTGTCACATACACTCACACTTATTTTATAACTGAGTGTTGCTTTTTCAAAAGATTAAAGGTCGAAACAATTTGATTTAGATCAGCTGTTGAGTACCAGTCGACTACCGTATGGCATCAGTTGACTGTTCAGTACGAAACTGTCTGAACTCTATCAAACTCTAACTAGTCGACTCATCATGGCAACCCAGTCGACTGTTCAAGCCGTTCTGACAGTTTTCTGTTTATAAACTTGTTTTCAAAATCAAATCTTTACTGCTGTTGTGTGTCAGTTGGAACTCAACCTTCCAACGTTCAAACGTCTCTAACTCTATAAAAAGAGTACAGAGTTCTTTTGAAAAAGGTTAAAAACTTTTTTCAAGCATTTTGTTTGTCAAGTTCTGAAGCTTTTGGTTTTGACAAGAAAAAGCATTCTAAAAGCATTCACTTTCTAAGTCTTGGTTCTCTGAAATCATTCTAGCATAACAGTGATTTCATTTTAGACTGCTTTTGGAAGTTGACCTAATAGCAACGTACAAAATCACATTCACAACAAGGCTATAGGTTGATTGTAAACATTTTATTGTTGTTCTTCACTCTCGAGTTGTGAGAGTGATCCTCTCGTTTGCAGAGTAGGACTCTAGGTTGTAGAGTCAGGTTTTCACTCTTGGTAGAAAAGTGGGTTGCTCTCTCGAGTTATGAGAGAGGATTACGGGTTGGACAAGGTTGTTGTCTAACACCGTAGGGTATTCTTGTACTTTTTCAAGAATAGTGGAAAATCTCAAGTGGGTTGCTTCGGAACTGAATGTAGGTCGGAAGGACCAAACCAGGATACATCGTTTGTACTCTGTGGTTGTATTTCTCTGAACTTGCATTTCATTTACTTGCTTTTTAAGTTCTCTGTGAAACTTGTCTGGATAGTCGACTGCGTCTCCTTTTAAGTTGACTGGTAAGACTTGTACTACATACTCTCTGAAAACTTATCTGGTAAGTCAATTGGTTCTTCTATAAGTCGTTTGATCAGACTCGTCTTAAAATACTCTTCTTAACTATCGCCCCAGTCGACTGGTTTCTCTTTTTAGGTCGACTGGACCGAAGAAAAAGTTCAATTCTGCAATTATTTTTATAAAACACTATTCACTCCCCCTTTAGTGTTTCTTGCCTTGCCTACAGGATCCAACATACTGTTGATCCTCCCGATCAACAATAGCAGCTCAATTGAGTGCCTGCGCTTATTGAACCCTTCTTTGTCATGTTTTTGCTGTGTGCTCTTACTGTTTTAATGAAGATTGGTAGCTGGAATGTTCGTGGGTTGGGCAACCCCAACAAATGTGCCCTGATCAAATACGGTATTCAGAATGCTAAGATTTCTGTGGTCTGCCTTTAAGAATCCAAACTTTCGAAGCCCTCCAACCGCAAGCTCTTATCCAGTGGAGGAAATTCTTTCACAAACTGGAAATAACTTGATGCTATTGATAGCTGTGGCGATGTTCTCGTCGGTTGGAATGACAACCTTTTAGATTGCTTCTATTGTGCAGTAGACATCTTCTCCATATCCCTATCCTTCCGTACTAGATCAACTGGAGCCGAGTTGTCACTCACATCTGTCTATGCACCATTTGAATTGGACGACAAAGACATTTGCTTCGGGGAAATCACCCTCCGAAGAAGACTCTTATGTGATGCTTGGGTCATATGTGGAGATTTTAATGCAATCATCTCTAACTCGGAAAGGAATGGTGGCCTTAGTTTGAGTAGAGATATGAAGGACTTCAGGAGATGGATTCAGCAGCTTCACCTCATCGACCTCCCCCTCGCTGGTAGGAAGTTCACTTGGTCTAATCTCATAACCAAGCCTGCGCTTGCTAGATTGGACAGATTTCTCATCACATGCCAATTTGACCAACTATTCCCTAATTGCCTCCAGTATTCTCTCCTGTGCATTGCCTCCGACCACTGCCCTTTATTTCTTGACTCACAAGCTATTACTCCCAGGGTCCACTATTTCAAATTTGAAAAGGCCTGAGCCTCCCACTCAGACTTCACTCCTGCTGTTGCTACTTGGTGGTCTAGCTTCTCTTGCTCAGGCTCATCGGTTGACGTCTTTACCAGCAAACTAACGCTTCTGAAGAGACAGATCAAACGTTGGAGAAATGAGGAATTCGGCCACATTCCTATTCGCAAAAATTCCCTCCTTGAGAAGATTCACAGCCTGGATATCTTGGCTGACTCATAACCCCATGATAATGTGCAAGCCAATGAGCTCTCTGTAGCCCATAGGGATTACCAGTCTCTGATACAGGCGGAGGTTACCTATTGGAGGAAGTGAGCTAGAATATCCTGGATCCAAGAGGGGGATGCCAACACCAAATTCTTCCACTCTATTGCTAATGGCAGAAAGCGCAAGAACTATATTTACTCTCTAGTTCACAATGGTGATTTCATCACAGATTTCCAAGTTGACTGGACTGCTCTATACCCCAACCCTTCTCATGATCTCTCTGAGCTTGAAGCTCCCTTCAGTAAAGAAGAGATACATAAGGCAGTTTTCAGCTTGAATAAGGACAAGGCTCCTTGCCCCGATGGCTTCTCTATGCACATCTACCAACAACACTGGGAGACAGTTCAGAATGATCTCTGCTGCATACTGCTTGATATTCAGAATGGAAAGGCAGACATTAACAGACTGAACTACTCCAACATCGTCCTTATTCCTAAGTGTGAAGGCGCTAACACCGTCTCTGACTTCCGCCCCATTAAACTTCTCAATTGTTTTATGCAGATCTTCACCAAAATCTTAGCTAACAGATTAAGCCAACTACTACATACTCTTGTTTCTTCTTGTAATACCCCTGCCCCTAGCTCGGACAATTTATACAATTTAGAAGAAAAATTAGATACTATGTAGTACAACTGCCCACCACAGGCTGCCTCTCAAAAGGTGGTTAACCGAATTGGTGACTCTTGATCATAGGCAATTATTATTTATTAATATTATATTCTCTCTCAATCCTAATATGGGACTATTCATACACTTACCTCTTCAAGAATGCACAACATTCATATACCCGGGTGAACAATAAATGAGCCACGTCACAATCACACAGCACCATGTTGTTGTTTTTCATTTCATGTGGCCCCCACCCATTATAATACAATTCCTTTTCAAGTTAATTACATAATTGCCATCACATGTATTAATTTTCCAAACAGCAACATATGTTTCAACATATATATATATATATATATATATATATATATATATATATATATATATATATATATATATATATATATATATTATTTTTAACACGGGGTGTACAGACACCCCCCCTTCAGGAATCAGCATCCTCGCTGAGCACAAGGCATGCACAATCTAGTGCAGGATCTTCTTTCTAGCCGTTGTGGAGCATCTGCTCTTCTATACGGCCGATTATTCATGATCTCGGAATCCACCGCCCGATCAATCATAATTCCGAATTTTAATTGAGTCACCCTCCTATCTGCCCGACTAATTATGATCCCAGAATCCTCTGCCCGATCAATAACGGTCCTGGATTTTAATTGAGGGTTCACCACAGTTCCGGAATCCCCCACCCGACTGGGTCTATAGTCCCGGAATCTTCCGCCGGACTATATAGACATGTCCTGAACTCGGTGTCGAAAGTCAGCTCTGATACCATTTGTAACGTCCCTGCCCCTAGCTCAGACAATTTATACAATTTAGAATACAAATTAGATACTATGTAGTACAACTGCCCACCACAAGCTGCCTCTCAAAAGGTGGTTAACTGAATTTGTGACTCTTGATCATAGGCAATAATTATTTATTAATATTATATTCTCTCTCAATCCCGATATGGGACTATTCATACACTTACCTCTTCAAGAATGCACAACATTCGTATACCCGAGTGAACAGTAAATGAGCCACGTCACAATCACACAGCACCATGTTGTTGTTTTTCATTTCACGTGGTCCCCCACCCATTATAATACAATTCATTTTCAAGTTATTACATAATTGCCATCACATGTATTAATTTTCCAAACAGCCACATATGTTTCTCTCTCTCTCTCTCTCTCTCTCTATATATATATATATATATATATATATATATATATTATTTTTTATTTTTTAACACGGGGTGTTACACTTCTTCCCAAAGTGCTTTTCTCAAAGGAAAGTCCAAGGTCGACTGTTTTCTTGTTGCCCACAAAGCAATCAACCTTTGCTGCTCCAAAAAGTCTGACACACTTATGCTTAAGATAGACTTTAGGAAGGCCTTTGATACCCTAAGTTGGACTTTCATTGAGAAGATGCTTGTAGCAAGGGGTTTTGGCCCACGCTGGTACAGTTGGATCAAAGCAATTCTCCACTCAACCAAATCCTCTGTTCTTGTTAATGGTGTGGCCGGTAAGACCATTTTATCCAAAAGAGGACTGAAGCAAGGTGACCCTCTATCTCCAATTCTATTCATCTTGGGGGTTGATGTTCTCGCCCAAATGTTGGGAACGGGTAGAGATAATGACACTTTTTCTCAGTTGAACCTCGGGGCCTCCTTAGCTGAGCTATCCATACTGCAATTTGCCGATGACACACTCATCTTCTGCAAAGGTGATGAACAAGATGTACTCCATTTAAAATTGCTCTTACACATATTTGCAAATGTCTCTGGCCTCCACATTAATCTCTTTAAATCCTCCATTCTCTATTTTGGACATTCAAAGGCTAAGCTTCAAGCTTTCGCTCAAATCATGGGATGCAAACAGGATTCGCTTCCCACCAAGTATCTGGGAATGCCCCTTTCCAAAGGTAAACTTAAGAAGTGGGATTGAAAACCTCTTGTTCTTAAAATTGAGCGGAGACTTTCCACCTGGAAGGGGTGTCTGTTATCTAAGGGGGAGGCTGATTCTCATCAACTCAGTTCTCAGTGCACTGCCAACCTACTTTGCTTCCTCCTTCAAACTACTACAATGGGTAATTGCTTGAATTGATCAGATTCAGAGCAGATTCTTTTGAGTAGGAGGGGACACTAAGGCCTCAGGCACCACTAGTACAAACTGGAAGCGCATCTGTCAGCCCAAAAAGCAAGGAGGCCTAGGGATACCTTAGCTAATTCAACAATGCCCTAATTATGAAATGGTGGTGGAAAATTTTATCTGAAGAATCCCTTTGCACTCAAGTACTTAAATCCCTCTACTTCAGCAGAGCAACCAATTCCTTCATCTGCAAATCCCAAGCCTCTGACTTTTGGAAGAATGTCTTCAAGCTCAAGGAGAAATTCGAAGAAGGAATCTCCTGGCAACTGCTTAAATTCTTGACCTCCAAATGGATTGAAGGTAGCAACATTGCCACTTTGTTCCCTTCTCTATTTGAAGCAGCTTGGAACAGAGATGCCTCTTTGCACTCTCAAGGTATCATGGATCATGGCAGATGGACTTGGAGACCAAGCCTTCACACTTCCACTTCCACCATAATTAGCCTCGAGAAAGGCCAACTTCTGCAGTTTCTCTCTAATGTACAACCTTCTACAGATCCTGACATTGCGCACTGGAGGCATTCTAGCACAGGGAGCTTCACTGTGAAATCAGCATATGAGTTCTAGAACATTTCAGGACTTCTCTTTCCATTCTACCGTGCTTGTTGGGAGAACCTAGCACCGCTCAAATGCAAGACTTTTTTATGGATGTTGAGTTGGGAGATACTCAACTCCAAAGAGAAACTTTGCTCCAAGGGATGGGATGGTGATCTGACATGCACAACTTGTGCATGTCCGATGGAAACCACCTTCCACATCTTCTTTCAATGCCCTGTGGCTATTCAAACCTGGCCATACTTCATACACTGCTTCAACATTCCTTATCTACCTTCATCCATTGCTGACTATTTTACATGCTGGTGTTTTGACTATCACAAGCACAAGTTCACACACTCATGGCATTTGGTTACACTTGCTGCATGTTGGAGCATTTGGCATGCTCGTAATGATAATACTTTTATCAAGAAATATATTACTGTGGACAAGCTTATCTCTAACACCAATTTTTGGTTCTCTCATTGGTTAGATGCCAGCGGCGAGTCAAAGAAGAATGCAAGGATTATTCAAGAGCTTCTGGCTACCGGGGATAGCGACCTGATGAGACCAGGAGGCACCTACTCACAGCGCAGTGCAGGGAATTTCCAGGGATGATCCATGGCTCAGTAACTCAGTTTAATGATCTGTTAGTTATTTTTGGGGACATTGTCTGTCCTAGATCTTCTAATTTCTAAACTTAATTATGCTCTGTAACCTATGGAGGATTGGCTTTTTGTGTTTGGGCTTGTTGCGGTGTGTGTCTTGGGGATGAGATCAGACCCTTGGGCTAGTTGAGGAGTATGACAGATGTCCAATGGCCTCTCTACGACCCAGTGGTATGCTATCTCAAGCTTAGACGCACACACAGAGCTCGGTTGTCGCCAATCTACTCCATCTGTTATTTTGTAACTCTTGTTAATCTTTACTCATCTATATATTTATTTTTGTGAGGTAGGATAATCCTACCTTTTACCAGTCAAAAAACAAAATTAATTTTTAAAATTTTAATTAATTGTTCTAAATTTCTAATTATCTTTTTTGAAATATTTTCATATTTTTTCAAATTTATAAAAAAATTATAATTTTAAATTAATTAATTCTAATTTTTTATTATTTTTTAGAATTTTTAATTAATTAATCAGTTTTAAAAATTAATAAATCATACTTTCAAGATATCTGGGCCGTTGATCATCGTGCACGCTTTTCTTAGAGATCCAGTGAACCTAATGTAATACTCCGGCCCGAAATAGCGATTTTCCTAACAACTGCCCACCACAGGCTTGCCTCATAAAATGTAATTTAGCTGATTGGTGATCTCTAATTCCAGACAATTATATATATATAATTTAATTAATCTTGAATCTCCCCGATATGGGACAATTCCAATCTATTCCGATCTCTCTCCCACGTGCACAGCAGCCCATGGGCCCCCCACTACCACGTGGCAATCGCAGATAGCAGCAGCACCTGCTGCCTTCACAACTCGGGCGGCCCCACTAATGTCATTAGCCACGTCAGCACGTGGCTGACGCCACAAGCAAGCACAACAGGCAATTTCGCTACTGTATCTTTCATGTGGGCCCCCCTTCATCCAATAAATCCATATACCAACTCCTATAGGAAATTCTATAGGACACAGCCAATTAATTATATATATATATATATATATATATATATATATATATATATATATATATATATATATATTCTTAACACGGGATGTTAGAACTGATAAGTGGGCATTTTTGTCCAAAAAAATTCACGTGCGGCGCACGTGAAAAATAGCTTAACAGAAGTAAACTCCATCGCTGTGGTTTTTTTAAAATTGTAGTTGGGTTCGTTTTTTTATAAAAAAAAGTTTAGTGGGGGGTTTTTTTCAATAACCAATACTTCAGTGAGGTTTTTAAAATTTATCCTAATATGTACCGAGAGTAGAAATGAAGGTCTGTCATATGAGTAATAAGAAATAAAGTAACTGAGTCATACGCTTCAGTGACCTCATATGTTGTCATACTCTACAATTAACAATCGATGAGCATCTGTAGTTGTTCAATCTCAAATTTTGGGTGTTTGACATATAGAAATAGGAAATTTGGGTTTGAGCTCTAGTCGTTTTAACCAAAAATTTGGGTTTTTCATTTAAAAAAATCGATGGACGATAGATGATGTCTCGCCCCACCAAAAAAAACGTTTTAAAAATGTGTTGGACAAGGAATGATTTCCCATCTATTTATTTTTTTATTTTTAATAAACAACCAACGGATAGGAAATCCTGTCTGAGGATTCAAAAAAAATTTAACCTTGGGAATCCAATAATTTTTTCCAAATCTAATCCTAATTTAATCTTAATTATCTCTTAATTTAATTCTAATTTAATCTTAATTAAATTTCAATTAAAACCTAATGTACACCCATAATGATTTGTATAGGCCTACTTCTTTAAAAAAAATTCTTCACAAATGAAAAAAGTCGGGATCGGACGAGTGACCATCCGAGATTTTTAAAAAAAATGACGGGCTATGATTTTTCGTCTGATCATTTAAGAAAAAAAAATGATCGAACAAGAAATCAATTCCCGTACGATATATTTAAAAAATGAAAAAAGAAACGACGAAGTTGATCTTTCATTCGATTCTTTTTTTTTATTTTTTAAATGAATAGACGAAAGATCATCGTTCTTCTGGCTATATTTTTCAAATTTATAGATCTTCTGCCAAATATGGCCGATCACTGTTCCCCTCAAATCCAAATTTTAAGTATTTAGCCAACGACTACATCATTTTTTTGTATGTGAAAAAATTAGGTTTTTAGCCAACGAACTACTTATGCTCATATCCTTCAGAGACCTCATATGCTGTCATACCCTACACTTAACAATCTCAGACCAACACGTTCAAAATTAAATCTAATCTTAATAAATCAATGGTTGGAAGACTATTTTTTGTTCTGTCTCCTAAGCATTAGTGTAATCTTGCTTCGACTTCTCTACTATTTGCTAGTGTATGACCCTAGGCTATGAAGACTATTTTCTGAGTCAACGACTTGTACCGATCATGTTGGTTTTAAAGCTCTTCACGTAATTTTGTATTATATCTATATCTTATTCTAATAGGAGAGAGAATCTATCCCTCTCTCCTTTTTCTATTTTGAAATAGAAAAATGATAGGAAAAATAGAGATTCATATTTAACTAATACGTGTATTATGCACGATTTTAAAAAAATCAAAACAAAATAAAAACTCAAATTTCTCAAACTTATTTCTCTTCTCCCACTTTTCAATCTCACAAAATCTCACATCTCTTCTCAAAACCGCCCCCATCCCCTAACTTAGAATTAGGTTTTTAAGCAAACACAATTTATAAAATTATTTTCATATGATTTTCTCTATCATCTTTACCCTAACATGTGCATAATGCATAGTTTATAATGTATAACATGTTTACTAAATGTTAATAATGTTATAATATACCTGTTAATATAAATGTTAATATAAATTAGTTGAATTTGGGACAGCTTTCCATTGCATGCATTTTTTAGTTTTAGTTTTATTTAATTTGATAACATTATGGTTTGACAGTGATTGTCTAAACCATCTGTTTATATGAGAATGGTAATAAAGATTTCACTAATTACGATAAGTTTGATATTTATATGTTTTTACCAATTCTCTCACTCTTTTAACAAGTTTTATATAATTTTATGAGTATCTCAAAACTATTTTTGCCTGTGCAATTTTGCACAGGATAACACTAGTTAACTAGTATACTAACAAGATACATGATACTATGCAATTGTCCAAATTCGATAGTGTTCACGTACGGCGCTTGTAAATGTGCATAAGTTGCACTCTAAAAATGAGGGTGTTTTTGGATGATTAACATAAGCATGTCCATATATAATCGGTCCATCATTAGTTATCATAATAATAATGGCAAAAACCAAATTACCCCAATGTTTGACTCGAGTACAAAATGTTCATACAACGTTTGAAAAAGTACACTAAACCCACTTCCATTAACTTAACCACATCCGTTAAGTTATAATTATTAAATTACTTTTTTGCCCTCCCTGGAAAATCCATAATAATACACTTTTGGCATACCCCTTCATAATCAAATCTCTTATTATTTTTTCTTTTTCTTCATTCCTTTTTTTTCTTTCTTTTTTCTCTATTCTTCCCTTTCTTCATTCTTTTTTTCTTCTTTCCGAAAAATGAATGTTCGATTCAATATCTTCACCGCACACAGGGCCGGCGCTGAGTTTCCGAGGGCCCGATGCGAACTTCCAAAATGGGGTCCTTAATAACAGTATTTTTTATGCGCAAAATACGTGCCTATATTTACAAGGGAATTACAAATTTGGGAGCCCCTAAAATCGCAAAAACTCAGGGGGCCTGAGGCGACCGCCTCACCCACCTAAAGGGTGGGGCCGGCCTTGACCGCACATAGGGCATCGAGGATCTATTTGGGGGAAGATTTTGGATCTCTTCTCATTCACCATTATTGCATTGCATAGTACTCTCCAGAGAAAGCGTAGAATACGTGGTTGGACTTGTTTTGAACTCCATAATTTGTTGAAATTCATATTAATTGGAGTAGTTGAGAGTTCCAATTAACAGACTGGTCTAGACCGATTTAACACAAAAGACTCCTCTGCAAACTGGTGGACAAATAAATTAATCTTTCCCACCAGGTGCACCAAAACAAATGATCTGTTATTATCGACCGTCGTCTGTTCATCTACAGCCTCATTTTGCTTTGCTTTGCTTTGCTTTAACTTTGATTATGGTGGATTCAATTTGTGCGCACACCATTTCCCACATCCCATTCTCCAATCTTAGTCTAGACTCAGAATCACAATAATAGTGCCACTTACCCAGACGACAACTAGATAAAAGTCGTTTACGCTCATTTCCTATGAAATGAAATGGGTATATATATATATATATATAGAGTTAGTCTATTAAGAGATGGAGAGCTGAGCTCCTTATCTGAGCTGGGAGTGATCAGCCGTCCGATCTGGTTTGATTCAGATCGAATGGCAGAGATCAGATCCCGTTCTCCATCTTGTTTAGTTGAGGGTAAAATGGTCATTTCCCCCCTCTCCTTATCTTTTGGCATCCTGGCTCCCATCTCCAGCTCCCGCTCTCTCTTCGATCTGTTTGAAACCCTAGCCTCCTCTCCTTCGAATTACTCCCGCGCTCTCCTTCTTCGATGAAACCCTAATCGATCTGAGAGAAACCCCCATTCTCCTTCTACGATTTCTACTTTCTGAGAGAAACCCCCAACTCTTCCCATTCTCCTTCTACGATTTCTTGAATCTGAGAGAAACCCCCAACTCAAATCCGCTGGTCGAATGGCTGTCTCTTTCTCTCTCTCTCTGCAATCGAAGACCCAAATCGCAATTAGGGTTGCGAGGCGCTCTCTCTCTCTCTTCGACGTCAAACCCAGCTTCCGATTAGGGTTTCGATTCCTCATCGACAGTTTGTTATCAACTGTAACCCTCTTCAGCGATGGTAATGTTCCCGTTCTCATATTTTGGGTTGCGAGGCTCTCTCTCTTGTGGGTTGCGAGGCTCTCTCTCTTCTTCTTCTTCGACGTCAAACCCAGCTTACGAGACCCAAATAGCCATTGTGGGTTGCGATGCTCTCTCTCTCTCTCTTCGACGTCTAACCCAGCTTACTTTCTGATTTCGATTCCAGCACGATTCGAATAGAAACCCTAGCAGCCCCCCAATCATTCTTATCAGGTATTCTCAGGTATTCTCACTTTCAAATTACATTTCGTTTTTTTATGTAATTCGAAAGGTCGAGTTCTGATGCATTTTTTCCCCTGAATCTGGGCTAAGATGACTGCTGATTTGATGCTCATGCTTTGATGTCAATATTTTTGCTATGGCAGTGATGAAATCACACTATTATGTTTCATTATGAGATTACAATGTGGTGATATTACACTAATGCACCTAATTTGGTTATGACTGTGATGATATTACACTGTTATGCTTCATTCATAATTTAGGGATTGAAGATTTTCTGAATTTGGGCAATGATGAACTTAATTTGGGTCTCTTTTAGTTTTGCACTTTGTTTTGTCATGGTGCATTTCACTTCTGCTGCTTCTTTGAATATGATTTGTGTTTCTGAGGCTCTACCCTTCAACAGTCTTTCATTATGATCACTGAGATCACTGAGAATCATTATGGCTCTCTGAATATGAGATTGGTTTTGACATGGTATATTTCACTATTGGTGATGCATTCATTATGCTTCCTCAGACAATTTCCTACTCTTCATGAAATGTGATATTCAAAAAGTTCTGAGCCTAAATAGTGAAGAAATTAGTGTGATGCTGAGCCATACAGTTGTCTTTAGAATTGTGTTTCTTGCATCCTTGACAAAAGATTGTTCAAAGCATCTGCATCTATTTTGAGAGTTTTGAGAGTAAGAAAAGGAGAGGAGGCTAGGGTTTCTTACGATCGAAGAGAGAGCGGGAGTGAGTTGCGAGCCAGCATGCCAAAAGATAAGGAGAGGGGGTAAATGACCATTTTACCTTCAACAAAACACGATGGAAAACGGGATTTGATCTCAGCCATTTGATCTGAATCAAACTAGATTGGATGGCTGGTAGCTCCCCGCTCACGATAAGGAGCCCATCTCACCATCTCATAATAGACTAACTCTATATATTCTTAGTTTCAAATTTCATTTCGTTTTCTTATTTGAAGTTTCACTATGAAAAAAAGAGTCAATATGGCCTCTACTGTATATATATTGTAGTGTATTTTTATCAGTCAATATGATCTCTTCTCATGATAAGGAGAGCTATTCACAGCTATTTTTGGTATATCAGAAGAGGGTCCATGGCCGTTTTTGTGTGTTGGTCTAGGCAATGATGATATGCACTACCTAACAAGCTAATAAGTTACAACTAGTTGGCGCGGCATAATAATGCAGCCCTAGACACATTCTTAATGCTTGATTTACAACATGAATATATAGAAGTGTGTTCTGAGCCTACGACTAATTCAGTTCATGTGCTGAAGAAAACTATGATGATGAAAAAGTTAGCTCTCCGAATAAGCTTGAGTAGAGCCTGCATCTATTTAATTAATTTTGAGTCGATTTAGACCTTTTAAAAAAAAGGTAAAATTATGGGTTAATTCGCCGGCAACAAATCTGTGGAGCAGGAAGATGGGGACTTATTAATTTCTAAAATTTGAAGGAAAGGTTGGTATTTCCGAACATAATTTATTTCAACTTTTGTCATATATAATATATCTTTTATTTAATTGGTGCTTATTAATCGTGTAGTTCTAATTTGAACGAGTCACAAGCTTCAACTACTTTTTCAACAATGGAACCCATAACGGAAGAGGCTCCAAATATTGTATGAACTTTAGTAGTTTCTGACTGTGGAATTTGTAGGTAAGTGTTTTACATGATTTTACCCATATTTTTTTGCTATATGTGTAATTAATTTTCAACCATTCCAAATATGTTCATATGTTAAATTAATCGTTATGTGTTTGACTGTGTGCAGGCAATTTGATGATGGGTATAACAGAAATGAATGATGTTTCGACATCTTCAAAAAGTTGGTAAAATGATTTTGTTTATACAAATAATACCAAGTTGGTAGGCAGTGATGAATAGTTTTCGACTGATTTTGTTTATGCATGAATTTGTTGAATCATGAGTTTTCTCTACTGGACTGTGTAGGCAGTGATGTGTAGGCAGTGATGACAAATTTATACAAAGCGTGCCAAATTATTTTCATAATTTTGTGCCAAATGAATTATTTCAGGCTACCAAGAGACACTTATCTTCGAGGTTGGATCGTGTGGATAGTAATGTAGATGAGTGCAAGGAGCTCACTGCAGCAACCCAAGTTGAGGTAAAGAGGGTTAAAATTTTATACTTCAATTCAGTTTGATTTATGGTTTGATAGGTTTTGAACAATTGGCCATCATCTTTTTTTGCATGTAGGTATCAAGAATAAACGGGGATTTAAGCGGGATCTGGGAGGACTTTGAATCTGTTATCTGGACTGTTCAAAATATGGTAAATAATCTTACATAAAAAAATAATAGTTATTTTCAGGGTATATACTGATTTAAAAGTTTTATCATGTCTCAGGAAACAAAGCTAGTTAAAATGGAAGAGAGTCAGGTATGGATAATCATTTATTTTACCTTCTTCAATTTTTTCCCTCTTTCCTTTTTTCCCCTTTCCCTTTACATGCTAATGGATATGGTTTTCTCATTCATTACAGGACTTTACAAGAAAAGGAATACTTCATTTGTGTAAATTTACTGAGAATCTGGAACTTACTCAGGTAAGCTAAACTAACCTATTCGACTCTGAAATATATATACTAGTAATTGACCAAATGCCATGCACATGGAAGGCTATATGGGTAGTTTATGTATTTGTTTATTTTGAGAGGAGATGGGTAAATTTAAGGCTACATTTTACTTGGTGGTTGATATAAATTTACTTTAAAATGTGTGGATGAGATTTTGTTTGGGGCTAGACTTAAATGGATGGTTAATATAAATATAACCTCGACTTAGAAATGTGTGGTTGAGATTTAAGCATTGTTGATCTACACTAATTACGCAACTTCAACTCTGTAGTTACAATAGTTCAAAGAGGGGCCCGCTCCATAGAGAACTATTCTCAAACTAAGCCTTGTTAAGAACTCATCCACGAATTTTCCAGACCGTTCATCTTGATTTACATTTGTAAACTAGCTTAAGTTTGTGATATCAAGTCTCATGTTCATGAGCTTATGGATCAGGTAATTACGAGAAAACGCGAGTTTCTGCCACACAAGAGTGTGTCAAGTTGATCCATGAGGAAACATAAACGAAATTAGCTGAGGTTTCCCCTCTCCTTCCGATTAGCAGAGGGAGAGGCAAGTGTGATTCTGGGGATTTTTATTTATTTTTGCATATTTTTTGTTCTTTTTTTAGACCGGTAAGGTGGGGATTTGGGAATTGGGTTCAATTTGAGAAGCGGGAGTGTGGATTTGGGAATTGGGTTCATTTTTGACTCTTTTGAGTAAAAAAACCTTGAGTACAACTAGCATCACTCTTTTTCTTGTCATGCCTTGTTGCTTGACAAGTTTATTTACTTTTGACAGACGAGTTCAGCGCCACCTTTAGCATTAGAATTGCCATCACCATCGACTTCTAGTGAGCCTCCAAAGGTTAGAAGCTTTGCACTCATGATTCTTTTTATTACCTCGTTAATGAAAAATCATTAATGCTTGTCTGATTCGAATGGACACTCGTTCCAGGTTTTGCATACACCGAAGGCAGTGTCAGTAGCGGGGTTAAAGGTTTGCTTGCAGCTACTCTGGATATTTGATTTGTTGTCATATGCATATGACATGATTTTTTAATTTATTTATAAAAAAACCATATACTTCTGAACTTATAATTTAATTGTCTTTGCAAGAATGAAGTATTTTGTAAATGTTGATATATGCTGTTTCCACTCTAATATACGGTTCTGCCTGCTGCAGCCCCTTCTACTTTTTATCCTTATGCAATGTTTCTCATCTCCTTCTACTACTTCACTTCTACATCTTCTCCTACATTCAAGTTCTATTCTGTGTACAGTAAGGAACTTGATAAGCAGTTCATGCAGGTTGAAGGAGATGAGAAATTATGCTCTAAAGTCATTTTGTTTCTTATAATGCAGAGGGGAAGCATTTCAAGCAGCTGCAGCTGGCAGCTAAATTCAAGTAGCAGCAGCAGTAGCTCAAGTAGCATCAGCAGCAGTTCATGCAGCAGCAGCAGTTCAAACTCTTTATAATTGTATATGAGCATTTTTTTGAATAGCTGTTGGTCAAGTCCAGGGTATTGAACATTGTTTTTGTTGTTTATATTGAGCTCTGTTATGTAATCTTTCCATGGTTATTGAGATCTCTTTATGCTATTTTTATATATTCTGAGCCCTGTTTTGAAAAATGCAGTTTCTGAGCTCTGTTTTTGTTGTCTTGAAATATGCACTGAGCTCTGTTTTGTTGTCTTGAAATAACAGATTCTGCAAAATATTGTTATTGATGTTGTAATGTTGTATGTAAATGAGTATTTGTAAATGATAATATGGTGTATATGGAGTATATTTTTTTGTAAGACATCCTCACCCAGTAGTTCAAATGTATCAGTATCAATGATGGGGTTGAAATGTACAGATAACTTTCTCTGTCCCTGAGTTCAAATTGCTCAAGTTCTGCTTTTCATTGCAAAAAACTGTGAATAAATTTCATTTTTTTTACTGTTGTGGATCATGCACAATTGAGAGCTAGTCAAATTGATCTTCAAATGAATTATTCTTTGGTCCTACTTCCTTTTGGTTGAGCAAGTTTTGAAATCCTTCTTTCAGGCACATCTCATGCAGATGATACCTCTTATCTATGTCTTGGGCTCATGCAAATCACTTCATCCCTTCATAGGATTAAGCAATCAATGCAAAGCCAACAATCATCCAAACAAGTAGCAGAAACGTCAAATGAGGTTTTCCTCATTTGGCACCCTGAGTGTTTGCCATCTACAACAGTACTGTTCATACTATGAAAAACTTTAAAAGCTATACAGTCACAATTCAGACCTAGACAAGGTTCAATCATCAGGTTAATAGAATTGTCATTTGAAAATATGAGCACATACAATATCTCAGTTATAAGTCACAATATCACAAGCTAAAGATACAAACATTAAAAAGCACATACAATATCTGAATCTACATCTGAAAATAAGAGAAGAGAATGCCGAGAATCTGAGATTTAAACAAGTCTGGATGGTCCACTCTCAGTTACATGACAAATACAACACAGGGGCCTTCACATTACACAGGAGAAGCAAGTTTCGCAGACTAAGGCACATATTGAACCTACATTTGTACAAAAATATTAGTAGCATGCATTATATAACTACAAGTATATATTTTCTCTATGCTTTCTTGTTCAAATTATAACTGATCATATAATTAATTTACCTAATTGATTTTTAACATTAGCATCTCTTGAAACAGGGGAACCTGTGGTGGAATTCTCACTCAACACAGTTGCATTGGTATTCTCCTTCCCTACTTTCTCTTGGCTTGAATCTTCACCTCGAGAATATTAAAGAAGATTTCATAAAACAGTGTAATTAATCCATCACCAACTCAAGTTAATTGAAATACATAATAGTTACCTAGTTCAACCTTGAGGTTGGTTTGCTCTGAATGCAAATGTACTTTTGGAGTCACTACAAAACAATCAAGAATTAGAAATAGCTCCAAGCATAATATCTACAAACACACATTTTTTGAAGTAAAAGTTAGAAAATTTCCACCCTATTTCATTGGAATGAATTTGTATAACAGAAAACACGAAAAATCACTCATTACAAATATCTCTAAACACTGAGTTGTAAGTAAGATGGTGAGGGGTTCAGATGTATAAAGGTAGCGCTCAGGTTCGAGACCATACTACAGCGCAGTCCTTTATTCTGGAGAAAAAAAAAATCTCTAAATAAGAACAAAAAAATTAATGTTCTTTTAGATGAATACTTACTTTGGTCAAAAGGTTTAGACAGGGCAAGGAAGGTCATGGAAGCAACAAAGCATAGAGCTAGCATTAGACCAACTTTCTGGTCATGAATTCTAAAGCTCTTCAAAACTTTCATCTTGTGCTCCATTAGAAACAAAGAATTTGAGCAGCTCACATACAACATTTAAAAAAAGCTTTGTTCTCTCTCAAAAATTCAAATGCCAGAAGAAAGGGGGGAAAAAAGGAAAGAAAGAAAGGAGGAACACTAGATATACGCAGGCTAAATAATGAGCGAACTTTGTATAATATAACATGCACGGTGCACCACTGAGAAGGAAAAAAAAAAATCACTCAAGCTCCAAGTAAACAGAATAAAGATGCTGAATTGCCTATAGATTTCATGTTGTTCAACAATCAACATTACATTCCATAACTATCCTATACTTCAATTTATGAATAGCTGATAAGACAAAACTGACCTAACCATGAATAGCTGATAAAGGCCTAACCATGTCAAGAGTGTCAATCACTCAATCCCGAACGCACACACTTCCTAATAAGTTGCATGCATCATCATAAAATGCACAGAACATAATGTTCTCAACCAATATTGTGATTCCTACCCTTCTATACCAAAATTAGCACACCCAAGAAAGAGACAGTACCATTTCAACATCTTCTACAAATCAAAAACATGAATCTTTAGCAACATTCAGTACTATTACTAATATCAACTACATTATAGATGGTTTACCTTCATTAAGGATTTCAGCTCGCCTTTTAACAGTAGGACTGGTTGTTATGGAAGATCCATCTAGTTCTTGATCACCTGAAAGTACATGAAGGTTAGACCACAATCATTCCATTAGAAAGACAAACACCTTTATAAATTCTAGTTTATATGCATACCAATCTGGAAATTTTTCATGTACACTCAAAAGCTGTTAATCTGGAAATTTTTCATGTACATGCATTGGAAGTGAGGAGGCAATGGGAAATTATCAAAAATAGCAACTTATCAAAAATAGTCGGATAGGAAATGTAGAAATTGGTAGGCTCAACAAAACTTGAAGGCTTAGAACAACAACATCAAAAAAAATGTGTAGGCTCTGACCAATAACACCACCAAAAAACAAGTTAAGTTCAGAACAACAATAACTTGAACTGAAGTAATTGTAGGCTCAGAACACACTTCTATATATTCATTCTGTAAATCAAGCATTAAGAATGTGTCTAGGGTTGCATTATTGTGCTGCGCCAACTAGTTGTAACTTATTAGCTTGTTAGATAGTGCATATCATCATTGCCTAGACCAACACACAAACACGGCCATGGGCCCTCTTCTGATATACCAAAAATAGCTGTGAATGCCTCTCCTTATCATGAGAAGAGATCATATTGGCTAATAAAAGTACACCTCAACAATACTTATACAGTAGATGCCACCTCGCGCCTCTTCTAATAACCGAAACAGGGAAATAATCTAAAAAGATAAGGAGATTGTATAAATGACCAATTCACCCTCAACAAAACAGGATGGAGAACGGGATCCCATCTCAGCCATTCAATCTGAATCAAACTAAATCGGATGGCTGGTAGCTCCCGTTCACGGTAAGGAGCCCATCCCACCATCTCATAATAGACTAACTCATATACTGTGCTCCTCAACAAATTAAACGTATAGAAGAGGTCATCTAACATCTCCAACATCCCCATCTTCCTGCTAAACAAATTTATTGCCGGCCAACCAAACCCATAATCTTACCTTTTTATTAAAAGGTCTTAATCGACTCAAACTTAATTAAATAAATGCAGGCTCTACCCAAACTTGTTCGGAGAGCTAAATTTTTCATCATCATAGTTGTCTTCAACACATGAACTGAACTAGTCGTAGGCTCAGAACACACTTCTATATATTCATTTTATAAATCAAGCATTAAGAATATGTCTAGGGCTGCATTATTATGCCGCGCCAACTACTTCTAACTTATTAGCTTGTTATGGAGTGCATATCATCATTGCCTAGACCAACAATCAAAAACGGCCATGGGCCCTCTTCTGATATACCAAAAATAGCTGTGAATACCTCTCCTTTATCATGAGAAGAGATCATATTGACAAAAAATACACCTCTACAATATATAGACAGTAGAGGCCATATTGATTCCAATTTCTAATAGTGAAACTTGACATAAGAAAACGAAATGTAATTTGAAAGTGAGAATACCTGAGAATACCTGATAAGAATGATTGGGGGGCTGCTAGGGTTTCTATTCGAATCGTGCTGGAATCGAAATCAGAAAGTAAGCTTGGTTAGACGTCGAAGAGAGAGAGAGAGAGAGCATCGCAACCCACAATGGCTATTTGGGTCTCGTAAGCTGGGTTTGACGTCGAAGAAGAAGAAGAGAGAGAGCCTTGCAACCCACAAGAGAGAGAGCCTCGCAACCCAAAATATGAGAACGGGAACATTACCATCGCTGAAGAGGGTTACAGTTGATAACAAACCATCGATGAGGAATCGAAACCCTAATCGGAAGCTGGGTTTGACGTCGAAGAGAGAGAGAGAGCGCCTCGCAACCCTAATTGCGATTTGGGTCTTCGATCGCAGAGAGAGAGAGAAAGAGACAGCCATTCGACCAGCGGATTTGAGTTGGGGGTTTCTCTCAGATTCAAGAAATCGTAGAAGGAGAATGGGAAGAGTTGGGGGTTTCTCTCAGAAAGTAGAAATCGTAGAAGGAGAATGGGGGTTTCTCTCAGATCGATTAGGGTTTCATCGAAGAAGGAGAGCGCGGGAGTAATTCGAAGGAGAGGAGGCTAGGGTTTCAAACAGATCGAAGAGAGAGCGGGAGCTGGAGATGGGAGCCAGGATGCCAAAAGATAAGAAGAGGGGGGAAATGACCATTTTACCCTCAACTAAACAAGATGGAGAACGGGATCTGATCTCAGCCATTCGATCTGAATCAAACCAGATCGGACGGCTGATCACTCCCAGCTCAGATAAGGAGCTCAGCTCTCCATCTCTTAATAGACTAACTCTCTCTCTCTCTCTCTCTCTATATATATATATATATATATATATATATATATATATATAAAATAAGCCAAACAGATGGTTTTAAGGTAGCGTTTGGCCCAGCTTAAAATTAGCTTATCTTCTCCTTTAGAAGGAGAAGCTGGGCCAAGCACATATTTCGAAAAGCCCAAAAAAAGTAGAAGTAGCTTTTTTTTTATAAAGAAAAGGAGCTCCAAAAGAAGCCCTCCAGATCTACTTCTGGCTTCTCATTTTCTCTTCTTTTCTACCATTCTCTTTTCTTATCCAAAGAAACCAAAAGAAAACCCCCAAAGTTAAATAATACAGGCACTGAATGATTCCTTCCTTCCTTCGAAATACCGCCGCTCAACCATAGATCAGAATCAACCATGGATCAAATACCACCGCTCCATAGAACATGATTCCTTCCTTCGAAAAAGATGATATTTTTCGATTCGAAATTGTGATTTTTTTTAGATGGATCAGATTCGAAATTGTGATTTTTTTTAGTTTGAGATGATATTTTTTTTAGTTTGAGATGATATTTTTTTACTTCAGAGTGGATCGAAGAAGAGAAGATGATAGTTTGAGATGATTTTTTTTAGTTTGAGATGATGTCCTGTTGGCTATGGATCAGATTCGAAATAGAACATGGATCAGATTTGAAATTGTGATTTTTTTAAGTTTGAGATGATATTTTTTTTGGTTTGAGATGATATTTTTGTACTTCAGAAGGGATCGAAGAAGAGAAGATGATAGTTTGAGATTATTTTTTTTAGTTTGAGATGATGTCCTGTTGGTTATTTGGTACGTAAAGTGCACGTATATAAGGAATTTTTTTATGGCTTCTCCTTCAGAAGATTAAAAAAAACTGACTATCCAAACAGCTTCAGCTTTTAATTTCAAAGCTCTACTTTCTGGCTTCTTCTTCTGAAGTAGCTTTAAAGCCCAAAAAAAGCTAGGCCAAACGCACCCTAAGAAGCTTCTCAATTACAAAAGACTCGCTGGAAAGACCCCCCCCCCCCCCCAAAAAAAAAGTAGCACTAGCGTTGGTGCTGAACAAATTTATGGCTTTGGAAATGGGTAACTTCCTCCATTTCTTGCTTCTCAACGACATTGGCTTCCACATCTTCTCTGTTTTTTTAAACCCGTTTTTTGAAACCATTGTCCTAGTACCTTCGTTTTGCATTTTTTGTCGTTGTGCTGCCATGTTAAAAATTTTGTTTTTTTTTGGTGCACCTGGTGGGAAAGACTAATTTATTTGGCTACCAATTAGCAGATGAGTCTTTTGTGTTAAATCGGACAGTTCACCTGATGGGAACACTCATTTTTCGGAAAAAAAAAGGGAATGAAGAATGGGAAGAATAGAGAAAAAAGAAAGAAAAAAAAAGGAATGAAGAAAAAAGAAAAAGAAGAAGATATTTGATTATGAAAAGGTAAGGGTAAAAAAGTAATTTAATAATTATAACTTAACGGATGCTATTAAATTAACGGAGAAATGAGCGCAGTGTACTTTTTCAAACGTTATATGGATATTTTGTACTCGGGCCAAACGTTTGGGGGTACCTTGGTTTTTACCCTAATAATAATTAGTTATGAAGGGAGACCTATTTATTCATTGTGATTTATGCCCATATTTTGCACGTGCATGCACTGACCAAAAAGAGAGAAATCTCCTTAGAGCATATGTAGTCGTCTTGACCCAAATTTTGGGTATTTGGCAAATAGAAATGGAAAAAATAGGTTTGCGCTGCAGTCATTAATTGCCAAAAAAATGGGTATTCGCAAATTTCAAAATCTCAGACGAAAGACGAATTATCATCTGAAGAAAAAAAATCAATTTTTTTTATAAATTATTGGAACGGACGGGAAAAGATTTCCCGTCCATCCAATTTTTTAAAAATGAAAAAAATCAAAAAATGGGTTGGACGGGATTCCTTCCCTCGTTCAAGAATCAGGTGGGTTTTTGTAAAAAAAAATCAAAAAATGGGTTGCACGAGATTCCTTCCCTCGTTCAAGAATCAGGTGGGTTTTTTTTTTAAAAAAAAAATTCAAAAAATTGGTTGGACGGGATTCCTTCCCTCGTCCAAGGAATTAGGTGGGTTTTTTTTTCCCTTTTTTTTTTCTATCAGATGGGAAATCTTTTACCGTCCATCGATTTAATTCAACTGAAATCTTTTGGGACGGAAAATTTATTTTCGTCCGATACTTTCAAAACAATAAAAAATCTCTTCGATGAAATTTTTTCTCTCCGCCCGATGCAACCGACGATAAATCATCTTCTGTTTTTTATATTTTTCAAAATCTCAAATCTTCTGCTATATTTGATAGTCTACTGTTCACCAAGCCACCGACTATAGCGATTTTTTTCATATTTTTTTGAAAAATTCAAAAAATAGCCAACCACTACAGATACTCTTACCACAATACGACCAACCATGGAGCTGCCCCCCTTCTCACGTGATCACAAGATCTTCTTCCAAATTTCCTATGTCCTTTCCCCTCTCTCTCTCTCAGTCTCATCCTTAAATGAACACAGATGGGAGTCTTCAATGAATTTGATATATATATATATATATATATATATATTGAAAAAGATGACCTCCGTACGTGGTGCATGTTCTTCCGGGATCACCCATATTGCAATATTCAGAATGTCATAGAAATTAACCAGCAGAATCTCCCAGAAAATAAAAAAAAAAAATCATTAATGAAATATGAAACGAGTTTATTAACCCATTAATAAACAAGTTTTGATTCGCACCGACTCGTGCTGACTGACCCACATAGTCAAAAGATCAAAATGAGAACACATCCAATTAATATCTTAGCTCCCACCACGTACATGTATACAGTTAGTTAATTATAATATATGTGGTTCCACTTCCATGCATGTGTTGTTGGTAGGGAATAGATTGATTGATTGATTTATTAGCTTAAGATTTGGAATTTTTTTCCAAAATGACCTTTTTTGCAAAAGTATTGCCATAAACGACTTTTTTTTTTTAATTTTCACAAACGCCCTACTCGTTTTTTGAAAAAGCGAGTGTAGTACAAACCCTCGCGCTTTTTCAAAAAGCGAGTCTTAGGTTTCAGAAAATTGGAAACCTAAGACTCGCTTTTTGAAAAACCGGGGGTAATTATACCACACTCGCTTTTTCAAAAAGCGAGTGTCGTTTGGGACTTAAACCCCCCGCCCCCAAAACAGATCTCACTTCTTCTTCTTTTTCCTCAAGACTCGCTTTCGAAACCCTAACCCAATCCTCGTATTCTTCGATTTCTAGCCTATTTCATCAAATTAGCCGTCGATTAGCTCCTAAAATCTTCGCTTTCTCATCCCACTCCAGTTGCCCACGTTGTGTTTGAGTTTTCTTTTCGAATTTTTGGGTGATTCCGGTGGATTGAAGAACAAGGGGTGGAGCTCGGTGATAAAGCGATTTGGTGGTGGTTCTTTTTTGTTTGTGGTGATTGCGGTGATTCAATTCTTACGTCAAGATTGAGGTATATTTCTAGAACTCAATATTTTCTAATGTTGTATATATATTGTGTGTAATATGTGGTGGTGTGTGTAGAATTTGTGAACGATTTGCTGAATATATAACTGTATATCTCTGATTTGAACGATTTGTTTGTAATGTGTGTAGAATTTGGGATTTGTGAGTAAAAGTATAATTGGACCTGTATAATGTAGGATATGTGTGAGTTGTATTTGTGCATCTCAATTTTTGATTTTACTTAAATCAAGAATTGTAGATTTGTGCATATGTGAGTTGTATTTGTGATTTGTATTTGTGAGTTGTGAGTTTGGGATTTGTGATCAGGAAAAATTTACTGCAATTCTAAGTATATAGTTGGGATTTGTAATCAGGAGAAATTTACTGCAATTCAAAGTATATATTTACTGCAGTTCACAGACCAACTATTTGAATTTTGGATATGTGAGTTGTATTTGTGAGTTGTAGATTTTGTGAGTAAAATTAGGATATGACTATTAGTAATATCTCCACCTATAATTTGTGACTTTTTGTGAGTTGTATTTGCATTTCAATTCTCTTTTGCTTCCGTGATTATTTAAATTGCTAAAATGATTTTGGTATTGTTAATAATGATTGCTCGTTCCTCATTGTAGGATACTCTTTTTTTTTGAAAAAATGCCACGGAATAAGGGACGTGTGGAGGCTGGCACTAGTAGTAGAGCCAATCGTGGCGATGGACCACGTACATCTTTTGGCCCACCTCCACGCAGTGGACGTGGTGGTGGTCGTCGTGGTGGCAACGAACGAAGTAATGTAAGTTTATATTTTTTTTTGCATTCGATTTGTTTCATTGTCATGTAATTGATTGATATATTTATTTGCTGATGTAAATGCTGTTTTACAGGTCCCAAGTAACCAAAATGTGACTGGTACTTCGTCGCCTGCCCCTTCTTCATCTACGGTTTCCCTTGTTGGTCCAGGTCCACTCGACTCCACTCTTCTTACGCTTCAGTCGCACCATCGCTCCAAAGATGTGTGGGAGGGGGATTCGAAAGAGTGTACCTTCCGTGGGGGTCATCCACTCCCTATGCACCCACGGATTCACCAAATATATTACGGGATTGCGGTCTATATGGTATTGCACTGATGAGCGGCATCAAGTGCGATCGGCCTTTACTAACAGCACTCCTCGAGAGATGGTGTCCTGAGACCCACAGCTTCCACTTGTCAGTTGGGGAGATGACTGTTACGTTGCAGGACGTTTCAGTCATCACAGGCCTTCCGGTAGTTGGGCAGGCGGTGACCGGCTCTATGGACTTCGACGCTCCATACTTAGTAGAACAATACCTAGGTGTCGAAGTGGAGATTGGTGCAGTAGTTGGGAAACAAATTCGTTTGAAGTGGTTGAAGGAAAAATTTAAAGACCGACTGACAGATGATTCGACCGAAGAGGAGGTCCAGATGTACTGCAGGGCGTACATCCTTACTCATTTTGGAGGTGTACTATTTTTCTAACTCAAGCGGCCATTCTGTCCCCCTCATGTACCTCCCGCTTATTGCAGACCTTGGACGAGTCTGCCAGTATAGTTGGGGTAGTGCTGCCCTAGCATCCCTCTACAGGAGTTTGTGCCTGTGTGCCCTCGGGTCCGTGCAGATGAATGGCCCGATGATTTTGCTTCAAGTGTGGAGCTGGGAGCGTATCCACGTTGGGCGTCCGGTAGTTAGAAAACAATCACCCAGCTGGATCCATCTCCCTGAAGACCCGTACATGCTTCCTCCTCTAGGTGTGTACTGGTCGGGTAACCTAACCTGGACTGCCAACCCGAACAGATGCCTGACCTACTACCGTGATGAGTTGGACAGGTTGGCAGATAACTGCGTTGTATGGATGCCCTACACGGAGGAGCGTCTAGCTCGATTACCGCCCAATGCCCTGTATAGGCGAGATCTTTGGCTGACAAAAGCACCGCTCATCAACTTCAGTACTGTCGAGTTCTATTTTGTTAGCAGAGTACTACGACAGTTTGGTCTCCAGCAGTTGATTCCAGTAGCCGAGCCTTTCAATGCACATATCCATAAAATTACCGGAATGGATCGTACGCCAGGTCACAATTGGGCGGAAAGCTTCTCCACATACGTCGAGAGATGGAACTTACAAAGGTTTGATGAAATCATCCGCAACATACCTCCATTCGAATTAGCAAACCACGAGAACTATATGAATTGGTATCGGAGGATGACAAGGCGGTACATCTCTCCGACAGGGCAGACTCCAGCCGGTGTGGTGATGCCTATACGTCGACCGGCAGCAGAACCGGTAGATTTACACTCCATGCATTTGCCTATGTTTCAACCAAAGGCATCGGCTGTTCGCACGATTGTAAGTTTTTAAGAAATTTTTAAGTCTTTTATTTTTTTTGAACTCTAACTACAAAAAACAACTTATTATATTTTGTAGATGGCCCAGACTTGGAGTATGGGCAAGAAATGTGCAGCGGTATTGAGTAGTAACGTAGCCGATGCGGTGAAGGACTTCGCACGCGAAATGCTGATGTCCTGTCGAGCACAGGCAGATGCTGTGGGGGAGGGGGCGACCTTGGATGCAATCTTAAACACTCCCGCACATCGGACTAATACACGCAATAGACGAATAAAGAAAGTCGCCAGTAAACCACCGCATCGTAACATAATTGAAGAAGCGGATGAGGAACAAGTAGAGGAGGAGGAGCAAGAAGATGAAGGCGAGCCATTAGAGGGTATTACACAGAAAACTCCATCTCCCCGAGCGAAGAGGCAACGGAAACAACCCAATATGTTTACATCGGACCCGTGATCAGCGGTGTTGTGTAGTTGAATGTTGTTAGATTTTGTTTAGTCGAATATTGTAATTAACTTTTGAATAGTGCATTGAATGAAATTCGAATTTTAGAATGGGGTGTGTGCGTGTGGTGATCTTGATTGTTTAAGTTTTCCTCTTTTTTTTGTTTTGTTGCAAGATTTTTTTTTTGTTTTTGTGCGTGTGGTGATCTTGAGAATGTAGATGGATTGAATGTGCTTTTGGTTGGGATTGTGGTGATATTGAATGGCTTCAATGTTAATGGTATGAATATGGAGATGGTGGAGATGTAAGTCGTGTAATTATCCCACCAAGAGTTGATGCCTCTGGGAATCAAGCAGCATAAACAGTCGCTTTCTCAAAACGCGCAATGTTTATTACTAAACTCGCTTTCTGAGAAAGCGAGTCTTCGTTCTGTATCTTTTTTATCTAGCAGATCCAAGACTCGCTTTCTGAGAAAGCGAGTGTAGTAATTTCATCCACGGGATCTGAAAAAGCGACTGTTAAACCAGTGAATTTTGATTCTCTGGTTTTCTACAGATCGAAGACACGCTTTCTCAAAAACCGCGATGCTTATGACTAGACTCGCTTTCTGAGAAAGCGAGTCTTGGTGCTGTATCATTTTCACAACCAAAATATAACCAAATAGGAATCTCCAAATCCATACCTACGTTAATTTATACCAATAAGCGAGTTATTATCTACCCATAAAGAAAACCTATTTAAATTAACAAAATAATGGGGGAATAAACCTCATACCTTCACAATAAAGTTGCTTTCCTTTTGAAGTATACCCAAATTCCAACAAATTAAACCTCTAACGGAAGATGGGTTTAAGTTGTCCAAAGCAATTTTGTGGGTTATTCAACAAATTACGAGGGTATTTTGACGAATTTGAGATGAGAGATGGGTTAGGGTTTCGCGAGCGAAGAGGAAGAGAAAGAATAGAGAGAGAAGTGAGATCTGTTTTGGGGGCGGGGGGTTTAAGTCCCAAACGACACTCGCTTTTTGAAAAAGCGAGTGTGGTATAATTACCCCCGCTTTTTCAAAAAGCGAGTATTGCTGGGCAAAGAAGCCCAAGACTCGCTTTTGGAAAAAGCGAGTGTGGTATAAACCATCCCGCTTTTTCGAAAAGCGAGTCTTAGGTTTCCAATTTTCTGAAACCTAAGACTCGCTTTTTGAAAAAACGCGAGGGTTTATACCGCACTCGCTTTTTCAAAAAGCGAGTAGGGCGTTTGTGGAAATAAAAAAAAACAGGTCGTTTGTGGCAATACTTTCGCAAAAAGGGTCATTTTGGAAAAAAATTCTAAGATTTGGCCACATCATTTTCATCAACGATTCTTCCCAATATTCTAACCTATATATATTAATTTCAATGTGTTTTGGTAGGGGCCGGGTTGTGCTCTATATTTATTAGGGATATTTTAGCAAATGCCCCCATTCAAAATGTGTAAACTAGCATATACCCCCACTATTTTTAAAAACTAAGAAATACCCCTAGTTTGGATGGAATGGTTAAAATTCCGTTAAGTTAACTTACGTGCATCACATGTAACACAGTAAAATGACCAAAATACCCCCAATAAAATTATTTTAGCAAATACCCCTATTTAAAATCTAAAAACTAGCATATACCCCCACTATTTTAAAAAAATGGATATTTTAGCATATGCCCCCGTTCAAAATATGGAAACTAGCATATACCCCCACAATTTTTAAAAACTAAGAAATACCCTTCGTTTGGACGGAATCGTTAAAATTCCGTTAAGTTAATTTACGTGCATCACACGTGACACAGTAAAATGACCAAAATACCCACTACATAAAGTAAGGGTTTCTTGAAGCAAATTTGAAAAGAGAATGAACCGTCTCCTTTCCGCTTTGCAAGTCCGTATAATTTTTTCTCTGATGGCCATCTACCCCACCTTGTTATATTAGGGTTTTTAAAGAAGAAATACCCCAACCCTAATCAGTCATTGACTCATTGTAAGCATCTTCTCCACCTTGTTATATTAGGGTTTTTGATAGATTATGTTTGTTTGATCGTTTCAACTTGATCAATTTTGTGATGTTTTTTTCTGAATTCTTTTTTAAGAAAAATTGGTTATAGGAAGAGCCATGAATTTTTGAAGATTCGCATCCGAATAATAAAAATATAAACAAACTAATAGAACTAAGATTCAGATGCGAACCTTCTCGAATTCATGTCTCTTCCTACAACCAATTTTTCTTAAAAAAGAATTCAGAAAAAAAAACATCACAAAATTGATCAAGTTGAAACGATCAAACAAACATAATCTATCAAAAACTCTAATATAACAAGGTGGAGAAGATGCTTACAATGAGTCAATGACTGATTAGGGTTGGGGTATTTCTTCTTTAAAAACCCTAATATAACAAGGTGGGGTAGATGGCCATCAGAGAAAAATTATACGGACTTGCAAAGCGGAAAGGAGACGGTTCATTCTCTTTTCAAATTTGCTTCAAGAAACCCTTACTTTATGTAGTGGGTATTTTAGTTATTTTACCGTGTCACGTGTGATGCACGTAAGTTAACTTAACGGAATTTTAACGATTCCATCCAAACGAAGGGTATTTCTAAGTTTTTAAAAATAGTGGGGGTATATGCTAGTTTCCATATTTTGAACGGGGGCATTTGCTAAAATATCCATTTTTTTAAATAGTGGGGGTATATGCTAGTTTTTAGATTCTGAATAGGGGTATTTGCTAAAATAAATTTATTGGGGGTATTTTGGTCATTTTACTATGTTACATGTGATGCACGTAAGTTAACTTAACGGAATTTTAACGATTCCATCCAAACTAGGGGTATTTCTTAGTTTTTAAAAATAGTGGGGGTATATGCTAGATATCACATTTTAAATGGGGGCATTTGCTAAAATATCCCTATTTATTATTACTAGGCTCCGTCTATGTATCATTTGCATGGCTTGGATGTTAATTGGAGGATCTACACAACTTTCAAAACAATGCTAAGGACAATCCTAAAAAAGAGTAATGTTACATCCACTACCAATTTCACTACATTTCTCTTCACTATCTTAGGTGGCACACTCCAATAGGTAGGAAAAGATAGAGTAGGTGGGGGAACTCTCCAATAGGAGTATGCCACCTAAGGTCGTGAAGCAAATGGTAGTGAAATTGGTAGTGGCTAACGCATTACTCCCTAAAAAAATACTTCATAAATAAAAAAAACACGGCGGTTAGTAACACTTCTCTTATGGTAAACTAGTATTTTTCACGTGCAATGAATGTTTTGATAAGAGTTTGAGAATTATTACGTCCGATTTACGTGTTAAGAAATAATTTTGGAGTTGGATGTGCATTGCACGTAATTGGTAAAAATATTTTGAAAAAAAACTACAATTTGTACGTGCAATGCATATTTTTATAAGTAGAATTTAAGTAGTATGTGCAACATGTGTGTGTTTAGTGTTAAACAAATATTGTTAAATTGTTTTGCACGTGCGTTGCACGTTTTAAATAGGTGAGATTTTTTTTATTTGTTTGGTTTTTTTTGTAATTAATGGGAGAGATGGAGTTGCACGTGCAACGTACGGGTTCGTATGTTGACAACATTACAATTCCAACTCCCATTATAATATTAGAGATGATTGAAATGAGTAGTAAAAATGAATCTCACGTCTAAAATTCATGTTTAGTTTATCCGGGCTGTAGAATTTCACAGTGCGGTGTTTGTCGGTTAATTAAGCAAAATCAACAAAGATAGCAACAAAAAAGGATAAAAAAAAAAAATCAAATCAAATCTCCTCTCTTCCCCTCAAATTGACCCTTTATTTATTTATTTATTTATTTATTTATTTATGAACAGTAATGAAAATAATAAATGCAATATTCTTATTAATTATTTTGAAGCATTTAATACATAGAGTACACGTATAACCACCAAATTGTCTTTACACGAGGATGAGGCCAATGTGATGGTTGGTACCACTTAACTTGGGTGCAGGTGGGCCTGGGCTTCTTACGTAGTCACTAATTGTTATTATTTTCAACTAAAAATTCAAACAAGCAAGAGTACGCGGACATTCTCCATCAAGACCATATTAAATGGGCTCAAAGAGCCCAGGTCAACTGGATGAAGGAGGGTGATGCGAATACAGCTTTTTTTTCATAACTTTGCCTCCCATAGACAACGTTGCAATCGTATCTCCTCCATCTCCGCTCAGGGAGTGGACCTCACTTCCGATGATTCCATTCACCGGGAGTTCCTTACTTTCTATAAAAATCTTATAGGTTCGCAGAAACATCGCACGATTGAGCTCGATTGGGCCCATCTTTATGGTAACCAATCGCACGATCTTTCCTCGCTTGAGGTCCCCTTCACTCTTGATGAGATTAAAGCAGCGGTGTTCGCTTTAAAAAGCGATTCGGCACCAGGGCCCAACGGTTTTCCTGCCTTCTTCTTTCAAAAATTTTGGGATCTGCTTAAGGCAGATCTCCTCAAAATGTTTCAAGATCTTCACCAAGGGCTCTTTTCCTTTGACCGGATTAATTACGCTCACATTGTGCTCATCCCCAAGATAGTGGGAGCACACCTGGTCTCTGAGTTCAGACCTATCAGCCTCATTAACACATCTTTCAAAATCATTATGAAAGTCCTGTCTTCTAGATTGAGTGCAATCATCTCTCCCTTAATCGACTCGGCCCAATCGGGATTCATCAGAGATCGTTTCATTCTTGACAGTGTTGATTCGGCCCAGGAAATCATATCCCACTGTCATAGAACTCATTCAGAGGGCATTCTTCTTAAGCTTGATTTTCAAAAAGCCTACGATAATGTCAATTGGGATTTCCTTCTGGACATTCTTATTTATCGTGGCTTCGGTCCCAAATGGATTGCTTGGATTAAATCCAGCTTATACTCGGGGACTTCATCTATCTTTATCAACGGGTCGGAAGGTCACAAGTTCAAAATCAGATGTGGCCTCCGTCAAGGAGACCCCCTATCATCGCTGCTTTTTTCTCTTGTAGCTGATGTCTTTAGCAAGCTCCTTCGGAATGCTTGGAATTTGAATATGATCGAGGGTCTCGGAAGTTCCCCCATTTTTGAGGGAGTGCTCAACCTTCAATACGCAGACGATACTATTATTTTCACCAAACTGAACACCTACTCTCTTCGTAATCTCAAACTTCTACTTTACTGCTTCGAAATGGCTTCCAGCTTATCGATCAATTTCCAAAAATTATCTGTTCTTTGGTTGGGTGGATCTCCTAACCGCTAAGTGGAGGTTTCCAATTTTTTCAATTGTCCCATCGCCTCCTTTCCGATCTCTTACTTAGGCATTCCCCTTCGCTAGGGTAAGCTGCATAGATCTGATTGGGTCCCTCTGATTGATAAAGTTGAAGCCAAGCTCAATGTGTGGTCGGGCAAACTCATGTCTAGAGGGGGCAGACTGACTCTTATTAACTCAGTGATTTCTGCCATGCCCCTCTACCTTATGTCATTCTACTTTTTACCCTCCTGGGTGATCAAAAGGATTGATCAAATCAGGAGTAATTTTTTCTGGAATGGGACGTCTCTCTTTAAACCAGGGTCCCACCTGTGCCAGTGGAAACTGATTTGTTCTTCCAAAGAAGAAGGGGGTCTTGGTGTTTTGGACCTTCGTAATCATAACATCGCTCTTTTGGGTAAATGGTTGTGGAAACTCCATAATTTTGATCATTTACCTTGGATTCGATGCATCAAAGGTTATCGATTCACCTCTTCCAATTGGTGGGATTTTCCTGAAACTGCTTATCGCCACGCTTCCCCTTTTTGGAAAGGTGTCTGGAAGGCATCTGCTGCTTTTCAGTGTGGTATTTATCGTTCCTGCCATGACGGATCTAGAGCCAAATTCTGGACTGATCTGTGGATTGGCAATACCACTCTTGCCACGGCTTTCCCTTCTCTCTTTCGGTTGGCAGCTTTTCCGTTGGCTTCTGTAGCGGACTCTTTTACTTTGGTAGACAATTATCGTTATTGGTTTATACCGTTCACGATTGATCTTCCCCTATCTTTGGCTGAGGTCTTTAATGATCTCATTTCTTCCCTCAATAACTACGAATGGAGACCTTCTGAGGGCATAGGCTGGCGCTGGTCTTCAGCTGGCACCTTTTCCGTTAAATCTTTTTATAGCTTCCTTAATTCGAGGGGAGTTCAATCGCCAGTAGCAAAATATTTCTGGGATTCTTGGGCTCCCCTTAAGGTGAAGATCACTTCTTGTCTTGCTTTTAATAACAAGCTGCTCACTGTTGAAGTTTTGAACAAAAGAAATTTAGCCTGGGGGCAGCTCTGCTCACTTTGCGTTCAGCACTCTGAAGATATTAATCATCTTTTTGTACAATGTCCCATTATCATCCCGTTGTGGAAGATTTGCACTCTTGCGTGGGTCACTGGATCTATCCCCCCAGTATTAGCCTCTTGCTGGTCCACTAAGCCCTCGAACGCTTCGTGTCGAAGTGCTTGGATCTTGTCGATCCATACCATTATTTGGATCATTTGGAAGGAGAGGAATTACAGACTGTTCCAGCATCACAGCTCTTCTATAACTGCAATGATTGATGAGTTTTTATTCCTGTTCAAACTCTGGGCTTCGGAGTTGAAACCCATAGACAATGCTACTACCGCTTACCATAAATTAGAAGATGCTGTTCATTGTCTTCACACTCTTCATGCTTTATAATTGTTCTTGCTTCTGACTATATACTCACCATATCTCTGCTGTAGGCTTTTTTAACTACATACTAACCATAACTCACCCTATCTCTTCTTCTCCCTTTCATTCTGCAGGTTTGAGTCCTCCCTTAGGGAGTGGCTGCCACCTCCTTTTTTTTGCTCTGTGTTCATGTTACACTACGGATGCCTAGCTCTGGGCTTTGCCTTTTTTTGACGATGCTGGTAGGGGTTTTTTGGCCTTCCCCTTTATATGGGGTCTGATGGCGTTTATATTTTGTGTTGTTTTCGATCATCAGCATCTCTGCCATTGGTTCGCTTCCCCTGACCTGCTGCTATTACTCTCCCTGGGCTGTTAATCTTCTGATGTTATTTATTTTCAAGGAATGGGGCATCTGATCTTTTTGTAAGACTATGTGATTGATGCTTTGAGTATCGTTATGGTTTAGACTGATGATATTATTCTGATGATTATATGTCTCTCTGTATGTGGTGACTGCTGTCTGTGTTTTTAAGGCGGTTATTCAGGTGGTTTTTAACACTGCCTACCCTTTCCGTTGCTTTTACACTTATCTGAGTTGTATCGGGGAATTTTATTCTCCCTCTGATGATTGTTTTATGATGATTATCTGTCTCTCTGTCTGTGTTTCTCTCTGTCTGTGATGAATGCTGTCTGTGTTTTTTAGGCAGTTAATCTGGTGGTTACTAACACTGCCCTCTCTTTCCTTTGCTTTCATGCTGATCAGAGTTGTATCAGGGATTTTTCTTCTCCATCTGTTGGTGCTTTCCGATTATTTTGTTTTGTGCTGTGCTCTTTTATCTCACGTCCCTACCTTCGCATGGTTCCTAGCCGTGTTGGGCTTTTCTTCCGATCTTTGCTGCATTCTGGTATGGCCCCGTTGGCTGCTGCGAGGGGGCTCGGATAGAGCTCTCGAAGTTTTCTTGGTCTGAGGAGTTTCCAGTGTTCTCGAAGTGTGCCCTGTTCTGTGGGGTTCTCTGTTCGGGATGGAGCAGCTTCAGCATCGGAGCGCTTCCTTTTTTCTGCGCGCTACAGTTTTTTGTCGCTTTCATCGATGTCTTTTATGTATTGTTAATCCATTTTACGGCTTGTAAAATTTACCTATTATTGCTTTAATATATTGATTGTCTGATGGCTGGGGTCGTAAGACCCTATCCGATTCATCAAAAAAAGAAAATTCAAACAAGGAATACGTACGACAAGTCGGTTTTAGACCAACCATTTGGGAGCGCGTGTGGTGGTTATGAATCGATGTCGATGAGATTTGGTTCGGTTCGGTTCGGTTCGCACGTGAGTGTTCCACTCCACTATTTTGGCCACCGAATAAGACTGTTTTATCGGTATCTCCACTAGTATAACTAAAACTAGAGTACCATGGTACAATATTGCACGAACTTATATAATATAATATAATATAATATAATATGTAGTTAATCCGTGTCATATTGTGCATAATTTTTTTTAAAACAAAAGAAAATAGCAAAACATTTTTTTTTTTGAAATTTCATCTAATAACATCTATCTAATAATGTACGATTTTTAAAATTTAATTCAAGGAATATGATTCTAATTCAAAATTTGGATGAAGAAAAAGTGGAATAGTTACCCCCTATTTCTGCTCAAAATTTTTTATTTTAGAAAGAGAAAAGTAGAAAAATTCTTGAACCAAAAGTGTATTAGCATAATATATTACTAGTGTTACTCTGCCTAAAATAGTTTTGAGAGACTCAAAAAAATATATAGATTTTCAAAAAAAGGTCAGAAAATTGAAAGAAACTTATGAATATCATCATTATCGTATTTATTGAAATTTTCATTATCATCCTCATATAAGCAGATGGTTTACAGAATCACTGTCAAACCATAATATTATCCAATTGAATATTACTAAAGCTAAAAATGCATGTAATGAAAAGATGTCGCAAATTCAACTAATTTTATAACACCATTAAAATTCAGCAAATATGTTATACATTATAAACCATGCATTATAGCCGATGTTAGGATAAAGATGATAGACTAACAAAATCATATAAAAATAATTTTATGAATTGTGTTTGTTAAAAAAATCTAATTCTAAGTTAGGGGATGGAGGTGGGTTTGGGAAGAGACTTGAGATTTTGTGAGATTGAGAAAGTGGGAGGGAAAGAGACCGTGAATGAGGGATTGAGGTTTTTATTTTGTTTTGACTTTTTTTTTTAAATCGTATATAGTGCACGTATTGGTTAAATAGGAATCCCTATTTTTCCTCTCCCTCCTCTATTTTAAAATAAAGAAATTAGAGAGGGGTATAGTCTCTCTCCTATTAATATAAGATATAGATATAATATAGATTAGAAAGATAGTATTTTTATTTTATTTTAATATATATATACAACTATCGATTTATGAATCTCACACATTTTTAAATTGAAATTATATTAATCATCTGCTTGTGAATCTATCACAATTTATAACGAATGATATGATTGTGGAGTGTTATCTTGAAAGAACTAATAATAATAAGAAGTTTGTGAATAATTTGCCAGGACAGTGGTACTCTTAGACGTATAAATGTTGTTTATTGTGAATAAAATCATACAGCATGAGATCCGCAATAATAACTTGCTCATTACCAGAATGAAAGAAGACAATTCCGGCAACTACCACTCGACACCACACAACAGAAAAGAGTCTCTCTAGAGAGAAGCTCCCCAAATAATTCGCGGAGCGCGGGGGGGGGGGATTCTCGCCGCCCCATCCTCGTTCGCCGTCACCTTCCTCTCCATCGATCTCGCATTCTCTCCACCTCCCTCTCCACCGTCGCGGGGGGGGGGGGGGGGGGGGGGGGGGGGGGGGGGGGGGGGGGGATTCTCGCCGCCCCATCCTCGTTCGCCGTCACCTTCCTCTCCATCGATCTCGCATTCTCTCCACCTCCCTCTCCACCGTCGCGTCTGCTAGTCGCCCCCTCACCCACCTCCACCTACATCTCCGTCTCGTCTTCCGTTCCCCCCCCCCCCCCCCCCCCCCCCCGATCCGACCAAAGAGCCCATCGTTGCCACTGATCCCTCCAGTTCTGGGCGTGTCGAAAAGTACCCCCGACCCCAACTGCCCCTGCCGAACGCAACGACGCGTTCGTCATCGTCTCCGCCATGGCTCCATGTCGTTCCACCGGATCTATTCGTCGTCTCCGCCGTGGCTCCATGACGCCCGCCGGATCTATTCGTCGGCGGCCGTGAGCTCTCGTTCCGTCCGCCGTGGCGACGAACCCTGGTATTTGGAGTGGGGGTGTGATTTTTGGGTTGGGGTTTGGGTTTGGTGGGCTTTGCTAGTTGTTTGTCCGGTTTTTCTTCGCACTTGACACCATGTCCACACTCTTGGGGCCAATCACGAAAATCTGCCGCTGTGATTTGGTTTTTCCGAGGGTTGGTAGTGCGTGTGAAGAAGCCGGGTGTGTTTGGATGTGCCGTAGTGCGATTCTAGAGAGAGAAGCTCTAGAAGAGTTAGGTTGTCTTGCACGATTGTGGAGCTTAGGCCCAAAGATAGGGTCCCTCCGTGATGTGCACTCACTTGTCTCAACTTTCGTGGTGCTGGTCTCAACTGTCGCGGAGCGAATATGTCGCGTCAGAGCATCCTCCCGCGCTTGTTGTCGTGAACACCTTGGATATGGGGTTCAAGTGCGCGAGGTCGGTAGTTTACTGGTATTGAGGGTGATGAGGTGTGGAATTTGGGTATGATTGGTCTGGAATGTCCTACAACATCGTTGGTGAAGTCCTCACAGCGCCTACTACCAGGCTATTAAGTTTCCTCCAGCTTAGGCCATTGGCTCGTAACAGCGTCGTCTCTTTCCTCGGATTGGAAATATGAGTCTAGATAAGTCTGTGTGGTAAGAAATTGCCGGAGAGAGCTTCAGCTTGAGATAGGTGAAGGTATCATCTCCACGGCTTTCTCCTGGAGCGTGGTGTTTGGTGGGGTGAGCGAGATAGTTGTGTGGTGAGAAATCTCCTGAGATAGCGCTATCGTGTGAGAGGTGAATGTATCCTCTTCACAGCTATCTCTTTGGTAGCGGCTGTGGGAGCTACTAACATGTTTGCAGGATGAGTGGTGGAGATGGTGGGAGGGTGCGATCGCTGTGGATGTGCTGTGGGGTCAGTTTTCGTTCTGCGGGGCTTGGGCCCAAAGATGGGGTCCCCCCAGTGAGGTGTAGGCAGGGATCGACGGGTGATAAAATCCTGCCAGACTTGTCTCAGGTGGGTGTGCATGTGCTGTGGAGGCACTGTACGAAGCTAAACTGACGTACTTACAATTTTGCTGGACCAAGTTGTTTGTCGGCCCACCCTCCATGTAGTACCCCTTATTTTAAAATACTATTTTGAGATCTGAAAATGGATTAAAATAATTTTTGGAGATTTAATAAATATTTTTCTGAAAATTCATCTTTTTACACGTGCAAAACACGTGCAAATATTTTCTTGAAAAGTTCAAAAGCCAAAATTATTTTTTAGAAAATCATTATTTATTATTTGAGATTATTTATAATTTTTCTAGAATTTTTTGATATTTATTAGACCTATTTGCAAATATTACGAAAAAGAATGATCTTTTTGCAAAATTGTCATTTTGAGGGATGAAAGTGCAAAACTGTTTTTCTGGACTTTTCAAATAGTACCGGCTGGAAATAAATTGTTTATTTTGTTTTTAAATCCCAATTAAATTGGTTTTATCAAGTTTCCAAGTATAGGGATCTATTTATGTAAAGATATATTTTAAAAGGATTATTTTGCAAATGTGTTCAAAACCCTAATTCTTCTAATTCCGACCTATTTAAAAGGTGGAGTGCAGCCATCTTTCGCTGTACAACACAAGGTTTTATTATTTTTTTATTTTCTTGGAGATTCAAATAGGAGATCTTGGATTCTTTGCAAAGGAGGGATTTTTTGTCTTGCTTTGTTATATTCGTTTGATCTCTTCGACAAGGTGAGTGACTTGTTTTATTTTATTTTGTTTTGTGCATGTTGTAAGTTTTTTTGTTTTGTTCTTGGAATGTTGTATGTGGTGTTTCATCTAGTAGAAAGCATGCTAGGGTTTTTGATATGAATACATGTGGTGGATTGAATGAATGGATGAGTTAAAATTGGATCTTTTAAGAAGAACCCTAGTTATTTGTGAGTAGAGTTGTACGTGGATGATTTTAGATTGTAGGAGAACCTAATATAAATTTTGAGTAGACTATTTCTTTTGGGTATTTACTGATTCGATTGAGTATGGTGAAAGTTATGCATTAATTGATTTAAGATGAGATTTTTTTTTGGACTATTGGTGAGTTGGATGAAAGCAACTTGGCCATGTTAATGATAAATTTGTTTATGAGTCAACTATTGAGAATAGTTGAGATTGAGTTTGAGGAATTTTGAGAATGAGTAATTGATTAAAAGACCATGTCTTGAGGATTTGAGTTGTGATGACTAAATTGGGGATTGATACATTTTTGATTAAATTTGGGGATTTGTGATTTTGTGAAAGATTTTACTTGAATTTGGATTTACTCAAATTCTAAGTTTTAAATCTGAATATTTTGTTATTTTAGTTTATGGATTTGTGAAGTTCTTTTGGTGCACAAGTAAGCACAAACGTTTTTCATAAATATCGCATTTTTATTATTTAAGAAGAAATTGAGTTTTATGCGTTTTCGAAGGATTTGACTATATCTCAACTTACTTTGGTATTGATATGTTTTGAAATATAAAACAAAGTTATTTTGATGTATAATTGATTCTCAAAAACTCTAATTTGGATATATACACACATTCATGTTTTATTTTGAAGAAATTCATCAAAATGATATTTTATCAATTCAAGTGGTTTTTGATTGGTTTTTATGGATCTTTGTATATCCTATAAGTTGTATTTGATCATATTAGAAATATACTTTTTATAGATTTCGTTTTTGTAAAGTAAATATTCGTATCAGTTGAAATATGCACAACCCAAACTGCAGTCTGTAGGTGTGACAGTCGACTGGTATGTTTCGACAGTCGATCGTCGCTACCTGACTGCTGTGTATTTCTCGTTTCTTGAAATCTCGTGTGGAACATTCGACTGAACCATTTCTCCAATCGACTGTCTCTGCTCTGTTTTTGATATTTTCTCGAGGTGTTGGATCTTTGCTCTGAACAGTCGACTGGTGACTTTTACAGTCGACCGTCAACACTTAGAATTATTTTCTTAAAAATGTTGGACTTTCGCTTTGAACAGTCGACCGACTCTGGTTTGCAGTCGACTGTTACTAATATTTTCTTGAGTTATTCTGATGTTCTTTAAACGATTGATTCTTTAAATGTTTTCAGATCTATAACTTACTATTCTAAATATTATTCTTTCTACAGAACATATGTTTTCAAGATATTTTATTATTGGATTTGGATTCTGAAATTTTATAAAGATTTGAATTTTGTTGATTGGAGAGGTTTCTCCCTTTGATCGTTTTGACGATGGATTAGTGAGTTTTGGTCTTGTTAATATCTCTAGGAGTTGAGAGGGAGCCCTAGAACCGGCAGTTGAGATTTGTTGAGTTAGACTTGGGGGTCTTAGTTTGGTTGTTGATGAGTATTTAAGTCCGGCAGGATATACTAACTCTAGAGATGGGAATTTTGTGTTTTAATAATAACCAACTTAAGGACAGGCACTAGTGGGGATGTGATGGAACTTGGGAAACGTAAGTACAGGCTCATGGTTTTGTTAGTCCGACGGATGCGTTTCAGGACTGTTTGTTGTTATGTCCCAAGAGGACAATTGTATGTTCGCATGTCGAGGGTCTGCAGGCCTATTCACGGAGCATGCAGGGTACATTCGAGTGTCGAAGGTCGGTAGGCCTATTCACGGAATATACCTGGTGTATCTGCACGTCGAGGGCCTTGCAAGCCTATTTTTGGGGTACACAGGTTTGGGAGATGAATCTTCGGTTGTTTTTTAAGCTATCTTACATGATGCTTGCGCGTCGAAGGCTATGGTGCCTATTCGCGGAGTATTCTGGATCTTGTTTTCCATCACCGTAGTAGGATTAGTTGCATAACGAGGAGTTATCCCTATAAAGTGGAGATCGTTAAGAGCTTTCACCGGACCTATGTACTATGAAATGCATAGAATCCGACAAGTACGCATTAGAGAGTCAACATATAGAAATGTGTTTTCTTGACTTGGTTTTATGCTTGTGTTTTCCTGTTTTTCTACACTTGACACTTAGTCTAGATTCACTTGATGTTTTCATGTTTTACTATTTACTATCTTATATTCCTTGATGTTTCCATGCTTTGCTTATTTGTTATTTCTCATTCCTTTATTCTTGCTGATGATACATATTGTAGATGACTCTATGTTTTATGATTTAATTATGTTGTTTTGTTTTTATGTCACTCACACCGTTATGACTGACCTCTTTAGTTTTGGGGGTTAGGGATCATCTCTAGCCTCATATTTTACAGGTTGTTGCTTAGAGTTTGGGGTTTGGATGCTTGAGATAGATTGAGATAATAGAGCTTGTGTAAAATGTAATAGAAAGTGTTGTAAAAGAAAATTTTTTTAATTCAAGGTGTTTTGTATTCCACTGTGTTATGTAAATGATTATTGTAATAAAAGTTTGGAATAAAAATTATCTGTGTTTTGGGACTGTGTTTAATATTGCAATTGAAGTTGATGCTGAAAATTGTACCACGTATTTCTAAGATATCATATTGAAAATTCGGGGCGCTCCAGGGTTGTTGGAGGGATTCGTTGTTTGTACGCGTCATGTTGCTTCATGTATGTTTTATTTTTTGTCTGTATGTTGTACTTGGGCCCAGTACTCTGGATTTGTTTCATTAAACTCTTATTAATGAAAGAGGGTGGCCAGATTCCACCTTTTCCCTCAAAAAAAAAACTTGCTCATTACTCTTCATATTCTAGCATTGTAAGGAAGCCTGCAGATTTTCTATATTTAGCTACTGAGGTGCATGTAACTGAAAGAGTATGAGGACAGTCTCTGTTTTACAAAACATACACTGCAATTTTCTTTACAAATCTGTTTTTTTATATAAAGCAATAATAAATGTGTTCAGAGTAGATCTGGACTATACATCTAATTCTTATTATATCTTAGATCTAATATGGATCATACAAATTTCTAAAATATTTAAAATCCGGAGCACCATTGTGCTTGTATATCTGATCCACAAATCCAAATAAGTTTCCACTTTGAGACATACACACGAAGTCTCGTACCTATTCTTCATTTCTCTCTTGGCATATTCAAGACTTGTGCCTCTATGAGCCTCTCACCAATAACCTTGGAGACAATCCAATAGCAGAATAGCAAAACCGATACTTCTTGCTATCCACTATCTTTGTGAGCATGTTAGCCAGATTCTTTGTGCCCAAAATATTTAATAGCTTCAACGACTTCTTCTTAACTGTCATCCTAATAAAGTGATACATCATCTGAATGTGTCGAGTCCTAGCATGGAACGCCAAGTTCTTTGCTAAGAATACTGCACTCTGACTGTCACACCGTAGATCCCATATATGTTGCTTTTTACACAACTGACCCAAGAGTTCTGAAATCCATAACATGTCATTCGAAGACTATGTAAGTGTTATATATTCTGAATTTGTCGTTGACTGTGCTACAACCTTCTGTAACCAGGAAGTCCAACTTACAACTGTACCTTTAACTGTAGACACATATCCTGTAGTACTCTTACAACAATCACAATCACCGTAAACATAACCATGTATCCACAATGAATAACCCACAAAATATAAAGAATGATTTGAAGTATCTTTGCTTTATTCAATGCTCTTTACCTGGATTCTTTATATAGCGGCTAACAACTCCAACTGCATGTATGGAGTACAACTTTATAATTTTTAAAATATATATCATTAAAACTAAGGATGGTGGTAGTGATGGTGGCTATTAACGGAGGAGGGAAAGAAAGAGGATGAGGGGTCGCGGAGGTCGTAGTGGAGGCCATTAAGAAATATGGATGGTGGTGGTTGTTATAAACAGATTTTGGGGTGAAATAATTATTATTCTTATTCAATTATTCCTATACTGTATACATTTATATATAAGAATTACATTCTTGGAGAAGAAGAAAGGAGATTGAGAGAAGATTGGGGAAATGAGAGAGTTGGAGAATCTGTTTCCTATAGATTGGAAAACAGAATATACAATTACTATATTTCAACACTCCCCCTCAAGTTGGTGCATAGATATTAAACATCCCCAACTTGTCAACAAATTTTAAGAAGAGCCGATTCGAAACTGTCTTAGTTAGGATATCTGCGAGCTGATCTTTTGACTTCACTTTCGATATCTCAATGACTTTCTCATCTATTTTTTCTTTGATGAAGAATCTGTTCACCTCTATATGTTTTTTCATATCATGCTGAACTGGATTAGCAGCAATATTACACGCTGCTTGACTATCACAATACACTTTCATAGGTTCATTCGGACCATAGCTTAAGTCCTGCAATAAGAGTTTCAGCCATAAAACTTCCGCTATACTTAAAGCTACTCTGCGATACTCAGCCTCTGCACTAGAGTGCGCAACAACAATTTGCTTCTTGCTCTTCCATGTACTAAATTTACTCCAACAAAGGTGAAGTATCCTGAAGTGGAGCGCCTATCAATTATAGATCCTGCCCAATTAGCATCAGTATATGCCTCAACCTTTAAGTGATCATGTTTCGCAAATAAGACCCCTTTTCCTGGAGCAGGCTTAATATATCTCATAATTCTCATCATCGCACCCTTATGATGTTCCCGAGGCGCATGCATAAACTAACTTACCACACTTAAAACATATGACAAATCTAGTCGTGTATGTACAAGATACATCAGCCGTCCAACCAATCTCTAATATCTTTCCTTATCACAAGGTACATGATTAGCTTCGTTGCAAAGTTTCAATCCTTCTTTTAACGCTGTACTAATCAGCTGACAAGCGGACATTCCAGTTTCCTTTAATAAATTAAGAGCATACTTTCTTTGAGACAAAAATATCCCTTTTTTTTAGCGAGAAACTTCAATACCAAGGAAGTATCTCAAAGAGCCAAGATCTTTCATTTCGAACTATTGTGACAAGTAGTTCTTTAATGCCTTCCTCTCCTCAGGATAATCTCCAGTTACTATCATATCATCCACATAAATAATGAGAGCAGTAATTTTATCTTCTTTCCTTTTTAGGAACAGGGTATGATCTGAATTACTCTGATAGTACCCGAATGTCTTCATTGATTTTGTAAATCTCCCAAACCAAGCTCTTGGCGACTGCTTAAGTCCATACAATGCTTTATTCAAATGACATACTTTATTGCTGTGTTGGACTGGTTTGTTCGACCCTGGTGGAAGATCCATATAAGCATCCTCTGTCAATTCCCCATGCAAAAATGCATTCTTCACATCAAATTGCTCCAACGGCCAGTCAAGATTTGCAGCAAGTGACAGTAGGACTCGAACAGTATTGAATTTGGGCACCATGTGCGAATGTATCTTCATAATCAATTTCATACGTTTTAGTGTATCCTTTGGCAATCAGCCTTGCTTTGTATCGCTTTATTGAACCATCAGACTTATATTTCACCTTATAAATCTATTTGCATCCTACTGGCTCTTCCCTGCTGGCAGCTCGACTATCTCCCAAGCCTTATTCTTTTTCAGGGACTTCATCTCTTCATCCATTGCTGCTTTCCACCTTGGATCAGTAAGGGCTTCTTGCACACTGTTAGGAATTGATACAGTAGATAATTGATTTACAAATGAATTATTTGATTCCGATAAACGGTGAGTGGATACATAATTACTCATGGGATATTTGACGTTACTAGTGGGATCAGGTTTATAAGTGGGTTTTGGAATACCTCTATTAGTACGGTGCAGGAGTTCTCTTCTAGAAGCTTCAGACAACGATGACGATTGGTTTTGGGGTTCTGACGGTTCACTCTCATTGAAATTCGATACTAGTTGCAATTCTTCAAGAGGGTCCGCTTCCCTTGATTGCACTTCATTCGAGTGTTCTCCATTATTTGTATCCAGTTGTTCGTTCTAGCTGGTAATTACTTCATCATACATAAGAGTCTGAACTTCACTAACCCCTTCATCATACCTAAGAGTCCGAACTTCAATTCGGTACTCCCCCCCTAAAGTTCAATGGTAGAAGAAGAAAAATACATCTCATCTTCATGAAACACAACATCCATAGTCACAAACATCCTTTGAGTTGGTGGGTGATAGCACCGATACCCTTTCTTATCCTGTGCACATCCCATGAAAACACAACGGAAAGCTCGAGGAGTTAACTTATTGCGTTCATGTTGATGAAGATGAACAAATGCAACACAGCCAAACACACGAGGTGGCAAGTTGATGACTTTTGGTGCATTTACAACTTCAGTTAATGCTTGAAATGGTGTGAGAAATTTTATGATACTAGAGGGAACTCGGTTGATTAGGTATGCAGTAGAAGCAAGGGCTTCCCCCCAATAGATGAGTGGCATATTCCATGGATGAGAGAAGCACAGACCACCTCGAGCAAGTGTCTATTTTTTTTTCTGCAACCCCATTCTGTTGAGGTGTATTTGAGCATGTAGTCTGGTGAACAATTTTGTGTTTCTCCAAATATTGTTGCAGATTCGAACTCAGGTACTCTCCGCCATTATCACTCCTAAGAACTTGAATCTGTGATTTATACTGAATCATAACATGCTTGTGAAGTTTCTGAAACAAGCCACTAACTTCACTTTTCGATTTCATCAAATAAATCCAGATCATGCGAGTACAGTCATCAATAAATATCACAAACCATTTGGCTCCTCCAGTGTAGTGGTTTTGGATGAACCCCAAACATCAGAATGAATAATCATAAATGGAAGGGAGCTTCTACTTGGACTTGGAGAAAAAGAGACACGGGGACCTTTTGCGAGTTCACACATATCACACCGAATGGCAGAAATATCCAAATTCAAAAATAAACTTAAAAATAATTTCTTCAAATAACCAAAAAAAAGCATGCCCTAGACGTCGATGTCATAGTCAAATATCTGATTTTTTCTTCTCATCTTTAGATCATTCCACACTTAGAGCTTGAGTCAACTTGCTTGAACATTTAGATTCTAAATCCAGATAATAGAGTTTCCAGGGTCTAACCCCATAACCAATCGTCTTGCGAGTCCGAATATCCTTAAATACACAATGTGAAGGCCAAAAGTCTACAATACAATGTAAGACAATAGTTATTTGAGCAACAGATAATAGGTTAAAATTTAAGGATGACAGAACTAGGGCAGTATCTAAGGTTAGGTTGTTTGTGAGATATATGGTACCCTCGTTAGTAACAGTGGCAGGATCACCATCGGCAGTGGACACAGTTAATTTGGTGGATGGTTGTAAATTTTGAACTTGTCTAGAATCAAAAGTCATATGATCGGTAGCACTCGAATCAATTATCCATGCATTATTCATAATAGAGGCAGAAATATTAAATACATTACCATCATTACCTGCAGCTGTAACTAATATAGAGGTGAGTCCAATACTCTTCTCAGCTTCATCAGTTTGTCCCATGATAGCTGTACATGAAAATAACGGATCTGATCTTCAGCAACCAATAGCAAACGACACAACTTGTCCAAGAACAGAAAATAGAAACACAACAAACAACACCCTCTGATAGAATAGCTCCTTTTAGATCTGATCTGGATCAAATCCAAGAGCCCGAACACCAAAAAGTAATAGCAACTCAACAGAGTAATCCTTTAACCAGAAAATAGATCTGAATAGATCATCAAACAGTGATGACCACGACCACGACGGTAAGCGGTGGAGAAGGGGGATCGGGGTCGACGACAGGGGATCGGGTTCGACGATAGGAGATCGGAGTTGACGGCGAGATCGGGATCAGGGACAATGACCGTATCGAGATCAGGGATGACGAATCAGAATCAACGGGATCAGAGTCGACGGGTTCAGGGTCGACAACAGATCAGGAGACTTCGGGATCTGTGCGGCAGCTTCTGGAGACTTCGGGATCGCTTGCAGATCTGTGATGACGAGAGATTGGGGTCGACAACAGGTCAAGAGACTTTGGGATCGGCACGACAGCTTCAGGTGGCGGTGAGGGCGATGTGATTCAGGGTTTCGGTGTGGCGACGGTCGATTGATGAAGGCGACGGTTAAGTGGGGGTTCGGATTTTGGGGTTTGGATTTCGATGAAGACGATGGATAAAGGCGATGGGAGTTCGGGGTTTCGGGGATCGACGAGGATTAGGATCAAACTTCGGGGAAGACAGAGAAGAAAGTTTGTCTTCTTCTTCTTCACTTAGCCTAGATCTTTTTAGGCTCAGATACCATGTTGAAAACAGATTTGGGAGAAATAATTATTATTCTTATTCAATTATTTCTCTGCTATATACATCTATATATGAAAATTACATTCTTGGAGAAGAATAAATGAGATTGAGAGAAGATTGGGGAGATGAGAGATTTGGGGAATCTTTTTCCTATAGATTGGGAAACAGAATATACAATTACTATATTTCAACTGTGGTAACTGATGAAAAGATTAGAGAGAGAGATTTGTTTAATTAATTTTATAAAATAATTAAAACTTAAATTTAAATTAAATTGATGATATGGAACGTTAATGGAGGTCATTTGAGTTATTACAGTTGAATTTAATGACGTCAATCAAATATTTAACGGAGTATTGTATAAAGCGAAGAAAAACTTAATTAGCATGGCAAAATGCCAAAAACAATTGGGTAGGGTATGGTGCAGATAAGGGGGAAATCAGTACTGTTAAGTGAAATTTATCCAAATAAAAATGATAAAAAAAAATAATAAAATAACAATAATAATGAAAATAACATTATAAATTCTGTTTCTTTCACTTACTTCATCTTCCTCAAAAGTATTTGAAATTTAAACCCTTATCTTCTATATTTAAAACAAGTGAACCTTAATCTTCAAACAATTGAATAAGTAATCATAGGTAGATAAGGTATAAAATCATTCAAATCATTCATGTTATAGTGTAAATTGTCGGAATGAGACTATCTCATAAGGGAAGGTTCAAAGGGTAACACCTACCTATCTTATGCAAATTTTAACCGTTGAACTTTATCACAACGTCTGTCGTGTCTGTGGTCGTCAATTTCATTCATGTGTGGAATGTTAGAAAATGAGTATTTTATGCACCATTTATAAACTAGTTGTAACATCCTGAATTTTTTCAAATAATCAATATGAAGTTTTCTTTTATTTTCACGTGTTTTGTACGTGCAATTTAATATGTGTATTTAGCTTTAAAATTATTCTTATATCATGAATAAATATTTTAGTTTTTTTTTAAAATCCTATTTTAATCTTTAGGCCTAATAGTCTAATTCTAGCCCACTTAAATAAATTAATTAATTTAATTAAAGAGCCCATGGTTTTTAGCCCACCTATTTAGCCCACTAGTTAATTTTATTTATAATTAATACAACTTGTAGTTTAGACTTGATCAAGTAACAAATAAATCAAAATTTTAACGTACAAACTAATTTGTAGTATGCATAATGTGACACGTGCATTGCACAAGCACATGGATTGAGTGAGAAGAGGACTTGGCCGGCCTTGTTCATGAGTGGGAGGGATGGAGAGAGTGGTGTGGTGGTTATGTGATGGTGGGTAGTTCTTCTAACTTCCAAATGCATCCTAGCCTTTTATCTAAACTCATCTCAACCCTCCATTTGAGCTTGAGTTGTGTATAAATACCCCTCCCTTGTCTTCTTCATTACTTGCATTAGAAATATTTCAAAGAGAAGAGAAAAGAAAAGAACCAATTGTGAGGAAAAGAAAGAGTTGTGTGAGTAAAAGATTAAGTGTTGTGTGTTTGTGTGCTCTTGTAACTTAGAGGCTGATCAAAACATCAAGAGGAGGAAGAAGCTCGGTGGCACATCAAGGGGAGGATCGGGTTCACACTAGCAAGGAGGAGGAGCTCGAAATTCGCACCAAACTAGGAGAAAGGATACATTAGTGCGTCCAATGAGTTTCTTAGGAGTTTTATTTTGTTTTTCATTAAGGTGGGTGATTTCTCAAACTTCAAATATAGATACCATGCTAGGATTTTAATGTTAGAAACAAGTAGAAAAATTGTCATATGCTTGCTTGAAGAGACTAGTAAGAAAGAGAGCAAACTCTAGTTTATCTACATGAAAAGTTAGTCAAATGAATTGGAATGTGTTAATTAAGATTTGTTATGATGCTTGTTAATATATTTGCATGCTAAAATCTCTACTATTTTAATGGGAGAGTTGGGGTTGTAAACAAACCAACCCTAATTTTGTAACTCAGCAAACCCGTGCAATATACGGCCAAACTACATCCACTAAACATCCCCGTGTCATGCATATCAAACCAAAAAACCCCTCATCTTCTCTATTAGCAAAAAAAACCATAAATCCAAAACCTCAACTCATCTTCTCCCTATTCAACTCCTCTCTGCCCTATCCCTCGCACTCCTATTGCCAGTGCACAGTCGTGTCGCCGTAGTTCACTGAATCCCGATATTCAACTCCTCTCTGCCCTATCCCTCGCACTCCCGTCGCCAGTGCACTGTCGTGTCGCCGCAGTTTGCCGTCTTCGCCGCAGTTCGCCGTCGTCGCCGTAGTTCGCCGAATCCCGAAGGGCGTCGCCATTTCGCCGTAGAACCAAGGTACCTTTCGAAACTCGACCGTTTCTTTGTTTTTGATAATTTTTAATACTTTGCTTTTGTGATCTTTTTAAAAAGCCAGAACAGTTGACAATTTTCCTTATTTTTGTTTCCTGGATTTTCAGATTAGGGAATATCAGATTATTGGAAGAAAAATTAAGTTGCAAATTTGATTTGAGAATCTTTCAATTTCATTGATCACTAACGTAAGTGTTTTGCTTCTTGGTTTGTTTCATGGGTTTTCAGATTAAAAATAAGACTTTAGAGGGTGCCTCTGATCGAATCGATTAAGGTTTGTTGAGCACACTTGAAAATGATGCCGACCTGAAATTGAAATTGTAATTTAATTTCTTCCGATATGTGCTCGACTGCCCTTTTATGATTGATCAGTTCATATGGGTTGAATCTGTGCATCAAACCCAACAAAAAGTATATTAAATTGATTATGGTTTGTGTAAAATAACATGTAGTGGATGGAGATATTGATTGTATTACCTATACATGTTGGATGTCTAACTGATGCTTGGTATGTGGTGCTGACCATGTAGTCTAGATTGTGTGGATATATTGATTGGTATTTTTGATGGTTAACTAAATCGAATGGACATTGATGGAGAACCCCACATGGATATTTAGATATTTGGTAGTTTTTCATTGTTCTGCAATTTGGATGGTTGAGTGGATTGATTTATTTTTAATGGTTTCTATTGGAGTTTGTACATGTACTCACTCAGATGATTTTATTAGCATGTTTTAAGAGTTGGGTTGGCCGGTCAATACACATTCGCCTGGAATTTTGATATTGAGTGATTGGAGGACTAACAATAGAATCGTGCATTGCACAGTTGAGAAAACTGGAAGTTTGTTTTGGTGTGTATCATAGTTTTTTGGTAGTGAAGATGACATTAGGTAGATGGGATAAATTTTCTCTGGAGATTGAGGAGGTACAAGACATAGAATTATATATACTAAATTAAACCGAAGTAAGGTGATTCGGAAAATTGAGATTAGCTTAGGATGCTTCCAAGTAGAATTCTGCTGAAAGGGAAAGAGGAAGCCGCAAGCTTAACTTAGGCCTCTTAGTTTAGTCATTGGCATGAAGCACTTAATCTTTTGAAATTGACCTTTCCTTTTGCACATTATTGACATAAGTTATTTTTCAGGTGCAGTAGTGCTTAATAGCAATAAGTTATGATAGCACATTATTGACATAAGTTATGATGTGTTAGGATTTTGAATGGGTTGAGATGTTAGGGTTTGAGAAGATGAGGAAGAGAAGAGAGGAGAGGCAATTGAGAGAGAGAATGGCAAAATGTTGATTGTATTCATTTGATTCTAATTGTTACATATATGAAGATACTAAGCCCAATGGGCCTTAAGAGAAATTTGGGTCATAACATAACAATCTCCACCTTGAACCAAATTGCATCTAAAATAAACTAAAACATAAAGCAAATGCATAAAGCAAACATAACCTAAATAAAGGCAAACATAAAAATATACTAGCAACATGCTAGAAACAAAAATAGTTCAAACTAGCTAGAAACAAACCGACATCAAACTTGAACAAAGTTTGAACTTTGCAATTGGAAGAGGCTTTGTGAGCATATCGGCCGGATTCGATTCGGTACCAATCTTCTTCACGGCAATCTTGCCTTCCGAGATCACATCTCGAACAAAATGGTATCGAATGTCAATGTGCTTCGTCTTCTCATGGTACATGCGGTCCTTGGTAAAATGAATCGCGTTTTGGTTGTCACAAAACACCGTAATAGGACCCTCGAGTGAAGACATCTCACCAACAAATGCCTTGAGCCAAATAGCCTCCTTAATAGCCTCAGTAATTGCCATATATTCAGCCTCAGTATTTGAGAGTGCAACGGTGGCTTGAAGTGTAGACTTCCAACTAATTGCACAATCTCCATGGGTAAAAACATAACCCGTCAAAGAACGCCTCTTGTTCAAATCACCCGCAAAATCTGCATCCACATAACCAGTTAGTTTCTTGCCATTACCAAACTCCAAACGAGCATCAATAGTACCTCTCAAATAGGGGAAGATCCACTTCACCGCTTCCCAATGCCCTTTCCCCGGACAAGAGAGATATCTACTTACCACACTAACGGCTTGAGCAATGTCGGGTCGAGTACACACCATCAAGTACATGAGACTCCCAACCGCACTTGAATATGGAACCTTTTCTATATATTTCTTCTCATCATCGAATTTTGGGCTTAAAGCGGCCGAAAGCTTGAAATGCGCCGCAAGAGGTGTTGAAACAACTTTTGCTTTCTCCATGCCAAAACGGCGTAGCACTTTCTCGGCAAAACACTTTTGTGAAAGAAACAACTTTCTTTTGGACCTATCCCTTGTGATCTCCATCCCGAGAATCCTTTTTGCGGCCCCCAAATCTTTCATCTCAAATGCCGAACTTAGTTGCTCTTTCAACCTCCTAACTTCTTTCAAGTTTGAGGATGCAATCAACATGTCATCCACATAGAGCAACAAGTAAATAAAATCTCCACCATCCAACTTCTTGAAATAAACACAACTATCATAATTGGAACGATAGAAATTCATACTCACCATGAATGAGTCAAACTTCTTATACCATTGCCGCGGTGATTGCTTAAGGCCATAAAGGGACTTCTTCAAAAGACACACACGGTCCTTCTTTCCCGCAACCTGAAAACCCTCCGGTTGGCTCATGTAAATTTTCTCCTCCAAATCACCATGCAAGAAGGCAGTTTTCACATCCATTTGCTCCAATTCCAAATCCTTCATTGCCACCAAAGAGAGCAAAACTCAAATGGAGGTGTGCTTAACTACAGGAGAGAACACATCATTGAAGTCCACACCTTGGACTTGACTATACCCTTTAGCCACTAGCCTTGTCTTGTATCGATAATCCGCAGGATTTGAGCCATCAATCTTCCTCTTAAACACTCACTTGCAACCCACAATCCTCTTACCACTCGGAGGCTTCACAAGAGACCAAGTCTCATTTTTTTGCAAAGATTGTAACTCTTCATTCATAGCGGCAACCCAATTGGCCGCATCTTTAGAAGAAATGACTTCCTTATAGGAAGATGGCTCACAATACTCCACATCCTCTGCAATTGCCAAACAATAAGCAAAGTCGGAGTATCCATACCTTGTAGGTGGTTTTGTTTCTCTTCTAGCTCGGTCCCTTGCCAATGCATATGGTTGTGCCTCTTCTTGGGCTTCCTCCAAATTGACATCAACATGTGAGATAAAATCATCACCTTCTTGGACCGGCACCTCAAACTCCACCTTCTTCTCAACCGTCTCATTCTCCTTAATAGTTGGCTCGGGTGCAACATCATTTGCCTTCAACATGGCCGACTCATTGAAAATGACATCTCTTGAAATAAGGAACTTGGATGATTCGGGACACCACAACTTATATCCCTTCACATTTGTGGGATACCCAACAAAAATACACTTCTTCGACCTAGGCTCTAACTTTCCTTCATTCACATGTGCATAAGCGGGACAACCAAACACCCTCAAATTCGAATAATCGGCCGTCTTACCCGACCACACTTCTTCGGGTGTCTTCAACTCAATTGAAGTGATAGGAGATCGATTTACCAAATAGCAAGATGTGTTAATGGCTTCCGCCCAAAACTCCTTACCCAAACCCGCATTTGAAAGCATACTTCTAGACCTTTCAAGTAGTGTCCTATTCATCCTTTCTGCAACACCATTTTGTTGTGGAGTGTTGACCACCGTCTTGTGCTGAACAATCCCTTCAGCCTTGCAAAAATGATCAAACTCATGGTTGCAAAACTCCAAACCGTTATCGGTTCTCAACCTCTTAACTTTCCTTCCTGTTTGGTTCTCCAAAAGTGACTTCCATTCTTTGAAGGTGCGAAACACATCACTTTTCTCTTTCAAGAAATAAACCCAATCCTTCCTTGAGAAATCATCAATGAAAGTAAGCATGTAACGAGAACCATTACTTTTGGAATGCTCACGAGAAGGCCCCCAAAGATCCGAATGGATGTAGTCCAGTGTTCCCTTGGTCGAATGAATGGCCATGGAGAATCTCAACCTCTTATACTTGCCAAATACACAATGCTCACAAAACTCCAAGTTGCCCGTGCATTGGCCACACAACAAGCCTCTCTTGCTCAAAATGATCATTCCTTGCTCGCTCATATGCCCCAATCTCATATGCCAGAGCCTAGTAGTATCCTCATCCAACATAGTACCCGAACGTGCAATGGCAGCCGAGCTCGTGACCGTGGAACCTTGTAAGAAATAAAGAGTTCCAATTCTCTTCGCCTTCATGATTGTGAGAGCCCCTTTAGAGACTCTAAGGAATCCACTTTCGCTTTGGAACTTACACCCCTTTTCTTCAAGAGACCCCAAAGAAATCAAATTCTTAGACAAATCGGGTATATGCCTCACACCCGTCAACCTTCGGACCTTTCCATCATGGAACTTAATTGTCACCGAACCAATTCCGGCAACCTTACACATATTGTTGTTCCCTATGAGAACCTTACCATCCGTAGGCTCATAAGTCTCAAACCAATCTCTATTCGGAGTCATGTGTTGCGAAGCACCCGTATCCATCACCCAATAATGTATATCATTAACATTAGTATCTATCACACAAAGAGTATCAACCGTGTCACATTCGGCCACATTGGCCTCCTCCGAAGAAGAACCTTTACTATCCGCCTTTTGTTTATTTTTGAGCTTGAAATAATCGGCCTTAATGTGTCTCTTCTTCTTACAATAGTTGCACGTCAAATTCTTGTGCCTAGACTTTGAATGGATCCTTGTATCTTTCGAGTTTCGGTCCCATGACCTACCTCGATCAACAACTAAACCAAAACCTTGGCTCCCTTTCTCATTATTGGTCATTTCACTATCAATGTGCAACTTGGCTTGCAAATTGCTCTTAACATCCTCTAGGAAAATTTTATCTCTACTATAAATCAACATGTCTCTAAAAGCCTTGTATGACGCGGGAAATGAGCATAATAACAAAAGGGTTTGGTCCTCATCCTCCACCTTAACATCAATCTTACTTAAGTCATTCAAAATAGATGCAAACTCCTTAATATGATTAGAAATTGATGTACCTTCAACCATGCGAAGAGTGTAGAGACGCAATTTCAACCGCAGTCGATTGGTGAGGGACTTCTTCATGTAAATGTTCTCCAACTTCTCCCACAAAGCCTTAGCGGTCTTCTCCGATAGGACTTCTTGCAATGTCGAATCACTCAAACACAATTGGATAATAGAAAGCGCTTTATCATCCATCTCTCTCCATTTCTTATCCGCCACCGCATCAATCAATTTTTCTCGACCAAAAATGGCATCCTTAACGCCTTGGCTGGACAAAATCGCTGCCTGTTGTGCAATCTAGATGATCTAAATAAATAGATAAACTAGACACAAATTAAAACCTCGCAAGTGTACGAATCGTTTATAGAAACGTAGCAATAGCAAGGGTCGATCCCACAGAGATTGTAGAAATTAACTTACTAATCAATAAAAAGAATAAGAATCATAAAGAGTTGTTCTAAAAGTCTAAAAGAAATAAAAAGGTTAAGACTAAATTGAGAAGTGCTGGTTCACAAATATCTATTAAGTAGTTGGGTTTTGATGTCCACCAATAGTTAATAATGCTAAGTCACCTTCTGAACTCCTTCTTATTACTCATGTTTGTTCTCTTTAAGGGCATGGTATCTACTCCTTAAAGTTAATGTTTCCCTAAGCCAAGAATTAGGCATGGTATCTACTCTAATTCGTTTCTTTCATTAAGTATTTAGCATGGTATCTACTAAGTTGCACTTAAAGAAAACATAAGAACAGTGGAAACGAACAAACACTTGAAGTTCTAGAAATTGGTATCAGATCTAGATCCTTCAAGTTGATTAAACCAAGAACCCCTAAAGATTCCCTTGTTACAAGATATGAACACGAGATACGGGTCGTCTCAATATGCTCATATAACAGATTCAGATAGATGGTATGCAAACTTGATTTTCTCAAGTTCTGTATGTCAGTCGACTGGCTGTCACCTCAGTCGAATGCTCTCAGAACTTGAGAACAAGTTTGATTATCATAAATCTATACCAATTCAATCAGATCCAATCAATAAGTAAAATAGAAGGATTCAGAAGAATATAGCATTACATAACTACGGTTTCAATCTACCCAACTATGAAATTAGTTCCACATAATAAGACTTTTATTGATCAACAAGTTCGAATACATGGTTAACATAAAAGAATTAGAAAGAGAAGGAATAAACTGATGTAGTTCGGCCAGATGGTCGGCTGGCTGTCACACAGTCGACCGGCCGTTCCTTTCCTTGCACTTGATCTCCTCTCTCCTCCTTCGATGTTGATTAAAGTAATGCTCTTCGTTGATGACTTGATGATTCAGAACTTGTGTGTTTTCGTGATTCGGGAGCGTGGAAGAGTCCCCTAATAATGCTTCTTGGTTGGTATTTATAGAACACGGCTCGAGAATTAGGGTTTGCACTCTTCTTTTTATAGAACAGTCTTTTTCTTTTTATTTATTTCCTTTCCTTCTTTGATCTGCGTTTATTTCTTTCTCTTTTCTTCTTTTCTTCCTTTCCTGATTTGATTTGGATTTAGATGCGGATGAATCTTCAACTGTCTTATCTTTTCACTCCGCCGTATACCAGTCGACTTGTCTTCGAACCAGTCGACTGTGTCGAGCGGCTGTGGAAAATCAACTCCTCTGGCCAGTCGCCTGTTCTGAGGGACCAGTCGACCGATGATCTGCAGTTTTCTGTGTATCATCCTTAAAATCCTGAATCTACTTCGTTTCTCTGTTTTAGGCTGTTTCCTATGGAAAAGAGAAAATAAGAGTTAAATACCACATATAGAGCCTTTAAATGTCTAATTGCATTAAGATTATTGCTCCTAAATGTGAATAATATTGTGTTCATCAAATACCCTCAAACTTAGCTTTTGCTTGTCCTCAAGCAAAAAGTGAATTTATGAACAAGGGAATAATAATAATGATAGACTCAACCACCAAGAATTCTTATTATGTGAGTATCGACATGTAAAAATATAAACACTTTCAGATAAAGTAAAACTAAACATACCTACTTTCTCCAGTGCGATTATTTGTTCATAATTCCCAAACTTCATCATATTTGTCATGCAATGTAGTTATAGTATGCGACTACTCAATCTGTGATTATCCATTTTCTCTACTACAAATCGAGTAGCAAACTAGAGTTTTATTATTATTATTTTTATTTTTTATTTTTTATTTTTTTATTTTTTTTTAGTCTCTTCTCTAAAGTTGTCACTTGCCTTTTTACGCGAATGCAAAACATTTGTGATGAATCCACCCGGTTACTCAACAAGTCACACACTTTAAAGTGCTTTGCATACTCATATTTCAAGTTGCCGTTTGACGTAAAGGTAAACATTGGTGATGAATACCCCTAGTTACTAAGCACTCAAAACATTGGAGTAGATTGACTTTATTCAAATATATGTATATATATTTTATCACTCTATTTACTTAAACTCAATTTAGGACTAGATCTAAAGGGAATAATCACCAGAAAAAACATCACATTTGTTTATTATGTATAATCGCATGACTCATATAATTTTGTAGGGAATTATGAAACTCAACAATCCTAAAGTAAATAAGTATGCTTACTCTTGCTTTATAAGAAATTGTCTATCCTAAAAAAATTCAAAAGACTCTAAATATAAATAACTACCCCCAAACTTAGATGGAACATTGTCCTCAATGTTCGAAAGAAAATTTTAAAATAGGCATGTGTCACCAACTAGTTTGAAGGAAAGAAAAATAAAGAAACAAAGAAATAAATAAATGATTAAAGAAATAAATAACTAGAGAGTGTAAATACTCTCCTGAAAAATTGGGTTGCCTCCCAATAAGCGCTGTGTTTTCTGTCTTCAGCTAGACTTGATGAGTTCATGCAATGTATTGAATGGTTTGAAGATTCACATCTTCCTCGTGCGGCTCTAGACTCATCTCAATGTACGGCTTCGCCCTATGCCCATTCACCTTGAATGTTTGATTTTTCTCTTTGCTATGAACCTCCAATGCACCATGTGGAAAGACTTTTGTAACAATGTATGGCCCATACCATCTTGACATAAGCTTGCCTGGAAAAAGTCTTAATCTTGAGTTGTATAGCAATACCTTCTGTCCTTCATAAAACTCCTTCCTTGCTAACTGTTTATCATGGTACAACTTGGTCCTTTCCTTGTACAATTTTGCATTTTCATATGCATCATGTCTCAACTCGTCAAGCTCGTTCAGTTGCAATCTTCTTTTGTCGCCTGCTTGTTTCATATCAAAATTGAACCTTTTAATGGCCCAATAAGCTTTGTGTTCCAATTCTACCGGAAGATGACATGCTTTTTCAAAGACCAAACGGTATGGTGACATGCCAATGAGTGTCTTGTATGCGGTTCTGTAGGCCCATAATGTATCATTCAAGCGTAGCGACCAATCCCTTCTGCTTGTATTTACTGTCTTTTCCAAAATGCTCTTGATCTCTCTATTGCTAATCTCCACCTGGCCACTAGTTTGAGGATGATATGGAGTACCCACTCTATGTGTGATACCATATTTCTTCATCAAAGAAGCAAAAGGAAAGTTATTGAAGTGGCTCCCTCCATCACTTATTATTGCTCGTGGTGTCCCAAACCTAGTGAAAATATTCTCCTGCAAAAACTTGACAACAACTTTGTGATCATTAGTTTTTGAGGGGACAGCCTCGACCCATTTAGACACATAATCCACACCCACAAGAATATATAAATAACCAAATGAGTTAGGAAAGGGACCCATGAAGTCGATTCCCCAAACATCAAAAAGCTCGATTACTTGGATGTTTTGCAGTGACATTTGATTTCTAGAAGAGATGTTGCCTGTCCTTTGGCACTTGTCACAAGTCCTGCAAAAAGAAAAAGCATCTTTGAATACATTAGGCCAATAAAATCCAGATTGTAATACCTTGAGTGCTGTTCGTTTTGGTCCAAAATGTCCTCCACATGCATATTGGTGGCAATGTTGTAGAATACTCATTTGCTCTTCTTCTGCCACACATCTTCTTATAATTTGATCAGGGCAAAATTTGAACAAATAAGGATCATCCCAATAATAGTGCTTGCACATGGCCACCAGTCTCTTTCTTTCCTGACTTGTCATACCTGGAGGGAAAACATGAGCAGTGAGATAGTTTACAATATCTGCAAACCATGAAAAATATGAGCAGTGAGATACCAGTCGACTGGTTCTGTTACCAGTCGACTGCCCCCGTAGTATGTTTATTTCAAATAGATGTTCATCTAGGAAATTTTCATTAAGTGGGGGCACAATTCTTTCTTCCTCATGCAGTAGTTTGGACATGTGATCTGCCACAACATTGTCACTTTCTTTCTTGTCTCTAATCTCAAAATCAAATTCTTGAAGTAACAGCACCCATCTGATCAACCTAGGCTTAGCATCCTTTTTAGCAAACAAATATCTCAAAGCAGCATGGTCAGTGAAAACAATAACTTTAGAACCAATCAAATATGATCTAAACTTCTCTACAGCAAAAATAACAGCTAACATTTCTTTTTCAGTAGTGGAATAATTTAGCTGTGCATCGTTTAAAGTTCGAGAAGCATAGTAAATAACATGGGGTACCTTATTGATTCTCTGACCTAAAACAGCTCCTAAAGCATAATCACTTGCATCACACATGAGCTCGAAAGGATGGCTCCAATCTGGTGCCATGACAATAGGTGCAGAAATGAGAAGATTTTTCAATGTAATAAAAGCATTTGTGCACTCTTCTGTCCATGCAAACTCAACATCCTTAGCCAACAAATCACAAAGGGGTTTGGAGATTTTTGAGAAATCTTTTATAAATCTTCTATAGAACCCTGCATGTCCAAGAAAACTCCTAACACCCTTGACTGTAGTGGGAGGGGGTAACTTTGATATGATGTCAATTTTTGCCTTGTCCACCTCTATGCCACTTTTTGACACCACATGTCCCAACACAATACCCTGCTGTACCATAAAATGGCACTTTTCCCAATTCAGCACTAAATTGCATTCTTCACATCTCTTAAGCACAAGCTGCAAATGGTTAAGGCATTCATCAAAACAAGATCCAAAAACACTAAAATCATTCATAAATACCTCGATGAACCTTTCCACCATGTCTGAAAATATACTCATCATGCATATCTGAAATGTAGCTGGTGCATTGCACAATCCAAAGGGCATTCTCCTGTATGCAAAAGTACCAAAAGGACATGTAAAAGTGGTTTTTTCTTCATCTTCTGGAGCAATAGCAATTTGATTATAGCCACTATAACCATCTAAAAAACAATAATGACTATATCCTGCTAATCTTTCTAACATTTGATCAATAAAAGGAAGAGGGAAGTGATCTTTCCTGGTTTCATTATTCAGTTTCCTGTAGTCAATGCATACCCTTCAACCTGTAGTCACTCTAGTAGGGATAAGATCATTCTCTTCATTCTTCACCACTGTGACTCCACTTTTCTTAGGCACTACATGTATAGGGCTCACCCACTTGCTATCTGAGATCGGGTAAATGATGCCAACATCTAGTAGCTTCAAAATCTCTGCTCTTACCACTTTCTTCATGTTTGGATTAAGCATTCTCTGTGCTTCCCTGCTTGGTTTTGCGTTGTTTTCAAGGAGTATTCTATGCATGCACTTGGATGGACTTATTCCCTTGATGTCCGCAATGGTCCATCCTATTGCACCTTTGTGTTCTCGCAGTACCCTCAGCAACTTTTCCTCTTCCTGTGCATTTAAGTTCGCAGCAATTATCACTGGTAGCGTCTGGTTCTCGCCCAAATATGCATGCTTCAAATGGTCGGGCAGCTGCTTAAGCTCTATCTCTGGAAGTCTCGGTACATTCGACTGGTTCCTGGTAGCAGTCGACTTGTTTTGTTCACCAGTCGCCTGATCTGAGGAAACACAAATTTTATCAGACACCAATTTTTCAAATACAGGTATAAGCTTACCTGAATCTGACTTTGGAGTTTCAAGGTGATGTACTGTTTCTGCAATCCTCCAGTCATCGTATTCTTGTTCAACATGAGATAAAGTTAGAGATTGTGTAATTGCGGCTTGTAGTGGTTCAACGCTATGTATCTGAAATGTTTGATCAACAATCTCCTGTACCACATCAATATTATAGCACTCATGATCGTCGTGTGGTAATTTTAGTGTATCAAACATTTTAAATTCAACTTTTTCTCCATTTATTTTCATGCTTATAGTACCCTTTTTAACACAAATTTTTATAGGATGATCGGTAGAGACGATGGCATTGAAGATTCCTCCATATCTAACACAACAAAATCAGCAGGCAAAATAAAATCATTTACCTGAACTAGGACATCTTCCAAAATACCTCTAGGTCTTTTGATGCTGCGATCTGCCAACTGCAACGTGATGGAGGTTGGTTGGAGTTTTCCCAATCCTAGCTTTTCATAAACGGTGTATGGGAGGAGGTTGATGCTTGCCCCCAAGTCTAGTAGTGCTTTCTCAAAGAAGTGCTCACCAACCTTGTAAGGAATGGTAAAACTACCTGGATCCTTCAGTTTAGGAGGTAATTTTCTTAATAATACAGCGCTCACTTCCTCTGTCAAAGCCACATCCTCCTTAACCTGAAATGTTCTTTTGTGAGTACAACATTCTTTCAAAAATTTAGCATAAGAAGGAATTTGTTTAATAGCATCAAGTAGGGGGATATTAATTTCTACCTTTCTTAGAGTTTCAAAGATGTCAAATAGATGTTGTTCTTTCTTTTTATTGACTAACCTTTGAGGGAATGGTGGCGAAATTGTCCTTTCTTTTTCACTTACCTTGTTGGAACCCAAAGCTTTTGATGGTTGTATATCTGGTTCATCTGTGTGTGTTCTAACCTTGTTGTCAATTATCTTACCATTTCTTAGGGTTGTTACTGATTGAAGCTGTTCTTGACCTCTAGGGTTTGGTATGGTTTGTGAAGGAAGTTCCCCTGCCTTTCGTTCGCTTAATTCTTTCGCAATTTGGCCAATTTGTGTTTCCAATTTCTGAATTGCCTGCCCTTGTTGGTTGCTTGTTTGATGTTGTTGTTGGAGCAATTGAAGAACGGTGGATTCAAAATCCAACTTCTTCTGTTCTTGAGCTGGCCGATATAACCCACTTCCCATCTGAAGGTTCCGTGCATGTCCTTGTGTGAATTGAGCCCCTTGATTATTTTGATTATTGCTCCATGAGAAATTTGGATGGTTCCTCCACCCTGGGTTGTATGTGTTTGAGAAGGGATTGTTCTTTGGTGGAAACATTCCTCGACCTACATAGTTCGCGTGCTCCTGTTCTGTGAAAGAAGACATGGGACATGTGTCAGTTGTATGATCAACATGAGAACAAATTGCACAAATTTCTTTTGTTTGATTTTTTACACCACTCATTGTTGACATTACATTAATAAGCATATCAATTTTCTTATTCATGTTTACCATTTCTAGTTGAATGTTATTACTACTAGAAATTTCGTAAACTCCCTGTTTTTTCGAAAGGCCCCTCCTTGTTGAGAATTGCTGTGAGTTCTCGCTAAGTTCTTCAAATAATTCTATGGCCTCCTCACCGCTTTTCCTCATTAAGATCTCGTTGCAAGCTGAATCCACAATTGCCTTATTAGTATCATTTAAACCTTCATAAAATGCTTGTACCTGATCGCCTTTAGGCATGTTGTGCGTAGGACACTTGAGAAGTTTGTTCTTGAAATCTTTTCATGCTTCGAAAAATAAATCTCCATCCTTTTGTTGGAAGAGTTGAATCTCCCTTTTCAGCTGTTTGGTCTTTTGGGCTGGAAAGAACTCTTTTAAGAACTTTGTCACCAATTGCTCCCATGAATTAATTGATCCTGGTTCCAAGGAATTATACCACAACTTAGCATTAAGTTTTAAATAAAAAGGAAATAAGATTAACCTAATTTGTTCAGGGGTAAGCCCTTGGACGCTTTGTGTCCTGCAAAGATCGAAAAAGTCTTGCAGATGGAGATGAGGCTCTTCATCTGGTTTGCCACTAAAGTGGGGAACCATGCTAAGTAACTGAGGAGATAGATGCATGTTCCCTGTGACATTAGGTTGATACGCAATGCAGGAAGGTTGCTCGATATTCTTAGGCGTGAATTTGTCCTGCATTGGCACTCGATTTGGCATTTCCTCACCCATTGCTGTATGTGAATTGGGTCTCTGTGCAGTCGACTGGTTTGTAGCGATAGTCGACTGGTTTGCTGCAAACAGCTTACCTAGTCTGTGCAAAGTGCGTTCTGTTTCTGCGTCAATAGGTAGTAGCTCTGGACGAAGTGATCGTCTCCCGTGCATTCACCAAAATCCTGTATCCTAAAAGAAAAATGCTTATTACTAAAATTAAAAGAAAGAAAATAAAAGCTTTCTACTGATCTATAAGTTAAATTGCTAGACAATCCCCGTCAACGGTGCCAAAAACTTGTTGTGCAATCTAGATGATCTAAATAAATAGATAAACTAGACACAAATTAAAACCTCGCAAGTGTACGAATCGTTTATAGAAGCGTAGCAATAGCAAGGGTCGATCCCACAGAGATTGTAGAAATTAACTTACTAATCAATAAAAAGAATAAGAATCATAAAGAGTTGTTCTAAAAGTCTAAAAGAAATGAAAAGGTTAAGACTAAATTGAGAAGTGTTGGTTCACAAATATCTATTAAGTAGTTGGGTTTTGATGTCCACCAATAGTTAATAATGCTAAGTCACCTTCTGAACTCCTTCTTATTACTCATGTTTGTTCTCTTTAAGGGCATGGTATCTACTCCTTAAAGTTAATGTTTCCCTAAGCCAAGAATTAGGCATGGTATATACTCTAATTCGTTTTTTTCATTAAGTATTTAGCATGGTATCTACTAAGTTGCACTTAAAGAAAACATAAGAACAGTGGAAACGAACAAACACTTGAAGTTCTAGAAATTGGTATCAGATCTAGATCCTTCAAGTTGATTAAACCAAGAACCCCTAAAGATTCCCTTGTTACAAGATATGAACACGAGATACGGGTCGTCTCAATATGCTCATATAACAGATTCAGATAGATGGTATGCAAACTTGATTTTCTCAAGTTCTGTATGTCAGTCGACTAGCTGTCACCTCAGTCGAATGCTCTCAGAACTTGAGAACAAGTTTGATTATCATAAATCTATACCAATTCAATCAGATCCAATCAATAAGTAAAATAGAAGGATTCAGAAGAATATAGCATTACATAACTACGGTTTCAATCTACCCAACTATGAAATTAGTTCCACATAATAAGAATTTTATTGATCAACAAGTTCGAATACATGGTTAACATAAAAGAATTAGAAAGAGAAGGAATAAACTGATGTAGTTCGGCCAGATGGTCGGCTGGCTGTCACACAGTCGACCGGCCGTTCCTTTCCTTGCACTTGATCTCCTCTCTCCTCCTTCGATGTTGATTAAAGTAATGCTCTTCGTTGATGACTTGATGATTCAGAACTTGTGTGTTTTCGTGATTCGGGAGCGTGGAAGAGTCTCCTAATAATGCTTCTTGGTTGGTATTTATAGAACACGGCTCGAGAATTAGGGTTTGCACTCTTCTTTTTATAAAAAAGTCCTTTTCTTTTTATTTATTTCCTTTCCTTCTTTGATCTGCGTTTATTTCTTTCTCTTTTCTTCTTTTCTTCCTTTCCTGATTTGATTTGGATTTAGATGCGGATGAATCTTCAACTGTCTTATCTTTTCACTCCGTCGTATACCAGTCGACTTGTCTTCGAACCAGTCGACTGTGTCGAGCGGCTGTGGAAAATCAACTCCTCTGGCCAGTCACTTGTTCTGAGGGACCAGTCGACCGATGATCTGCAGTTTTCTGTGTATCATCCTTAAAATCCTGAATCTGCTTCGTTTCTCTGTTTTAGGCTGTTTCCTATGGAAAAGAGAAAATAAGAGTTAAATACCACATATAGAGCCTTTAAATATCTAATTGCATTAAGATTATTGCTCCTAAATGTGAATAATATTGTGTTCATCACTGCCATATGCACTTGCCATAATGCAAAACTCGTCTTCCCATCATACTTCTCAATATCATATTTTCCGACATATCCATTCAAATTTCTTGAACCCAATTCAACAAAACACCAAATTTTTTCCCCCAAAAAATTAAATTACTCAAACCACCCAAAAACAAACATTCTTCTTGATATTCTTCTCCTCCGGTGCTCCCGATGACGAAGACCAAGAAACCCGACGAAGAGAAACCCGACAATCAGATCATCAGAGGAAGATATCAGCAGCGGATGGTGATCAGATCAGATCAGATCAGCAGCGGATGGTGGCTGGAAGTCGGTTCGGTGGAATTGGAAAAGGGTTTTGGTGGTGGCGGAAGGGATCAGGAGAAGGGATCGGGATGTGGAGGTTTTGGTGTTGGCTCTGATACCAATTTGTTAGGATTTTGAATGGGTTCAGATGTTAGGGTTTGAGAAGATGAGGAAGAGAAGAGAAGAGAGGAGAGGCAGCCGGTTATTGAGAGAGAGAATGGCAAAATGTTAATTGTATTCATTTGATTCTAATTGTTACATATATGAAGATATTAAGCCCAATGGGCCTTAAGAGCAATTTGGGTCATAACATAACATGATGGCATGCTCACAATAAATGTTGGCTAATAGCAATTAAATATCTTGCTAATAGCAATTGAATATCTTGAACATAATTTATTGACATAAGTTAGTTTAGTTGGTAACTATGGGTATTTCTTTAAATACAGATCTGGAATCTTGGCTCTCCTGACCCAAATTTTACATTGGATGCACATTTCAAGTGAGTTAATTGTGTCGATTACTATACAGGCGAAGATAGGCCGTATTTAGTTACTGGTTCTGATGATCATACTGCTAAGGTTTGCCAACTTAAATCCTTACTGGGTACATATATTATGTGTATTTTCTATAGCATTTTGTTTACACATTTGTGGAAAACTGTCAAAATTAAAACTCTGGAGAGACTGACACAATAAATGTTTGCTAATAGCAATTGAATATCTTGATTCCAACGAACTTATATGCAGGTCTAAGAGCCTCAGTTGTTTTGTTACTATGTATAACATGCCCTGATCCTTAAGTATTATTTATTACTCAAGGAGATTAAAGAATTATGCTTAATCAAGATCACCAACAATGCCAAACCTGTAAATGATGGAATGCTCTCAACTGAAATAAAAGTATATCCTTAGTTCCTCACCAAGAAGGAACAATGTAGTATAGAGATAGTATCATAGGAAACCAAAAATTGTAGAAAATATGTTGATCTGGAAAAATTTAACAGTGACTATAACTAATCAGTAAATCAAGAGTACCTTCTAAGAGAATCTTGACAAATAGACCACTGCAATGCAGCCCTCCCATGTAAATCGCTCTGCATATTAAAAAACAAAACCAATGTGAAAATTGCAAGCTAGGGAATTATGAGTACAATCTCGTCATTCTTATTTAAATAAGTTTAGGAGTAAATGTGGTTCTTTCTTAATTGAAATATCGAATATCAGAGGAACCGGGAGCCTCTTTTAAAACCTACTACTTACTGAAGGATATTTCCTACTGTAATACCCCGCAAAATAGCATATGGCTATTTTGCACTGTAACCCGTGCATTAACTAAGTATTGCACACGATTACATTTCTCTCCTAAAAATTATCAGTTAAATTGAGAGATTTCAGACATACGGGCTGTTCTGAATCCGATGAAGTAAACTCGGAATATCGTCTCAATTAAACTGTAGTTTTGTCCCGATTATTTTGACCAGAAAATTGTGGGAGGAAATTACAATTTCCATAAAACATCTATTTTATAGGATTTTAATTTATATGTATGGTTATTTTCAATTAAGCTAGTGCGTGGAGCGAATATGAATTGAGTTTGTGCACTAGGGTTAAAATCGGAGTGTGGTGACCTAGGGTTCCTTGACCTAACCTAGGGTTAGGAACCCTAGCATCACATCATGGCTTAATCTTGTTAAGGATCCAAGGGTGGAGATTTTTTACCATGTGTGAATTGACTTAAAGATTGAGAAGTTTCCTTGAAGCTTCAAGGAAGCTTCCATGAAACTTCTAGCTTAATGTGTTGGCACCCCATCTCACCATACACCTCCACAAGTCCTAGCTCCTCCCATCCTAACCCTCCACCTCTCCAATCCCGGATTCATCCCACCCTAGCTTCCCTTCACTCCATATATACCCACCTCCACTCACACTCTCTCATTCTTTCCCTTCTTCATTTGTTCTTGTTTCAAAAAAAAAAAGGAGGAGAAAGAGAAGGAGAAGAGAAAAGGTGGAGACTATGAAGTAGAGAAGGATAGGATAAAGCTAGCAACAACAATTACATCTTGAAGTGAAGAGGAGCTAGCGAGCAAAGGAGCAAAGACAAGCAAAGCAAAGCTAGGAGCCAAGCTACAAGGAGTGTTCTTGCAACTTCAAGTGGGTGATCCTTGAACTCCTTTGTATTTATTTTTGTTTTGGTATGAATGGATGTGTAGTAGTGATAGACATGATTTTGTTGCCATGTTTGAGTATGAGGAATGCTAGGAAAAAATAAATTGTATGGTAGAGAATTATTCTTTTGAAGTTTGATTGAGTAGCATGACTGTGAGGGTATATTGGGAAATTTCTTACGCCCAAACGGTTGGGAATCTTGGGCTAAAATTCTGGGGTATTGTTCTTCTATATATTTAGAGTATCCATGATTTTTTTCGTAATATTTGGATGCATTTTAGTAGCCCAAACAGTGGGTCCAAGTCTGGACAGTAAGCAGCCAGAATGGCTGCTGGCTGTGGTGATTTTTGTGCGTCTTTCCGATTTTATATCTCGGAATTGAAAGGGCATTTTGAGTTGAAAATTTTTGTGGACGCTGTTGTATGTGTCTACAACCATAATCTTAAATTTCGTATTTTTCCGAGGTCGTTTGATGCCCCGGAAAAATTGTAGAACGCGACTGGTCCGTAGGTGTCGGCTGAAGCTGACTGCACTTTGTGCTGAAGTTCAAAAAGCCATAACTTCGTGTACGTTCATTATTTTGCTACGAAATTTTGGGAGTAGCTTGGGGTATGAGTCTATTTGATGAATCTCAAATTTTATAATTTTTAGAGGTCATTTGATGAGGTTTCAAAGGTAATTAGTGAGGGGCAGTGAATACTCTGCTGAAACAGAACGGCTGAAACGTAGCCATGTTTGAGGAGTCGTAGATCGTTGTGTGAAATGAATTTGAATGTGAATTTCGGACACGATGAAATGGTATATGTGTAGAAAGAGAATCTCAAATTTCATGATCATTGGGCTTAGGGATAATTTACTAGTGAATTTTAAAGTAGGGTACGTTCATCCTAGTACGAGTTGTCTAGTTCGTGGAGATAGACATTTCTAGACTTATCTGTTAAGAATTTGGGCGACTGGCCAACTAGAGATTTCAGTAGGGAATCATAACTCTCTAACCCAATTGGAATTTTGTAATTCCAGCCTGTAGGTTAGAGATTAAGATTTTCCAAAGATAGAGTAGATTTGGCCTTGTCAAGAAAATGTTTACTAGAAAAATAAACTTTTTCCTTGTGATGCACCCAATGGAAATTGGTGTCTGTGAGAACATTAAGAGTTGAATCTGAGGACATATCCAAATAGGAAGTTAAGGTAGACAATCCCACCTTCCCATAGGACCCGGAATTGAGTGATCTCGATAACTAAGCGAACTCTTATGATATTGGACAAATGCAGCAAGTGTGAAAAGGAACGTACTACTAAGAGTATATGAGGGATATTTGGATGTCGAGATGATTAAACTTGAGGAACTAGTCAACTGAAGAATTGTAAACTAGGGTCTTACCTTTCCAGAGTTAGAGATACCAAGCAATTCTGACTTGTGTGCTGGAAATTATGGACATGATGAGTTTAGCAACCTATTGTCTAGACTGACTTCAAGATTTGAGTTAACCCGGAGACTTGAGTCCTTTAAAAGGAAATTGAGGGAATCATCGATTAGGGGATGGCAACGGATCTCCTCACCCTTCTAGGAAGTTCTGAGCGTATTGGTTTCCGATGAGTGTAGCTGGGAACACAGCTACTGGTATTTCTTCATTGTTCCATCGGACCATTGATGAGGAACCCTCTGCCTACCGCAATATGGTGATCGTGAGCTATCAGATTTAAAAGATGGGTTTTTAGCATTTTATTCGGAACTTAGGCAAGTTCCTGTGCATGTACTCATGGTGGACATGAGTGAGTTGGGATATAGCTCTGTTGGATTGTATTGGGTGTCTCGATTCCTGAGTCTGTCAAAAGTCCAGAAAGGATAATTATGTGCGTGCTTACCTTCACTAAATTATATTACGTCATCAGGGCGCCGTTAGACCACTCACTGAGGGTCACGGGCCGGGATTATTTTGGGTCGCTGACCTATGAAGGTATGGGAAATCAGTGGATGTGATTCCAGGATGGTTGTTACCTTGACAGACCAGTCAGGCTCGACTTTGTTGACCGACACCGAGTGTGGTTGAATAACAACATATTTTCAGTAAACTGGATTGATTAGGTTTTTCTTTTATTGTTTCGCTCGAAGTTTAAATTGGTATTAGGGGTGATTCCCTATAATCCAACTTGTTCTGAGAGTTAGCACTAAGTGGTGATACTGGTTGTTTCTTCCTGTCATTAGGGATACGCACTGCGGTGCGTATCTTGCACTGTTAATTCCTGAAGTACCGTGGTAAGAACAGGATGCTGATATCCTGGCGGATCGGGGGTATTTTAGGACCTCCGAGGTCGTCATGTTCTATGTTGGTGGACACGAACGGATCATAAAGGATCTTTGCGCAATGGATATACCGCGGTATATCTGTAAGTTCGTCACAGCTTTCGAGGATGGTTCGACGCAGTAATTATTGGTGACTTCGGGGTAGCGCCCCGCATTATTTCTTTTATTTTATTTTCACCTCTTCAACCATGTCATACTATCAGGAACAGGAAGTAGATCAAATTAGAATGCATTGCATAGCGAGGGTTCTAATCCCTAAACATGGAGACAACGGCTTGATTTGGAAAGTATGTAGTATGGGATGCATGCATTTCCAAAGTCTCACTTGCATTAGACTAAGTATGTTGGCTTGACCTGGGTCACATGTAGTATGGGATGCATGTGCATCCAGAGTCTTGCTGACATTAGATCAAGTGCATCTGTTCTATACTCTGTATTGTTGCATTAATCTCAGGTCATGACATACACGAACACTAGGGAATCAGGATGCACATTGAATTTTCCATTCAAGATGAATTTGTGAATGTGATAGTTTGAGGATCGATGTTTCCTTATCTGCATTGCATCAGTAGAATTACTAACGTACCCCACCTTTTAGGTACATGGATATCAGGTCACGAGTATAGGAAAGCCCAAGATCAGCAGGACATCCAAGTAGTGGCAGTATGCACGTCTACCCTTCGAGCAGGTGCAGAATTATCAGGGTCGCGTAGCAGGAGGCTCAAACCGAGGGGCAGGTCCCAAAGGGGTAGATAGACCACTCAACGGAGTTTCGGCAGTTACCAAGGGATTGCCGATCTGAAAGACAGCCAATGGCTTCACAAGCAATGTTCAAGTATTCTTGTAGTCAGTTTTAATAAAGTTATGTAATTTGTATTCCTTGTTCAAGGACAATTTGATATTTGTAATTATTAATGTATCAACTCTGATGGCAATAAAAATGTTTAATTTCCACATTATTTACTGTGTTAAGATGCATTTGAAGGTAATGATCTTGGTGATGTCACGGATGTCCGATAGCGGGGATCTGGGTCGTTACACCTACTAAGGATATGGTGTCAGTAAGTTATACAAATGACAATAGCTATGTTTCCATCACTATTTTGTTTACACATTTGTGTAATCAGGTCTGGGACTACCAAACCAAGAGTTGCGTTCAAACACTGGAGGGCCATACACACAACGTCTCAGCTGTTTGTTTCCATCCGGAACTTCCTATAATAATTACAGGTTTAGAGGATGGAACTGTTCGTATATGGCATTCAACAACTTACAGGTAAATTTTGTAGTTTTTCTTGATTAATATGCATCTAAATGATGATACAGAATTTTGGATATCTGCCTTCATCTGTAGATGGCAGAAATACTGGTCATAAACTTGCCTGAAGTTTATAAAAAATTTTTTTTGGGCATATGCTGTTAACATTGTTTTTACTGAGTGTGCAATTTGTGGTGGAGGTGGAGCCTTTCGTTGTCTGGAGATGACACTGTAACATTCTTCAAGATATAGGCCAATACACTAGAGTATTGACTAGTGTAGTCTTACCGACCAATTTTTTTATATATGTGAAACAATGAATTAGTATAGGTGTGAATTATACAGAAAGTTAGTAGGAATAATTTTTTCATAGTATTGGATGAAGTTGGACCATAAAGTTGTTGATTCTGATTCTTGATTGAAAGATTTTTGTGATGATTTGATTTTACAATGGAATATCTTGAACAAACTTTCGTAAAACTTGCCCAAATGTGAATTAATGACATGGTTGAATGGGTATATATTACTCCATAAAAAGAAGACTTTGGAAGTGAACTCTACTTTTCCAACTGTCCACTTTGTTGCATTACTCTTCCTTGCATAATAATCTACTTTTCATGTTTCAGGACGGAAGAATTAACTACAATGAGTTTGCAGCCATGATGAGAAAAAACAACCAACAGATTGTTCCAATCCGAAGGCTTGAATAACAGTTAAATCAGAGATGCAGATATATGTAAACAGCATTTTTTTGTGTGTAAAAAGCTTCATTGTTAAGTACTCTTATCTCTTTCAGTCTAATATAGATTAAACAATGCTTTAGATTATTGACCATGAGGTCTAACTTAGTTTTTGGCCTTAAAATGTAACATTTTCTTAGTTACGTTGTGAGTATTTGGATTTTCTTTTTTTCCTACAACACGGTCGAAGATAGCACTCTCTGCAATGCAGATTATATGTCCATCAACGCTAAATTTATAGCAAATGCATACTGACCTTAGTACAGGTGCACATATATATATATTGAGCTAAGTATATTGTTCATGTTTATTCAGTCATTGGTTAAAAATCATTCGTATGAATCGACCAAAGAATAGTGGTAACATAATAATTTTGATTTTTCTCCTTTATGTATTGTTGAAGTTTGATTCTATAATCGTTCACACTTATTCTATTATTGAATCCTGATATTTTGCAAGTTAAATGTTTTACTATTTCTTTTCTTATACGATATACAAATTCATTTAATGTAATGACTAAATTTTTTTATAGACGTGCATCACACGTGCATTATACTAGTACATATGAATTGATGAATCATGATTATATGAAAATTGTGCTTATGAATGAATTGTAGAATGCAATATATGAAAAATTGTACTTGTGAATGAATTGTAGATAATATCCATGGATTGTGAAATTAATTGATTAGTTGTAAAAAGTGGGCATTAATTGCATTATATGAATAATATTATATTCACCAGATTATCATCTATGTTGTCACTTTGAAACATAGAAAAATGATTAGTTGTGTAAATATAAGACTAACCTAAGGGTTTTGATTAAGTTAGGGAATGAAAGAAAAGTTGTTTAAACACATTGTGAATAAAAGAGGAATAAGTTGATAAAAAGATTCATCTAAAAAGGAATTTTTCTATGTCGAAATGTATTAATGTTCCACTTTTTAAAGAAAGACTATATGTGTTTAAAAATGAGATTTTGACAATCTAAAAAAATATAAGTCACTGTTTTTCAAAGAAATATATTCTGGAGAAGATATAGATTTTTATAAGTACAAATTAATTGAGAAAAATCGAGATGATTAAAAAAAGAACTAGATACAGTACAGTCTAATACAAAAGTATTTTAAGATCTCCTTATATCAGTTAGTCACTTTGGCCTTTCTAGTCATCGGGTGCACTTTGGGTCGGTTACTGTTCACTAGCGGGGGGTTTGGTCTGGGTTCGAATCCGGTCTTTGGCCTTTTATTATGAGTTTTGATTTTTTTTTTTTTTTTTTTACTTAATTTTTTTTTTTTGAGTATTCTTAAGTGTTTACAAAATTGAGGAAAAAAAATACTAGAATTTTCTAAAAATACCTTACAGAGCAAAGTTGCATTAAACTTTGCATTAAACTTTTGCTGATGTTTTTTTAATTGTTGCAGTTACAGAGCAAAGTTGTACAAGTATGGGAACAAGAAACCTGAGCAGCATGTGAATCGAGCAAATCTTATCAATATGAGGAGTTGTATTATTGTGATATACCTTACACTTGTTGATATGAACTGCTATTCGACTATGATTTTTCCAATGGAGATTTTGTATTCTTCTTGTATGTAAACATTTCCTTAACTTGATGTGCGATATGCAAAAGTGTAATATGATAGATCATTTGTATATAATGTAACGAAAATTCTTTGATCGCATCCCTTTTGTTTTGTAACTCATTACACCTGCTTGAATTACTAGATTCATAATGAGAATAAAGTATTGAAATTTGTCAAAGTAAAAAAACAACTGTTCAATTATAAAAAATAACAAATAACAACGCCATCATGCACATCAAAAAAATTGATTGAAAAGCTTGTGTGAAGGTTTATTGCCCAAAGCATGAAAACCCATCAATTACACCTCAATCCACACCCCCAAATTATTTATTCGCAGTTATAACATATCAAAAGCCTTTACAAACGATGATAACATCATAAATCATGAACAGAATCTGAACCCTTCACAGGAAGGAGATTGTACTCATTATGGATATTTGTTAACGTTAAAAAAATAATAGCACTTCAGTTTTACAGCATCAGTTGCTTTCATATCCAAATTTTTGAATCTCCTCGTGTACAAGAGAAAGAGTTGAAACAGTTGTGTTAGCATACTTGATTATTTTTTGCCCAAAGCATGAGAAGCATCCACAAATGTTCTCCCAAATTATTCTTCATAGTTATAACCTACGAACAGCATTAAGAAACCCTCATAACATCATAAGCCATAAGCAGCAATCAGAACCCTGCACAGAAAGGAAAATGTATACAGTATGGAAATTTGTTAAAATTAAAAATCAAAAGTGGTTTTTATACGGGATCAGAAGCCATCATCTCCACGATTGTATCTTCTGGAACAGGAAAATATTTTCAAAAACTTCTGTTAGCATACTGTTAGATTTTTTTCCCAAAGAATGGGAGCCCATCAGACGCATCTCAGTGCACTCCCCAATAATTCTTCACAGCTACCAAGTATGAAAAGGCTTTGACAAACCATGATAAGATCATGATACATGTGCAGAATCAGAGACCTTTCAGAGTTAGGTGATTGTACACATTATTGAAATTTGTTAAGGTCCAAAAAAAATCAACACTTGTATGTAGTGTTACAGGATCAGAAGCCATCATCATTTCTATAATTTTTCAACCTCCTCATCTACAAAACAGAGTTAAAACAACTGTGTTAGCATACAGATTATTTCCTACCGAAAGCATGAGAAGCATTCAGAAGCAACCAAATGCACAACCCAAATATTTATCATTCTACATAGTTATAACCTATGAATAGCAGTAAGAAACCCTGATAACAGCAACAGCCATAATATGGTTCCTGATCCCTGCACAGAAAGTAAATTCTAGAGAGTATGGAAATGTGTTAAAGTTAAAAATCAAAAGTGGTTTTCTTACGGGATCAGAAGCCATCATCTCCACGATTGTATCTTCCAACACATCAGCAAAATGTATTCAAAACCACTCGTTAGCATACTGATAGATTTTTGCCCAAAGAATGAGAACCCATCAGAAGCATGTAAATGCACAATCCAAATAATCTCCACAGTTAACAAATATGGAGATGGCTTGACAAACCATGATAACATCATAATCCATGTGCAGATTCAGAGACCTTTCAGAGGTAGGATATTGTACACATTATGGAAATTTGTTAAGGTTCAAAAAATCAACACTTGAGTTACACAGTATCAGAAGCCTTCATTACCAATTTTTGCAAAAGCACACCAACAACATTTATTGAATCCCTTGTGTCAGCATACTGATTATTATAGCTGAAAAATTGAGATCACATCAGAAGCATTTCAATGCACACCCCAATTATATTTCTGATGCCAACCTATACAGCAGTATGCAAACCCCAAATATTTATCAGTATGCACACCCCAATTACATAGTATCAGAAGCCTTCAGTTTCAATTTTTTTTCAAAGGCACACCAACAACATTTTTTGAAAATCCTGGTGTCAGCATACTCATTATCACTGCTCAAAGCATGAGAACACATCAGAAACATCTCAGTGCACACCCGAATTACATTTCTGATGCATGTGTACAAGTGACAAAAAAAGATGTCACAAACCATGCTAACATGATAAGCCACAAGCAGAATGTGTACCCTTCACAGGAAGGAAATTGTACAATTTATGTAAAATTGTTAAATTTAAAAAAAATACTTGAGTTATACAGGATACTCATCCATCAGCTCCAAAATTTTGAGAGGCACATGAATTTTTTTTTATTGAAAATCCAGTGTTAGCATATTGATATTGGCGGATCTGTTTGGTAACTACCAACTTCCATATTTGAATGACAAAAGTGTTTGGTCATTTTGAAAACTACAGAGGTAGTACAGGATCAGAATATTTCATCATCATCTCCACCATTGTCAATTTCTACCAACCAAACATAAACAATTTTATTGTCCGCTGATTTGAATATACAGATGATGGCTTGTGATGCCAATAATAATCAGTATGCTAACAAAGGTTTTCATAAATATTCTTGGAGTGCTTTTCAAAAATTTGGAGATGAAGGCATCTGATACTGTGTAACTCAAGTGTTGATTTTTTTGACCTTAACAAATTTCCATAATGTGTACAATCTCCTACCTCTGAAAGGTTTCTGATTCTGCGCATGGATTAAGATGTTGTCATGGCTTTGTCAAGGCTTTTGACACTTGTTAACTGTGTAGAATAATTTGGGGTGTGCATTGAGATGCTTCTGATGGGTTCTCATGCTTTGGGCAATAATAATGAGTATGCTAACACAATAGTACTTCAGTGAAATCAAATACTACAACAAAGCCATGTGAATAATCAAAAAAGCTCAAATTAGTCGTAGGCTCAGAACATAGTTCTATAGAACAATTGTTCAAATCAATGATAAATACTCCAGGCTAGGGCTGCATTTTTGACAATGCCATGCCTACTAGCACTAATTAAAATGTCCACCCCCCCCCCCCCATTGTCATGAACAAATGATTTCATCATTATCACTTCACATAATGGATTAATTCTTACTTCACATAATTCTAAACATCAACCACAGATCAGCTTAAAGGATATTACACATCATTTCCGTGGTTATTCACTCATATATTTGATATTTTCAATATCTGCTGCTGGTCAATACAACCAAGCAGAAAGCGGTAGTGTGGGGGAGGGAGCGGGGGGGGGAGGGGGGGAACACCCATTCAACATGGAGTACAACCTTTCATCATTGCCTATAACGACATCCTCTTCGTTATGTTCAAAAATATGATAATAAAATCACTTCCTGTTACCGCCAAATCCATTCATTCTATTGACCATTGTTGGTAACAAAATTGGGTCCATTTGCAGTACCTGTACATCTGCAAATTATCAAAATAACATCTCATACGATGCAAAAAACATTATTATATTCATAACAGTAAATGATACAATGAAAAAGTTTCATCAAAATTACATTAGACTCGCATTCCACATTGCCGTAGCGATTGCGTCTCTTTTCGTATTCATACGATTCAATTGGGAAGATGACAAATCCAACCCTTGAGATGTGGATGCGATATCTTCAATTTGTTGGTGATGAATTAATTGTTCATCTACAAATTCTTCAAAAAAAGTATCGTCCACTGAATGTCTACGTATAAAATTATGGAGTGCACAACATGCTGTGACCATCATAACTTGTCTTGTAAATAAGTAGTTTGTCATGTGACTGAAGATGGCAAACCTTTTCTTAAATACACCAAATGTTCTCTCAATCACATTTCGTAGCCTCGCATGCTGTTTATTAAAAAAATGCCTAGGTTGGGTTGGTGCATGGTTGGCACCTTGAAAGTCCTGTAGGTGATATGGCTCACCACGGTAGGGGGCTAAAAAACCAGGCATATTAGTATAACCACAGTCTACTACATAATATTTATCATTGGGTGGGATTTGCAACAGTCCTTCTGATAGTGCACTCTGTATTACACGAGAGTCGTTAGCACTGCCTTCCCATCCCGCATAAACAAATGTAAACATCATATCAAAATCACAAACTGCCAACACATTTTGAGTGATATTACCCTTTCGACCGCGACAAGCACTGCTTCGACTAGCGGGTACCGAAGCATCGATTAACGTGCCATCAGCGGCTCCGATAGCTCCCTACATTAATGAATTTGAATACTACATACTTTAACAAACTTTGAAATATGAAGTACTGATGTTAGACAGGAGGTAGGTAACGAATTACCTTAAACCACGGATAAAAGTCCGGAGAATTAGTGATCCTTTCATGTATACGTGTAGTGTTCGGGGGAGTGATAAGTACTGTGGCAGCTCTTGCCAAACCTTTCAAAACAAGAGTAAAATGTCGCTCGATTGTTTCAAGTGAATGTTGAAACCTATCACAACATGCTCTCATTCTTTGACTGTGACCGACAATATAAAGAAAAATGGCAACACTTTCTTCAAAAGACACGCGTCTACGTTGGAATTCCTCCTCCGTTTCCTCGAGGTAGTTGCCATTTTTCAGAAAACCACACAAAGCCAGAAAATAATCTTGATTCATACGGAATATGGCATGAAACTTATATGGAGGACCATCTAAGATTTCTTACAAATATTCACGTCCTGTTAGTTTGGGATAGGATACTGGAATTTCTCCAGAGTTGTCATGTAGGAACTGCATCTCCATCAAATCATCGAAATCGTCACTACCAGATGAAGAAGTGTCCATAACTACGGTACCACTTGCAATAGTACTTCACTATGAAAAAAGATAGAATTCAAATCGATAAAGTAAGTTCAAGCTTTAATACGACAACTATATTGGAGGTTATTTACAGAACATGAAAATAACATATTACGTTATGTAACATTAGTAAGCTCAAATGGGGAAAAAAAAACAACAGCAACTACTAATAGAAAACCCATTTACCAAAAAAACAAATATTTCAAATAAAAACCACCATGTTCAACCATTGAATAGTCATAATACAATAGCTCACACACCAATATGCAAATAATTATAAAGGATTGTACACATTATGATATGATGGTCCCACTCATCCAAATGGGATTGCTACTGCTCACCACGATTCTTCACCCATCTCTCCCTTACTTCCGGGGTCATACGAAGGAAAGTATGACAAGCACGAGGATTAGCAATTAAGTGGTCAAGTGCATTCCCTGTTTCTTTGTAATTAAGCCCAGACATCGCATTAATTATATCAGTACATTGATCCAACTCGGTATAATCACGTTCAACCGAGACAGTACCTTCCTCGGACATTTTCTTCTTGTACTTGTTTCTTCTTACGTCCTGGGTTTCCAAAAAGGAACCATAGCATTCTTTGATATCCGAGCCTTTTGTTGCTCGTCCACTTGATGTATCAGATTTTCTCTTGCGAGACCCCGACCCCGAACCCATTGGTACATCATCATCCTCATCAGGTACATTTACTTATGGCAGATTAGGGTGGGCAAACTCATAATTAACCCTCCGTTCCTCATCGGAATCGTACACCCATTGTGTTGAAGCCCTAGAGACATAGCCCTGGGCAGTAGATTCTTGAAAAATTTTGGTCAAAGCATCGTAGTTTGCCAACCCCTTATTCTCAAATTGTTTTGCCTTAGGGTGTGCCTAATCAAAAATTGTGTTTTTAATTTACAAGTAGTAAAGTCATGCTTAAGTATAATAAGAACAGATTCACAGACATTTACAAAAAATGAGTTTATAAATGAACCTTAACGTAGTTGTCCCAAACATTCTTCTCGGCAGTGACTGTTTCGTTCACTTCATCCCAACCGAAACCACTCTGTTTCTTCATATGGTCAAACACCCTCCATTGCATTCTCAGTCTCGAATGTTTGTCCTTCAATTGTTTTACTGTCAATGAACGATGACACATATATTTCATATGTACATTAAATTGTAGCCACACTTTGGCGTCAAATGTGTTAGTTTTGAGACTATTTTCGTCTACTGCCTCCATAAGATGCACAAATACCCGCACAACATTTGGAGGCCACTTCCCAAAATCATCATCCACCTCCATCTCCTTCCCCTTCCCCATACTACTCATCTATATTAGGAAAAGAACCAATAAATAGTAATCAACAGTGACAAACTGCAGCACTTAAAAGAGTGATCCGAGATCATTTGCTGAAGTAAAATATATTCAAAAATGAGAATTTCTATCTCTAATATAGGATTTGAAAATAGTGTTCTTCTTTCACGGACAATTGAACCCTGTTTTTAATCAAACGAAAAAGGAGTTTAGATAAAGGAGTTTAGTAGACTATAAGATCACAAGTAATGATATCCAAATCCATCCCAATTCATAGTCCCCAAGCCGTAATAATCAATCCCGCACAAAAAATTTTAACAAATCAAAAAACGCAAAAAAACCAGTTTTGGACCACGGATCTAGCTGTAGAATTGAAATTCATCCTCTTCAAACCCAACCCATTTACTCTGTACAGGATCCTCTGATGAGCCGTTGAACAAACCCATCAGAGAAATAATTTCTTCAAATTTCGCAAAAAAATCAATCGGGAATATCATCTGTATATAGGAAGTCATACCACTCTAACAAGGGAGGAAATGGGTTCCAAATTGGATCATACCTTCGATTGCAGTTGAAGAGTAAAGAAATTGTCAGCAACCGATTCAACCTTCAATAGTCTTTTGATTCGACTTGCCCGTTGTCGAATATACCTTTTCTTGTATGCAGCACGGGTTTCACAAACCATTAACCCTAAATCGATCACTCAACCCCGAACCAAATCGACTGATCGAGAGTAGTATTCTCGTCGCCAGTGACAGAGAATGAATTTGGTGGAGTAGATTTGGGGCTTAATAATTACAAAATTGTTGATTTTGGGTGGAGATTCACTCAGATCTGTTTTGGAGCACTAGAAAAGAAAGAAGGGAGGAAGGAGGTGAAGTGAATACGGGTATGAGTAAAGAAGCTTGAACTCGTGATGTGAGAGAAGGAAGAAAAGTGGGGGGTTGGGTTTTCAAAACATTCGTTTCCAAAAAACCCCAAACCAAACAACGTTTCAAGTTTTAGAAAAAGAAAAACAAAAAAAAAACTTTAAACCAAACGCACTCCTAAAATTTCAAAAAAAATTTTAATTTAAATTTTTTTAAAAATTTTAAGTTTTTTAAATATTTAAAACAAATTATTTTTTAAATATTTTAAATTTTTTTTGAAAAAATTAAAAATTATTTATAAGTTTTTTTTGACTTTTTTGATTTCTTTTTGAATTATTTTTAAAGTATTTAAATTTTTTAATTTTTTAATTTTTTAATTTTTTAAAAAAATTAAAATTTTTATTTTCTTACTTTTTTTAATAGAAGAGAGGGGGGGGGAGGAAACTTTTGGAAGGAAAAATATGTTTTGTGAGGTTAGATCTGGGTCTTTGATTTTTGGGGGATTGAAGAAGAGCTACTTGATAGCTTTCTTTGTGTTTTATTATATAGATACACATACATGCCTTACTTCAGTAAAAGGTTTATTTTTATATCAGATACATATATACACCAATGTACAAACAATATTAATGAGTGGATTTTCTCACTGTGAATGGGTTAATAATGAAATAAATGAAGTGATTATAAAGGAAGACTTATTTTCTGTTGATGGTTGAGTTGTGAATCTCCAGGAGTTGAGGCGGAGTCCTATGAACCGGCAGATAAGATTTTGTGGATATAGACGTGAAGGGTCTTGGGGTTGGTGTTGAGTATTTAAGTCCGGCAGGATACACTAACTCTAGAGAGGAGAAATTCTTGTGTTTTAATAATAACCAACTTAAGGACAAGCACTAGGGGAGATGTGATGGAACTTGAGAAACATAAGTATAGGCTCTTGGTTTTGTTAGTCCAACGGATGCATTCCAGGACTGTTTGTTGTGTTCTGTCTCGAGAGAACATTTGTATGTTCGCGTGTCGAGGGTCTGCAGGCCTATTCACGGAGCATGCAGGGTGCATTCGCGTGTCGAGGGTCAGCAGGCCTATTCACAAAATATACTTGATGTATCTGCACATCGAGGGCCTTGCAAGCCTATTCGTGGGATACACGGCAGGGAGATGATTCTCCGGTTTTTAAGCTATCTTACATGATGCTTGCGCGTCGAGGGCTGTGGTGCCTATTCGCGGAGTATTCTGGATCTTGTTTTCCGTCACCGTGGTAGGATTAATTGCATAACGAGGGGTTTAACCCTATAAAGTGGAGATCGTTAAGGGCTTGTATCAGACCTATGTACTATGGAATGCATAGAATCCGACAAGTATGCATTAGAAAGTCAGCATATAGAGATTGTATTTTCTTGACTTGGTTTTATGCTTGTGTTTTCCTATTTTTTTTTTCCTACACTTGACACTTAGTCTAGATTCACTTGATGTTTTCATGTATTACTATTTACTATCTTATATTGCTTGACGTTTTCATGTTTTACTTATTGTTATTTCTCATTTCATTTACTCTCGTCTTTATTACATGTTGTTTATGATTCCATGTTTCATGTTTCACTTTTGTTGTCTTGTTTTTATGTCACTCACACCGTTATGGCTGACCCCTGTAGTTTTAGGGGTTAGGGTTATCTCTAGCCTCATGTTTTATAGGTAGGTGATTGTAGCTTGGGATTTGGATGCTTGTGCTAGAAAGATAATAGAGCTTGTGTAATTTGTAATAGAAGGTGTTGTAAAGGAAGAAGTTTGTAATTCAAGGTGTTTTGTATTTTCGCTGTGTTTGTAAATGATTGTTGTAATAAAAGTTGAAATAAAAATTAACTGTGTTTTTGGATTGTGTTTACTATTGCAATTGAAGTTGATGCTGGAAATTGTGCCATGTATTTCTAAGATATCATATTGGAAATTCGGGGCGCTACAGAGATTGGTATCAGAGCATGCTTCAATAGTAATAATAGGCATAGTATGAAAACCAACCTAGGTGTGGACACTAGAGCGTGAGTACCTAGGCGTGGACATTAGAGTGTGGGTATCACATAGAGTTAGAACATGATGTTCTGGTTTGGGGTATGGTTGAGGTTTTGCCATAGGGTATTGTTGTGAATGTGAATTGTATTCTGATGTTCTAACTTTATCCTCATTTTGCAGTATTCAGTAGAATGGCAGGACCAAGAACCAGGAATTGTGGTAATGGTGATGGGGCTGGTAGTTCCCATGGGGCTGGACTTGATCTTGAGACTGAGATTGCCAGGGTGTATCAGACCTTGAACGCATTCATGGCAGCAAATATGGCACAGAATCAGAATCAGAATTAGGGGGCTAGACCAGTATTTGTTAATGCTGATCCGATCAAGCAGGTTGAGTCGGATGAAGCCGCCTGTGTTTGAGGGACAGTCTGATCCATATAGGGCTGATGATTGGATTAGACAGATGGAGATGGTATTCGAAGTCTTGGAGACTATAGCAGTCAATAAGGTGAAGTTGGTTGCGATGCAGTTAGAGAAGGATGCTGGCGTTTGGTGGCAGTCAATGAAGAGGACGTTCGGAGATCAGCAAGTGACTTAGGAGACTTTTCTGGATGAGTTCAGGGATCATTTCTTTCCTTTGGATATTCAAGAGAGGAAGGCAACATAATTCTTAAATCTACAGCAGAGCAATATGACAATGCGTGAATAGGAGACTAAGTTCGCTCAGCTGTCAAGGTATGCACCGGAGCTGATTGTGGATGAAGCAAAGAAGGCCAAGAAGTTCGAGCTGGGCTTGAGGCCGAATTTGAGGTCGAGGATGATTCCTTTGGGCATCAGGAGGTTTGATAAGTTGGTCAGAAGAGCAGCTATGAAAGAAAAAGACATGGACCAATTCTAGAAGAAGCAGGAGACCTGAAGCAAGAACAAGAGGCCAGCAGATAGTTAGAGTGGGAAGGAGTTCCCAGCGAAGCAGGGCAAGTTCAGTGGGCCAGTGTAGAAGGCACTCGCAGTTCAAGGTGTGACTTGTTTCAATTGTGGAGAGACAGGTTATTATCAGGCAGCATGCACCAAGCCTCGAAGGGCGCAGGTTTGTTATCAGTGTGGTCGTGAAGGGCATATCTGACCAAACTGTCCGCGGCTGAAGAAAGATGGTGCAGGTGGAGGCAAGGTTCAGAGGCAGGGGCGAGTATTCGCATTGACTGAGGAGGATGCGGGTAACTTAGGCATGTGATCCGGGGTGTGCAAGAATTTTGAATTCATTCATTTATGTATTAAGTAAAACTTTGTTTGAGAATAAATTGGAGATTTGAGTATCGTTCTCCATGTAACAGAATTTGTTTTAGGCTAATGGAATAAAAACAAAAGTTTTATTTGATACTGTTTTCTTGCATGCATTTGTGTCGCCCAGTTTTTCGCTAGTCTTAGGTGTGGAGCTTGAGGTGTTTCCAGGCAGAGTCTTGATGGTGGCAACACCATCAGGGAAAGAATTGATTGCTGATCGATATTACGAAGAATATGATGTCGAGAGTTGTGGGAGATCATTTGGTATTGATCTCTTTCGAGCTGCATGTTTGAGGTGGCTTTCCTTAGTCATATCCTTTCTAATGAGGGAGTGGCCACGGATCCTCGGAAGGTTGAAGCATATTGTGGAAGGTCAGAGTTGGATGCAGGAGTTCAGAGGTTGTTGCAGCAGGTTCCCGATGGCAAGTTATCAGAGTTGCGCAGCGGAAGGTTTTTCCTAAACTTTTGTATGATTGTGCGCTTTGAGTTGAATTGCATTTCTTTTGTTAGATTGCACTCTCTTGTTTTTATTGTATTTCTTAAACTATGTTTTCATTTATGAGATTTCAATTTCTTTGCTTATTTTTTGTTTGGACCCTATTTGTAGTAGTTCTGAGGACAGAACTATTCTAAGGAGGGAGTGATGTAGTACCCCGTATTTTTAAATATTATTTTAAAGATTTATAAATGAATTAAAATGATTTTTGGAGATTTAATAAATATTTTTCTGAAGATTTATCTTTTTACACGTGCAAATGTTTTCTTAGGAAGTTCAAAAGCCAAAATTATTTTATGGAAAATCATTATTTATTATTTGAGATTATTTTTGATTTTTCTGTATATTTCTGATATTTATTGGACCTATTTGCAAATATTTCAAAAAGAATGACTTTTGTGCAAAATTACCAAATGGAGTGAAAACTCTAGATTTTCAGATTTGTGGGCTGAGTATAATGCCTAGTCAACTCAGGGTTAAAGATTTTACTTTTTAATTTAATGAATTTGGTTTATTTTACAAGTTTTGATAAAAAAAAAAGATCTTTTTGCAAAATTGTCATTTTGAGGGGTAAAAATGCAAATTTGTTTCTCTGGATTTTCCCTACAGTGCCGGATGATTATAGGATGTTTCTTTTTGATTTTTGAACACAATTAAATTGGTTTTATCAAGTTTCCAAGTATATGGATCTATATATGTAAAGTTATATTTAAAAGGACTATTTTTGCAAATGTATTCAAAACCCTAATTCTCTTAATTTCGGCCGATTTAAAAAGGTGGAGTGCAACCGCCACTCGCTGCACAACACAAATGTTTTATTATTTTTATTTTCTTTGAGATTTAAAGAGAAGATCTTGGATTTCTTGCGAAGGAGAAGCTTTTTCCCTAGCTATTTTCTATTTGTATTCGTTTGATCTCTTCAACAAGGTGAATGACATGTTTTTGTTTTTCTTTTCTTTGTTCTAAGCATGTTGTATGTGATGATTTGTTGATTTGAAAGTATATTAGGGGATTGTATGTTGATATGATGAATTTTGATATGTAGATGACTTTAAAAAATTGATTCTTTCATGAAACCTATGCTTGAGGATTAAAACCCTAATTTTAATGACTCGTGATTGTTGAAGAAGCCAATAGAGATCATAAATAGGATGGTTGTAGTTATTTTATTACAATTTGAATGTATATGATGGTTGTGTGATGTATTGCATAAAAAGAAAAACAAACAAGTGAACAAAGGGGATCTGCTTATGTTGATATAGGCATACTCACTGTTGATGCCTAAAATTGGTTGAAATTTCATTATAATTGTTTATAATCATGGAATGCTGTTTTAAATGATTTGGGTATGTGTAAAATAAGTTTTGAATTAACAGAAACAAGCTTTGAGTGAAGGAAGTGATGTGCACTTCGGATCTCTGTGTGTGTGTATATGTCTTTATTGATTTTGGCAATTTGAGGACTGGGGTGAATGAACCACTTAAGTTTGAGTTTAACAATTTAATATAACAGAACTTTGAGAGGAAATCAAAGTTTTAAAGTAGAAATCTTCAGTATGCAGGTTGGGTTGTTTCTCTTAAAACTGACACTGAATAGGGACATTATATAATCGATTTTGGTTGAAACTTGACCTAGATGAACTAAGTATGGTTATCCATTGCATTATTGATCTTATACACACACACACACACACACAGAGCATCCATATACAATGAATTCTTGAGTGGTTACTGATGCACAACTACACTCATACACATATTCACATTGTATACCTCCTGTTTTGAATGTTTTGTGAAAAATTGCTATTTTTAGGTCTTTATATGTTTTAAGTGTCTTAATAATCCCTATATGTTACATTGGAGGTGATGGATCATCTCCGGGCAATAGATCTTTGTTTTTGCAAAGCTTAAGGGCATATCAGTTGAAAACATGCACACTGCATACCAGCAAGGGGTTTACTGATATATATATATATATATATATATATATATATAGAATTAGTCACCTTAGAGTAAGATACTGATGCTCTAAAAGGTCCTTAGATACCCAATTACCAATTACCATCAGTGAGATCAGTCCTATACTCTGATCAACCAAACACTTCTACCTTGGCTGCAGATTGCTGCTGCATCTTCTGTGCAGGTGCACACACGAATAAATAACCCATCTTTGTATACACATCCAGTACTTTGTTTAAGTTGTGAATATTGTGTTTGAGTAGTACCTTGTGTATAAAAATGGCTCATCTCATTTTCAACCTGCATATGTTCATCTTCTACACTTCCTGCAAATGACCAAATTCTCCACTACCAGCATAGGATCAATTTGTATATTACCTGCATGCCTTCATTTCTACAACTGCATATGATTGCATTTCTATAACCTGCATATAGTTAATATACTACATTCTACATATGTTACTCTTCACAATCTGCTTATGATCCATCTTCCTATATATCAGACCTTTGATGCAGCTGGTGAATAAACCACAATTGCATTAGTAAACATCAATTTGATGCTGCAGGTATGAATAAACTTCAAGAAAGTAAGAATAAACCATAAGAAAGTACTGCATGTTGAGTTCAGTGAAGTTTTTTTTTATATTATCAATATAAGTGTGAAGTAATACCTAATGTGATTTGTATCTTCTAAAGGGCATAGCTTGTATTCTCAGGAAAAGGAGTTGTATGGACTCTACTATATTATCCTTCGTAGATACTAGCATTAAAAATATGTATGAAATGTACTTGGGGCTAAATTTAGTGTTATTGTGCTTTGTCTGCAGTGTACATCAGAAACTATACTAGAAAAATTAAAATAAGAACAAGAGTCTTAGGAACGCAGAATAATAAATGTTAGTAGTAATATATTGTATGTAGGTTTCAGGCTGTTTAGTAGAGTAATGCAGTTGATTACTTAGGAGAGTAGAGGCATAGACAATAATTGAAGCTATTCTATTCAGATATGGGATTCTTAAAGATATTATTTAAAAGATATGTAGTCTTTTGATAGAAGACTTAATAAGGTTGAGCTCCACTTAATAAATCTAGATCCAACTCACTATAGTGAAGCCAGTTACGTTTCTATGATCAAATCTAGTGAGGCAGGGCCTCCTGTTTTCACTGAAAGAAAATTATGAAACATCAAACTTCGATTAAATTGCTTTCCTAAGTATTAATATTTTCTATTTGTTTTTCAAGGCACTTGGTGTATAATGAAACTAGTGTTCGTTACAATTATCCCACTTAAACATGTATTTGTGAACAGGACCTACCTAGAGTGGCCATTCCATTAATTGTCAGATAGTAATGCAGAACCATTTTCTTTATATATCAGCTATATATATAATCCATATATATGATCTTCTCAAATTAGTAAAAAGGATTTTTTCTACATATGTTATACATATACACTGTTACTCCAGATCCGTAAGAGGACTTCTTCTATACTATATATATATACACATACATGCCTTACTTCAGTAAAAGGTTTATTTTTGTATCAGATACATATATACACCAATGTACAAACAATATTAATGAGTGGATTTTCTCACTGTGAATGGGTTAATAATGAAATAAATGAAGTGATTATAAAGGAAGACTTATTTTCTATTGATGGTTGAGTTGTGAATCTCTAGGAGTTGAGTGGGAGTCCTATGAACCGGCAGATAAGATTTTGTGGATATAGACCTGAAGGGTCTTGGGGTTGCTGTTGAGTATTTAAGTCCGGCAGGATACACTAACTCTAGATCGGAGGAATTCTTGTGTTTTAATAATAACCAACTTAAGGACAGACACTATGGAAGATGTGATGGAACTTGGAAAATGTAAGTATAGGCTCATGGTTTTGTTAGTCCAACGGATGTGTTCCAGGACTGTTTGTTGTGTTCTGTCTCGAGAGGACATTTGTATGTTCGCGTGTCGAGAGTCTGCAGGCCTATTCACGGAGCATGCAGGGTGCATTCGCGTGTCGAGGGTCAGCAGGCCTATTCACAAAATGTACCTGGTGTATCTGCACATTGAGGACCTTGCAAGCCTATTCGTGGGGTACAAAGAAGGGAGATGATTCTCCGGTTTTTGAGCTATCTTACATGATGCTTGCGCGTCGAGGGCTGTGGTGCCTATTCGCGAAGTATTCTGGATCTTGTTTTCCATCACCATGGTAGGATTAGTTGCATAACGAGTGGTTTAACCCTATAAAGTGGAGATCGTTAAGGGCTTGTATCAGACCTATGTACTATGGAATGCATAGAATCCGACAAGTATGCATTAGAGAGTCAGCATATAGAGATTGTGTTTTCTTTACTTGATTTTATGCTTGTGTTTTCCTTTTTTTTTCCTACACTTGACACTTAGTCTAGATTCACTTGATGTTTTCGTGTATTACTATTTACTTTCTTATATTTCTTGACGTTTTCATGTTTTACTTACTGTTATTTCTCATTTCATTTACACTCGTCTTTATTACATGTTGTTTATGATTCCATGTTTCATGTTTTACTTTTGTTGTCTTGTTTTTATGTCACTTACACCGTTATGGCTGACCCCTGTAGTTTTGGGGGTTAGGGTTATCTCTAGCGTCATGTTTTACAGGTAGGTGCTTGTAGCTTGGGATTTGGATGCTTGTGCTAGAAAGATAATAGAGCTTGTGTAGTTTGTAATAGAAAGTGTTGTAAAAGAAGAAGTTTGTAATTCAAGGTGTTTTGTATTTCCGCTGTGTTTGTAAATGATTATTGTAATAAAAGTTGAAATAAAAATTATCTGTGTTTTTGGACTGTGTTTACTATTGCAATTGAAGTTGATACTGGGAATTGTGCCACGTATTTCTAAGATATCATATTGGAAATTCGGGGCGCTACAGTTGCAGACGTCATACTAGGAATCAAAGTTTCTAGGACGTCTGAGGGAATTACTTTGTCTCAAGCTCATTATGCTGAGAAAGTACTTGAATGGTTCAAGAATTACTCGAATGGAACTGCCAAAAGTCCTGTGTATCCCAGTCTTCACTTGTTCAAAAACACGAGTGACAGCATATCACAACTGGAATATGCACGTGTAATCGGTAGTTTGATGTACTTAACAAATTGTACAAGACCGGACCTAGCACATTAAGTAAATGTACTGATCCCTACACAAGTAATCCATGACGAAGTCACTGGAAAGGAATAACTAGAGTATTGAACTACTTGCGACATACTCAGAGTTATGCGCTGCATTACACTAGATATCCAGCAGTACTAGAAGGCTCCAGTGATGCCAACTGGATATCGGACTCCAAGAACTCAAAATCTACAAGTGGGTATGTCTTCACAGTTGGTGGTGCAGCTGTGTCATAGAAATTCTCTAAACAAACGTTATTGGCCAGATACACCATGGAATCTGAGTTTATTGCTTTAGACAAAGCGGCTGAAGAAGCAGAATGGCTTCGAAACTTTTTAGAGAATATCCCTATGTGGGAAAAACCAGTGCCTGCTTTATGCGTACAATGTGACAGCCAATCGGCTATAGCACGGGCACTAAGTTGTATGTATAATGGTAACTCTTGTCATATCAGAAGGCGACACAAAACCATTAGACAACTGCTCTCAAATGGAATAATCTCTATAGAGTAAATAAAATCGGCCGACAACCTAGCAGATCTATTTACTAAAGATTTTTCGCGAGAGCAAGTTTTGAGATCATCAAGAGGAATGAGTTTAAAGCCTATGACGAAAGAGGATACTTGATGGAAACCCTACCTAGGAATTGGAGATCCCAAGATCCAGGTTCAAAGGGACAACTAAATCTTGTTGAATCAACGGGAGCACTAAGGGATTAAAATCTCACACCCACTCTTAGGATGATAAAACAGTGTTGCCTACAAAGAGTTAGGATAAGCTTGGCTTTTAATAATTCTCATAGCTTTGAAATAAAAGTGGGGTATAGCAGGATACCATTTATGGGCAATCACCTTGTGAGTGTGAAATGGGACCGTTTCTAGGAGAATGAAGAGAGGCTACATTCTCCAAGTTCACTCACGATTAACCAGGGTTGTTCAAGGCCAAAATGAACACAATAAGAGAAATTAGTTCTGTGAGGAAATAGTTCTCTTGTTAACTATTTCTTTTCTAATATATTCTCTTGTGAGGTAGAATAATCCTACCTTTTGCCAGTCAAAAAAAAAAATAAAACAACTTAGTTCACTTCAACCGTAAGGACTTCTATTTCAATTAGTGCTATCGTCAAGGGTGACAGCCGGCTGTATACAATGCACATTTTCTTCCCACTAATCCTACTATTAAGAGCATCAGCCACTCCTCAATGTGAAAATAGTACGAGTATATAGCATAGGAGGAAATTTCCTCCTATGTCACCCTAAAAAATTCTATCACCTCTTGCCAATTACATGATCTGCACCATTCGAAGTGTTCTACATGTCATTAAACATGAGAGGATAAAATATCATTAAAGATACATATGTTTTGCATTAAATGGTCGCAAATATTAGCAAAAGTTCTATTGTTGAAAAACCGTTTATTTTACAAGCTCATGATGAATAAGCAAAATATGTTCAAATTTAGTGATTTTACATCAACCTATCTTTTAAGATATAAAGATCGATTTGAAACGTGTTATGAAATGAAGATCAACTTGAATGGTGTGGATCGTGAATTTTGAATACAAAAATTATGTTTTTGGTGCACCATAGAAAGAAATTTCTTCTTATGCCATAGGACCTCCCGTATCCTCCAATAGCAGTATGAAATATGCATCAACAATATACAAGAAAATACATGAACGCACGTGTCAGAAGAAATACCCATCATTAGAAAAGCATGCACTAAAGTACACATGTTCGCACTCCATCGAGGCAAAACACTTCAGGATGATATAGAAAGGACACTTCAGGATAATATAGAAAAGACGCATAGTAGCAGTTGGTTCTTCAAATGTTGCAAGGCAATCGTTGCATATATGTTTCACTCAAGAAGAATCAACACACGTATGTTGGAAAGAAAGCATAATACAATGTAGGATCAGAAGGGAAGCAAAAATATGTGACAATTAGTTTAAATGGCTGAATATTTTTTTGTTTCACTAGCTACAGAAGAGACTAACATTGATGATTGGTAAAGTTGAGAATTTTTTTGAACTACATCAACATTTATGACTCTGCTAAAGCTGTTGCGCCTTCAAAACATACTAATTTATAATTTACTCACCGGGGCAAGGTACACTTCATGCACACTTTGATTAAACTTGGTGCAAATCAGATCACATCACAACGGAAATTGTACTAGGATGGAAAACAAGGTTTCCATAAGGTGGAAACATCTTGAAGAATGCAACAAGGTCTACAGGCCTTCACAAGATACTTAACAGGACATAGAAGAGCGAACCTTTGCCAAAAAGGTTGAAATATTGTCATTTATTTCTTCAGTGCATTCATCCTGTCTCTAAGGTAATATAGCTTCGCCCTCCTCACTTTCTTTTTGTCAAGAACATTTATTTCCTTAATGTTGGGAGAGTACCTGCATCATAATGCATTACAGTCACTGTAAGTAGTTTGCAATAAGCTGGAAGAAAACTAACCAGAATTAGTGATGAGAACAGATAGAGATGGGATTATTTCGGGGCTTTATTCACATCTAGTAGATCGTACCTCAGATTATAGAATCAGTCGAACATAACTTCACAAAAATTAAAATATGATGCTAGCAAACCAGTAAAAATTTACATCATAAACTGTCTAGTACCTTTTCATTCTTTAGATGAAACACACCCAAAAGTATACAACATCAAATCTTCGTACAAATAGTGTAGAATTGTGCTTTCACTGCTGAAGTTGTTATAGTTATGTGAAGCATATTCACAAATATGCCCTCATATAATAACTTGAGTACGACTGGCCATCATCTCCTGTGGGTTCCTCCCCCCCACCCACACCCACACCGACATAAGAAATAAAAAATAAAAAAATAAAATTATATATATATATATATGGCAATGCTCCATTGCAACGGGTCCGTGCAAACGGGTATGCAAACCACTAAAGTCGTTGTTGGAAACAACGGCTTAGGCCGTTGTTTCGAATATAACCTAAGCCGTTGTTCGGAACAATGGCTTAGGTTCAAAATAAACGAAGTCGTTGTTCCAAACAACGGCTTCAGTGGTTTGCAATGGAGCATTGCTCATATATATATATATATATATATATATATATTCCATTGTGCACCACTCCTCCGTGTGCACTCGGCCTTCCCTCCTTTGTATCAACGATCCGAACCGTTCACATTGATCTACACATCTAAATTAGTTTAAATATGTAAAATCAAATCATTTAAATTTCATTTGCCCATCCATCATGTGACTATAAAAAACAATGATTTTCAGCCATACAATTTTGTTAGGTTATTTAAGGCATATAGAACAATGAACTTCAAATTACTTGATTTTTTTATTGTTAGGTTATCTAAGGCATATAGAACAATATGAGCGGTTCGGATTTTTCATAGGGTCTCTAGTTCGTGAGTGCTCACGGAGTGCTCACCAAAGTAGTGTGCAACCGAAGATTTCTCTCTCTCTCTCTCTCTCTCTCTCTATATATATATATATATATACGTAACGCCATATCTTCCTTTCACCCTACTTTCTTGCTTCTATTTCCTTCACAAAACCCGTCAATTTCACCTAAATCAATCCTAAAAAAAGTTTAAAAGGATAATAGTGAAGTATCAACGGTCGTCATAGGAGCAGATCTAGATTAAATCTGAAAGAGAAAATGGGTGAGAGAGATAGATGATGATTGAAGAGGGCATCAAAAACGAGCACGCAATCTAGAACACGCGCATCACGAGGCTTCATTTTTCTTTTTCTGGTTTTTTTAAACAGGAAGAGAAAAAGAGAAAGAAGGATATAGGGTTACGGGTTCAGGGTGTTGTGGTGCCGGTTTCGGGTGCAGGCCAGGGAGGCGGTTGGTGATTCGCTGAGGGTTACGATTTGGATTTGGAAGGTCGGCGGCGGGTCAGGTGGCGAGTGCAGAGGTTGTGGAAGGTTGGAGAGGCGTCGTGCTATGCAGAAGGGGGCGAGGGAGAGAGGCGACGGAAGGATAGGGAACGGGAGGATGAGAAGAGTGTGACGATGGGCGGGCAGGGGCAGCGGTGGCGGCGAATAAGGTTAGGGTTTTGGAGGGCGTCGACGGCGGCTGCATGGAGAGAGGATGGCGGCGTGTAGGGAGATTAGGGTTAGGGTTTTGATGGCGGCTGCTTGTAGAGGAAGGAAAAGAAGCAGAAAGAGGAATAGTGTGGGGGCTCTTTCCCCTTTTTTGAGACTAAGAGAGAGAAACCCTAATTTTTATGAAAAAATTGTATATATTTTCAAGCTTGATAACATGCTGAAATATAATATAGAACTGAAAAAAATAATTTATTAGATGCAAATAACTGAATACACTGCCTCCTATATATAGGAGAGTACAAAGAGTAATCTACATTTATTTCAGATGTGGTTCTAAACTAAGAGTACTTCAACAAGCTCCATGATGGTGCCATCAATCGTCTCCCGCTCCATAGTTTGCTGGTCATGAGGGGGGAAGATTCTAGGTCACCTCGATGCGCTTCGCCGTGCCCCCCAGGCCCCATGATGGAGTCACCACTTCAAGCCTCAGTTCGGAGCGTACACCTCAGCAGTGAAAATTGCATCGATCGTGGCAGTTAGCAGGGCTTGCTGGAGGGCCAAGAGCGCGCCCAAGCACGAAGTACGAACTCCCTTCAGTGGAGCCCGTTGACACCCCCCGCCGACTAATGTTCCACCTCCGTTGGGGTGGAAGTGGAAGTGGAATAAATCCTAGCGACTTTCGGAATCTTAGGATGGCTCACCGTTCCCTTCCTCTTCTTGTCCTCTGGGCCCTTATTGTGGAAAGAGACCCGAGCAACAAGGAGAGCACTGAAATCCATACCTTCTGCTCCTGCAAAGAATTAGCAAAAATAGGTGAGAAAAGGATATATCAAAATACGAAGCCCAAAGTGTTAAAATCAAAGGTACGAAAGCTAAAGCCATACTAGGGTCCATCAGACTCTGCCCCCCTGAGTGAAGGACCACCTCCATCACATCCCTCCATTTCATCTACCCACCCTCGAGAATAGCATCACTCACTTTCTCCTCTTTCGTCACCTCCGATTTAGCCATCACCTTCGATACACGGCTCCCTTGTCTTGTGGAAAATTCCCACGGCTTAGAACTACGAAAGATAAAATATTTGCACTTCCATTGCTTGATGGAGTCAGGCTTATTGATCACACCTCTTCCGAGCGGGGAGAGACATAGTACCAATTCTCGGCCATTTGATGCCTATGTAGTCGGAAGTGGCTCCTCCATAGCTTCAAACTTGGCTTGGTGCCAACTTTTCAATAACAACAAAGCCTTTTTCCCAACTTGTTGGGGTCGACTACATGAATCCTGGTTTCCATTTTGTTCGGTTTAGCACAATATCTTCTGTAAGGCAACAAGCTATCATATCTTTTCTCACCGTTTACACCCAAGTTTAGGTCTTTCCCTACCCCTAACTCTAACCCTCAATACTTATCAAATCACTCTTTCTAACAGGGGCACTACTAGGTCTACATGTGACATGTCCAAACAACCTAAGGCGGTTCTCTTAATTTAACTTGGCTAGGAGCTACCTTTACTCTGTCCCATATATGCTCGTTTCTAATTCTAGCCTTCCTAGTTTTCCCACACATCCATCTTAGCATCCTCATCTCCGCTACACTCATTTTTTGGACATATTTCTTTGTTGCCCAACACTCTGCTCCATACATCATTGATGTCCTAACAACTGTCCTATAATTTTTTTCATCAACTTCACAGGTATACGTTTGTCACACAAAACAGCACCGATATTTCTCCACTTAGGCCACCCTGCTTGGATCCTATGTATAAAAACTTTTTGGCACCGTAAAATAAAACCTGTAATGTGGAGATTTAAGTGAACCTGTTTACTTAACAAACAAAGAAACCCGTCCATACCCGCCTAGGCAGCCAAACCGATTATTTAAAATGCCTAGGCCCTAGGTAAGACGGCTGAGGACGGCTTAGCACCTAGGTGGAGCCTAGGCAGCCGCCTATGGGGATTTTTAGAACACTGCCTTTAATTTCGTGCTAACGTGGCCGGGGGCCAGCTGACGTGGCAAGTCGCATCTGACGTAGCTGCATAGATAGACTAGGTGGGCATCGATCACGTCTCCGAGATCGATTGCTTTGGGTGCCATCCAATCGCCTAAAAAAGCGTGCGCTTCCATCATAACCATCATGCTAACGTCAGCAACCTTCTCGGTGGCCAATTTCAGCCGTCCGATCACTCCAAGATTCACACCCACGTATGAATTTTTCAATAAAACTCCATTTAATAATTATAAATTTGAGAAAATTAATTATGAAATCAAAATAATTAAAATTTTGGGAAAAAATTCTAAAATAATTTTAAATTCAGGAAATTAATTACAAATTCAGATTAATTAATTACAATTTCCGAAAATAAAATAAAAATTGGGAAAGAATAATTAAAAAAAGCAGAAAATTTTGGAAAAATCCAAAAACTTGGTTATTGCCCCCAGAAGCTCTGAGCATCTTTTAATCTTCCCTGAAAGTTAAAGATAGTTGTCCCAAACATGGCAAACTACTCCTTAAAGGCCGCAAAATCCGACCATCAGGAGTGGGGGACTTATGATATTGGTAAAAATCGTAACATATCAAAGACCGTACGATTCAAGTAACTACATGCCTGTAAGAGGAACATGGGCAACTTTCAGGCTCATCAACTAAACCAAGCTAACAAGATTGGTTGCCATTCAGCCCAACAAGAGGAGTTTCAGATAATCAAATTATATATCTTTAATAGGGTTATCAACTAACTCTATCCATCACCATGAAAATCTTAAGTTTAATCCAAAAAAGATACTCTTTTAAAGGCTAAATATAATAAAACCACACCCAACTATTGTGCATTTTAAAAAAACCACACCAAACTTTTTTATTTTAAAAAAACCTCACCCAACTATGTTTTCCAGGCATGAGTGAGTGAGTTTTTTTTAAAAATTTGTGTTAAAAACATAGTTGGGTAAGGTTTTCTTTTTTTAAAGTTGAGTGTGGATTTTTTAAAATGCACAATAGTTGGGTGAGGTTTTATTATATTTAGCCTCTTTTAAATCTATCTTGTGAAACTAACTCCTAGGCTACAAATAACCTCCACCTTTCTCACAGTCAGGTAATCAATCCTTTGCCACCAAAACTCATCTCTTTTTCTGAGTTACTGACTTGAGTGTCGAAGGGTCTTTCGCCGGGGCCTGCCCCGATATTCAGACTGTGTAGGTCCGCCGGCGACATCCAATCCAGACCCATACGCTCTCAACGGTTCAGATTCAAATCAATGAAACTTCAGCCATCATAATTCAGATCTGATCGACAGTCCAGACTGTAAGTTTCATCCTAAAAAAGAACTCATCAATTGATTGCTCCCACACCCAAAAAAAGCAGTAACAAGTATATATGACATTTTGATCAAAGAAAATGTTCTGAAGATTAGGCCCAAGAATATAAGTACTCAAGTGATAGCTAAATTATCATCCTTAGTTTTTCATATATCATGAAAGTTATTAGGGTTTTAACCATATCCACACCCCCAAACTTTGTTGTAACGACCCGAAAAATAGCATATAGCTATTTTGCATCGAAATGTGTGCGCGATTGAGAATTTCGCGCGAATATGTATTTTCCGATAACAATTATTTTTAATCGAGAAAAATAAGATATGTTGTCTACCTTATTTTATTATATTTTCGAAATTAAATTATTTTTATACGGAGTATTGCGGAGTGGTTTTAATGTATTTTTGTATTGTTTATAATATTAAAGTAGAGAATTGGGTTTTATTTGGAATGTATTGAGAACTAGAGGGCTTATATGTAATATTTCCTATGCATTATTTATTATCTATTATTATTTATCCCTTTAATTAAAACCACCCCCTTATCTTCTCCTTCCTTCTCCTTCTCCTTCCGATCATTCCTTTCCCCAAAACCGAAGAAGAAGAGAACCCCACCCCCGACCTCCTCCTCCCTTCTCCTTCTCCGATTCACACCCAACCGACGGGAAACCAACACCTCCATCTTCTTCCTTCTTCACCTTCTTTCCCATTCCCGTTCGTTTCCCCATTCCGACCCAAAGAAACCCCGACCTCCTCCCATCCTCCCCCCATTCGCGCCCAGCCGAAGGGAACGAAACCGCCCCTCCACCTCCTTTCTTCTCCTTCCCTTCCCATCTCCATCCCGATTTGTTCCCATCTCGAACCCTACGAACCCACTTCGGCGAACGATTACCCCGCTCAAATCCCCTCCGATCCTTCATCGATTCCAAATTAAAGTGAGGGGTAGACTAAGTGAGGGATTCTCTACATCGTGGTAGCGTCGGATTTTCGAATAGATTCGGGAAGGTAAAACTCTAACTATTTTATTGTATAAAATTCAGTTGGGTTAATTTTTATTGAGTAGGAATATTAGGGTAGAGAGATTTAGAGATGTTGGAAGTGGTAGATGTGAGAAATTAGTGGATTATTAGAGAGATTGTAAGTTATTAGTAAATTAGGATTTTGGATTTGTAAAAGAGAATTATAGGGATATGAATTAATTCTCGTATAGAAATAGAAATTGTAGTTGGGCTATTAAAATATTTTGGGGGCAATTTAGTAATTGTTTGGAACTAAGAATCTCGTCGGCACTAGTTTATTACGTGCATCGCACGTGTATATCCCAAGCGTTCAATAAACACTTGTGTGATATTGGGATGACGTTATTAGCTTTTGTATTGGTTTGGATGATTGAGTTTTAATTTCTTTGAAATTGATGATAGGATATATTCGCGACTTCGGATGCGGGATGGCATGGTGACGCTTCGAACCTTCGCGAAATGTGGTGAGTTAGTTTATTATATATTTTTTTGTGGTTCGAAGAACATGTGAGTGTTGATTTATTATGTATTCTTGTGTGTTAAGAAACATGTGAGTATCAATTTATCTGCGTATTTTTGGTGTTTTAAGAAATATAGCGAGTATGAATTTATTCACGTATTTTGTGTTCTAAGAAAATTTTATAATAACCTGAATGGTTGGTATGAATTACGGATAAGGCGTGTTTGGATCAAGAGTATCGGAACAACGTATATGTGTATATGGGGACGAGTTATATTCATATGATGATATCAAATATGGTGATGTATTGTGTAGATATACATACATGGCATTGTGATGTATATGAGAATTCTTAGCTTGTGGGAACGTTTGGAGAATTTGGATTATCATTGTATGATGAGTGGAATGCTAAGAAGGACAGTTGTATGGTAAAGAACAGCTCCTTTTTATATGAGCCTATTGAGAAGCATGTTTATGAGGGTAAGTTGGAAAATTGACCAGCTAGAGAGTCGTAGTAGGGAGTCATAGCTTTCTAACCCATCTGGGGTTTTGTAATTCCAGTTATAGGTTGAGAGTTATGATTTTCCAAAGACGGAACAGACCCAATCTTAGTTAAAGTATTATTGGCTAAGAAAACCAGTTCTCTCTATTTGTACACCTGATGGAACTTGTGTTTTCGAGAACTCAAATGATAGAGTTTGAAAGAGTCAAATTAAGAAGTCGAAATATACACTCCCACCTTCCTATAGGACCCAGAATCGAGAATTTCCGATGAGTGAGCAAACTCTCATGATATTGGAAAGGTGCAGCGAGTGCAAGAAGAATGTACTATTGAGAGTACATGAGGTTTTATAGTATCAAGTACTTTCGTATCGAGTGTTGGAAGTTATGGACGTGCAAGCAAGTGACCTGTTGATTTGACTAAACTTCAAGTTTGAGTTGACTGCCATACGGTGGGACCGTATATATTTATCGTCACGGCTGTTGACTGCAGAACGGTGGGACCGTTGACTGCAGAACGGTGGGACCGTTGTCTGCCATACGGTGGGACCGTATATATCTATCGTCACAGCTGTTGACTGCACAACGGTGGGACCGTTGTCTGCCATACGGTGGGACCGTATATATATATCGTCACGGTTGTTGACTGTAGAACGGTGGGATCGTTGTCTGCTATACGGTGGGACCGTATATATTTATCATCACGGCTGTTGACTGCAGAACGGTGGGACCGTTGACTGCCATACGGTGGGACCGTATATATTTATCGTCACGGCTGTTGACTGCAGAACGGTGGGACCGTTGTCTGCCATACGGTGGGACCGTATATATTTATCGTCACGGCTGTTGACTGCAGAACGGTGGGACCGTTGACTGCCATACGGTGGGACCGTATATATTTATCGTCACGGCTGTTGACTGCAGAACGGTGGGACCGTTGACTGCCATACGGTGGGACCGTATATATTTATCGTCACGGCTGTTGACTGCAGAACGGTGGGACCGTTAACTGCAACCTCATTGCCACGATCTATCGGGAACAGGAAGTAGACCAAATTAGAATGCATTGCATAGCGAGGGTTCGAATCCCTAAACTTAGAGACAACGGCTTGATTTGGAAAGTATGTAGTATGGGATGCATACATTTCCAAAGTCTCGCTTGCATTAGACTAAGTATGTTGGCTTGACCTGGGTCACATGTAGTATGGGATGCATGTGCATCCAGAATCTTGCTGACATTAGGTTAAGTGCATCTGTTCTATATTCTGTATTGTTGCATTAGACTCGGGTCATGGCATACACAAACACTAGGAAATTAGGATACACGTTTATTTTCCATTTAAGATGAAGTATGAGTGTGGAAGTGATGTATTGCGAGATGTGATGATAGACGTTATAAGAAATAAATGCATGCGGTGTTATGTGATATGAGATTGGGAAAGAAGATAAGTCGCGAGTATGTAATTGCAAATGAATGGTAAATAAGATGCAGTTATGTGGAAATAGAGTGCGTGTGATTGTAAAGCTTTATGGAAAAAAATAAAGCTATAGGAAGATTTGCATAAGGCGTAAAGTGATGGGCCTTAAGCGACTAATTTGGAAATGATTTTCCAAATTAGAGTTAAGTATGTTTGTGAGCAGGTATGGATACGCATACGGGAAGTGATGCAGTGAGTATTTGATGTGAATTTCCGTATATGACATTTACATGTTCAGGTTACCTTGGTATTCGTAAGTTCATTCTGTTTTACTTATAAGTTTAATTTATTTGCTTATTAATATATTGTACTCACACCAGAAATGGCTAACCCCTTAGTATTTGGGGGGTTAGGGAGTCTTTGGACTACCCTAGGTCCCTACTGTTACAGGTCCTCAGCGGTGCAAAAGTGAGGTATAGGTTCAGGTTCCGGTGGAGTGGAGCTTCACCTTACTATTTGTTGTTATGGTTTAATTGTAAATAGTAAAGGTTTTATGCTCTAAATTGTATTTCTGATGTATAAGTAGGTGGATGATGATGGAGAGTAGAGTGTGGAGTGGCATGATATGGTTTGGACCCGTGCCCATCTCGTTGTGGAGTACCGGGCGCTGTGGTAAGCTTTTACAAGTTATTTTCTAAAAACTTACTACGTTTTCAAAAGGATTTATGGTTCTTAATTGATAATTGATAAACCGTTATGAGTTTGGCCCCCAGAGCATATATATATATTGCCTGTGTGATGATGCTCATTTTGGCCTGGGGAGCCCGTGATATTATTGCCTGTGATGTGAGCTACGGAATTTAGAGCAGAATTCCGTAAGCTTTTTGTGTTTCGGGGTAGAAATTACAGGGGAGACTCTGCCGAAATTTTTCCTGAAACACAACTATCTTAGGTTATGGTTAAGGTGATATAGAAATTGGAAGAATTGAGTTTGGAGTCAAAAAGGAAAAAGGGCAGGCGCTACAGTTGGTATTACAAACTGATATTTGTAATTACTGCGGGGTAACTCTGTGTTGAATAAAAAGTTTTAAATTTTCAGCATTTTGTGTATCGTGACTAATTGAAGGAAAGATCTTGGCATGTGTCACGGTTTTCCAGTTATATGGAAATCGGGGCGCTACATTTGTTATTTCCATATTCCCACCAGAATTCTTCATATTTCTGTATTTCCACCTCAAATTCATGTAGTGATCCAAAAAAAACACCTAACATTAATTATTTTTTTGAGGAATGTGCTTTGAATATTCTCCGTATTGGATATATATTTTACATCCCAAACTAACCCAATCTAATCATCTCCTTTATTAGATCTCTTCTTTTCTCTTCTATTATCTTTATCAATTCATCCGCTGGTGTCTTCAATTTCTCACTAATGTCAACTCTCTTTACAATAAATTTTTAACACAGCCTATGATATAAATAAAATAAAATAAATCTAACTCAATTCATCTTCTCCATCTCCTCTTCAAGGAGTGTTCATTTTCTTTTAATAATAACATAACTTCTTAGCCTTCAAATTTCATGGCCACAAAAGATTTGGAAAAAAAAGAACCCAATATTTTTTGGAAACAATTTGAGGTAAATTGAAGTTTAACGGTTACTAGGACAAGATTTGAAGAATGTAAAAAGGGTTGCTAGGGTTCTCTTCGGGTTCTCTGTGCTTTGATGGAGAAATAGAGAATGGAGAAAATAAAAGGGTAAACTAGTATTTTTAAATAGTATTTTTTTGGAATCATCATATGATTAGAGGTGGTAATTTGGAAATATGAAGATTAAGGGTGGGGATAGGGAAATAGCAAAGATTGTGGGTGTGGGTGTGTATATGGAATAAACCCAAATTATTATTACCACATCATAAGACAACTAATTGCATTTCCAAACTCCCACCAGTGTTTCAACAAATACAAAATTCATCACTAAAATAAAGTCAAACATACTTAATTAAAAAGGAGAAAATCCACGGAGAAATGCCTTTGAAAACATATGCAGCGAAAAAAGAGAGGAAAATAAACACAGAAGTTACGACATTGACTAATTGTGCTAATCTAAAAAACTGAAGCATGCAGATACCCGTGATACAAATATATTAAAAAAGGAAGCAAAATACAAAAATTGCAACTTACAAAGGAAAGACAGATTCCACCCCAACACCCGCAACCAACCTACGTAACCTGAAAGTAGAATTCAGACCAGCATTTCGCTTTGCTATCACGATGCCTTTTAAAGTTGAAACACGACGTTTGTTCTCAGGCACTTCCTAGAGATATCATACATGAGAACAAGGAGGGAGGAAATTCGTTGTTAGCTATGTTTGGCTGCATAAAGTTTATTTAGAACAAAATGTAAAAAGGAAAAGACAAAAAGAAAAAGAAATGCACTTCTTTCTAAATATTATATTACAAGATGAAAATCAGTTTTGCACTCACTTCAATTTCATTTTCCTTTAGTTTTTATTTTGGCAAAGTTCACAGATCGGGGACCAAAAACATTCCATGAAAAAGATATAAGAATAATATCCTACCACTTTTAATTGGATAATATACCCAGGTTGAATATCCGGAATTTCTCTATCTGATCTCACTTTATCCACTGCTTCTTTATCCAGAATCTGCAAACATGAGTAATAACCATTAGAAATAACAGAAGGAAATATCAAATTTCCCGTCATTAATAAACTAGGTTTGCCCGTGGGCACGTGCCTACAACACGTCTTCGAAACGATGCAGTATATGAAAGTAAGTATTATAATGACAAAAATGTAAAAGAAACAATTAATTGATCTAATCTGAAAGAGTTGTTGATGTCATACAAAAAAAAACTTACATGGCCATATATAGTGATGTTATCCATTGCAGAAAGCAATGAGAAGCCAGACATATGTTGGTGTTTAGTTTTGATGAAAAACTTGCTTCGTATATCAAGGAAGAAAAATATTTGACAATTAACTTTGGTGTTCTTAGTGTATTCTACTTACACTAATATCATGGAATTTATGAGATGTACACTATACTAATGTTCATGTATAATACTGGATATTTTCAGCATTTCGGATGCATGAATCTGAAACTTATATCATGGAATTTAAGTAGCTCAAGTGTGAATAGTACGACAACAATTAGTTGTAAATAAAAGTCCATGTTGAATAATTATAAATGGGGGTGTAGAATACAACTTCTTAAAACTTTGAAGATACAAAATGATGAAATTTAACTTCTGAGGAGATATTTGCTTCTTTCAGTGTACCTTTAGATATTGAAATTTACCCAAGTGAATATCCATTTAAATCTTCCATTGCATTTGAAATCAATCAGGAAACTCAGTAAAATTTTCTACATGGACAATCAAAAAAAGTATTAAAAAATTTGTAAAAATCTGGACATTTACAAACCTGAAATCTGAAAATCTAAATTTCTGGGTAGAGATATATACAATTAAATCTTCAATTACATTTCATATCGATCAAGGAACTCGGTGAAAGTTTCTACAAGAACGATCAAAAAAAGCAAAAAAAACTGAAAAAAAATCTGGAAATTTACAAACCTTAAATCTGAAAATCTAAATTTATGGGTAGAAAGAGAGAGAGAGAGAGAGAGGAGAGAGAATTTTGAAAAAGTGAAGAGAGGAGACAGATAATAATAATAAAGTGAGGAGAATTTTGTTTTGGGGGGGAAACTTTTGGACAGAAAATGTGTTTTGGAGAGAACTTTTGGAGAGAGATTTTGTTTCAATTGAAGGAGAGCCACTTGATATCTTTTTTCAAATTGCCTTATGATTTATTATAGGCTAAATTTAAAAAAACGTCACAATAGTTTGGCGCTGTTTAAAAAAACGTCACAAAACTTTGACTTTTTAAAAAAATCGCACAATGTTTAACTTTCAACTCACGGAGTTATCCAACCGTTAACTGGGTTATACGTAATGTTTAAAAAAAATCACAAAACTATTGTTTTGTTTAAAAAAACAACACAGAACTATTATTCTGTTTAAAAAAACATCACAAAAGTTCCCATTTGTTTTAAAAAAACATCACATAACTATTGTCCCAGTTAACGGTTGGATAACTCCGTGAGTTGAAAGTTAAACATTGTGCGGTTGTTTTAAAAAGTCAAAGTTTTGTGACGTTTTTTTAAACAGCGTCAAACTATTGTGACGTTTTTTTAAATTTTGCCTTTATTATATAGAGGACTTTAGTTCCCCTAAAAATTATGCTGAACATAGCGAAGCTGGAGTCTTTCAGTATTATATGTTTCATTAACTAAGAAAACCGAAGGGAATCTCCCACTTATCACCCAAAAGATTGAAGAAAAGAGCTGTCTAAATCCTAATAACCAGTTATTCAAGTTAAAGTTTAGTACACTTACATTCATGATGTGCTTAGCTGTTTTGTCAAGCCTCTTAAACTTGATACGCTGTGGTTGATCTATCTCAGGGGAAGGGATACCACTGCCTTCTACAAGAGATGACTCGGGATGAGTAGAAGTTGTCATGCACCCGACAGGCAGACTATTTCCCAGAAAGTTCTTCAGAAATTTCAGCTCTCTATGAACAAGCAGTTTGTTTCCCTGAAAAAAGTAATAAAACTTAGAAGGGATTATCGATACGCCTAGAATTCTGACAGCCCTACCAAATTAGCGTTCATGTGAAAATAATGCATGTACCTCATAAGAATCAATCACTCCTGGAACTTTAAGAAACTCTTAAATATGAAATAGAAAATGAAGTTGGTTTCACAAGAGGACTGAAAGGGAACAAGCTACGCAAAGATTCTTACTGCTCAAAGGCCTAAAGGTGATCTGGTCAGCATGTTTATGGCAGTTAGGTAAAGCGCATCTCATATATATTTTAGACAGTATCTTCTACAAACTAACAAATTGCCACCCATTACTTTATGGAAAAGCTAGGAAGTACATGTAACGACCCGAAAAATAGCATATGGCTATTTTGCATCGAAATGTGTGCGTGATTGAGAATTTCACGCGAATATGTATTTTCCGATAATAATTATTTTTATCGAGAAATATAAGATAGATTGTCTACTTTATTTTATCATTATTATTTTCGAAAATGAAATTATTTTATGCAGATTATTACAAAGTCGTTTTAATATATTTTGTATTGTTGGTGCTATTAAAGAATAGAGTTGGGGTTTGTTTGAAATACTTTGGAGGTCTGGGGCCCTAGTTGTAATTATCCCTTTCTATATATTTATATTATATATATTTTTATAAAAATAAAACCCCCACCCTTTTCTTCTCCTTCTCCATCGTTCTTTCTTTCTGTTCTTTCCCACCCGAACCCGCCGAACCCATCTCGGCCGCTATTTCCCCCGCCCGAATCCACCATTTCTCTCCGTTGTTTTCGAATTAAATTGAGGGATTGACTAATTGGAGGGTCCTCTACGTCGTGGCGGAGTCCGTTTTTTGAAAGGGTTTCGAAAAGGTAAACCCTAGATTTTATTTTTGTATAAAATTTAGTGGGGTTAATTTATTTTGAATAGGAATATTATGGTAGGGAGATTAGGAGGTGTTGGGTATTGTAGAGGCAAGAGATTAGCAAATTATTGGGGATTTTGCAAGTTGCTAAAAATTAGGGTTTTGGGTTTGTAAAAGAGAATTATGTAGGTATGAATCATCTCTTGTATAGTAAGGGAAAATATAGTTGCGTTATTAAGATATTTTGGGGGTGAGTCTAGTTATTGTTTGGGGGATGAAAATCCCACTGACATTAGATTATTACGTGCATCGCACGTGTATCCCAGACATTCAATAAAATGTCTGTGTGATAGTAAGATAATTAGTATTATTGTTTCCCGTGGCTGGTTTGAATGATTTGAGTCTTAATTGCGTAAAAATTTGATAATAGGATATGTTGGCGACTTTGGATGCAGGGTGGCGCTTCGAGTCTTCGCGGGACAATTTGTGAGTATGATATCTTTTATTTTACGCACTTGGTGCGTTGTGAAAATTTAAAGTATGAATTGCTGTGTATTTCTGTTTTTGTATCTTAGTGTAGCATGGATGTTTTGAGTTAAGGATTTGTGTGGACACTCTTGTATGTGTCCACAACTATAGGTTAAATTTCATAAATTATCGAGGTCGGTTGATACCTCAAAATAAATTGTGGAGTGCAGCTGGTCTGAAAGGACAGAGCTGAAGCCGATAGATTTTGGACTGAAGTCCAAAGGGTCATAACAATTTGTGTAGGTATGATCTTGCTATGAACCTTGATAGTAGTTTTTGGTATGGGTCTATTTGATGATTCACAAGTTTAGAAATTCTAGAGTTCGTTTGGTGAAGGGTAGTAAACGCTCTGCTGAAGGAGTGATTGAATTTATGTGCTATGTTGGAAGAGTCGTAGCTCATGGTGTGAGATGAATCTAAATGTGAATTGGGGACTTGAGCTCTTAAATATTGAGAGAGTCGCCCACTAGGGAATTGTTGTGGATCTCCCTACCCTTCTAGAAATCTGAGTGTGTTGAATTCCGATGAGCGTAGCTTGGGTCACAGCTGCTGCTAATTCTTGATTTATTTGATCGGACAATTGATGAGGAACCCTCTGCATACAGCAGTGTGGTGATCATAAGCTATCGGGTTTTAATGATGTCTTAGCATTTTATTTGGGACTTAGATAAGTTCATGTGCTTAGTACTCATCGTGGACACGAACGGGTCGTACGGACTGCGGTCCGGTGAAATACGATGCTATAGGTATACTGCGGTATATCTTTAAGTTCGTCACGGCTGTTAAATAGGATCCAGGTATATGCTAGTGGACACGAACGGGTCGTACGGACTGCGGTCCGGTGAAATACGATGCTATGGGTATACTGCAGTATATCTTTAAGTTCGTCACGGCCAATGTTGTCAGAATCGCGAGTTGACTCGTTGAATCGTACGATTCTACGAGTTATGCACACAAAACCGAGTGAAATCGGTAGAAGGATCGTAGAAATGTCGAATCGTTGGTGAATCGTCGTGCTGGGACGCTCGAATCGCTGAATCGCGTGCCATTCCGAGTTTGAGGGATCGGGCCGGTTTTTGATTCAGGCCCATATCAAAGCCCAGAAAACCACATGATAAATAAAGTTCGATTAAAGCTGCAGAGTTTCTAAATCAGAAACAAAAACCCATTTGTGATATCCCATCGAAATTGTACCTTGGTATCATCTCCACCACCGTCCTCTGCTGGTGAAGGCAAAGCAATAGTCCTTCCAAACAGCTTGACAGCAGGATCCCTATTATCAGACATCACAGAATATAATCAGAGCTCTAAACTGAATGGATTTTAGCTGTGGATGCTTTGCTGCTTCTTCCTTCTCTGTTGCCTAGGTATTTTTTTTCTTCTATCTCTTCTTCTTCTTCTTTCTTCTTCTTCTTGTGGTGAGTTTTTGATTGTTGTTGTTTTCATTCTTTGTGGTGGTGTCACGTCAGCAAGGGGAAAGGCTTTCTGAGCCACAAGTTCTCTTTGTGGTGGTGTCACATCACAAAATATTATTGTTTTATTGTATTTTTTTAAAATGTTACTACTAAAAAAAATAGTCCTATAAAGAAATGCAGTCGGCCCATTTAGTCGGCCCATCTATCTTATTAGTCTGGTCCTTTTTAGTCTTCCTCTCCTACTAGATTTCTAGTCGGTGACTAACTGACTATTAAAAAAAAATCAGAATCCTAATCGTTCCCCAGTCCCCACTATCACCCACTATTGATTCAGGAATGAATTCCAAAAAATTCTCTTTCCCATTTAATTGCCTCCTAAATCGTTTAGAATTCAAATGAACTCATCTCGTAATCTGTTTACAGTAGTATCCTTCTCTTTAAAGTCTCATTCACTGTTTAGAATTCTATGGGTTTCCAAATACTGCCATTATAAATATCCCTCTTCCTCTAGCTCGTTACTCTGCAAGCTTCTCATACTCTTTTCCAAACACTCTCTTCGAGCGACCCACTCTTTGTAAGACCATTTTTTTCTCTCTGAAAATGTCTTCAGATGCTGGGACCAGTGCAAATACGATAGTTGCAAGTGCAGTTGGTGGGCCGCCTAATGTCAGACCGAATAAAAAAACTGCTGGAGTGAGAGGAGATGTTGCATGGAAGCATTGTATTGCAATTGATGGAAACGCAAGGAAAGTAAAATGCAAACATTGTGGAAAAATTATTTCAGGAGGTGTTTATCGTTTGAAACACCACTTGGCTAGAACACAAAAGGATGTTGAAGCTTGCATAGCTGTTCCAGACGACGTTCGAAAGCAGATGTGGAATGTAGTTGCATCCTTGCAAGAAAAACTGGTTAAAAAGACAATTGCAAGGGAGTTTGAAGGAGATATTGGAAGCACTTCTGAATCAATTGATGAAACCGAGGGTGCTACTGCTGCAAACCTTTTCAAGAGAAGGCGGATGAGCACTCAGGCTACCATCAATAGCATTTTCAAGAAGAGTGTGAGGGAGGATGCATGCATGGACATTGCTTCTTTTTTCTACAATAATGCCATTCCTTTCAACGTGGCAAAGAGCGAAGAATTTGAGAGGATGTGTGGTTCTATTGCCCGCCATGGTTTAGGATTTAAACCACCATCCTATCATGAGATCAGGGTGACATATTTGAATAAAAAGGTAGAAGAAACAAATCTGGTTTTAGAGGAACATAAAGCTTTTTGGAGAAAAAATGGTTGCACCATTATGACAGATGGTTGGACTGATCGAAGGAGGAGGACTATACTAAATTTTTTGGTAAATAGTCCTAGGGGAACTGTTTTTTTTGAAGTCTATTGATGCATCTGAGATATCCAAGACAGCTGATAAAATTTTCAAGATGATGGATGAGGTTGTTGATGAAATCGGGGAAGAAAACGTAGTCCAAGTTGTCACAGACAATGCAGCAAATTACAAGGCAGCTGGTGATTTGTTGATGCAGAAGAGAAAGAACTTGTATTGGACACCTTGCGCAGCTCATTGCATCGACTTGATGCTGGAAGATTTTGAGAAAAACATACCCCTCCATAGCGAGACAATTGCAACCGGTAAAAAAATTACAACTTATATCTATTCAAGAACTGGTCTTATGTCTTTATTGCATCACTTCACCAAAGGTGGAGACTTGATTAGACCTGCTGCTACTCGTTTTGCCACTTCTTATTTGACCTTGGGTTGCTTGAATGATAATAAGGGAGCATTAATAAAAATGTTCACATCTGAGCAATGGAAATCTAGTTCTTTTGCAAAGTCTAGGGATGGAGTGTTTGTTGAAAATCAGATTACGGATAAGGGATTTTGGAAGAATATTGTAAACTGCTTGAGGGGTGCGTATCCCTTAATTAGAGTGTTGCGCTTGGTGGATTCAGACGAGAAGCCAGCCATGGGATTCATTTACGAAGAAATGGATCGGGCTAAAGAGAGGATACAAAGTGCCTTCAATGGGGTTCGTAAGAGGTAATTGTCTTCCATTTGTTACTTTTTTGGTTTTATAATTTATAGGCTTTGTTTCGAAATTAATTTGATTTATTTTTCCTTTCTTAGCTACACTCCCCTATGGAATATCATTGACAAAAGATGGGATAAGCAACTACACAGGCCCTTGCATGCTATGGGCTATTACCTTAACCCCATGATGCATTACAGTCCAACTTTTAAAGTTGATTATGAAGTTAAGAAAGGAGTATATGAATGTTTGGAAAGGATGGTGGGAAGCTTGGATGAAAGAACTAATATTGATCACCAGCTCGAGGACTTCAAAAGTAAAGCTGGAATGTTTGGTAGTACATTAGCTATGCGTGCACTTCAAACCAAAACTCCAGCACAATGGTGGGAATCTTATGGCGATGCATATCCAGAATTGCAAAGGTTTGCTATTCGAGTACTGAGCTTAACATGTAGTTCATCCGGTTGTGAGCGTAATTGGAGTGCCTTTGAGAGGGTAAGATTTTGAATTTATTAAATAAATTATATATCATTCTTTAAATTACCTAGTATATTCTGTTTTAATTAATTTTATAATTATTTAGGTCCACACCAAGAAAAGAAATCGTTTGAAGCGAAAGACCATGAATGATGTGGTCTTTGTGATGGTTAATTCAAAAATCAACAAGAAGAAGCAAGTTAGGAAAACAAATGATTATAGCATTGATGATCTTTCTTCTGACGATGATTGGATTGTGGAGAATGAACAAAATTCAGATTTGGATTTAGATTTCGATATTCCACTTCAGGTTGGTGAAGATGCTAGTGGCAGTGGTGAAGCACTTGGGGATGATTTGGAGATTCCTAATGCTGATGAAGGTGAAGGTGAAGGTGAAGATGCAACTGATGAGACTGAAGATCATATGGAGGATGACTTTCCTGGAATTGGATTGAATGCTATCCTAGATATCTAGAATTTTAGTTTTTAGAGTTAGATTAATTCTGAACTTAAGTTTTTGTTTTTGAACTTATGTTGAGTTGTTTATGTTTTGGATCTTAATCTCATGCTACAAATTTATGATCATGAATTTTGTTATGAACTTAGTTATGAACTTTGTTATGTTTTAGAGGTTACGATCCTACGATTCTGTGTTACGATCCTATTACGAGTATTAATCCTACGATTTTGGAAGGATCTTACGATTCGTGTTACGATCCTCCGCGTTACGATTTTCACCCTTCTCCCGATCCTAGTCCGATTTACGTGTTTGACAACATTGGTCACGGTTGTTGAATAGGATCCAGGTATATGCTAGTGGACACGAACGGGTCGTACGGACTGCGGTCCGGTGAAATACGATGCTATGGGTATACTGCGGTATATCTTTAAGTTCGTCACGGCTGTTGAATGGGATCCAGGTATATGCTAGTGGACACGAACGGGTCGTACGGACTGCGGTCCGGTGAAATACGATGCTATGGGTATACTGCGGTATATCTTTAAGTTCGTCACGGCTGTTGAATGGGATCCAGGTATACGCTAGTGGACACGAACGGGTCGTACGGACTGCGGTCCGGTGAAATACGATGCTATGGGTATACTGCGGTATATCTTTAAGTTCGTCACGGCTTTGAACTCAACCATGTCATACTATCAGGAACAGGAAGTAGACCAAATTAGAATGCATTGCATAGCGAGGGTTCGAATCCCTAACTTAGAAACAACGACTTGATTTGGAAAGTATGTAGTATGGGATGCATACATTTCCAAAGTCTCGCTTGCATTGGACTAAGTATGTTGGCTTGACCTGGGTCACATGTAGTATGGTCAGTTACCTTTAGATATTGAAATTTACCCAAGTGAATATCCATTTAAATCTTCCATTGCATTTGAAATCAATCAGGAAACTCAGTAAAATTTTCTACATGGACAATCAAAAAAGTATTAAAAAATTTGTAAAAATCTGGACATTTACAAACCTGAAATCTGAAAATCTAAATTTCTGGGTAGAGATATATATATTTAAATCTTCCATTGCATTTAATATCGATCAAGGAACTCAGTGAAAGTTTCTACAAGAACAATCAAAAAAAGCAAAAAAAACTGAAAAAATCTGGAAATTTACAAACCTTAAATCTGAAAATCTAAATTTATGGGTAGAAAGAGAGAGAGAGAGAGAAGAGAGAGAATTTTGAAAAAGTGAAGAGAGGAGAGACAGATAATAATAATAAAGTGAGGAGAATTTTGTTTTGGGGGGGAAACTTTTGGACAGAAAATGTGTTTTGGAGAGAACTTTTGGAGAGAAATTTTGTTTCAATTGAAGGAGAGCCACTTGATAGCTTTTTTTCAAATTGTCTTATGATTTATTATATAGAGGACTTTAGTTCCCCTAAAAATTATGCTGAACATAGCGAAGCTGGAGTCTTTCAGTATTATATGTTTCATTAACTAAGAAAACCGAAGGGAATCTCCCACTTATCACCCAAAAGATTGAAGAAAAGAGCTGTCTAAATCCTAATAACCAGTTATTCAAGTTAAAGTTTAGTACACACTTACATTCATGATGTGCTTAGCTGTTTTGTCAAGCCTCTTAAACTTGATACGCTGTGGTTGATCTATCTCAGGGGAAGGGATACCACTGCCTTCTACAAGAGATGACTCGGGATGAGTAGAAGTTGTCATGCACCCGACAGGCAGACTATTTCCCAGAAAGTTCTTCTGAAATTTCAGCTCTCTATGAACAAGCAGTTTGTTTCCCTGAAAAAAGTAATAAAACTTAGAAGGATTATTGATACGCCTAGAATTCTGACAGCCCTACCAACTTAGCGTTCATGTGAAAATAATGCATGTACCTTATAAGAATCAATCACTCCTGGAACTTTAAGAAACTCTTAAATATGAAATAGAAAATGAAGTTGGTTTCACAAGAGGACTGAAAGGGAACAAGCTACGCAAAGATTCTTACTGCTCAAAGGCCTAAAGGTGATCTGGTCAGCATGTTTATGGCAGTTAGGTAAAGCGCATCTCATATATTTTAGAGAGTATCTTCTACAAACTAACAAATTGCCACCCATTACTTTATTCGGAAAAGCTAGGAAGTACAAATATGGGTGCAGGACACAACACAGTACAGGTACGGGCAGAGGCAGACCTACCGTGGGCCGAGGTTACCCTGAGTTTTTGAAACTCTTAAGAGACCTGGGTATAAGACTTTCAGAATGATATAAATTTTTGTATGATATATGTCTATGGACAAACTGTGCTAAGTTGGTTAGTAGGTTTTGTAATAAACCTTAGAAACCAGGAAGGTCTAGATGCGAATTCTCAACAACAAAAACATTGGATGTCTTTCAGCACAATTTATAGAATTCTGTCTTAAAAAAATTAACACTTATTTGCCTTCTTTAATTGTCATGACCATTATTGATTATTTTTTTCCCTTTTCGTACTCGTTTCGCTAAAATTTTCTTTTCATACTTGAAAAATACACATGAGGCATATTTATATTATTTCCTTACTAAAACAATGGTTTTTTACTTTTTGTTGAAAAATAAATTATAGGATTTTATATGTACAAATTTGTCTCTTTTATTAGCTGCCTCATGTTTTTTTATATGGAGGTCGACTTACAAACACGTTTCTTTTTTTTCTTCAACTATATATTATTAAATAGTGGGCATCATCAATAAATAAATAATAGTAACAAGATTTATATATCACTTGAAAATTGTAAAATAAAATACATAAATTGCATTGAAAATTATCATTGTCAATCTTTCATAATTAGTAACTCCAAAAATATAAAATATTATTTTATTCCGGCTAAGCTGAGAGAAATTCCTGTGTCTGCCACTGGGCATGGGACACAATTTGTAAGAAACAGGAGCAGGGACAGTCATAATTTATAAATATAACTAATATTATCTCAATCATGCATAAATTTAATCAAAATTAGGTTCAAAAATATATAAATTAAACACTTTGTGAAAGACAAGAAATGGAATATTGTAATCAGAGTTCTAAAAATCCCCCTAGGCAGCCGGCCGCCTAGGCCCCGCCGGCCGCTAGGCCGTCCCCTCTCACCTAAGGCCTGGGCCTTTTAAAAAATTGGTTTAACTGCCGAGGCTAGTCTGGGGTGGGTCTAGGCGGGTTTCTTTTGTGTGTTAAGTGAATTGGTTCACTTAAATCCCCACATTCTAAAAACCCCCAAACTTCGTGCTTCTCACTTCTCTCTCTTCGCAAAAAAAAAACCCAAATCCCTAAATCAGAAATACCCCCAAATTGCTCATGCTTTCCCCAAATCCTCAAAATCTCAAATCGACCCCCCCCCCCATATTGGAATCTTGATAATGGGCAATACGCCAAACGAACGCTCAACCATTGAGCTAATTCCCATTTATTATTTTTGAGTTATTTTTTTAGTATTATATATATCTTGTATTTTATGCAATATTATATTTTCTTATAAATATATTAAAAAATACTCTTCATTTCAAAATATAAGTCATTCTAGCCATTGTTTGTTTCATAATATAAGTCACTTTAGGTTTTCGATGAGATATCTTGTCATTCTTAAATGTCCATGAATTATATTAGATTTACAATTTTATCCTTGTCCTTTTTTGTAAGAGAAGTAATAAAAAATCATAAAGGAGGGCAAATAGGACATTGTACAATTGATGGCTCATTTATGAGCTTCAAAAACCAAGAATATGGAGTACTTTTACTCAATCCTAAGTTGTTTCTTAATAGTCGTGTAGAAATCTAGAATAACTTATATTTTGAAACTGAGGGTGTATTAAACAAAACCACCTAGCGCCTAGCCACCTAAGCCCCGCTTACAAGGTCTAGGCATTAGGCTCCCATCGGCCGCCGGACTACAGCCTAGCGACTTTTAGAACACTGAATGTAATTAAGGAAATATATAATTCTATGTAGTGTTAATTACATGAAACAGGAGAAGTAAAATAGCACATAATGAATTTATGTTATAATATGTAAATTAATTATGGTGTAAATTCCATGTCTACTGCAACTGTTTTTAGGTGTAAATAAATACATGCAAGGTGTAGTTACGGAGCCCCAAAAAATGGAAAAGAAAAACAATTAAACTAACTGATATTTCAAAAAAAAAAAACTCATTTGTCTATATATTTAAGAGAGTTTGTTATTTTGTATGAAAATGAGATTCGAAATGTGTATTTCTAGGTTCATCTATATACTTAAACTTATAGACTTTTTTTGGTAGTTTGGATTCTTTTTTCAGCTACATCAAAGTAAAACTCTTCTACAACTTATACATAATAATTTCCGAGCTCTCTCCTTACTTATGAATAATCAAGCATGTGCAGGAAGATATGTTGGTGTTCGAACAAGTAGGCGTGGTCCAATCATTACACATCTATGTTTGCTGATGATCTCTTTCTCTTCGGCGAGGCAACTCCACAGATGATACACAAAGTTAAATAGATCCTTAGCAAATATGGTAATTGGTTGGGCCAATAAGTGAATTTCTCCAAGTCTTCTATTCATTTTAGTTCTAATGCTCCTACCACTCAGTAGCATCATCTCGCTTCTTTATTGGTGTCACTCTTATGGATGATCAGACCATGTATTTGGGGAATCCATTGTTTCTCAATCTAACACCCTCTCGGAGCTACAATTTTTAGGTTGATAAAGTTGATACAAAATTGAAGGGGGTCGAAATCACATCTCCTCCGTCATGCTGGCCAAGAAGTTCTTATCAAAGCATCACTTGGTTTGATTCCGATTTCCCACCTATTCTATGTGATCTTCGATCATTCCTCAGAAGATAATTATTTTGATGAAACATAAGATGCATGACTTCTTATGGGGATATAGTAATGGGGGTCGTCATTATTATCTTCATTCACACGAGACTCTAAAGCTACCAAAAAAATAAGGCGATCTTGGCTTCAACGACTTAAGATACACAAATCTAAGTCTAATCTCGAAATTGTCATGGAAATTAGTGTTAGATCCTAACTGCAATTGGGCACTATTAATTAAAACCAAATATTTTCCTACATCATCTTCAGGTCCGGCTTCACACATCTGGAAGGGTAACTTTGCCTGCTATATTTGGGAATAGTCACTAGAAAATCAGTAATGGGATGTCCAAACGAATTTTTGAGGGTCGTTGGGTTCCACCCTTTCCAGGACGATTTCCTAAGCCTACTAACTAGAACCCAAATTTATCTAATGTTTCTCACATTCTTTATACACATGGTTGTCATTGAAACATGGAATTTGATTATATCTTCCTTCAATGAGAATTTGGCCACTAAAATTCTCAGCACGTATATTGACTATCTTGATCCCCATAATCACAATAGTTTAATTTGGGATCAAAGTATAAATGGAATCTTTTCTGCGAAGAGCTATTACAGGGTTCTTTTTTAGAGTGCACATCCAGGGCCGGCCCCCCAATGGAGGCCGGGGAGGCCGCCACCTTGGGACCCCGAATTTTTCACAATTTTAGGGGCCCCCAAATTTATTTTTTTGGGCTTTTGTTTTTAAAATTAGTATTTGGATTGGCTTAATTTAGTTGGGCTTGAATTTGTATGGAGATTTTTTTTCTCAAATCCCTAAATCTCCATTTATTTCTTCATATATATATATAGCGGTTTTTAAGAATTGTAGCAAAAAAAATTCAGAAAAATGTTTTTAACAATTTTTTTAAATAAATTTTGTATGGGGCCCCATTTCAGGAGTTCGCCTCAGGCCCCCATAAACTCAGGGCCGGCCCTGTGCACATCAGATACAATACAACAACTTTGACCCTCATATAATCCTTATCCAACTCTCTGGCAAAGGAAAGATTTGATCCCACAAGTAAATAGCTTTATGTGGAGGGCTTTATCAAATGCTTTATTTACGAATGCTAAGCGAAATCAGCACTTCAATGCTTATGGGACGTGTGCTCTATGTGGAAATGGTATCAAGAATGCTACGCATCTCCTCTTCAAATGCAACTTCGCAGTATCTTGTTACTCGCGAGTTGGACTAAATACTCCCCCATCACTAGTGTCATCTACTTCAGAAGAGTTCAAATGGTTTATGGAACAAAGATTCAGATCATAACACTAGAAAAAATTGTATGCACATAAAGCTGGCTTCGCAGATATGAAAGTCCAGATGTGGTTTTATCTTTAGAAATGCCTCACTCTCTTTCAAATCCACAGCTAATTCTGCTATTGCATCTGCCCTCATCTCCTAACCCACATCAAACTTTACCCACCGCTCACCTCTCACAGCCACCACCACCACCACCACCACCACCACTTTAGTGGTCTCCACACATGAGCGTAGATATTACCATTAATGTGGATTTGGCCGTGCATAACACGAAGAGTTGTTGGGCATTTATTGATAAAGATCGATACTCAGTTGTGCGTTTTATTGGTTTAAGTATCGTGTCTGCAACTGATCCTGCCTTTGCAGAATGTCTCGATATGTTGGAGGTCCTTCGTTTCTTATCTACTTCACCACATGGCTCAAGGCTAAATTTGGAAGAAAAAAAAAACCTTGAACTATCCCCTTTATGCATAAAACTTCATTGTACTACTTTTTGCACAGAAAATCACACTCAATTATGGTTGCAAAAAACACACTTCAACTCCGTTAGGGTTTTGTTTATTTTTTGTCACATGCATCGCACGTGATTTTTAAAAAATAACCATTTTGCCCCCGTCTGATTTAAAACACCTTTTCTTCTTCTTTTCTTCTGCTTTTCTTCTTCTTTTCTTCAAAACTCATTTCTTTCCCCCAAATCTAACCCTAATCCCAAATCAACCCTTAAATACACCTAATCAAGAACCGAACCATAGGAGTTACATGCCTCACAAAATCTTGTCGTGAATGGCGCCATATTCTCATTCATCTCTTGCTCCACAATTGTCACAACTGTCGGCACAAGCGACTTCATCCGTCGTAGCAGCTCGTCACGTGGTTTGCTGGGGACACACTCTCGTCAGCAATTCTCGACAACACAAATGCCAAGTTCACCACCAATGTGTCATCCTTTTGGCAACCTAGCACACTTCGGTTCCAGCTCCGAAGCCTTCAGCTTCAAAATATTGAACCAGACCTTCAAGTTGAACCGATTCGCTAGCATGGTAAGTTTGTCACCAATGACTTTGAGATTGGTGACAGTGCTAATTGTATTGAAAGGAAAAGTGGGGTCACAAACAGTAGTAATTTTAACGAATGGAGTAACCACCGATGGGCGGAGATGGGACCACTCAGCTAGGGCGCTAATCAAGGAGGTGTACTGCTCGCCTTCCCTGAAATCAAAATCGATGACGTGGATCTCGGAATTTCCCTCGGTTGCATTAAGAATCGCGTAATTTGCTGCCACCAAACCGTGCTTGAAGCACAGAGAAACCTCGTAAAGCATCTGAGACGCCGACTGGTGCTCCAAACTACAGAGCTCTGCGATCGGAGAGGTTAGCGTTCCGCTCACCGCCAGCAGGTGGATTCACATGAGAAATGAGCGCGGCAACCATCATCGCCGTCAGCCTCTGCTCCGCGTCGCTACATGGATTCACCGATCGCTTCAGAACTGCAAGATTCGAGGTGGTGGTTTCCAGATTCACCAATTTCTTCGAAGGAGTTGGAGGATTCGGAGAAGGCAATGACGAAGACGGTGACATGGATGACATCGTTGAAGTCATCGAAGAAAGTGGACTGCACAAATTTTGAGGCGGCACCACTGTCGCCCTTGCTGGTGGTTGTGGAGAAGGTGAGAGTAACTGCCAGATCGCCTGGTCAAAGTCAGTTACAACGCTGACGTTATCCTCATTGATTAGGTGGATTTAAGGGTTGATTTGGAATTAGGGTTAGATTTGGGGGAATGAAATGGCCTTTGAAGAAAAGAAGAAAAGCAGAAGAAAAGGAGAAGACAATGTATTTTAAATCAGTTGGGGGCAAAATGGTCTTTTTATAAAATCACGTGCACTACACGTGATAAAAAATTAACAGAACCGAACGTAATCGAAATGTGTTTTTTTGCAACCATACTTGAGTGTAGCTTTCTGCGTGTAGTACACGGAGATTTCTGCATAAAGAGAATTTTTTCAAATTTAGCCCATGGCTCAATTCACATTTATTCTGATGCTGAGAAGATCGTGAATTGGCTAATTTCTCGTGTTCTGACTACTGCACGTCGGCAACTTGCTCAAGCTCTTCATGAATGTTTTTATCTTCTAGATTGTTCGCCAACTATCAGTGTCTTTCATGTGAGAACTTTGAACCAAGCTGCCCATTCTCTTGCAACAACTGCAGTATTTCATGATTTATTTGGTTGTTGGCATGGGATCGATATCCCTCATGAATTTGTACTAGCAACAAAGCATGATGTACTTCAATGTTCACATCTATAAATGAATGGCTACGGCCTTTTAATAAATAAATAAAATACAATTGACATCATAATCAAAATAAAATATATATTGCCCACAAAAAAGTGATAACACTTCACTTTACATTATAAAATCAAAGATGTGTATGCAAGTAATTAGAGTTAATTAGTATAAGAAATATTAATGTGTTAATTGTACACTGTCTCCAAAAAGTGTTCCAAAAGTGTCTAGGAAGTGTCCCACATCTAAAATTATTATAAAATTTAGGACATGCATCAAGAGTGTCCAACAAGTGTCCATGAAGTGTCAGTGTCCAACATGGGTATACCTCCCACGAGGTTTTAAAAGCGTAAAATGCACTTAAGCGCACAGGAATCGCTTATCGCTTTTAGCACTTAAGCGTGATTAAGCACCGAACCGTTGACTTTTTTAAAATATTTTTTTTTTGGATAATTCTAAAGCATTGGAAAAAAGTACTAGAAAAAGTAGAAAATAATAGAAATTGATGTGCGATGAAAAAAATGCTACAATTGCAGAAGTATGCAATAAAAATGTTATAAATGAGGGAACATACTCAGGTAAATAGCATTAAAAGTGTACATATTATTAAAACATAAATTGATGAAATTACACGGTAAGGAGAGGAGAGCAGAGGAGTGCACATTCCGCAAGTCAAGGGTTGCTTGCAGAGGAGGATTGGATCAGGGTTTGAGAAACTATCAGACCTTCGGGCTGAAAACAACTTATAAATTTCGATATTGGGTTGATTCGGGTTTGAAAGGGTTGTAAATTGTGTTATTTATTCTTTTTCTCACTTAGACTCGCTTAAGCGCTCGATTAGCAGATTTGGCAAATTAAACAGCCCACTTAATTTAAAAAGTGCAATAAAATTGGTGGATCGCTAAGTATGCCCACTTTGGCTAAATCTCATCACTTTTGCTTGTTTAGCCGCTTAAGCATAAAATGCGTACTTTTTTTAAAACAATGCCCTCCCTCATAGAAGTACCATTGCTACATAGACAAGAAGTATGAGTTGAATTAGCAAGTCCTGATATTTCAAATTAGGCCTTAGATTTTGACATACTTAGCAATATTTATAATTCTAAGAGCCCTTTCTGCATCAACGAATTTCAGTGAGAATAGGCATGATCACAGATTCAATAGAATATAGAGATAATGGGTATCATGGGAAGGGGAAAAGGAAAGGAATCGGTGTGGGAATTTGATTGATTCGTGCTCCAAATGAGGGAAAAAAAACCTAAGTCACTCATGGAACTTTTGTTATTGGATAGATTAACGAGTGGTAAAACTCATTGAAGAAAGTCACTCCTGTTCAAGATATGTTCATTTAGGTTCCTTTATAGACGGTACTTCCCTATACTGTATAAGGGCAAATGGCGTAGGGGTCGCAGGGATATCTTCCACAGGAGACACTTCAGGGTAATAATATTTGATGTAGTTTTGTGTTCCATTTATGAATAGTACAAGAATAAATGGAGAAACCAGATAATAAAAATAAGTACTCTTACCGAAGTAATGCTCAAGTTTAAATCATAAAGCACTAGGATAATACTACAGCAATAATGTCATCTTTGTGCTATCAACATATATTATATTACAGAACAGCTACACATAACAATATGTCTCCATATTAACAGCCTAAATCAAAAACTCGAAATCACTTGATAGTGCCTATACAACAAATATCACAATAACTGAAACATCAGTAGCATAAATCCTTGCCTATGAGACATTCTATTTGAATTGAGATCCTCAATTTCAATTCTCTAACTTATGATATCACCTCTGGAATCGCACTAATCCCTCCTCCAAAGCTCAAATCACCCGATTCAACACCGCTAGCTTCTCATGCCTGAGCACTGCTTGCATACAGCTCCTGAGTCCCGTTGTTTGTAAGATAAAAGATAAAAACACTAATGGGCTAAATTACAGGGGAGCGACCGCCTAAATTTCTTCTAGAAAGGTAAACATATGTATTTGTCTCTCTTTAACATACAATCCATTAAAAAAGAATAAGTCATGGCACACAGAATCCTTCATCTTCCAAGTTCCAACTGACACTCGCCCAAGAGAACCCATTTTCTCCCTCAAGTTACCGTGAAAAGACTCTGAAGTTGTAATGAGGGCTGAAGGTCTTAATACACGTCTAAGCTCATACATGTCGACTGCGTCTAAGCTCATACATGTCGACAGCCCATTTTTCAAATTTAATAGTAGTGCAAGCTAACATTTGCGATTTTCGCCCTCCAAATAACCAAAGATCTATTATTATCAAGAATAATAGATAGTTGATCTCCAACATTCAAATCTTCTGAGTTAAAAAAAATATTGTATAACATCATCTCAAACTTCAATTACAATTTATGACCAACATTAAGATGCGACCTCGTCTCCTTCTCTCAACTCTACCTATCAATTCCATCAAACAAAGCACCAAGGACATACTCTACAGTAGCTATTACATCAATAACCTACCCCATCCTAGGATCAGTGCAGTCAATTTGCCCCCCAAAAATAAACTAGGATTACGTGCTAGGAAATTAATCAAACAGATGGTGTGCAGTTAAAGAATCACCTGAAACCGAAGCGAAACGGTTGGGGTTGTATGGTGAGATCGGAGACGACAGAGGTAGCGAGAGTGTTGGTGGCGAAGGGAGTAGTCGGTGGCGGTGGCAGCGCAGGGAAATGGAGAGGGTTTAGTGAAGGAACGGGTAAAGAATGAGCGGGAAAAGAGGGAGGAGGAGGAGGAGAATGTGCGAGAGAGGAGGGTCCCACTGCGGCCCGCCATGGCTGATGCTGACGGAGGAAGAAGAAGAAGAAGAAAGGCAGTAGATGTATGTGAGGTTTTGTGTCGAGGGTTTTTTTGGTATTTAGGGTGGATGAGATGGATTTTTTGCCGTACAAGGCGGCTTTTTGAAAATATTTGTGTTTTTTTTTGCCACTTTCCAAACCATTAGAGTTCGCGGGTTACTTGTAGTAGCCGTTGTTTCTATTAGTGGTCGCTTTTTTTTTTAATGTCGCTAATAAAAAGAGTGGCATCTTTTCTAAAAATTTTCGAAATTGTTGTTTGTTCTCGCTAATCGACCGAATCATATATGTGGTCGCTAGTTAGGATAGTGACCTTAAATTAATGTATTTAGACACTTAGCAATATTTAGAGAGTTTTTACTCTCTGAAAAAATAACAAACAAATTTTTTTAACAGTGGTCGCTATCGGGAATAATGATTACATGCAATTGTGGTCGTTATTCCGAATAGCGACCACAAGTGGAACCCAATCGCTAATAAGGTCGGGCTCTCTCTCTCTCTTCTCCCTCATTCTCTCCACTTCATTTTATTTTTACTCCTTCTCCAACCCCAACTCTAACTCCCCAAAAAACCCAAAAGCCCTAGAAAACCCTATAAACTCATCTTGACATCTTCACCCTCCTCAAAATCATGAGTTTCCCAAACCCTAGCTCAATTTGCAAAACCTTAGCTCCACCACCTTTTAACATCTTCTCTCGTTGCTCCCGACAGTGACCTCCAATATAATTGGTCATCTTGACACAGTATCCTCTACTCCACCTTTTTGATATTTCATAACATTTGAGTTTGTTTTATGGTGAGATTATCAGTTTATTGAGGCTTATATTTGTGAATGTTAGGTCTACATTGAATGGGGGGAGAGAGAGAGAGAGAGAGGATTATATTGAAATTGCATTTTTGCTGGTTTGAATATGCATTAACGAAAATAGGTAAAGTGTTGTGAACGTTTGATTCATACGACTTCACATAGGTTTTTCTAATTGCAAATAAATGGTTGCTTAATATTGTTGTAATTATGTTATGTTCATGATTGGATAATGAACGGCAACTTCGTCCGTTAATGTATAGGTGTGGACTATAAATTTCTTATTTGGTTGTATTACGGGGGAGAAATAGTTCGAGACCCATAGGTAGGAGCTTATAATAAAGGTGTTGAACCAGAAATAGTTTGGGCACATCGGCATATCAAAAGCAAGAACTAATACAGAAGGTCCAAGAATTAACTAACTGGGATAGAGGTGAATGAAGTGTTAAAATTCTAGCTAGGGATGTAGCTGGAGAAGGTGAAGACCAATATTTCATGGTGATGCCTATAGTTGACGATGATTCTCGTATTGTCATAATTGCAAGATCACTTGATCGCAACTTTAGTTGGTATACAGTGGAGTTATATATAGAGAAAATTAAGATTCCTAACGGTCATCCGCATGTTACTCGTGTGTCATCTCCCGTACGCGAAGTACCGCCCCGTGAGATGAGTCCAAATCATCTTATTGATTTGCATGCAAGATTGTCCCCTCCACATGAAGACATATTCACAATTTCAACACAACCAAATCCCACAGAATATGAGTTGCCACGTCCTTCAAGTTTGACACATGCTCTTGTTGATAATGAAAACATTATTCAATCCTTCGATTATGCAGTTGTTAACAAATTTGTAATATTTGATATGATCTTGTAATAATTTGGTGGTGTTGTATAATTAGAGGCTACTACTTGTGATCTCAATGATGTTGTAGAATTAGAGGCTAGTGTAGTATTATTCCGTTTTGGAGATGTTTGAAATAATTTGTGCCTACGATGACCTTCTAAAATGTTTGTGTTTGTAGATGTGTGTGATCGCACCAAATGAAGTACTAGCTTATCATATTTGTGATATTTGACATATTGACTTAGTGTTGACGTGAGGTTTGAATATGAGTTTATGAGGCATAGATGGTAGATGCATTTGAAATGGAGATTTGAGGTTGTGAAGGATGTATGCTGTGATGTTTATTGTGTAGTCGGTTTATTGTGTAGGATGTATTGAGTGATAAGCTACTGTAAATAGGAAAGTTGTTATATTTGATTTTCATCTATCACTACTTTATACTGAGATCGCTATTCCTAATAGCCACCTCAAGTTGTCTGCATAATTGGCTACTCAAACCAGAGAACAAGGAGATTTCGCCTATAACTAAGGCCGCTAATACCAATAGCGACCTAGGTATATTTAGGTTGCTATTCCAGAGAGCGACCTCACTTGATAGCCTATTTCATGACTCAATCTAGAGAGCTAAATAATTTCCAGAGAGGTAGGAGATTTGGACTACAACTGAGGTCGTTATTAAGATTAGTGACCTCAATATAGTGAGGTTGCTATTCCCAATAGCGACCTCAATTGACAGCCTATTTGAGGGATCATTCTAGAGAGATAAGAGATTTCCAGAGAATTAGGAGATTTCGACTACAACTGAGGTCGTTACTGGGATTAGCGATCTCAATATAATTAGGTCGTTATTCCCAACAGCGACCTCCGTTTACAACCTATTTAAGGGCTCATTCCAGAGAGCTAAGAGATTTCTAGAGAGTTAGGAGATTTCGACTACAACTGAGGTCATTATTGGGATTAGCAACCCCAATATATTGAGGGCGCTATTCCTAATAGCGACCTCAGTTGACATCCTATTTGAGGACTCATTCCAGAGAAATAAGAGATCTGCTGACAGCCTATTTGAGGACTCATTCCAGAGAAATAAGAGATCTCCAGAGAGTTAGGAGATTTCGACTACAACTGAGGTCATTATTAGGATTAGATGCCTCGCCTCGGCCATCCCGCATTGGACGTTCCTGTTTACAGTCACTATTACTAGGTCCTTCGTTGGTAGCCTACATAAATACAATAATATTTAGTCAACACTGTATAGGTTCAAATATATTATTTAAACAAACTAAAGAGTACTACTTACTCAGGGACTAGCACACGCTCCCATCATCTGTACCATATTTTCGATGATTACTTGGCAAAACATGATTGAAAATATCGGTCGATTAACGAATAAACAAATAATACAGTTTATAGCATACTCAACAACTTAGACTTCTAAGAGTGCGTTTGGTTTGTTGTTTTGAAAACAGTTTTCTGAAAACTCTTTTCTGAAAACTGTTTTCTGAAAATGAGTGTAAAAGCTGTTTGGTAATATTTTTTCTTGAAAACTGTTTTCTGAAAATGAGTGTAAAAGCTGTTTGTTAATATTTTTTTCTGAAAACTATTTTCTGAAAATGAGTGTAAAAGCTGTTTGGTAATATTTTTTCCTGAAAACTGTTTTCTGAAAATGAGTGTAAAAGCTGTTTGGTAATATTTTTTTTCTGAAAACTGTTTTCTGAAAACTGTTTTATGAAAAAAAGAGTGTAAAAGTTGTTTGGTAATATTTTTTTCTGAAAACTGTTTTATGAAAAAAAAAAGTTCAAAAGCTGTTTGGTTATATTTTTTATGCAAACTGTTTTCTGAAAAAAGAGATTGTAAAATCTGTTTGGTTATATTTTTTCTGAAAACTGCTTTCTGTAAACTATTTTATGAAAAAAGAGAGTGTAAAAGCTGTTTGGTTATATTTTATTTCTGAAAACAGTTTTCTGAACACAGGTTTCAGAAACAGAGTGTGTAAAAGCTATTTGGTAATATTTTTTTAAGAAAACAATTTTCTGAAAACAATTTTCTAAAAAAAAGACTGTAAAAGCTGTTTGCTAATATTTTTCCCGGAAAACATTTATCTGAAAATAGTTTTCTGTAAAATAGAGTGTAAAAGCAGCTAGGTAATATTTTATTCTGAACACTGTTTTTTTGAAAGTAAGATTATAGAATGCGTTTGGCAAACCAGTAAATATGAAATTTTGTATAAAAAAGTTATTGGCAAATGAGGTTATAAAAGGCGTTTGGTTTGTAAAATAAATTTGCAAATTTATAGGAAAAAAGTTTTTTTGCCAATGAGATTATAAAAAGCATTTGTTCGATCAATTTGCATTAAACTTTTGCTGATGTTTTTTTAATTATTGCAGTTACAGAGCAAAGTTGTACAAGTATGGGAACAAGAAACCTGAGCAGCATGTGAATCGAGCAAATCTTATCAATATGAGGAGTTGTATTATTGTGATATACCTTACACTTGTTGATATGAACTGCTATTCGACTATGATTTTTCCAATGGAGATTTTGTATTCTTATTGTATGTAAACATTTCCTTAACTTGATGTGCGATATGCAAAAGTGTAATATGATAGATCATTTGTATATAATGTAACAAAAATTCTTTGATCGCATCCCTTTTGTTTTGTAACTCATTACACCTGCTTGAATTACTAGATTCATAATGAGAATAAAGTATTGAAATTTGTCAAAGTAAAAAAACAACTGTTCAATTATAAAAAATAACAACGCCATCATGCACATCAACAAAATTGATTGAAAAGCTTGTGTGAAGGTTTATTGCCCAAAGCATGAAAACCCATCAATTACACCTCAATCCACACCCTAAATTATTTATTCGCAGTTATAACATATCAAAAGCCTTTACAAACGATGATAACATCATAAATCATGAACAGAATCTGAACCCTTCACAGGAAGGAGATTGTACTCATTATGGATATTTGTTAACGTTAAAAAAATAATAGCACTTCAGTTTTACAGCATCAGTTGCTTTCATATCCAAATTTTTGAATCTCCTCGTGTACAAGAGAAAGAGTTGAAACAGTTGTGTTAGCATACTTGATTATTTTTTGCCCAAAGCATGAGAAGCATCCACAAATGTTCTCCCAAATTATTCTTCATAGTTATAACCTACGAACAGCATTAAGAAACCCTCATAACATCATAAGCCATAAGCAGCAATCAGAACCCTGCACAGAAAGGAAAATGTATACAGTATGGAAATTTGTTAAAGTTAAAAATCAAAAGTGGTTTTTATACAGGATCAGAAGCCATCATCTTCACGATTGTATCTTTTGGAACAGGAAAATATTTTCAAAAACTTCTGTTAGCATACTGTTAGATTTTTTCCCAAAGAATGGGAACCCTCAGACGCATCTCAATGCACACCCCAATAATTCTTCACAGCTACCAAGTATGAAAAGGCTTTGACAAACCATGATAAGATCATGATACATGTGCAGAATCAGAGACCTTTCAGAGTTAGGTGATTGTACACATTATTGAAATTTGTTAAGGTCCAAAAAAAATCAACACTTGTATGTAGTGTTACAGATCAGAAGCCATCATCATTTCTATAATTTTTCAACCTCCTCATCTACAAAACAGAGTTAAAACAAATGTGTTAGCATACAGATTATTTCCAACCGAAAGCATGAGAAGCATTCAGAAGCAACCAAATGCACAACCCAAATATTTATCATTCTACATAGTTATAACCTATGAATAGCAGTAAGAAACCCTAATAACAGCAACAACCATAATATGGTTCCTGATCCCTGCACAGAAAGTAACACCCCGCAAAATTGAAATTACAATTTTGCCCCTGGGTGTTACGCACGTATATTTTTGTAATGTATTTCATACATATTTTGGATTCGTACTATTTATAATTTTCCGTATTGATTTCAGTCAACTAAAATATAATATTTCAATCCCTGGGATTTACGTGCTTTTACGTGTTTTGATGCACGTGTTTCCACCACTATGTATAATATTTTTCTATAGGTTTAAATTATTTATTTTTATGTATTTAAATCTATTTTATAAAAACGAAAATTTATTTTCCCCTTGTTTTGATTAAAATGCATTTTTCAATTTTTACTGCAGTATGGTGCACGTGCAAATTTTTATCTCATTTGCTATCTCAATTTACTATTTTTAGCATGCATTAGTTTTATTTAGCTTTCTTTTGATCCATGGACCTATAAACCTAAAATGTAGCCCATTAGGAGAGGAGCCCACTAGATAATTAAATAATTAATTAGTAATGAGCCATGTAGCAAGCCCACTAGATAATTAAATAAATTAATTAGTAATGAGCCCCTGTACGAAGCCCACTATAAAATCACATTTTTAGTTAAACATGTACTAATACATGACAAGTTACACATATTAGTACACATTTTAGGTTATAGAAATGTGTTCATATTTGTTTGTGCATGTATGCATGCACACACAAATGTATTTTGGACCATTTTGTGGGCATATGGGGAGGGAGTTAGATGAGTGGTTAAGTTCAGTGGAGAGTGGGGAGATGAGAGGATGGAGTTTTAGGAGTTAAAAATATGAAGAGGTGAGAATTAAAAAGAGAATTAAAATGAGAAGTTATTAGGTGGGAGATTTTGCAATATAGTCCCTAGCATTGTCCTATAAATAGCAACCCATTTCTCATTCTTTTTCACACCAAAAATAAAATAAATAAGAGAAAGAGAAGAATAAAAGAAAGAGAGTTATTGTGCTTGGAGGATCTCTTGCTTGGAGCATTTGCTAGGAGGAGAAGAGGACTAGAAGTTGCTAGGAGCAAGAAGGAGCTATTCATTTGTAGTTTTCAACCTTCAAACAAGAGGTGGGTTCTCATGCTTTCTAATTTAGAACTATGCATGCTAGTGATAATATATGAACATTTTGTTTTGATGTGTAGTTAAAATTTCATGTTAGTGTTACATACTATTGCTATGATTAAACAAATAATAGGAATTTTTGACTAAAGAGCTAATGCCATAGATCATGTTAGAATACTTGTAAAATGTCATGCATGTTAAAAGTGTGTGGTTGTATGAGAAATTTGTTGAAAAATGTTGGGAATACATTCTTTTGCAAAAATATTTTTGTGAAGAATCTTGTTATGAATAGATAAAATTCATGTTGGTTTAAAGTGATGTTGTGATTAAGTAGAAAAAGGAAGTCTACCATGCTAACTAAAGAAAGAAAATTACTTGATTGTTGTGAACCATGCTAATATGTTTGCTTAGTCTTGTGTTTACAATAGTGTTATTATATGAGAATAACTTTGATGTGAAATTTACAAATGGGAATCATGCTATCATAATTGCGAAAGTAGTCTCATTGTGACAATTACCATGTTAATGAAAAAAAAAGAGACAAATTCTTGTATAAACCATGTTGGTAAATTGTAGAATTTTATGCTTATAATATTATTGACCATATTAGATTTTATAATAAAATAAAAATGAAATTTCGATTAGTTTATAATATGTCGACATGAGTAGGTTCTATTTTTAAAAGAATGGGAACTATTGTGTGAAAGAGCAATTTTTATTTTATAAAATATAATTTATGTCAAATTGAGATTTTAATCAAATAGACATGGATACTAGTTTTCATTTCTTTTGTAGGATTTAGTTCCTAAAGAAAAGTCTAAGTTTTGCAAAAGATGAGAAAAAGGAATTTCTTTAAATAAGTGAAAAATAGTATTTTTAAAATAATTGTAAATTTTATTAGTTACTATCTTTTTATTAGTTACTATCATGGAAAGGATTATTTCTAAAATTGTGAAAGAATTGATCTTTTGGAATGAACACATTTTATGAGAAAAGACACACTTTGTGGATAGTTGAACAAAAGAACATTTGTGCCTTTTTAAACAGAGATTACATATAGACTTACTGGTTAGCGTAATAAACTTGGGTTTGGTTGAGAATAGTCACGGGTTCAAAACTTCTTGGTGACTTATATTTTATTTTGGGGTTTTAAAATGATTTGGTAAATAGTTTCGAAAGTGGGTCAGTTTGGTAAAAACTTCCGTGGGAACTAGATCTGTAAATTTTGATAGTGAGTAGGTCAATTTGGTAAATAGTTTCGAGAGTGGGTCAGTTGGGTAAAAACTTTCAAAAGTGTTTCATTTTCGGTAAATTTTAGTATTCATAAAACATAAATGAAGAATTTATTCTTAAAGATTGTTTTGTGTAATATTTTATTTTGGGGTTTTAAAATGATTTGGTAAGTAGTTTCGAAAGTGGGTCAGTTTGGTAAAAACTTCCGTGGGAACTAGATCTGTAATTTTGATAGTGAGTAGGTCAATTTGGTAAATAGTTTCGAGAGTGGGTCAGTTGGGTAAAAACTTTCAAAAGTGTTTC